>JANVCC010000035.1:35200630-35935135 GCA_025345505.1 Todiramphus chloris collaris
AGAAAAGAAAAGAAAAGAAAAGAAAAGAAAAGAAAAGAAAAGAATCTCTGAAAAATGTCTAGTTCATTAGGGCTGCATTGAGAGTACCTGGAGCAGGTTTTCATTTTTTTTTACCTGCTCCCATTGTCATTGAATCTGATAGTGTACTTTGCTTGTGAACATGTTTTATGCTTTATTTTGGGCAATCGTTTTATGCCGTGGCCAACAATACAGAATCACGTTTGGTTTCTAACAGTCCCTTTTCCAGTGGCCCACCTGTTGCCAAGAATAAATATGGTTGTAAAACAAAATTTATTTTCAGTCATATATTTTATCTAAGCACATCCTTAGATGCTCCATGGAAAAATCCAGGGTGTGAGTGGGCAGCCTGAGGCTGCATTTTGTGTGTTGGAAGATTCTGGTGCTGCAACATCCCCAGCTGCTTCCCAACAACTGTTGCTGTTCCCAAGGAGTCTAGTCTGGGCTCTCAGGAGTGGGGTAGCACAAGTGCCTTCATTCATGCTGATGGTTATGTGCAGCCCACTCCGATCCACCCCACAGCTCAGCATTGCAGAGGTCTTCCCTGGTTTCTCAGAAATCAAGTTGCACTCTTGGGTTTCTTTTTGGATCCTGTGGAAAAAAAACAAATGAGGTTTTAAAACTACTGTTGTGTGTAGTGTGATGTTCTGCAGCGTGTTTGCCAAGATGCAGAGGCTTTGCCATGACTGCAAGCAGAATCCTCATCCAAGCACTGGAAAGAGTCACCTCCCAGAGCCACTTGGCAGTGCAGAGCAAGGAGGGGGCAGTGATGGGGAGGAAAAATGTAAAACCAACCTGGGATTTGAGAGATCATAGAGAAAATATTTTGGAAAAATTCTCCAAACTTCATTGATACGGTCTGAGGAAAAAATGCACTCAGAGGGGCTTTTTCAGTCAATCATTACAGCTTGGGTCCAAACCAAGACTGCAGCGAATGAATGTAGAACTGGTTGGTCTCAAGAACACACCTGTAACATGTCTCAGTGTTGGTAAAAACATACTTAGGTGCTTGGATCAGTTATGAAAGGATTGCTTTGGTTTTTTTTTTTTTTGCAAATACAGAAAGATTCAAAATGTCTGATATCTAAAATCCTTATCTTTGTGCATCATTTTTTGTTATAACTTTAACCAGTTCCATCACGTTTATGCCGTACTTTATTACAGCTGGCTGATACGATCACAGCTATTGATTCAACTGTTGACTGATGTGGCCACATAGCTGAGCCTTCTTTCCTGGGCTGTGAGAAATGGCTAGATAAGAAAACGTCTGCTCTTGGGGGGTGGCACTGTTGATTATGTGGTTTCATGTTTGGCTATTAGTGCCTTGGGTCAGACTTCCTGGGAAAGGAGCTAGCTTTCCAACTTCCACCTTCTCTGGTACAGCAGTTCACATAGTGGGTCCAAATGCCCCACAGTGGGTTAATAGCATTAAAATAGTAAGCAGTGATCATAGTCAAGAAGGAGCACTCAGTGACAAATTGAATAGCCTCCTCTCCCTCTTGCACCCCGGTTCAGTAGAAACACTTGCACTGGTTCTGGGGCATTGCAAAACTCAATGCCTCCTAAAGCCACAAGATAATGGTATTTCAGAGTCAATTCCAGACCAGGGACTGGCAGGGACTGTCCCCAGCAAATAACTTCAGATCCATCAAAAGAATTGAAGGTGGGAAAGTTTCCTTCTAGTTTGAGAAAATTCTTGTCTTATGTCTAGACACTCAAGTACCTTGCTGGTGAAGTGAGAATTTGCATAGATGTGTGCATCCTCTCCTTGTGGGCAGGTAGGTTCAGAGAGTAGGGTGACCTTTTCCCCTTGAAGGTGTACCAGAAGTACCTCTGTAACACAAGACAGAGCTTTCCAGAGATCCAAACCCACAGCTACGTTTACTTGTTTTCCCAATATTTATATTTTCTCTCTGTCTGTTGCCAGATTCACATGGAGAGGCCAAAGTAGAATAGGAGAGACTCTTCTCCATATATCTCCAGTTCAACCAGAGTGATGACAAGCAGCCAACTAACATCTGAGAGAGCTGTGATGAAACTTCCTGCTTGGCTCTGCAGTCTTTCTCCTTGCACATCAACAGCCACGCTACAGGGTCCTCATTTGACCTGCAGCTCCACAATCTCAATCCTAAAAGGTTGGATGGCCCAATTAAAACCAACAGAAAAAAAAAAACCCAAACAATTTTGCACCCTGCGTCTCAGCCTGCAAATTAGTTTCACCACTCCTAATACCTTCCCCACATCCATCCAGCACAGGAATGATTAGAGGAAAATTGCCAAGAAGCCCATTTCAGGGATGGTGGGCTTACGTGCTATTCCCTCTTATCTTTCCACCAGATCCACCCCCTTCACGGAGACAGGAATCCATCCCTTCTCTTTTCCCCTGGAGCAGTCTCCTCCTCTAGACATCGAAATGAATATGCAAGGTGGAAAGATTGCAGCCTGGTAAAAAGCTGTGCTCTCCTTTGCATGTTAAATTACCACTAATCTCTGCAAAAATAACTTCTCAGAGGAGCACACAAATTCACGAGCTGGTTTGCATACAATTAAAAGAAACCAAACAAGAACAACAAAATCCCCCGTATTTTCAAGACAAAGTTATTTTCCATAGCGGAGCTTTAAAAATCCTTATAAATGTAAGATGCCAGTGGTTTCTCATGCAAACAAAAGATCCCGGGGCTTAGCTCTCTGCTGAGAGCGGAGGAAGAGCCAGGGCAGGAATGAGGGAACATTCAACCGGGGCTCCTCTCTGACAGCTTTATAGCCCAGATACAATGGGCAGAGCCTCTATACTGATGAGTCTAATTTAGGCAGCTCTGGCACCCGCCCCCCATGGCTCTGCTGCACATTCGTGCTGTCTTCCTCAATTCTTCTCCCCATCCCTACCCAACAAATCGCCGTATCAGTCACAGCGGCCCCACGCACCAGGGCCCCGCACACCTTTGTGAGACTCCCAGCAGAAAAAGCTGCTGTTTAGCAAAACAAAAGGGCTCTCATAATCTACTTATTGTGCCTCATTAGGATTGCGGGCGCCCTCTTCTAATGGGAAAGTTATAGGATCAAGCAGCCAGTGCACTTCAAGGTTACCATTCTGGGTAATAAAGACATTTTTTTCCCCGTTCATGTCCAAGCATGACAAGACACAGCGGCTCGCTCCCGAGAAGCTGCTTGACATCTTCATTGTTCTACCTTCAGCACCAGAAAGTTTTTTGCACCGTTTCTTGGGGTGGGCATCAAGAAACCAAGCGCGGCTTTCCCTGGGAGAGAGGTGTTTTGAATTGTGTTTTTATTCTGCCTCCAGCTGCAGAAGCAAGCCCGCCTGGGTAGGATCTCTGCACATTTTCAAAGGAGGGTCCTGGGTAGATGTTATCAGGGATAGTTTATATAAATCTGAGCCTCGGTTAATTCAGAAAATATGTCGTTTCTGCAGCAGCTGCGAACCACACAATGTTATCATGCTCCTGATATGCGGGCACTTAGATAACATGACAGTCCCTAGGTGATAGGGTCGTATCGACCTTTGATGCTGAAACACATGCAAATTCCCTTTAGAGTTGGAAATGCAGCGCTTCTGGGCGCTGTTTAAAGAAGACATTGTTCAGATAGTGTTTCTCACTGAAGCTGCAGTTTCTTATTTCCAAAGGAGAGGAGCCAGCTCTGTTGGATATTACAGAAGTTCCTTAGAAACCTTTAAGAGATAGATGAAAAATAACCATTATAGCTCAGTTTAAATCGATTTATGGAACAGAAACAAAAGGAAAACTTGGCTTGTTTAAGAGGCTGTAGAGTCAAAGATCTGATGTGTTCAGTAAATACAACAGCCAGAGTCATGCCGCAGAAAACATTTGTGAAACACTGAGCGTTTGACTTTTACTTCATATGCAATTTAACTCTAATGGACCATATTCTGTCATCAGTTTTGAAGTGAGCGTCCTTGATGAAGTCTTCAGAGAAAGGACTTAAAAAAAAAAAAAAAAATACCAGTGACACCATAAGGATGCAAAGATTTCAAAGACTTTCATCAACCTAAAAAAACCGCCTAGTCCTGAGCACTTTGTTTAGGCAAAACACAGAAATTTTCAGCATCAGAACTCAGACTAATCACACAGATTGCTTCAACCAACATTTAAAAGCAGGTCTCCCTTATAGGAAGCATATCTATTATTTAATGATTCTCAACAACTCTGCATTCCAATTTACTATCAGGACAATCATACCCGGGGGGAAAACTGGGGAGGGAATTTCAGGAGGTGCAAGGTCATTCCCTGTTTTGCCTGAGATAAACCTCCTCCTTCCAAACTTCTCTAATCTTGCCCTGATAGCCCAGCGCTTAAGAAAATCATTATGGATTCTTTAAGACAATGAAGACATTTGGTCTACTAAAAGATAAATTCAAGCCTATAATCTCATCTGAAGAGGAGCTGTCTCCATGGTAGTAAAATACAGTATTAGAGCGTGATACTACTGATACTGTCAGTGTGGTAATATCGGTGTGGATTTCACATGTGTTTTCTTCATACCTCCCCAAAACACCGCTTGCACACGCACACTACCACTGGAATTAGGTGTGATAGGGTTTCGATGAAGTGTTACAGTACTGAAAAGTGTAGGTGATGAAGAGCCCGGGTCTCTGAGTCATGGCAGTCCTGCTGCCAGGTGACACATAGCCCAGCTCTTCTAATCCCATGCAAATGTTTGCTCTCCAATAAGTCTAATTTCAAATGCAGGCTGTGCTTACGTGCATGAAATGCATCAAGCCTTAGAGCAAAATATTGTAGCCAGCAGATATGGCCTTCTGAGGAATACAAAGAGGAATGAAGTGCAGTGGCTGTTTATTGGAAGCATTTGCTGAAACAGCCCAGCTGGGACAGGAGTAGCTGGTGAGGAATTGCCAGGTAGTGCAACCTGGGAAGATGCTGCCCTTTTGGACAAAGCAGATGTATTTTTTCAGGGCTCTGGGCAATGACAAGTCTTGGAAAGATGTAGCTAATGTTTCACCAAGTAGCCTGCAAGGATACCAAATTTCTTGGAAATAAAGCATTTCTCATGGGTATCTCATAAGGAAATTATTCTGGCCACATTCACCAAGCCATCCCTTTCTAGGAAAGCAAATGCAGTACGAATCCCAACCAGAAATGAAGCCTTGCTACCCTGGCACTGAAAGAGCAATGCATGGGCTGAACCTGGAGTTATGCCATTTTCCTTAATCTGTTTGTAGGGAGGTAACAAATATCCCGTTTCTCTGGTATATCAGCAGCTTTGAGGCCTCTTTGTAAGCAAAGCTAAAGTCAAGTGCATCTGTAATGCCTGTTATTGTGGCAGACACCACAGAGAGAGCATTAGGAGCTCCCTCCTCACCCAGGGAACACAAGCCAGGGTGTGTTTATAGCCCAATAATTGCTGGTTTGTGTAAAGTAATGATGTCCCTGTTTGGCTTTTAGACCAATTAGTAGAATAAAGGTGGTAAAAACACCAGCATAATTAGTCTAATGACTATAAAACACTGACACTAAGTGTAAAATCTCTAGCCTGTTTGACATCCCGGTTTTATAGTGCAATATAAGGAGGGCAGTGACATTTGGATGTGGAGGAGTTTGGCTGCTTTTGTAGCCGACTTTGAATGCCTCTGCCTGATCAGATGTGTTTGGATCGCCTGGGGTGGCTGACTGAGGTCTCATATTGAACGAAATTTGTCTCAGCTAATTATTTCTTGCACTGATTTTTCCCTTTGCTAATTAAGAGTGGCAGAGAGATTTCATTATGATTTTTTTCTCCTAGTAATTAAAAAAAGAGAAAACCAAATCCAACCCACCCCAACTCCCCCGTCTGAAGAAGATACTGTTCCTTGCATCTGGGGTTTCACTACTTTATCAATACACTACCAACTGAGATTGCTGGGGATAATGCCATAATGCCAGGGCTGTGTTTGGTGGGTGAACAGAGGGCAGTTATCTGGATGCACAGCTCCCTCTGAAAACATGAACAACTTCACTGTGGTACTGCTGCTCCCCTCCCGGTGCAGTTAAAAAGGGACCCTCAAGAGTGGGAAGGCCAAGATTCAACCTAGGATAGTTATTCACCCAGGGGCTCTCTTCAAAAAAGCAATGCAATTCATCTTGAGGGTTTCTCCTGATGGTGTGAAAGCCCCTTCAGATAACTGATGGTTCTTTCAGAGCAGGAGCCGAGCCTGTGCTGGGAGGGCTGTGCTACACCATTGGTGTTCATCGCACTTAAGGCAGCAGAACTGCTATGGCTAAATCTGTCCTTCTCCAGAGAGCTGATTTCTGCTGTTAAATCCACTTTGCAGTGCACAAGAAGAGCACAATGGGGAGATCTTGCAGCATTGCCTGAGGGCACTGTGTGCTCAGAGCAAGGAGGTTGTCCCATGTATCTGCCACAGGAATGTGGTCCAGTGATGGAGACTGGCCAGACTTCATCTCAGTGCATGTTTCTCAGCATAAGGGAGATTTTCTGATGTGTCATCCAAGGTGCTGGCTGGGGCAGTCTGCAGTTATTTCAGCTTTTCCTCAGAATCAGGGGGAATGAAGAGGTATTGCAACCCCAGCCTCGCTCTCCAAGTCCCTAAATTTGCCCCTAATGTCCTGGACATATTTACTTTTATGACACCTCCCCCTCTGCCCCACTTCCACACTGCGACACTTGCCCCATGGTTCCTGGCACAGCTCACTGAAGAAGGAGGCTCTTGAGTAAGCTTAAGGCCATGGGGGAAAATTAGTAGTTGTCCCATTTCAGCCCTGCGTGATTAAAGCAATGGCTCATCTCAGACTGGTTTTTAAGTCCACCCATGAAGGACTCCAAGGGCATGGGAACATCTGCAAGCAACAGAGAGCTTAAAAACCAACCTTAATTCCCAGATGTTGGTTACTGCATCTGCTTCTGGTTCTGCCACCCAGCAAGATTCAGTTTCCTCCTGATCTATCAGGGAAGGCAGCCTGTGGCTGCGAGCACACTGTCCCTGCCCTTCAGCTTGCAGGAGATAGGGCCGTGCTGCAGGGACAGGGAGCTGAGGGCAAGAGCATCCTAAACTGGTCAGGTGAGATGGGCAGGAGAGGACTCCATCACGCTCCTTAGAAAACACACAGAGACATCGACAGGGACCTTTCACGTGGCAAATGATGTAGTAATGCTTAAAGGGCGTTTGGTTTTGTTGTTTGTTTGTTTTCTAAAGACACAGCTAATAAAAAGGAATTAGGGGTGGTAGCACTTTGACCTTCAGTTTGAACTTCTTCCTACTGCTTAGGACTCGAAGCAGAGCTCTATAGTACTTTGAATTCAGACTAGTTTTGCTGGAGTTTTTTAGCATTTTTTACAAATTATTTTGACAGATGTAAAAAGCATATCTTGTTGAATTAAAGATGATACTAAAGAAGTTACCTCCTGCCCAGGAAGCTAGGCTTTGAAGCATTTATCTTTAAGCAAGAGGTCCCTCTTTCTTCCAGCTTCTGCTGAAGCTCAACCTTCATACTCTTTCCATGTGTTATCTGAAAAAGTTTCTGCCTTCCTTCACTCTTCTCAGATCAAAGGGAACATTATCAGTTTACAAAGCATCCCTCCATTCTTCCTGTCTCCCAGCACTTCTATCTCACTAACCTTTTCTCCAGGGGCAAGGGATTGGGACTGGTGTTGCTGGGCAGCACTGTGTCCCCTGGGACAAGGGTGGCTATGGAGGTCTTCTGCACTGTGAATCAGAAAATTGTGCCTAGACATCCTATTCTGAGTGATACACGAGTGATTTATGAAGAAAAGTTGTTTAGTCTGATGATTTGGGCCACTAAACATTTCTGGTGGAACACCGCTGAACAGTTGAGCGCAGGGACTTCCCAAATGGATCAATTTGACCCCCTGTCCTTGATTTGCACCGCGAGGAAGAAAGGAATAAAGGAATAAAGGACATAAAAATGTAAGTTAAAGAATGAGTGTCACCCTTTGCTTTGAATTTCCTGGCTTTTGTCAGGCTAAGTGCTCAATGCCATTTAAATGCAAGTTTTCTATAGGGGAATCCTCCCCCAGCCAGGCTTTCAAGGAGTTTTGCAGGGCCCATTGCTTTCATGGCTGCAGGTTTGGGGACATTCATCCAAAATCTTCTGCCATCAGAGAGTCCACTCCATCTCCAGGTTGCGTTAGAGTTGTGTGCTGCTTACTTCAGTGTTGGAGCAAAGAGAGGAGCAACACTTCTGCCTATACCACTGATTTTGTCCTGCAGCAGTGCCACCTAACCACCTTCTGCCTCAGTTTACCTATCAATTCAGTGGTTAAACAGTGCTGATATTGCAGGGACATTACAAATCCATAACATTTTTCCAGTGCCTGAACATGCCTTGTGGGTTGCACTTAGGTTGGAACAACTCCTTCAGAAAGACTCTTTTGCTAATGGTGCCTCTTTTCTTTTTGCCAAGATGGCCAGATGGCTTTTAGTTAAAAAAATAAAATTCAGACTTTTTTTTTGTTGTTTTTTTACTAGACTCTCATTACAGTATGTTGCTGGTAAAGCACTTGCTTCTTAAATATTTTCTCCCTTCTATCTATCCTACCCCTTCCTTGCCCCTAAACAGATTCTCAATTAACCATGGGAACAGATTCTCAATTAGGAATGGGCAAACCTCGCAAGCTCATTTTCACATATTTACATGGTTGGTCAATGTTTCTCTTGTCTCAGATGATATTTCTGACTGGTTTTCAATTAAATAAAAGCATCTGCTCACCGGAAAAACGTTTCAGCATTAAGTGAAGCTACAAACCAGTCTTTTCTTTGGTAAAATAAGTGTTAATTTTTTTTTTTTTTTTTCCCTGCTGGTGGTGGAAATAGCAAATTTCTGACCTTAATTGTTCCAGAGATTATTGGGTCCTGAAGTTTCCTGCCGATTTAGTAAGGTATGATTGAAGAAGACTCTCTAAAAGCCAAACAAGTGAAACTAAGTGAGGATACAGTTACTCAAGTGTAGGCATGCCTGCTTCTGAATCCTCTGTTGAGGGGTTATACCATGATGTTACACTCAGTGAATACACAGATCCTCCTTTGGCTTTTATGTTTTAGTGGAAATACCGAATAACTCCATCAGATCAACTGAGCTGTACCTGGCCAGGCCACACAATGTTATGGTTGAAATGCTTGCCTGAGTAAGCATTGTGAACTATGCCATGACTTGGAAGCGCAGTGGAAACATCAGATGTGCTGAAGACCAGGTTATCCCAGAAATACCCCCAAATGGCCTCCATATCAGTCACTTGTTCTTTCTAATTGTGGCCCTGAACAGAGCCCAGGAAGGACAAAGTGGAATTAATTCATCTTCAGCATTGCTGGGCTCATGCAGAGCCCAGGACAAACTTGTTTTTTTTGGCAGCTCAGGCAAAAAAAACCCCAAAAATTTGTCTTAGGCCATCCTTCCTGTCATGTTTTCACATTTGAAAATGCAGCCCTGGCCCAAAGCCTTGTTTCAGAGCTTCAGGCAGCAAAACCCAAATCACCCCTGGAGCACCAGGATGGTGGGACAGCCTGTCCCTTGGTGCAGGGATCTGTGGCTGAGTTTAAACACCGGATTAGCTGCAGAATAGCTAAGCTCCTCTAAGGCTTGGTAAAACATGCTGCCCTTCCACGCTTAGTGGGTTTGCCAGGCTCTCCTGTCACTTAGAATAAATGGGGAGAGAAATCATTATTTAATTATCTGGGAAGCCCTTTAAAAAACTAATCAGCAAGGAATTTCACTCCAGTAGTAACAGCTGGCTCTCACACTATGAGTTACAAAGAGACATATTAAAAGTCTGTGTTTTTCTCTGTTAGTGAACTTATTAGCTGTGCTCTCCTCTTTTACAAAAAAATGCTGCATTATTTTCTAACAATGATCCCCAGCCCTTGAGAAACACGGCAGAGAGATGAAGGGAACAAGGAGCTGCTTTACTGTGAGTTGGGGTTTAGCTCGTCCAGGATCTCATGCTTCGAACCCCAGTTTTGCTCTTTTTGCCCATAGGTGAGGCTCTTCCCTGCAGCCAGGTGGCAAAGGGGTCTGAAGTGAGAGGAAGCACCAGGATGGAGCAGAGCAGTTCATGCCATGTCAACTGTTGATTCACTTCCCTGCCAGCCTTGCAGCCAGAGCTGAGCTCATCTGAGAGGGATGCCCTTGGGAGAGGCAGCGTTTTGCCCCAGAAACAGCAGAGAGGAGCCGACCTCACAGGGGTGGGTTGGGCAGTAGGAGCTGAAACACATCTTTCCAAAAGGGATGGCCAGGGAGAGAAAAGGTAGAGGTGTCTTCTCCGTGCCAATAGTTATTGGTGGATGGTGCTGCTCGGGACTGTGACTTGTCACCGAGTCAACACAACCTGACCGAGCTCTGCTGTGAAATCCCAGCTGAGAGCCTTTCTGCACCAGTTCCCTTTCTGCCAGGGCCTGACAGTGGGTTCAGGAATGATAACGGTCACAGTGCATTTATTACACTTCAGTGCAAGGAAGCAGCTTGAAGTTCAAGTGTCAGATAACAGAAAGGAAATGAAAGAAGCAATGTCTCAGCTGGTTCAGTTCCAGGCTACCTGTCGCCATCTCTGTCTTTACACCGCTTGGGCACCACTTTTGCTCTCTTCTGCAATCTGCAGCTGTGTAAGGAGCACTTCAAAAAACTCAGCAGACCCCACCAGCCCCTCCACGTGTATTAACCAGACCCTTGGACTTATCGAAGCTCTGCAGAGGGAATAGCTGCCTTCCTCCTCCGGGCTTGTCATCTCTCTGACAGTGTAAACATGTAATTCTCCAAATGTAACTGGTTCAACAGTGCAATATAATCACTGTGGGAGTGTGGGGATGGGGGGCAGATCCCTCTGGCAAACAGGGGCACGTACGACTGGGAGAGGTGGTAGTTGCAGAGGAGAGCAGCTGGGAAGGGGCTGGGTGTCTGCTCAGCTCTAGTGGGGACCAGAGATGTCGGGGTGTGCTCACGTGTGTGTATCTCTGTGGGTGGGAAGGAGGGGAGGAAGGATGGAAGGGGAATGGCATTACAGTTTACTGAAAATCCATTTTGCATGTGCACAGTAATTTGCTGCTTTCAGGTTTTCTTAGGAAATCTTTTTCTCTGTATGTGTATATAAATTTCAGTCTCCCAAAAGAGCCTTCCCCCTCACACAAGATCAAGCATTTAACTGTGAAACATATTTACAAGGTCAAATTAAATTCCTACTATCTGAGCCAGCATCTCAGCACAACAGAGCAAAGGCATCTCTGTCCAAGCGGTGCTGGGCTCTCTGCTGTAGGAGAGAAGACTTAATAATATTTACCTTGCACAGACAAAAACGGTACAAACACAACTGTCCTCTCCTCTTCTGGGGCCCTTGCTGAAGACAGACGGCTCAGCAGTCTGACAGTAATGGATAAATCTCAAAAGGCAATATTTCAGCTTATATAAGGGGATGGGGCTCCCTGCCAAGAGAGCTTCTACAATTTACATCAGGGAGGATTTGGCTGGAGATAAATCAGGTAGTCATTCCCCTGGAGGAGCTGTGGTACCAGCAGCACTCACCTGTCTGCCCAGCATCAGAGCCAAACCTGTCCCACCTTAGGCAGCACCAGGTATGAATTGCACATTTGGGTCGCCCTGGGAGAGATAGACACTGATGATGATGAGAGGCAAACTTAGATGAGCATAAACACTGGGAAAATAGGTGTTCATACTAGAGTGCCTTCCCTTACAAAGGAGAAGGAAGGTCTCCTGCCAGGGTTGATGAATTGCCCCCAGCAGTCTATGTTCAGCTCCTTGCTTTGCCTGTCTTCTTGTGCCACCAGTCTCTTGGTCTTGGTCTGCTGCCACCCAGCACCCTGTTAAGTATCCTGGGCTGCAGGTCCAGAAGTGAGCATGACTTCCTGTGTTTGTTCTCTCTACTTGAGAGGCAGGATGGAAAGGATGGTGAGTGGTATGATGTGGTTCCAGCTCCCCTTGCTCACAACCCCACACAGCTGCTGTGAAGGAACACACACCATGGTTTTGGGGCTGGTGCAGGCTTGCTCTCCACTCCTGCTCCAGGATGAAGCTGGGAGGACTGTTGAGTCAGAGCTGTCTGCACCAGAGCTTATCCTGGGGCTGCTCTGATGGAGCAGCTCACACACAGCCCTCCCTTACAGCCCTGACTCCAGCTGCAGCCAAGCTCCACTGGTTTGGTAGCAGATGCACACTTCCAGCTCCTGTCTGTCTGCGTCTGTTCAGGAGAGGTATTCCATCCTGATTTTTTGCTCGTGTATCCGCCGCTTGTTGTAACATGCCAGCTAGTTGAGTGGAAGCTGCAGCACTGGTGCAAATGCAACTCAGGCTTCTCTCTCTTTCTTTCCATTAACTGGACCCCAGTACTTTGCCTGGGACTGATGGATGGGGATGAAGCACCATGGAGCTGATGGCATGTCAGACTCCACTTGATGCTCTTGGGGAGGTCTTCAGAAGCCAGAGACGGAGCTTCCTTTGCCTCTGCCCTGCATGCCTATTAGCTTTGTTGCATGAATAAAAACCAACTTGCCCTTGATTGTTTGTATTTTGTTTTGATACTCCCTGGGCTCACAGCATTCAGAGGAGGTGCACACATGGAGAGTTCACCTGCTTCCCAAGGAAGACCAATAAAACTTTAATCAATGCACAGTGAAAGACCTCTCCTGTGAGCTGCTTTTGGTACGTATATTACAGAAGGACATAATGGTACCTGCTTAAGAGAGAGTCCTGCTCCTATCCCCAGACCTTTCAGGCTGTTTTAAAAACACAGGAGGAAAAGGTATTTCAAGTTTTGTAGATGACAACTTGATGCATGGAGGATTAAGAGTTCAATCTGACTGCCTTGGTCTGGTTATCTCTTGCCTGTGGACAAAACTGGGAGTGTCTCGGACACCTGAAGTGAACCAACACATCAAACACAGGGTTTGGGCCACAGGTTTGTGTCCTTCTGGTGTCTGGAGGGACACTGAAGGCCATGTCTAATGGCACTAGATGTCCATGCACAAGCAACTGCATTGAGCCATAGGTGAGACCTCTTGAGTCACTGTCAGGGAAAGACTGAGCCAAGATCTCCTGCAACAAAGCCTTGTGCCTGTTTCTATAAGGAGCACTCATGTTACTGGATACTGTACAATATCAAAGGGTTTCTGGCCTAGGCTGCTATGAAAACTCCTTAACAGATAAGAAAATATGTCTTTATATTTGCCATTTGATTGTGAAAGGAGACATTTTAATCAGCATTTGTCAGCCTGTCTGATATATAAATAGTATTTTATTATACTACACTGCTCTTATCAGTGTCCTACGGTCTGTTCACTCACAAACAACAGTGATTATCTTTTCTGGAGGAAAACTGTGGCTTTCTTTTTCTTAATTGGGCAAAATTCCTGCTAAAGTTAATTTCTGACAAAATCAATGTGTCCCAGCCCAGGTGAGTGTCCTGGTGAAAAAAAAAAGAAAAGAGGGCATACACAGAAGTTTCTCAGAAGCTGAATTCAGAAACATGAGGACAGGGTTGCCCGTGCAAGTGTCCCAGGAGACAGCCACTGTGTAGGAGCTTCCCCAGGAGCTGGTGACCCCCAGAGCATGACCTTCATCGGGCAACCCCAGTGCAATTGTGGGTGCAGGCCGAAGGGGCAGTTGCATCAAAGGGGTTGAAGATGATGGTATTTGTCAGAAACACAGGGAAGAAACATCGCTGTAGAGCTGCTTTCAGCAAACCTTTCTCTCCCTCCATATGCTTTTGATCTGTGCAGAGTCCATCCGTTTCCCTGTCCTGTCCCAGCACCTTTGCCCATCTCTTCTCTGTCACTGGCACCTACAAATCCTACATCCACCAGGACAAGTGGATGAACAGTCCTACTGGAATCCACAGAGGGTCAGCTGATGCTTTTTCCACCCTAGATAAATAGATATTTTGATGGAGGAAGGCACTTTGGGGGTATGGTGACCTTGAATAGGTATGGGTCAGTAATTACCTGGAGGCAGCTGTCCCTTCTGAAGAGGTGGTATGCTCTAGGCTATGTCCTCACTGTCTGTGTCCTAAAATAGTTCTGTCTAAGGGGATCCAGCCAGGATCATGTGAGTGCTTTTTCTGCCCTGGGTCCTGGAGCATGGGGGAAATGTTTGTACAATTAAGTTGTTGCACATCCTTCAACCCAGATACACAGTCTGCAACACCTCAAGTTAAAACCAGTTAAGCTCCAAGCAGCATTATGGTTTGCAGTTTTCAGGTATAATAAATAGAGATTTATAATGTTCAGCTACATGGGTGCTGCCTACAAATTCCTCTTTGCTTTTCTTTCTGATAGTTGCAGCGTGCCCAGCGCTGTTCCAGTGCTGCTGATGCTGAGGATAAATCTGGTTTGTGTTATGAAGTGTTGTAAGCAACGGGCACTTGCAGTTCAGTGCTTCAGCGCAGAAATAATAACCTTCCCCAGACTGAGGGATTTCCAAATTCTGAGTATGTACCTGGTGGCCCCCATTTCTTCAAAAACAAATCCAGATACAAAGACACCTGTTTAGGAGCACTCAAAGCACAGTGCAAAATATAAGGTTGTTGCTTGATGCTATTTCTATTCCTGCAATAGCTCAGTTAAAAGGCATTTGTGAAAAGGAAAATGTGACACTTAAAAGGTAACATATTCTTTTCACCTTCCAGTTTTCAATTCAGTTTGTAACTTAG
Source organism: Todiramphus chloris collaris (assembly GCA_025345505.1). Lineage (NCBI taxonomy): Eukaryota > Metazoa > Chordata > Aves > Coraciiformes > Alcedinidae > Todiramphus > Todiramphus chloris. Next base: position 35,215,310 of record JANVCC010000035.1, read on the forward strand.
CCCCAAGAAGTGATCAGGGGTAGCTTTCCTTTCAGCCTAAAATCTCTTTTTCATGCACTGGATGTCAGCGCTCCCGAAAAGATTAAATAAGGCAGAGGTAATGTAGATTTAAAGGATTTTCCAGATGAAGTGCCAGAGCACTTTGAACTGAAGAAGAAAGGGGTTGCTGTGCAGGGACTGGTTGGTATGGGAGGAAGATGCCATGGAGCATTGCCCTGCACAGTGTGTGCAGTAAACGTGCCATGTCTGTGGAGTCACGTTGTCCAAAAGAGCACCATTAACCCTGCGTTGTGGGGCACAGTGTGCTGGCAAAAAAATGTGTAAGGGGCTTCGTGTCCAGTAATGGCTCTTGGGCATGGTCCTTTCTAAGCGGTCCAGGGTCAGGGAGCTGGAGGGACCTTGCTCAGCTTCTGTGTTGCTACTACAGTGAGTATTGTGCATATACAACTATGAGCAATGCTGATGGGGCAGAGGGGACCTCCATCCCCCTTAGCCTTTGCCCAGAGATCCAACTGCATCAAGAGCAAACCCTCCCCCAAGGGGATGCTATCATGGGAGGAAGAGATACTAGGCCAACACAAGTGCTCCCTGTGTCTGTTCAGTGGCCATCCCAGCCAGGGAGGGGGCATTAGACAGCACTGGAGTCAAATGGTGCTCCTACCACCAGAAAACGAGGCATCAGGGTCAACTTCTCCTGTTCGTCCTCCAAGAGACTCCAGCATGCTTCGGCACCGAGGACATCTGGGCAAGAAGATGAGCTGCAACAAAGGATAAATTCCCTCTGTTATTCCCAGATGAATCAGGTCTCTGAGAGTGTGATACACGCCCTTCAGGAGAAAAGTTCAAGGGAGATTTGGGGAATTCCCTGACTCTCTAATATTCTCGGAAGGTGCAGAGTTACCACCTGTCCATGGGCAGTGGATGGAGGGAGAGGCAGGGAGAGGAACAAGGTTTAATAAAAATAATAGTATTTTTTAAATCCCTTTTGCATTTCAGTAGCAGCTCTTCCAACATTCCCAGACCAAATTAACTCATGAAAAATTCCTGGCAGGTTGGTGTGAATTCCATAGATAGGTGAAAAGAGATTTGGAGGTAGAATGAATAAACAGCTTCGAGTCATGCAAAATGGCACTGGAGTGGGTAGAAAAAGAACCCAGCTCCATTTCTTCTCTCTGTGTTTTCCTTGTGCCATTTGACCTTCAGAAATGCTATGTGCTCTGTGAGTTTTGTATCTCTACTTGGGGATCTGTATTTAGAGAGCTGCAAAGCAGCATGCAGAGCCGTCAGGAGACTGAAGCAATTTAGTTATCTAATGCCATTGAGCAGATATTTATCTCTGCCTGTTCAGGCTTGTTTGGCCTTCAGGATACGTGGGTGTGTATATGTGGGGCAGTATGGGATTATTTGGGAGCAGAAGGCAACATCACAAATACAAGTCTTGACAACAAATCATGAGCTGAGTTTTGGGTGCTCTGTACCTGCAGTTAGTGTGCTTTTTTCAGAGCCCTTCATCACTTTCCTGGGTGAACTTTTAGGGGCTGCTGACCTGGTGAAATAGTGAAAACCATTTATTTTGAAATAAGATCATGGTTTGAATGGTGAGCTCTTGGGAAGCGTGAAACTTGATTCACAGACAGATTAAATACAAAGCCACTGGGTGTATGACAGCAGATGTCCACATTGTGCTTCTGTAGACATGTACTACATGGCAGTTGAGATATCTTGGAGTTTTCTCATCAATTTTTGGTGTTAATTAATTTTAATTTTCTTTTCTTTTATTAAGGGAGCATCATGTGCTGTTTACTTGTTAGGGTCACTCCCTGTGCAGTATTTCTGGGTAGGCAGGCTTAAGCTTTTGCATTGTGTTTTTACAGCTCCTAGCACATCAGTTCCCAGTCCTTAGTGGAGTAAACAGGATGGAGGCAGAACTAACAATAAGCATGTTGATGCTAAGTTCAGTTCTCCTCCACCACAGGCAGCTCTGCAACAAGTATCCAGTCCCAAAACCACCAATGAATAGCTATTCCACATCTTCACCTCCATGGGATGAAGAAATGCTGTCCTTTTCCCTCTAACAAACTTCAGACTTGCAGTCAAAGACTCAAAGCTGCACAGTAAGAAGACTGAGAGCTCGAGGGCATCTTCAGCCATGATATATGATAGAAATCATTAAGTGGACCCTCACTTAGAACAAAAGAAAAGAGCCCCATGGCTCCTGCCAGTATGACCCAGGGGAGACTGATTCCTGGTCCCAAATCTGGTGCCAAGTGTAGCCCCACATGTGTCAATAGTCATCCTGGAGTTTTAATATCTGTCCTAGTTAACAGCTCCAGGAGGATCCTGCCTCCCCTTTCCCACTCTTGTTAGTCTCAGGTACCTCTGAGAAAGGTCAAGAAACCCCAGCAAAAAATAAAATAAAATAAAATAAAATAAAATAAAATAAAATAAAATAAAATTATATATATATATATATATAAGTAAAACCTCCTCCCAGGTTCTGCAGTCACCCATGAACAGCCTTGGGTGATGGCCAGTCACATGTGGACAAAGACTTGATCCTGCCTGTTCACTCTACAGCCTTTCTTGGACACACTAGCAAATAGGGCGCTCATGGATTTTCATATCATTTTGAGGCAGGAATGGCTTGATTTTTAGAGTGATGAGCATCAGCACCCACCAAAACCTCAGCCCCAGATCCTCCAGGAATCACTGCCCCTTCACAAGTGCAAAGTGGGTAGCCTCAGGCAGGCAATGCAGAGGGCAAAGGCAGGGAGCTTTTCAGCTGTACCCTTAAAAATTGCAGCACAGGTTGGATTTTACCACTCGTGGGGGGCATTGCACATGTCCTTGGGTACCCAGGACCAGGTGGTCACATCCTGCTTTTGATATGTCCCCTCCCTGGACTCTTCATAAACACAGATGTTCCTTCTCCTCTGACAAAAATCATTCATGAAAAGTTGAATGGGACATTTCTTCCCCCTCTTCCTCCCTCTCGATTTTGTTGTATTCTTGACAAGCTTGAACTCCATGGGGGGGGAAAGAAAAGAGCAGCCTAGCCCTTGGTTCTCCCGCATCCTGCAGCAGCGCCCATTTTACATGGTACAAAGGTCATTTAGCATAGCATGAAGCCCTCAGCAAGTTGCACAAGGCAATTTCATCTGATCCGTGATGGAATTCCACTCAGCCAAAGTCCTTATTATTATGCATTTTTTACACATTAGGATTTTCCTTTTGTTGGCAGCCAGATCTCTTCATGAGGTGTTAAAAAGTGCAGAGGGGCTCTCTGCTCCTCTTCGGATAGCTAATCCTGCCTTTAAGGCTGGGATAACTGTTTCATTACGGGATGGGCTCAGCTTTAGAGCCACCGACGTTTGCTGACAAGGATCTCAGAAACCAGCACAAAACCTGCAGTAGAAAATCCCCCATCTCTGCTTCTTGCAGGACAGTCACATCCCAGCAAGGGCTGTGAGACTGATACTGCAATTTCTTCTCTCTCCTATTTTTTTTTTTTTAAGTTCTAACCCCTAATTTTCTAAGTGTTTTCCAAGCTGGCAAACATGTGATGACTTATTTGCACCTGTGAAAAACAATCCTCCCAAATTGATGGATGATATAGCAAACCTTAAAAAATAAAGGTTAACTGGTAGAGTTAAATAAATAGATTCTCCCCCAGCACTGAATGGGGTGATGCTGCAGACAGAGCAAGCATCTGCTTCATGCTAATCACGGCCACATGTCTCCTGAGTAGTCAGAATGGCCACTTTATTAAGTATCATGGTCCTTCAAGTAGTAATTAGATTATACCTGAATCTGAAAAAATACATAGCCTTTGTTCACAGCCCTTATAGAATAATATCAGAGTCTATTATAATGCTTCTGGATGGAAAAATAATCAACCCCAGTCCCTCAGTCAGTGGGATATTTCAGTGATTTTAAACTGTTTTGACTTTATCAGAAAAAATGAATTCAAACAGGAACAGGTGCAGAGAAAAGCAACTAGGATAGAGCCTAATCAGGGCCTGGGAAGCCTGTTTTATGAGAGGACTAAAAGAGATTGGCTTGTTAAGCCCAGGAAAATCAAGGGAACATGATTGCTGTCGTATAAATACATCAGGGAAGTAAACACGAAGGAGGGAAAAGAGCTATTAAAGCAAAAGGCAGGGTTGGCACAAGAACAAATGGATATAAACTGGTCACTAATAAACACAGTCAGGAAATTAGAAGATGTTTTCCAGCCACCTGAGCAGCGTGGATCTGAAACAGTCTTCCAGCAGCAGCGAAGGGAGTGAGGGCTGGGCTTAGCTCCTGCAGTGCTTGGGCAGTTTCTGGCAGGGTTGGCATGTCCTGAGGACCAAGGACCAAATTCAGAGCCCCAGGAGATTTCTGCTAGTCCCACCTTCATCTGTCAATGCAAATATTTTATAACAACTGATGGAGGAAGGAAAAAAAGGATGGAAAATTGTAGTAATGCTGTCAGTTTGTTGAAAAAATGATGCTTCTAGGGAAAATAATTTCTCAAGGATTAGAAATAACCAGTGAGAAAATGTCAACCAGCAAGATAAGAACAGATACGGTGGTATGTGTGGTAGCAATGAAATTATTTTTCTGGCTAACATAAGAATCAGATAGCAGAACTTGGAATGGCCCTAAACCTTATTTCTTGATAAAAGTATGAGTTTTCTTACCTGAAATGTAGTTAAAAACAGAAAAGCTATAAAGGACAACATCCTGTAAGTGTGGAAAGGGACCACCTAGGTTGTTAGCAATGAGCAGACAACTTTTGGTAAGTTATGAAAGGTTAAACTGAATTTAGCTCTTTCTTCTTCCTACTGTCCCCCAGACCAAAATTGAAAACAAGGGCAAAGACTTTCCTTCGATACGCTGCCTAAGGAACACAGGCTAGGGATAAATTAGCACAGCTATTTAATTCCCTTGCTGAAAGTGTCCTTTTTTCCCCCTTTTGATTTAGACAAACTGAAAAGTTTAAGCAAATTCAGCAGTCTGGCACAGTCTTTTTGGCTGAAGCTGGTCTGCTGCATATGAAATCCTTAAACAGGCTTCGGCTCAACAGAAACACACTGTTTTTGTTTAGTGAGGAAACCCCAAGTGTTATTTGGAGTCATCCAAATGCAGGCGTAGAGCAGAGTGTTTTGGTCAAGCTTATTTTGTTTCCTCCTGTGCAAAAGGCTTTCGGTCAATGGGTTTTTAAGTGATCTGATGTTCAGTCATCATCTTGTGAATTATAAGGGGAGGGGGGCGGGGGGATAAAAACCCCCCTCATTCTGGTTTTATTTACAGACCAGGAAAACCTGTCCTACTCCATGGAGACATGTTGATAAAGTAGGGAATAGCTGGGAGGAGGTCTTGGTCCTGTTCTCAGCAGCTCCTCTACCAAGTCAATGGTGGTTCTGTAAGAGTGTTAAGTTTCCATCAAGATATTATTCCTATCCTGTTTTTCTGGTTTCTCAGGTACCTGTCTTTTTTACAGTTACGAACATACTGGTCCCCCTGCAGTAATAATAAAAACAAAGAAAGGTAATGCAAATAGTTACCAAATGGCCAAAAGTACTAAACAAAGCGTGACGCCTCTAAGTAGACAAGTAACCCTTGGCGCTGCAACTGCAGCAGATCAACGCAAGCATACATCAATATCAGTCAATACTGTACAATAAACCAATGCCATATGTACTTCAGCCACCCAAAAGCAACACAGGCATCCACCCTGGTTACGTGATGCACCATGATTTCTTTTCCCCCTGCAGTGATTCAGTTGTTAACTCAGGTAATGCCATGGAGAAATTACTCAGACCCAAGATTAGTAACCAGGTAATAACCCAGCCCTAATTGTTCAAATGCAAGATCAAAGGTGGTTAGAAAGGCATGGGCAAGGAAGCTGCTGTGTTAAAACACAGTTGCAGGTGCATGACAACCCATCACTAAGAGACATTTGCTAAGAGACATTTATTGCATATATTATCAGGAATCATGCAGAAGAGACAAATTCATTACCTGGGTAATGATTTTACATTGGTATTTGCCCTCAGTAGATTCACTCCAGGTAATATTTTTGCCCTGTGCATATGCAGGTATTATTATTTGTCCCTGTTCAGAATATAGAGATGTGGCAATGGTCTTTAGCTCTCTGTTTGCTAAAAAGTGAGATGTTAAAACACTCTAACATGCTTACAGACTGGGTAGAAATCAAGACATGAAGCACTGGTGTTACAGATCTGCAAGCTAGATACAATGTCATTGAGGTTTTGAGGGTGAGGGGTTCAATGAAGGTGGTGCAGTAAGAGTGGCATGACAGTTGCTTAGTCCCATCAACCTCCAGAACAATGCCTTTGAGTGAAAAGAATCATCTGTGGTACATACTATGCAGAGGAGAATAACTGTCTGATTAGTGATTTGCTCTTGAATGGGTGCACTGATAAAATGCCATATGAATTAAGGAATTATTAGGCTGTTGCAGGAATACTTATTGATTTGGTTTGTACAGTGCCTTTTCTTTTTGTTCCAGAAATGCCCTTTCTGCTTTTGTTTGTCCTTCAAAATGAAATTCTTTTAGAGAATGGAAACCCTCAAACTACTCTTGAGCTTATGATGATGACTTCATATTACATAGAGTTTCTATGACAATTAGCTTCTGAAGTGAAAAAAACCCATCATCTAGAAATGGGACAGGGTGTGCAATTTAACTTAGAAAGCTGGGGAAAAGGTGGGTAGGATGGAAGGAAGAAAAGAGAAAGCTGGAAGGGAGGAAAACATCTAAGAATGGATCAAAAATGTCAAGTTGAGATCCATTTCTGTAGCCTGGTTGCTGTATGGGCCAGCCCAGTGTGGAATAACATTTTCATGGTGTGATGGTGATGTATCTTGAAATGAGGCTTTTGAGTTGATCACAGACCCAGAGCCCAGTGGCAGCATGGAGATCAAGCTGCAATTTCAACGGTCCTCAGACCTGGGTGTGTTTGGATGTGCAATTTGGCATCACACTTCCAATAAAGAGATGCCTGAACAATCATTAAGCCACAGTTCTATACACCCTGTTCTGAACAAGAACAGGTCGCTTTCCTCCTGAGAATGGAGAAGAGTAAATATTTTTCTGGCCGGGTTGTGCTTTGCAATCAAATCCTGCTCTACGTCATGTTCAGTACAGCTCCGTGCCTATAGGGACCTCCCTTTCCACCAACATCTTTTTTGGTTGTGTACTGGTGAAGGAGAATATTCTTCTTTCAGGCTTTATCCCAAAGCCATTTCTCTGAATTGAAGCTGGTAGGATCCCATTGCAAAAAAAGGACACGTTACTAACATCAGCCTGGCTAGACACCCATTAGTGGATAGATGATGATCCACATACACCAAAGTGCATCTAAAGAGCTTTTTTGAAGTGGTGCTACAGCAAAAGACTCGGGCCCTTGGCTTTAAGTTGATGATGGTGGAAGTTTCATTGGCTTCAGCCCAGCTCTTTTGAAGATTACTCCCTGGTAATCACCCATTATTTTCTACCTTTTAGAGCAATCCTCCCAGGGCAGAGGATCCTCACTGCCTCATGAGCCTCACTCCACTCATGGGGAATCACACACACTGTGCAGAGGTTCTGGGTGAGCACATCAGACAGGGCTGTGGCTACATCCAGCTCTGTCGGTAGCCTGTGGCCAGCCCACTGATACCTTCCATGAAGGTGTATACAGCTGCTCTGCCTTGTTTCTGGGCTGGGAACCCCTGTAGGCTGTCCAGAGTGGAAGTCAGCTCAGGGAACAGGGTAATGCTGCTTTGGGTCTGTTCCCTTGAGATGCCAGCTTTACATGGCATAAATGTCACATAGCTGCTGCAGTTGCAGGGCATCTTGCTTCATGTTTCAGGTGTTCTCGGTGTACTCAAACTACTGGTGTCTCCTGGTTTGGATATGCCTTGAAAGCAAAACCAGACAGTAAGTTCAGGTCACCAGAGCTCAGAAGGCTTCAGCTCCAGTTTTTTGATTTTTTTTACTATTTATTTATTCCTCACATACACTTAATTATTTCTACCAGATGTTAAAGCCCCTTTGTGTCATCTGAAACTTATTGAAAACAAACTGAAACATGGCTTATAAATACATATATGCCCAGTACTGCATCGTGGGTGCCTGCTCCTAGATGGTTATTGCAGAGACCCCAATTTTCATGCTGGTGAAATGTATTTAAACATGAATATCAATTTGAGACTTCAGTTCTGAACATGCTAGATGACTCTTAACAACCATGACCAACCTCTCCTCAAATCATTACCATTCGTATAGCCACAAAAGGCAAACTTGATGAGAGAATGAGAAGCTAGTAGGGTCTCAGGCTAAGCATACAACAGTGGGATAGCTATAAATGAACCTTTTCAACCATAAATTACATGTGGCCAGTAATTCCCTTTTCTCCCTCTCTCCCTCCCTCCCCATCCTCCCCCTCCACTCTGAAAACCCTGGGACAAAGGCTTGCCTCTCTGAAAGATGCCTTTCTGGAGGATTAAGCAGCTTTTGTTGACAAAATACAAATTACAACTCCTTTGCTTGGTGTCCCGCCTTCTCAGCTGGGCTCCAGTCCCTGAGGGACAAGGCTCTATTACCCCTGCCGTAGATGAAGAGCTCAGAATAGGCAGATGTAATTATTAGCACCATTCAATGGGGTGTCTTTCTGAATTATCAATTAAAAATCTCTACTGTTTTTTCCTCGCACTAAATAGAAAGCCGATGGCAGTTAATCTATTGTGAAGCAGAGCTTTATATGCATATTTAAACAGTGTGCTTCTCTGCTTTTTTTTTATTCCAAGGGCAGTGTGGGGTGAGAAGGACTCCTATGAGGTATCACAAAGACCCCTGTCATCTGATTGAGAGAAGAGTCTTTGGAAAAATATTGTCGCCTTCCACCCTTGCAAACAGGTCCCGTGGAGAGAGCCAAACAGGCCAGAGATGCCCGATATTGTGGGGGATGACAAATGAGCCTTCCTTGCTGATACACCAAAGAGCATCTGAACAGCTCTTTGGACGTGCTGCTATTAAAATGCGGAGTTCACGAGCAACAGACACATGAGCATGAAGTGAAAACAGAAATTAAGCAATGTGATTAAAACCAACAGCCACGCTGAGCTGGGCTGCCAAGAGCTGTCAGCTTTTGGCTGAGGGAGAAGGCTGATGCACCAGATTTTGGGGAAGGGGCTGTGAGGATGGCTTGGGAGCAGGAGTTCACGGGTATAGTTTTGTTAACTCTTCTGCTGACCTGCAAGTATTATCTCCAGCTCTCACAACAATAAACTTCCTTGAAAACTTCCTGAGACAGCTCATTTCACCTCCAGTGAGAGCTTCAGAATTTCCATCAGTGGTACCAGGGTGTTGAGCTACCACTTCTATTTGACAGCTCCAAAGCCCAGTCCTAACATTTCCAAAAACACTAATTTTGTTCTTGGAACTTGTTTTCGTGTGGGTTTGTTGTTTTTTTTTGTTGTTTTTGTTTGGGTTTTTTGTTTCTTCTGAGCATCCTCTCAGTGGCATTCTGCACAGCAGGAGTTTGTTTGTTGGTTTTAATTTCCAAAGCGGTGTCAACTAAAAAAGCACCCAAAAAAAAAAAAAAAAGAGCAAACAAGCAAAATTTGGAACTATATCTAGGCATGGGAAGTAGAGTTAAAAATACTATACAAGACAGAAAAAAATAATAGCTGCTAAGGAACTGGAAAGCATTTGGGGCTGGACATGTGCCTTTAGCAGTTTTGGAGCTTATTTTATTAGCACTTAAGACCTAGAAGTAGCATTGAACTCTTGACATATTGGATCACTTCCATCTGTTGCCTAATACAACTCCTATTCTCTTTTCTTAGCCCTTCAGAGTCATGATTACCTAACAGCACACAATACCTGGGATGTTGATTTTTCTCCCCTTTTTCTTTTTAATGATTTGACTCCCCTCTCCTCCAAAAGCTGGCTGACCATAATGGACCCTAATGCATGTGCAAGTGATTCCAAGCTGCACTGCTCTGCTCAAAAGCCTTTCTCCAAGATGAAGAGAGTTTGAGCTTTCTCCAATTTTTCTTATGTGGTATGTGCCCATTATTTACTCCATCATGTATATCTCACTCCATTTAAAATATTCACAGTTTGTCTTCAGTGCTATCTGGCTGGCCTTCATTCTGAGTTTAACAAATGTTAGACATTATATTCACTTGCATATTTCAGGTTTTGTCATGAACCAGAATGGAAAAAAAATAGAATTAAAAAAAAAAAAAGGTTGCCTGCACCATGATTTAAATAACGTGTTCAGATCCTTTATTTTTTCTGTTTTAAAAGCCTTCATCTCTTGGCCTTATAAGGTGCAGACTGTCTGACACTGAACTCTAGCTGGGTGGCCTCAGTCAGCCAACAGCCCCACAAGCTCATCCCATTAAAGTCATTATGTTTACTTCTTATTTCAACGAACCAACCTGGATTTTGAGACAGGAAAAACTGAGGGAAGAAATACTGGGTCCATTTCAGAATGAAGGGTGTGAAATTCAGTTGCTGATAGGCTGCGAAATTAGAACTTTCTGCATTTGCTGCTAAAAATGCCTTTTTTTGCCACTGGTGAGGGATGTTCCTTTCCATATAAAAATCTAAGGAACCAATCAGTTTATGGGCCAGAGATTAAAATGAGGGATTGCTGGCAACCAGAACAGTTTCATATCTGAACACCACCACTTAGAGCACTTCTTCACCAGACCTCTGGTCCCACTTCCATCAGGAGAATGTCTGCCTCCATGAATAACATTGATAACCTTAACAAGATACTCTCCCTGGTTGGGGAAACTGAGGCACAGACCCATAAGTCAACAGAAAATTTTTGGACAATTCAGGAAACAGACTGATGTGAAGAATTATGCACTGTAGGAAGGCTCAAGGCCCACGTCCCCCACCTAGCATGTCTCACACTGGGAACACAACTCTGCCACATTGTACAGGAGATGTCTCTGGTGTTGGTGTAAATACAGTGAAACTGATCCTTCTCCCAGGGATTTGTAGTCCCCAAAGCAGAGAGAAAGAAAAAGAAACCGAAGACAACATACCCTGAGGCTAAAGGTGCCTATGCAAAAGAAGATGAGTGACTGGATGTGTAAAGGAGAATGAAGTCATGGGCTCACCATCCTCCCTCTGTCACTTAGTGGCTATGCCATCATATGACTTCATTTCCCCATAGCACTGCCTACATGCTCTCTGGGGCAGGGCTGGACTTCTGAGGTTCCTGACTCACTTTGGGAGTCAGTGAAAAAAGAAGCCTTCAACACAATGGTCCTCAAGATCTCCTGGCTTACAAAAAACTCATGAGCGAACACTTGTGATATGCTGGAGTAATCCAGAGCTGGACACAGCCCCAGCAGCATATGATTTCACTGTGGTGGTCACCACATGCATGATTTCCCTTCTGTCCCCTAGATAAATAGGATGATGAAAGGAAGACTGAACAATGAGTTGACTTAGCGAAGTGTCCAAGTACATTCCAGAGATACTGGGCACTACAACGGCTTTTCAAATTCATCCAGAGAGCAGCACAACATGAACCAGTAAAAAGAAGCTCAGCCTAGAAGTTAAGAGCAGTTAAATTCACAAGGGAAATAAAGCACGTAAAAAACAATTAAAGCAACAAGCCCGACTAACTCTTATCACAGTCTATGGAAGGGAGTAAAACACTTTCAAATCAATACTGAATGCTTTTCTGGAAGTCATGCTTTCACCAAAATAAAAGAGATTTGGCTCAACAGAAGGAAACCAGGGTGAAATCCCTTCAGGGGGGGTGATTTCAAGAAGACTTCCCCAGCAAGTCTTCCCCAACTCAACACTTCCCCCGAGCAAATGGCTTGTCTTGAGTTTAACAGTCTCTTGAGCTCTTTATTGTGGGGTTCATTTTCATAAACTCAGTCCTATCAGTTGCATGGCAAGAAGTGTCAGCACTCGCCTGGCAGTTCACAGGAGGACCTTCATCCTTTCGTGTCTCACAAATGTCCCTGTGCACAGGGAGAAAGAAAAGAGGGGAGGACAGAGTGCTGGAGTGGCTCACTCTGCAGAGCTGGAGAAAAGACCCAGTAACTGTCTGGCAGGAGGCTGCGCCCTGCCAATGCTCACAGCCCTGAAGAATTGCTTAGCAAGCTCTTGTGAGATGAAATAGCAAAGCAGCAAAATGCAAATGGGCGAGCTGGATAAACAAAAACATCCCCAAATACAAATCTGGGAAAAGGGAGTCAGGCTGCTCCATCCCAGGGCTGTTGAGTGCATTCCTCCTCAGCAGCAGGATCTGGTCTTGCTGCTGGCGGGCCTGTGGCCACGTGGGAAGCTCCAGCCTGCTTTTGAAGAGGATTTGCAGCCACGATGTAGCTGGGAGGAATGTTCTCATGTACCAGCTCAAAGACAGTGCAAGTCCCAGCGTATCTGCAGCCTGAAGTGAATACTGATGTGCTTGTTCACGGCCCTATTAAGAGCCAGGACCTCATGCCTCTGCCTTGTGGAGGAGCTGCCCATCATTCACTCATTTGACACCTAAGTTAACAGATAGCTTGCTTAAGGTAGGAACTGAACAAAGGTCTGACCCTCCGTAGCCAGACCCATCCACTCTGTCCCACAGAAAACACAGGCTGAATTTGCTGCCGCAGGAGCCTGATGCTGCATTTCCTCTTGGTGTTGGGCTACACACCCACATCCATGCTGCATACAGACTGATGACCCTCTCTCTGTGATTCCTGCGGAAGACCTAATTCTTCAGCTTGTGTTTGTAGATCAGGTGGTGCCTGTTTCCTCTGTGCAGAGGCACCAAGCAAAGGCATCGTTCCAGCCGTACGCAGCTTGCTCACTGATACAGGGAAGCACATCCCAAATCACAGTACCTGGTACCATACTGCATCCTGCAAGTAATTGCTTAGAAGCATATATGCCTGTGTTGTCCTGTGGTGGTGGGGACACAGATGCTACCTGCACTGTAACTCAAGGAACAGGTACTTGAACAACTTTCACTTGGAAGGACCAGTTTGAATCCAGGCTGCTTTATTTGGGATTGAATCCCATCTGCTGGGGCTTGGGGACCCTGCCTGTTGTAGGAAGGGGACTGCAGCCTCAGTCATTCTGGGAACTTGCTCCTGTTAGTGCTGGCAGTTTGCTCCTACAGCCTCATTTATTCTGGGAACTTGCTCCAGAACATGCTGCTGTTTACATGGCAGCTTTAGGATTCAGACTTCACTGCTGCTTGAGATGAATCCAGGTTGTACATTTCTTGATTGCAGCCACTGTGTCCCAGGTTTGCAAGCCCAGAGCATTGCACCATTACAGGATTGTAAGCAAATGGGGATGAACTCACTTCTCAATGTTCCCAGAACTGGCTGCTGTTAATACACAGATGACTTTTTCATATGCACAGATAGGTCTGTGTTTATACACTCCCTCCTGTAACAGAGGCACATATATAAACCAGTGTCCTGCCTGTGCACCTAACTCCAGGCCAGAGTTCCCCAGATCAGCAGAGCATTTTCGAGTACCACTAATATCCCAGTCCCATGGTCTATCCCATGAAGCCAGTCCTTCAGAGACTCACTTGGAAATTTTGATATCTCACAGTAAAAATCATGCCTTTAAGATCCGAATCACCATCTGAGCCTCAGCCTCCCACATACAAGTATTTCTCTGTAATGTTAATGCCTAAAAGCTCCTTATTACTTTTTTTACCTGAAATTTGAATTTTCATACACATCTCTTTATTCTAGCCAGTGGACCTTTGGCAAAAGCACAGAACATTGCAAGACCTGTAGTAAGACTATGACATTTTTGTTTGCACATATCTGGGAAAGTGTCTGACTAAACCAAAATCACCAGCCTCTATGATTTTTTATGACTGTTTTCCTATGGGCAACTACACAAGAATTCACCTTTTAATAAAAAAAAAATACAAGCAGCTGTTGCAAAAAAAGAGGCTGAGAATACAAGCCATGATGCTTTCACCTTTAGCATTCGGATCAGGAAGAGTCTGTTGCTAATTTCTCAAACATCTCATGATTTTTTAAGGTGATCTCAGGATTCTGAACAGCTTTGTCTCTGATTTCTCACCTATGGAGTGGGCAACTTGTGAACCCTGAAAATACCCAGGTGTTGTGGTTTAACCCGAGCCAACAACTAAACCTCACACAGCTGCTCACTCCCCCCTGGTGGGATGGGGGAGAGAATCAGAAGGGTAAAAGTGAGAAAACTCATGGGCTGAAATAAATACAGTTTAATAGGTAAAGCAAAAGCTGCACACACAAGCAAAGCAAAACAAGGAATTAATTCACTGCTTCCCATCAGCTGGCAGGTGTTCAGCCACCTCCAGGACAGCCAGGCTCCAGCATCATGCGTAATGGCTACTTGGGAAGAAAAACACCGTCACTCCGCATGTCCCCCCCCCCCCCCTTTCTTCTTCTTTCTCCAGCTTTATATGCTGAGCTTGATGTCAGCTGGACAGGGTTCTGGGCCATCTTGTCTAGACTGTGCTTTTGCCAAGAGAAGTTGGGCCAGAAGGTTCTTCATGTCCCTTCCAGCCTGGTATTCTGTGATTCTATGATAAGGCATGGAATATCAGTTTGGTCAGATGGGTTCAGCTGTCCCAACTGTGTCCCCTCCTAACTTCCTGTGCACCCCCAGCCTACTTGCTGGTGGGCTGGGGTGAGGGTGGGAAAAGACCTTGACTCTGTATAAGCACTGCTCACCAATAACTAAACCATCCCTGAATTATCAATGCTGTTTGCATCACAAATCCAAAACATAGCCCCATACCAGCTACTCTTAAGAAAATTAACTCTATCCCAGCCAAAACCAGTACACCAGGTTACAATAACACCCAAATGAGCATGTTAAACCTGTTTTCTCGCTATTGCATTCAGTGGTTTCCTTTGTGTACACACTTTTTTCTTTTCAAAATCAAATCATTCATGTCAAAGAGATCGGAGACAGAAAACTACTTTCAGCATGGGTGATGGAAAAATGACTATGCTAGCATTGCCAGCATTTACTACTTCTGTTTCCAAGTGACCGAGACTTTCCAGAGACAGAGAGTACCCTCGCGCTGCAGAGGAGCAGCTTCTTTATCCAGGCAGCTTATGCGGTTCATTCAAAAGATAGTTACATTGCCTAGAAGGCTGCGTATCAAGTGACACAGACCTTGACTATTCAGCTCCTCTCCCATCTATCCTCCCATCCAGGACCTGAAATGAGTTCTTTCCTCCTTGTAAATGCTTTGCTGTTTCACCGGTGCTCATGTGAGTAAAACCAAGCTTGTAATCATTGACTGTTTCATTTGGGAACTATACTCCGTCATCAGCTTGGCTTTTCATTTACAGGGCAGGTTGTCTTGTTTATGATTTATCCTAGGCAATTTCTAAACTCTTCAGTGTGCTGAACTCTTCCCACGAGGCACTTTGCATGGAACTTACTGAAGCACATTGGCCAACGTCAGGCAAACATTACTACTATGGCCACATATGCGTATTTTTCATTAGAATAGAAAAATATCTGCGTTCTTTTCCTATCATTAAATCCTGCGTAATTACATGTTGGTAATCTATTGGCTGGAGGGGTGTCTGAGCTGTGTCATTTCATGCTAGTCTCTAATAGCTTGGGCAATATGACATGGCAAACTTTTGTCTGTAGAGCAGGGCAAATGTGAGGGGTTGTTTCAGCCTCCTGTGACTCCTCCAAAACATCTTGGCACTTCAAAGGACATAGGGTTTTTCAAACTTCAGGGCTGACTTGCAGTCCTCTGGAAGTGAATCCATGTGCTTTCAGAAGGGCTTTTGTCTTTCCAGTGTCTGTAGGTTGAAACCAAGACACTCCAGAAACCAAGTAGTGTGTAGAAGTGTAGTACTGCTTTGGCCATTTGGATGCTCTTAGTTAGGGCTCATACTGGGTGTCATGCTTAGGAAAGCAGCAAGTTTTACAGCTAGGCTTAGCTTTCCAGCAGAAAAAGGAATCAGATGGCACCTGTTTGGAGTGAATTGCAGTAGCAGCATACACCCCACAGCACAAGCTTTGGTGACAGTATATGAACTCTTCTGGGACCATGCTATTTACTCACAGTGACATTGTTAAAGCCAACACCACCATATTGTCAGTGCTGTTAACAGCCTGCCTAGACAGAGCTATCATGACTGCAGTCACACTTTTGCTGAGTAGACAGTCCCAAATTCACTTCCTCTGTGGATAAGACAGAAAGAATAGCTTATAAACACACACGGATCCGTGCTCCACCTAAAAGAAGAAACATCCTTTTCCTGAAGATAATACTTCTTACTTATAATGCTTCATCATTCACACAAATTTTCAGTTACAATAGCATAGCATAAGTGATGCATTATAAGAGCACAAGAATGTAAGAAATATTTTATGAAGACCCTGGTAGCCCCCTCTCTTGTTTCCGAGCCTTGGCCAGTAGTAGTTGCCTAAGAAAGAGGATAAGAAAAGGGTAAGTGTAGATCAAGATGCAACAATTTTTGCTTTCGAGACTTCCTCAGTCCAGTTCCATGCCTGCAGATATGTAAAGCTAGAATAGTCACAAATGAGTGGTTGAAGGAGCAAATGGACTTACAATTGCTAAGAAAGAGAAAAGTGGTTTGACCCTGATGAGTCATGAGGTGAAGAAAATAGGTATAAAGTCAGGTGGGTTGTGGGTGTAGTTAAGAATCTTCAGGGGAGACAGAACATTAACTGCAATTCTGAGAAGGGGAGACAGAACAAAGGGAAGAAGTACAGCCCAACAGCTTATCTCCCACAGCCTTGGGAGTGAGCTCTGCAAGGCAGTTAAGGTCTAAGTGAACCGGTGGAAAAATTCTGTTGCATTTAATTTGAGTTTGACAGTCCTCCTCCTTTTCAAATCACCGCAGAGTACTATATAAGGAACCTTGTCCATTTAGGCAAATGTGATTTAGTTGCTCTTTGGACTTGGTGATCTTCCATGGTAAGATTTTCAGCTTTAAACTCAAGCATGTAGGCCCATTTTTTTAAACGCGTCTGTTGGGCCAGACCTTTAGTCCTTGTCTCTAAACAACGTTACTAAGAGCTTGTGAAAAGCATTGATCCTCCCCAGTTGTCCGTAGCTCCAGCCATATACGATCAGATGAGCCAAAATAAACATAAACTGGGCAATTTCTCCAAGAATGAAAACACCTCATTTGTTGAATCTCCAAGTCTCAAAGACGCTTTGTCCATTTTTACTTCAAACTTTCCAGAAAGAAAAGCCCGTTCTTCCAGAAGATCGTGGATGTAAAATTCCAGATGGATTGTTGCAGACTTTGAAAATTAGGGAAAAAAATTGTCTGGGACTGGGAAACTACTATAACATGAATACTGTTTTGGACTACTCTGCCTCCTCAAAATAATCCCCAATACAGCAGCAGTATGCAATATGATGTATTTGGTAGCTTGAACAAACCTGCAAAGTGATGGTATTTTCAGGATTTAAATGATGCAAATTTCATTTCAGTGTAATAGAAACACTGAACACATTATGGTACGTTTAAATAAAACATTTTACTCAGTATTAAATGAGGAAGTATTCAGCTGGTTTTGGCTGCAGATTTGGAGGCATGCATTCAGAAAACCTGAGCTTTTTCACACACTGTAATATTAGTTATTTGACACAAGACTCTCTAAAACCTCATTAGTAAGACTGATGATTTGGCAGCAATGAAATGTGTCTGAGTAAATCTTCATGAGTAAATCTTCATAAGTAAATGAGTAAATCTTCATGTTATCTTCCTCTGCTCCTCTTTTTTTGCTCTTTTCCATTAAGTACTTCTCTCTGTATCCATCCCACCGCTGCTTTTCTCTGGTGACCTATTGGCCCTTCTAAACACAGGACTTCCTTCAGGTGAGGAATGGCTCTTGTGACAAATGGCTTTTTCCAAAGGTCATTAGCTACACAAAGCTTTGAAACCAGCCATGCTGAGGTGCCCATCTCCTTTCCCTTTTTAGTAATCTTGCATTTCAGGCAACAGTCAAGCCAAGACTAGCATCTGACACTTGTGTTTGGGAGGAGGTATCCCCAGGGGTGATGTATAAAATTTACTTGTTTACTTTTTGTGGGGTCTTTAACAAGCCACGTTCCTTACTGTGATGAAAGTTTCTGCCAAAGTTTGACATTTGAGTTGTGTGTTCAGGGCTATAAAATGAGCCAAACGAGAGTCCTACAACAGAAACTCACCCACACATGAAATCTGGATCTCTCTGATGGCAGCTTGCCATGGGTTCAGTCTTCACTTCCCTCCACTCTGGTGCCATAAGTGGAAAGCTGGTAGAGGTGAAATGTATCCATCAAAAAAGCTTTTGAGAGGGATATTCTCCCTCCTAGAGCAACACTAAGATTCAAATGTGTGCAATTTAGGAGCACTGTTTGCTCTTTCACTCTGTGTGAAAACTATAAGTCTGTAAGAATAATTGATCTAGAAACTAAGTCTAGTCCATGCCAGCTAATGTAAATTAGCAGTCACTAATGTATGAACAGGGACGGGGGGAAGCAAAGGTCATTTTGACCCATTCTACACCAAAAGCTTGGAGTCTGTTCAGAAAAACTCCTGCCTACCAAGACCCACTAAAAACACTGCTTTGATCTCTGTACAATGCACTCAATTAGAGGGAGGGAATTCTTAAACAAAAGCTTTTTTAAATTTCCTTTAGAAGGAATAATTTTGAGGGTGGTGGAGGATGGCGGCAACAATTGAAGGAAATCATCACTCACTATTTGTCCAGACATTTTGCTAAAACATAAAAAGCCATGAGGAAGCACCTTTTGGAGGGTGGGTACAGGTATGAAACTGCTCACAGAATTCTGAGGTCTGTCTGTGTGTCATGTGGAAGATCATATATGGCCATACATACATGGCTTTATATGACCCTTGTCTCAGTGTTTCACCCTATAGACCTTGCTTTCTCCAGCAAAGTTAGGGCATGCAAGTGGTGACATCAGCTAGAAACCAGAGTGGTTCTTCCTCAAAATGTATTCCTCTACCATAAGTCTCACATTAGCTACAAAGAGAGGCAGAGCCAGAAACAGAGATCAGAACCCTGCCCATGGCATCATTTCCATTGGGAGAATAAAGCAGTCCTCAGACTGCTCTGAGCCCTAGGTCTGGGCTCAGCTGGTGCTCTCCTAACGTTGTGAGGAGCTTTGCCTTGCAGGCTGGACTGCAGGACACACAACAGACCTGGGTTATTCTCACAACTCATCCTCATTTTTCTTAACGTTTAATTACATGCTGTCTTACTCTGACTCTCATTTCAGCTATGCCAGTTACAACACTCAGCTGACCGCAGCCCTGTGGAGGCAAGACTTTCCTTTCTTCCTGTCTTTTGATAGCATCCAGTAATTTTGACAGCTATAGATTAAGTTGAACATGAACCATGGGACTGTTGCCTGTCCAGTGTTGTTAGCTGCTGCAGTCAGAGTGACAATA
Source organism: Todiramphus chloris collaris (assembly GCA_025345505.1). NCBI lineage: Eukaryota > Metazoa > Chordata > Aves > Coraciiformes > Alcedinidae > Todiramphus > Todiramphus chloris. The sequence continues at coordinate 35,234,762 of JANVCC010000035.1, forward strand.
AAACACCACTCTCCTGATCTGGCAGCATTTCACAGTAGGATAAAGGCTGGAACAGTGCTGGTGATGGCAAAATCAGTCCATATGGATTTAACAGCATTTTCCATACAGGAGATTAAAATCAGCATGCTGAAAGGGAGGGGGAAGCTCCTCAAAACCAGCGCACAGAGTTCAGATTAAGGTTTTGGCTGATAAGTTTTGCATGCAAGTGAAATGATGCTATTTGTAGCAGATTGTCAGAAACAAGCTTGGGACAGGAGCAAGCTTGTGGAGATATGTGGCATCCATGTCAAGTCTTTTCAGAGTTAGGACTACGGAAAATGTGGTTTATGAGTCATGAAAATGCTTCCTGGGAAATGTAGGTCTTAGAAATCCAACTACAGCTCATACAAAGCATTGGATTTCTGTGAGAGAGTCTGGGTGTGAGGAGAAGATCGGTGGTAGTGTTAACAGAGAACAGCATGACAACTCTCCTTCCACCCAGCAGCTCGGAAAGGGAAAGACATGATCTGGCATTTGCTGTATTTCAGGACATGAGAGGGTTGCGAATGCAAAACTCAGCTGGTATTACTTGCTGAGATTTGTAGCATTTTAAAACCAAATCTGAATGCAATCTCTAACTGGTTTACTGTATGTTTGTAACTCCTACCACCTTTAAATTCCCTTCTCTCAGAGTGTAGTTAGACACGGTGTTTCCACTAAGTCACGTCAAGGACCAGAAGAGGACGTGCAGAAGGACTGCAGGTAGGGGTGATTGTAAGCAAACTCATGAAGTACATGCCTTGATACCCCCTGATGCTTGGCACTGGGAACCTCAACTTTCTCTCTAGCCACAGAGAAAGTATGGCACTTCCAGGGTCATGACCATGATATCTCAGTTGGCCTCTGGAGATATCTTCTATGCTGAGATGCTTGAAGTTATCTGGAGGGGACCATATAAGCAGTGGTTCTATCAAGTGAGAAAGCAGGTAAATACCAGAAAATGTGTTAGAAATAAGTTGCTGGGAGACATCCTAAGGTGTTCCTCCAAACTCACAGTACAAAAGCACTGCAGGTTTCAGAGTAACTGGCATAAGTATAAAAAGAAACACCATCTCCTGGTACTACACAGAAAGGCAACTTGCTGCTGCATGGAGCTGCTTAGCCCTATTCAAAGAATTATATGCCTAGCAATGAGAAGAATACCCAGGTTTAAGTTACACCTCATAACAGCATGTACATTTGAAGGGCTAGTACACCTTCTGGTTCAGAGCTGAAGTCACTCCTTAACTATTTCAGTGCATGGTGGGTATTCTGAGAGAGAAGATTATTTCAAATTTGCCTGCAGTTGTGATTTAATGCAGTTATCTCAAGTATTTGCCACTGGCTACTGTCAGAGTCAAGATGCTGGATTAGATCAGCTTTGGGTCTTTTCTAAAATGTCAACTTCTGTATTCTGAGGATGGGGGAAGACTGTAGATCTGTAGATGAGATATGTGGAAAATAAATGCAATTTTCATGTCTTTCTTTTATGCCTCACTGACTTCTCTAATGCAGCATGAAGAACAAAGGGAATCAAAACTTGATGCATTGTTTCAAAGTCCAGCTGCCTTTGCTGTCTGAGAGCAGATGAAGAAAGTTATAACCAGCATTTGGATCTTGTTCTTCTGTTGAGAGGTGATTTTACTAAAACTATGCATTTCAAAGACAGACACCATCTCGCTTCAAGAGAATTTCATCCATCCCACAAAGGTGTGCTCTGACCTCCTCCCCAGGCCCTCCTGGCATCCATACCACACCTGTATCACCCATATTACCCAGAGAAGTGGGATTCTGATGCATTCTATAAAGCATCAATAGAGACACACCATTTTCCCTAGGGACACTGGTCCCTTAAGGTTTGTCAATACACTAAAGGACCCCAAATCACTAACTTTATACCTTTGAGCAGCTACCCCCCACTCCAAGAGAGACAAATGGAAGGTCCTAGCTCCACAGAGCTTACAGTCCCTGTTTTAACAATTTTCTTAGGCTTTGGATGAGGGGCACAATCAGCATCAAAATAAGCAGTTAAAGAAACAAATACTGACAGGTTAAGACAACAGCAACAACCCACAGGAACACAAACAGAACCTGATTCTTTCTTTCTTTTTTTTTTTTTTTGAAGTGCAGGAGACTCAAATAATTTATAATGGATGGAGTTCTTTTGATCTCTGTACTATCCACTTAAACTTTTCTGTACAGTTGCTCAACCATGCAGGTCATAAGGTTAAAGGAAGAAGATTTCCATGGTCAGATGGAGCAACAAATTTTTTCAGTTTGAGCCTTAATTCTTTTTACACGAGTGTGATGACAGCAAGTATACAAAAATGCACCAGCTCATGCGTTTCTCTCTCCAATCTTTGATAGATGACATATGTGCATATAGCCTAGCTGTTACTTAAATAAAGCTGCATGTATACATTATGTCAGCGACAACACAGGCCAAACTCTATGATACAACTACTTAAGATATATAGGCCAAAATCCATATTTTGTCTCCAAAAACCCTAAAAAAAATGAAACTGACCCAACCCACAACACACAGCAGCCTCCTTCAAAACTGGAGGGAGATCAAGGTTCAAACTGACATTTCTATATATTTTTTTTTTTTTTAATTTTTTTTTTTTAATAGAGCATCTGTTTCCCCAGTACATTCTGGTGCCCTAACTGGGAAATAGGCTTTATGTGTCTCTTTTACTCCCAGGGTAAGCCTACCCCATGCAGTAATACTGTTTGTGCTTGCATATGCTGGATTTGGGACCTGTCCTTATGGTGTGACAAAACAGGGTTATGCCTGTAGAATCACCTGTAATCCAGACAGTCTGGGGCATGCCAAAATTGCTCTTGGAGAGCGAGACAGAGAGCAGCACAAAGTTTACCCACTTACAGTGGCTGGGTAAGCTGGGGAGTTTACAGTTCAGTGTGCATCCCTAGTTTCTGCCTGATTAGAGTCAGGACTGTTCATCATTTCCAGGAGAGAATGTGTAAGCTGGCAGTCTACACATACCTCACATACCTAACAAGACATATCCACGTAAAACTGCAAGTTGGTTTCTTTGTGGCTAAGACACGTGATTGAAACCTGGGTTCTTAGATGTCCCACTGTCTCCTTGTGTGATCTTAGACAAGTCACTGTGTATTTCCTGTTCTCATTTCCATCAATCCCAACCTTTTTCCTTGCTTTAAGAGGGTAAAATGCTATTTAGCACATAAGGCTTTCGGGGCACCCTCTCTTTTTGTGTAGCAGGTCCTTGTGTTTACCTCAGGCCTCTGGTGACCATCGTTGCGGTATCTACATTAAATCAAGATGCCCTCTGTTCCACAGATACCAGCAGCTCCACTTCATTAATCAATTAACCCGGGAGACCCCGGAATGCATCAGCAAAGACAGCATGAAGATCCTGGCCTTTTACAGATGAAAGAGTTAATGAAGAACAACAACATTTTTGGACATAGCAAGCCATGATAAATGGATGCAGGCAAACACAGGTCTTGACACTCTCTGTCAGCTCACCAAAAGGGCATCGCAGTATTTTCTGATCCACAGACCTGACTAATCTGCAGCTCCGTGCTGACTGTGAGTACATGAAACACCCCACTCATCCGTCTGCTCTGAGAACACGTGTGTTGAGGGTTAGACAGGTGAAACATCTCGTATCTGTCAGCAACGTCTGCAAACGGAGAGAGGAAGATTACGTGAGTCATTTGCACAGAGTTTCTGGCTCAAATAATGTTAAGCTTCAACATCTGCAAGCAAGTCTTTGCTGCTGAAAAGAAGAGCAACAGCAGGGAAAGAGAGTGGGCACTGCACATGGAAGAGCTCTTGAGTTGTGTCATGTCAAAACAAGAGTCGACATAATCCAGCAGCGAGCACTGTCAGTCTGATAATGAGTCACCTGCAAGCAGAGCGTCTTTGCCTCGCATTGTGCAGCCTTCTGCAAAATGGGACTGCTCCAATGCTGGGCATAGACAAAGAATAAACAACAGGAGAGTCCTTTGCCAACGATTTCAAATGCAGCCCCAATCAAACCCTCTCAGGGAGGAGTTTTCCACATTCATCATCTGGCTTATCAATGCTGTCTTGAGCAAAACTTAGATGCAGGCGTTGTGAATGCCAGAGCACATGAACAATGGTTGAAGCCAGGAGGGCGATGATAAGAAGAGAGTGCAAAGCACGTGTTTCAAGTTCTACCTTTTTAAGCAAGTGTTGGGGCTGGGGAAGCTAAGATTGGGCTGAGTGCCAGCATTCCCTGCAATTTAATCCTAGCCCTTGGAGGAACAAGCTGTTATCCTCGCTCCATGCCAGTGTCTCCCCCTTATCTCACGTTCAAAATTCTTTAACCACTTCAAAACAAAATATCTCCAAGGAACACTTCAGAAAATGTGTTTTCTTTTGTCTCCTGAAAACACTGATCAGAAGAAAAGCTCTTTTGTGTGTTGTGTAAGGAGCCTTTCAACGTCTGGGCTCTAAGTACTCTCTTCTGTTCATTCACTTTCCCCAGAGTCTCACTCAGTGTAAGACAAATAGTCCTTTCCACATGGAAGGCTGAAAACCTGAGAGCCCTGCACTGAAGAGGAGGAAGTTTAGGCAATGGGCAGAGCATCAGGCATACAAAAAAACATTAAAGCAACACCAACGGGCTAAGGAAGGCCTGCAAATGCATTGAAGTTGAGCTGAGATACACCTCCACACCCCTTCCTTAAGACTTGCAACCAGCGTCTGGGGTGCTGAGACAGCTGCTTGCTTGGCAGGGTGATGTTGTCTCCTTTCCAGCTGTAATGATGATGTTTGTGTCACCTGGCTCAGAGTACAAAAGGATACTGGTGAGTGATCGTGGAGGTTTGTGTGCAGGAGCACTCAGAAAATCAGAGGGATGGAGTGATGAGGGACTTGGAAAGTCACAAAAGGCTCAGGATGCTAAGGATGGACTAGAAAAGTGGGATTTGGCTTGAAGAGGGTCTCAAGGAGAAGGACTGAAGTCATCTCTAGGAGGGGCTCAGTGCTGCCTCACTGTTGTTTTTATAGGCTTTCTTCTTGCAAAAACAGAGGGGATTCAGCTCAACATTCAGTGGGAGCCTTTCCATGGCCTTCAAAGTGTGGATATATCCAAACAAATCTGTACTAAGTCTGCTGCAAACACAGTCCTTCAAAGGACAATACAAGCAAAAAAAGGGAGAGGGTTAACCCTCTACTGCAAAATTCTTGCATGCCATACAGATGATATAAGGCACAAAACTGATAAAACAAATATTACCAGCGATAGCAGATATTCGTAACACAACCTGGCCAACCCTCTTTGGACAGGGAACAGTCTGCTGCAAGAAGATTTTGCTTTGGCTGCCTGTGCTCTAGCCATGCACAAACTTCCAGATCTTTGCTCTAACCAAGGGGGTGTAGGAACAGAAGACCAAGGGTCCATGCCCCTTCTTGGAAGCTTGGGGCTCTGTGATTTTGCTGCATTCAGTACTTTCATGGGTGCTCTCACTCTGCCCAATTTTATGCATGTTTTTTGGTGTCTTACTCTATCACACTGGGGACAACAAGGAAGACCAACAGTGAACACTTACATGTGCAATTTCTCAGTAGTCTTTTCTTAACCATGCTCTCTTTTAAGATGTTTGAAAATAACTCACCTGAATATTATTCCTTTACAACCATATGTTCCTCCGTAGCGTCAGTCAGCATCTGTGGACTACTTAGCTTCCTGATTTTTCTCTTCTTACATGGATTTTCCTCCATGTAGCAATAATTTTGTTTCCTACCTAGAGATGCCACAGGAGAATCTTAAAGATTCTGCAGTCTTTAAGATAAGCATAGAAGTCGTGTTTGAAGCAGTTGGTGTGGTTCAAATTGGAAAGATAGGTCTGTTGCAGACATTACTAGGTGAGGGTTTCTAGATTGTGCTTCTTGTTGAAGTTTGGAGCAGATTTACCAAATCATCCTCTTTGAGACTCACAGTCTGTTCATTACATCAGATTACCTCTAGTTCATATGACTGGAAAGTGCTATCTGATGCTGGTTTAGAGAAGAGGTGTGAGAGTGATCTGAGGGCTGAGACTGCGTTTTTGAACCACTAGAGCTTTGATATTGCCATGGCCTTACAAATTAAAAAATAAAAGTTCTAATCAAATGTCAGTGCAATGTATTTTTCTCTGCATGGAATTTTCTATTCAGTAAGACAGAAAATCTGAAGTGTCCTGCAACATCCTGGCTCTTAGAGGTATCTACAGGATTTTTAAATTTCCTAACTTTAAAAAGAAGGAAGTGTTTCTCTCCTATCTGAGGAGCTGTGTACCGAGTTCCAACCTATAGTAAAATTTTATGTCTGATTTATAAAAGTCCTACAAGGCTGTGTTATGACTCAAGTGCTGACAAAGTAGCTCAGCATAGAAGGTCTCTATGCGGGAAAAGATACACAGGGTGGTGAAGTTGCTAACTTTAAATCACGTCTTTTGAGCAGAGTTTGGTTTTGCACTTTCCCCCTCACAATGATTTTAAAGTCATGGATTTGCACCATGTGGGCAGCCCCTATTGTGCTCTGTCAGAGGAGTGCTTATCTCTCCCAAGGAGACGTGGTGGTGACTGTTTACGAACAAACCACACGGAACTTGGCTAAATCTTAATGGGTCTATTGATGCAGTATCAAGGGTGAAGTAGACTTGGACCCCACAGCACGTTCAAATTACATGGCTTTAAGTGAATTTAGAGCTTGTCAAAGGAGCTGGTTTGACAGCCCAGGAGACTAAAATCCTCTGTTTACCTCCTGAACAGATATCACATGGACCACTCACAAGTCCCTCTCTGTGCTAATCCTCAGAGGATAGGAGTTGTTACAGCTCCCAGTAACACAGCCTGGCTCTGAACCTCAGCCTGCAACAACCTGGGCTTTTAGCTCTGGAGGCACCTAGTTCAATCCCAGTGTGTCAGCCAAGACAGAGGTCATAGCAAACTTCCCTAACATGTTCCAGTTCTACTCCAGAGAGCTCCTTCTGAGGGCTGAACAACATTACTCTGTACCCAGTAAGTCAGATGCCACTACTGCAGAGAGGAAGCGTCAAAAATAAGTGTAGAAATAAGATCACAGTGGGCAGAAAGAAAGAAAAAATGGAATGAAAGAAAGAAAAAGTAAAATGAAATATCAGGAAAGGTTGGTCTGCCTCACACTTTCCAAAACAAAGTTATGAAAGTACCTGCATTCAGGAGAGCTTTCTGTTATTAGATCTAGGAGATCTCTGCAGTTTCATTCATAGCAAAAAAAAGACCAAACTTTCAAGATCCCTTCAGTGATGGAATAGTCCTTCCTCCTTCAATGAAAATCTCTTTATAAAAGCCTCCTTACCTCAGGGTCTGATTCTTTTGGAAAGGGACTAGCTAGTTCTGTGTTGGCCAGGAAAGAAGAAAATTACCAGCCGTCTCTCTCTTCTGTCCAGAGGCAGAGGGATATTTTCGGCAGTTCAGGCTAGAACCAGCATGGCCATCAGGACAAATGCTTGCTTTGGAGAAAACTGGTGCATATGAAGCAGAAGGCTATGCAGGGAGCTTACAGTGTTTGGACTATCAGGTATCCAGCTAGCCACAAACAGACAAAGCCCAAAGAGCAGCCCTACATTTAACCATATTATTACTGATGTCCAGGTCCCGTTGAGTTGTCAGAACAGAAGGATGCCTGCACATTTTCATAGGATTTGGGCTAGATGCATAAAGAAACCTGCTGCATCATATGGTTTCCAAGCTGTCATTCCTTGTGCATGTCTAGGTGTAACGCTTTATTGCCTGTTGAATGGTGGGGTGAAACCTTCAGAGGGTCTGCGTGCAGCTCCCTTATGTTGAATGCTTGGTGTTGCACTCCCTAATGAGATGTGGTTAGAAGGCCTCTCAAATGAGGGGAAATGTTTCTTTGTTTTGGCACTTCATTTCAGTTCACCAGCAGCCAATGGAATTTTCCTCTGGCTTTTTAAAAAATTGAAACTCACCTTTGGTCAGAAATGAAACATGGAAAATTTCAGCAAAGGTGGTTGGATTATTTGGAAAGTTTCAAGTGGATTAAAAAGCAAAAATGTATGGAGATGGTTGGTAAAGCAGAGTGTGCAAATGCAGGTGGGGGCCCTTCACTGTTAGCATAAGGGTGATGATCACTTTGTGAAGGTCTGAGAAAGCAGATCATTCAGCAGTTCCAGTTTCTAAAAGCCAGAAGGAGATAGCTGCTGTCCACTCTGAGCATCAGCCAGTTCCTATTTCCTCACTGTAGTGGTGATTTCATAGCAGCTGGTGGAGATTCAACAGCACAAGGAGAAGCAAACACAACGTACTGTGACAGAGCTGCGCACTGAGCAAAGCCCTGCTTACTATTATGGCAAGAATAAACATGAAGACTGGAATATTTTCACTTCCTGCTCTCCACCCCAGTGTAATTTCTTCTTTGGGACTTTTATTGTTTTCCTTTTATTTAAACTGCAAATAGGAAGAGGTAAAAATACGCTTGCAGCAAAGCAAAGCAAAGCAAAGCAAAGCAAAGCAAAGCAAAAGCACCTCTAACATCTTTCATTGCACAGGTCTGATTCTGATCTCACAGAGTAAATATGGATTAACTCTACTCAAGTGAATGGATTCATTCTGGAAAGTCAGAAGTGAGTCCAGTCCTGTATGTTTTGTTTTGCTGGGAAGCAGTAGTAGGGTTTTAGAGGAAGCATTACACCCATTTGTTTAATGAAAACCCTCTTTCTTACACAGTAATCATGGGCACCTCTCTCTTTTAATTGCTTTTAAAATGCAAGCTATCAGTGAACTACAAGCGGTAATTTTATATCCTGGCTCCGTTTGGCCTTGATTGCATCAGCAGCAGGTAAGAAGGAAGGGCTGGATGAATAGCGTTTCACTGTTTGGTAATATAATTACTTCTCTGGCTCAACATTTCAATTAATCCTTTCAGCGTTGCTGGAAAATGTTTCTGCCTTTGAGGCCTAGCCACATATTGAGTGGAAGGGTCCTTCCTATTCACCCTCGGGTGATTTTGTGTAGAGCTTCTCATGCAAGCTGAGATAACGAGTCAGTAAAGAAATGAAGAGAAAAAAAAGTAATTTGATAGGTGTGGAACAGAGTGAAAAAGACATGTTTGGAGGCATGTCCTGAAAGTGGAGAACAGCATGCTACTTCACATTGCTGTGGCAGAGAAAAAAATAGGTAAAAGTGTTCTTTTAAAGACCTTGAGGTTCCCTACCTGGGCTCAGGCTTGGATATCACAGGGTTGTCATTGACCCTGAAATTCCCACAGAACTGCTTTCATTTCCTTGCCCTGGGGCTCTTCAATGGCCACAGCCTGGTAGGACAGGGGGGGAGGTGTGAAGACCCACAGTCTGGTGACCGGTGTGCAAGAAATACAAAAGCAAAGTCCCTAAATCCTCAGTCCCAGCCAGTCAGTGGTAGCATACACAGGGCTTGACCCATGCAAGGGGCACCAGGCAAGAGTGTTAGCCCCAAAATATTCTCAAGTGGACTTGTATCATTCTTGACTTGGCAGTGATGTCCTCCTCTGGATACTGCTTTGCTTCTTGCTTGGCTAGGGCTGCCCTCCCAGGTCCTCACATTGCTCTGGGGCTTTTGCAAATGCTTATGCTTTCCCACCATTAGCCATGCAAGGCAGCAAGGTATTTACCTTTTAGACAACAAGAATTTTCTCATCACTGGCGAAAGCTTGAAATTGAGGGCTGAGGGGCTCAGCTGTCAACAAAGAAAAAAAAAAGGCAGAAGACCAATTATTGTTTTTTTGAATCTTTTAAATTTTAACCCATTGATTTTTTAGGTTTGTCTCACTCTTCTTCAGTTCTGAGGGTTAGTCATACTACAGAAATGAACTTATCCAGTAATAATTAGGTCTGTTGAAGATAATTAACAAAGACAGGGTGTAGAAATTAAACCATTGCAGTGAAACAAGCATCAGTGGTGCAGCACTGGGCCCCATGTCTGCTTGAAGTGAGGGGAAAGTGCTGGAAATAAGCTAGGGATTTTATTATGTCTGTGTTTGTGACCTTTTCAGAGAGTACTTGCTCTGAAGAAGCTGGAACATATGAAAGTTCACAGAGAAAAGTGACATTTGAGTCATTCATTTTCTGAAAACAGTCTGAAATTAATTTGAGAAGAAATTAGGAAAAAAAAATTTTTGTAAAATATAGGACTTTTGATCAGCAACAGAAACTTCAGCACAATCTGGCTTCAGCCTCTTCTATCCACAGCAATCTTGAAGGCATGTAAGAGAGCTGGTTGGCCTGTTTATGCTCCATCTATCGTTTATGGAAACAGCAGCTTGTGCAGAGGACAGCCCATCCCTTCTCAGATCAGAGACATGAGTCCAGGGGAGAGTGTCCATGTGGACACTTCATTTTCTTGCCTGCTAGCAAAGAACTCTGTCTCAGGAAGACAATAATTTTGACAGAGAAGGTGTGACTCTGCCATCGTGATGCTCACTGAGACACAGGAAGACCTGTTTGGCTGTAGACTCCCAGTGTGATTGGGTACTGAGTGTCTGACAGTAATAACCTCAGTCTGCCGTGGGGAAGGTAGAGAAAGAGGGTTCCCCGCTTCACAGACCTACTGCAAGGATCAGTTCATTGCTCCAGAGCTGCAAAGAGACAACAGCCGCAGACATGGGCCACCCTGCAGGCTGAGGATCACACCTTGAATAACGAATATTTGTAACAAACAGACCAGGAGCCACCCTTGGGCTGAAGTGTGTTCTCCTGAAACATTCGCTGGGAGAGCACACTCAAAGCAGCAGAACATTCACAGTCGATTTTATTATTGTTTTTTTTTCATATTGGAGGACCCGACTTCCGGCACTGAATTTTCTGAGTCAATTGTTTGCTACAAACTGTTCTCTCGGCTAATCCCAATACAAGGCAACTTTCATATTGCATTCACAAGAGCGTCAGCCTTGTTCAGAGCCTGTCAGCACAAGGGATTTCTGTTTGTGAACAAAAGTCTTTACACATTCTGGCTCCGAACGTGTGCGCTGTCCTTTCGAAGCCAAAAAGACTCTCTCCCCGTGCCAGTTTGTGTTTCCAAAGTTGCTCTGCATCCTCTCGTCATCAGCCAAGCTGTGCTGAGCTACTGAACTACGTTTTTTGAATTACAAGGAGAGCTCGTCTAGAGGGGGAATGAGGACAAACTCCACAAGCCCTGGGCCAAATCCTTCCCAGGCAGTACGTGCTCGTGCCCACAGGGAAGGTACCGCTGCGTGCGAATGCAGAGAGATCTCAGTTACATCAGGTTTACGGCACCAATGTGCTCCTCTGCTTCTGTCACACAGTTTTGGGTTTATTCTGGTGGAAATGTGTCAGGAATTAGCTCGGCTGCTGCCCAGAAACCTTCCTTAACCCTCTGTAGCAGCTTCTCTCTGGGAAGTCACAACGCTGTTTTCAGAGCCTGGCACTCTGGCACGTAATTTCTCAGAAGCGCAGAGACCCGGAGTCGCCTGTGGTTGGTGAGACGAGTGAGGCCTCACATGTTCGATGCGTCAATGAGGTGATAGCATCCACCAACTTCTGGACCAGGCTCACTGAGGCAGAGGAGCAGCCCACCTCACACTGGCACTGGCCACACAGTGACATTTTGGAGATATTTTTGGTAATTTACATCAGTGTTGAACTGACGAATAATTTTGTATTTTCCATAAAGACGTATGTGCTGGTATAAAACATCTTGCTTGTAGGAAGAGCACTATATATTGTTATATTTTATGAAGGCGATGCTGCAGTTTTCCAGCAGCAGTCAGTGAATCTAAATGCTGCTATTCCTGCATGACCACTGCAGAAATCTCTCTCCTGAGTATTATTTCTTATAAGGGATATAGATGCCAGTTGTGTTTCATAAACCAGTGTCCTTAAAAACTCTGCCATCTAGGAGAGCTGAGCACAGGGGGAAGCTTGTGAGCTATGACATATATGAGATTTAGAGTAGGGAAATACCAGGAACTGTTCTAAAAATATTTGGAACCAAGAAGCCGTAGTGAAACTGCTCATGCACAAAAGGGCATTCAGTGTCAGGACAGTGTAGCATGTATTTTTTTCACCAGCAATCTTTTATCAGATAATTAATAAAGAGGTGGACAGTGTTACTGCTGTTCTGTCTTCCACCTCACATATACACCCACGATCTCTGCTGACATAGAAATGTTAACCTCAGACTGAAATTACCGTAAATAGTGATGTGAAGATAAATCAAATTAGTTTTAGAGCGACTTGTTTAGCACATACAGAAATGAGAACACTCCCTAGAATCCTTCAAAACCTTTCCTTCTCTCATATGCACTGTTTTAGAATTTACCAATGCAGTAAAGCTATAGAAATAACAAATAATTTAATTTTTCCTCTGTTCTTCCTATTATATTTGAGAAACACTCATCTTCACTGTAGAAATTGATAACATTTTTAAGTATAATATCTGTAATTTAGAGTGTTGCTTATACCAAAATTTTACAAGGTGTAAGGAGCTTCTGGATTTTCCCACTGGAGATATTTTGAAGATAGCAAAAACTCATCATTCTTATAGCCTAGGAAAGGACAGTGCAGGTCTTACGTATTTCTAAAGAGGAAAAAGGGATTTTTGTATGTACCAGCAACCTACTTGGTGAAGAAGAAACAGCAGATTTGCAGAAAGGCCACTTGTCTATGGTTTGCACAAAACATCACCAATGTCAATCTGACCACTCTACTGCAAAACCTGGAGATCTTTGACAAATGGTAAAATGCCTTCTTTTTTTCACTGCTAAGTCAAATTTTTCTGTGGGAAATACTGAGAGTCAGAATTTTCTAGGGGAAATACTGATCACGCCTGTAGGAGAACAGGTAAACAGAAACACCAGCATAGCTAAACAAACTTGCACAAGATACTGTATTGGTCTGAAATGTGAGACCAGGGTCAGATGAAGAGCCCTGTAATATCTACTGACTGAAATCACCTTGGTCTCTTACTGAACCAGTGAAGGAATGTAGGAAAGCTGGTTCAAGTCCCTGCTCCTCCACAAATAATCTGTATGGCCCTGGGCAAATCCTTTCTCTGCACTGTGCTATGGCTGTTCATCTATGAGTGGTATCAAAAATACACCTACAGCTTCTCTGCACATGAAGGGATAACTACGCTGTGGATTCTGAGGTACTCAGAAGAGGATAAAGAATTGATTGGTTTTAAATTTACACCCAAAAATGGGAAGATTTTTTTTTTCAGGCCAGCACTAACATGATTTATGAGTATTTAGAAAATTGTCATATTTAATTTTGGGGTATTTCTAATGAAGTCAGAGGGTGAGGTCACAAAAACAATGTGAGATGGCAGGGATTAGAAAATCATTGCTTACACAATGAGAAACCCAAGTTCAAATCCCATTATTGCTTAATGTGAAGCTGGTGTGAGGCTGGTGGTCCCACACCCTCACTGCCCATCCCTGCTGCGAGAGACAACTTTGCTGTGCTTGGGAGTGACAGAAGGTGCTCAGCAGGAGGAAAGTCCTCTGGAAGAACAATGTCATCCCAGTTTTATAAAATTATTCCTAGTTCTGAGGTGTTTCTTCCCACACCAAAATGAATGTCTCATCTTTTGAAACTTGAGCAAGAAAGAGTCCTGGCTGGCTTGTGGTTCAGGCACCACTGGGGTATAAAAAGGTCCAGATTCCAGTTCTTTTCTTCAACTCAAGTCTTCCCATCCCCCGTGACCTTTCTCCTACAAAGCAGGAAAGTACCTCAGCCTGCTCCCATGAAATTAGGACATTAGAAAGTTTTCATCTGGACCTACACATTTCTGACCAAAATAAAAAGTTTTTTGATAATTCCATACAAGTTGCCCTTCTAACTCTTGCCAGGTTGTCCCTGTTTCCCACACAGTACATCAAGAGAAGTATGGATGATATCTTTTAATGGCAGGTCAGAATTCTCCTCCCAAAGAAACCATGGAAAAAACAATCAGAATTATATTAGTAACAATTATGAAAATAACATGCTATTAGGTTCTGTGAATTGTAATGATGAAATGTTGTCATGAAACGGAGGGGATTTGCCCAGCCTTTTATCAAGGCTACTTATTTAATGGTGAGGATGCAAAGATCCAGGATTTCCTGCTGGGTTTCCTCTGGGAACCTCTGAGTGCTGGACTGCCTCAGCTGATTCAGGAACCATGTACATGTGCCCTACATATAGCTCAGTAGAGGGTCTCCTTGGTGGTCAGTACACTAGAAGGCCACCCTGCTCGGCACTGATATCTCATGTAGGGCCATACTCTTCCTGCTGATGTCCATCCTTACTCTGCTCCCCAAGGCACAGCTATGAAGCTATGAAACTATGAAGGACTTTAGGCATCAGGGTGCCAGTGTCCACTGGTGGGCTCAGACATGACCCAAGAGCTTTCAGTGCGGAAACAGACCCAGATACAAAAGGGAATCTATAACTGTTCTCTAACAGCAGATGTTTTTTCCCTTAAAAAAAAAAAAAAGGAACTAACAAATAATAGCTGGAAAAACCCTTAGAAAACCCCACAATGTGACTAGTGATGAGCAGAGAGAGCAGAAGTGGAAAAGCTTTTCAGAAAACTGAGGAAGAGAGTAAAAGTTCAGAGAATGAAAGAACGGTGTGCTCAAGTGTGACATCTCGACATTAATGACACTGTCACAAATTAATTTTGTCATCTCTAAGGACCCAGCAAGAGGTTAGCGATGCCCACATGAATTATAATAATGTAGCTACATGCAAATAGTTGGGTTTTATTATATATTCACCTGAATTTAATTTTCTCCTCTTCTGCAATCACCCAGTAGGCTGTTCTCTGCAGGGATGTTTACATTTTGCCTATGAATGTACAGGAATTTCAGAAGAGGTTGTTTGTTTGTTTGTTTCATTTATTTATTTTTGTTTCTTTCTTTCTTTGTTTTTGTTTATAAGTCTACTAAAACCCCATTTCATGATAAAACACAAGATTTCCTAAATTCTGCAGCCACTGTGAGGTCTGCAGCCACCCTGGAGCGATGATGATTTCCAGGGATATTATAAACAGTGGCACCTCTCAGAATAGCATTTTTTCTTTTACCAGATTCTTCTTTGGAGACCAAGCTTTTAATGTAGCAGTTTAGTCTCCAGAAATCACCCTTTCAAAGGTGTCTTTGCTTTTCTATCAGTTACGTAGCAAGGACTTTCAATCTGAGGTGGATGTAAATGAAACGCAAATTCAGTGTGTGGATGAACTAGCTCAACAAAAGATTATACATTTCAGACTTTATAACTAATGTATTCTCAGGCACTACTTGCTAACCCTCATCAGGTGCTTGGCATTCACTCATGCCTGGTGAAGACAAAGCATAGCAATAATGGAAGCTGCTTTCACAGCAGTAGAAATGAGATTGTTGGGAATAGCATTCAATTGCCTGGACCAGACTAAAATGACCTTAGTAGAAAACTGTGACCCAGCCCATCACAATGTTTAAGGTGTTTAAATTCTCTTTGAAATCTTTGGTGTGGCCAGAGGTCTGTGATTACATGTATCATGACTATAGGCTGATTCCAGATATATGTCTTAACTCCCATTGTTCTCAGGAAAATGGAAACAGCAGACACTCCCTTCTAGGCAATAAAAAAATCCATCTTCACAAGCTGAATAAATAGTGATATCCATGGTTAGCAATAGCTAATCTTATTCTGTAAATCCAGAAATACAGCCTATATCTCAAATTAGCCAGTACCCTGTGAAAACGGAAACAAGATGATGAGAAGTAGAAATCTAAAATTCTAGAATTCTTAGCAGTTGTGAAGAAATCAGTCCCTTGAGCTATCACATGATCAAGCAGATACCATTCTTGCTACTTCAATGAAAAATTACATCTCAGACACTTCTATGACCCCTGTTCCTCAGAGACAGCTGTTGAAAGTTTTAATCTGAGACAGACTTGTAATGTTCTGGTGAGGAAGGAAAATATGGTAGGTACCTCCATTTTACAGACAAAGAACAAAATCACCAGAGGCTCAACTCCCCCAGAGGAAATTAGAGCCTATGTGCTGTCCAGGTGTCTCTGGAGGAACCTTTATCCAAAATTCAGATTCCTGATAGTTGTCTGCTGCTTGTCTTCAAGGTGACATTGGACACTTCAATTCCTCCTTTTGCATGTAGGAAAAAACCCAGTTTTCATAGATATCTAATCCCAAGGTGACATTTGAATTACTATTAGTTAGATGTCTCTTATCAGACCTATTAGTTTTTTACTAAGCTTATTAGACTTCTTCCTTACATTTTCTGAGAAAACGTCTTTCACTTGGGGTTTGCAGAATCATAAGCATTTGTGGTATATTTACACGAAAGACCATTAAACCAGTTAACAAAAGAGGATTTTCTGGGAGACTGAAATTTGCTCTCAGTTGAAATGACATGTTACAAATCAAGATATTTAGTTTATAGGTGAAACAATCTTTCTAATAAATTACTACAATTTAACTGCACTACAAATCAATTATTATTTTCTTTCTAATACGATAATCATTGGGATCCTTTCTACATCTTACAGGGCTTCTTTTATTAGCTGTAAGGGGAACAATTTATTTCACTTCATCATATCTTGCAAACGCTTCACATTTTTTGAAATGGCTCAGTGACTTCGTTATTGACATTGTACAGCATTTCTGGAATCTATTAATGTATTGTTGGTCTCTTTTCTCATTTTTGCTCTTGTATGCTGAAGCTGAGCTAAGAGCAAGATGTTCATTTACGGTGGAAATGAAGCAAAGCAAGTTTGTCCAGATATATTAATGACTTTTTTTTTTGCACAAAGGAAACAGTGGCAGAATAACTGAGTGCTCTGCACCTTATTTCTGGAACTAAACCTGGATTAGAGAGATTCGTGAGACTCACAGTTTGTCCTGGACTCCAGAAATTAGTTGTTCTAGCACCATTTTTAATCTCTCTGAAAGGCAGATGGACTGGAAAATGTTCAAGAAAGCTTCAACATAACAAACTCAAGACCTTGAGAGAAGTGCACTTTTATTCAGGAATTTGGTACTTGAACTAAGCCTAAAATCTGAGTACTCTGCTCATCAAAAAAGGTCAGTTAAACCCAAGCACAGCTCTGAAATTCTAAGGTTCAACTATTGGTTTTCCTAATAACTTTATTTTAGTTATTTATCTCTTGCCAGAACCACAGCAGATGAAGAAAGTGAGATTTCATCATCTTAGCAGTTCAGTGAGTACAATTCCTGTATTTATCAAATACCAGGTAAGTGACACCAAGGCAAACAAACAGGCAAACATGAGTGTGTTGCTGTATCTTTCAACTCCCTGTTCACACATCTCCCCAGGGGTAGAAAACTTATGAAAGCTAAAGTGTTCTCAGAAGGTTTTCTTTTTAGCTTGATTAAGAGCTCTTTAGAGGTCTCCTTCACCACAGGCTCCTTTGGACACCAATGCTTTGTTGAATTTGTATACTCTTCCTCTGAAATGGAGATGACTCGATAACCATTTACAACACTCAGTGCATTGATGTACAAGAGCGCGGAACGCTGGTCACAGATTTCTGGAAGTGTATCCTCAGCCAAATCACAAACAAACTCCTGAGTAAATACCTATCGACCTTCCTCTTTTATAAGCTTCACTTAAAACATATCTGAGACTGTGAAATGCTTCGTTAAAGCTTACGATTCTGGGCAGAGCCTCCTGCCATTACAGGGTTGAACTATGTCACAGTTAAGGATCGCTTTTCATGCAGTCAGTCTACCTTAGAGCAGAAATGACAGACATGGACTCCTGGTGTCTACCTGGAATACCTACATTGGTAGGTAACGTTGATGCTCTACACATTGTATGACACCTCCTCTAGGCAGAAATGTTTTGGCTTGAAAGACAAAGCATTTTTTATATTCAGAGGTGCATCTTTAGTGTGTTTCTTCTTAGAGGCTTTTTTTTCTTACAAGTGCCTCTCTCTTGTGACTCCTTTCCACCTCCCCTAGATGAAATTCTTCATTCTTCAGATATACATCCTTAATGTTTGGGTGGGTTTTCAGCTGTTATGCTGAAATTCGCTGTGTTTAAAAACAGTGTCCTGTAAAAGAGAGAAAGGCAAGTTACTTCTAACCCAAACACTGCACTAACAAGCGTAAAACAAGAGCCAAAACTATGAGGAGAGGTGGCACATGAGTGGGAGTGTTACTTAATACCTTTATTTTTTGTTAGCATCCTTATTTTCATTATAAGAGAGCCTTATGGCAACTTTTAGCTTTGTATTGTTATGTGTAAAGTAAAGCAGCAATCCTTGGGGAGCCAAATCCTGGGAGCAGCACTGGAGTTGGACACTCACTGAACTGCATGGGAAAGTTTCTCCAGAAATAAGGAAGTTGCTGACATAGAGGGAAGGACTGATTTGCTGTCTGTATCCATGCCTGCTAGAAAAAGCATGGGTTTAAAGTGCAAAGATCCCAGTTAAACTTCCTTTTCCTCAGTCTCGGTGAAGCCAGTCACCCAGCAAGGCAGCAATGTTCCCATCTTGAGAATCAAATATCGCTGTCATCATCTACCTCGTTGTAGCTACCTCCTTCCAAAGTAGTAAAGTGAAGTGTTTCAGTACTGAAAAAGCAGCTAAAATATTCCTTCAGGCAGGATATGAGAGAATACCAAGTTTAAAGAGTAATTGCAGGATGGAAGGCTACTGAATTCACAGCTACGGAATTACACCGAACTGCACCAAGCTTGTTCTGTCACCTTCAAGAAATTTCCAGATTTGCCATGCATCTTTTCAAACTCTGACAGTTCCCTCTGCCTCTTTGCAGTCCTCTCTGACTGCCTGAAACTTTAAACTCTTGAACTGGCCACTCAGCCATACCCTTTGGTGGATCAGCCCTACCATCATTGCAAGTAAGTCACCTGCAGACTTTTAACTGTAGAGTAGTTTTCATCTCACCCCTTAAACAGAAGCCCAAAAAAACAATATGTCATTCTCCCTTGCAACCTCCCACCCCAAAAAAAAAAAAAAAAAAAGTTGAAGAAAGCTTGAAAACTTCAATGGGACAGACACTTGCAGTTGGAATAGGTGTTCTCCAGCTAAATGGTGCACTCTCAGACCACACCAGGTCCCTGAACCTAGACCTGGATGCAAGGTCTTTAGATTGGGAACCCACAAGAGATGGCAATATATGGCTTACCCTACTGCCACTGACCCGGAGAGCCTCGAGGACCATGGGAGTGTGAGAACAGATGTGTATTTTGTCCGTTGTTGGCTGCATTGGCCTCTTGAGTCTGTTGGTAGCTAAGGTGTAAGGAGTCATTATATGGCTCATCACATAACAGTACCAGAGCTGAGGAACAGAAAATGCTCCATAGAGGACTGAAATCTCATTTGAATGTTTTTGTATTTTTTTTTTTTCTGGAGAAGATCGCTCACAGGCACAGGAAGCTGATGGCAGCAGAGACCGAGAAGGCATCCTGGACCAATCCCTTAGAATCGAATCAAACCATCCTCAGGCCTTCCATTCAGGGAAAAGGAACTGCTCTAGACTTACCTAACAGTGAGCCAATGCAGCAGGAGTCATAAATGGAAATGGCATTAGAAACCAATAACGAGCAAAATCATTAAAAAGTTCTTTAAAAGATGCCAACTGCTTTCAATAATTAAATAAATAATTGCAGTGCTATTATCTCTGCAGAAAAGTAATTTTGTGTGGTAGTAATGGCAAATGCAAAGAATGAACACAGGTACTAAAGTAGCTTTATTTAGAGAGGTGAAACTGCCAATTCTTAAAGGAGCATTGCTATATAGATTGTGAAAAGAGTCTGCTGTGAGAAGGAAGCACAAAATTGCATCCTGAAAATGAGAAGCACTCTGAAGAAGAAATTCATGGTAATGTAAACTGGAACTTTTCTTCAGAGAAACACTTAAAATTAAACTGCTCCCTTCTTCTTCTTTTTCCCAAGCTACTGACACACATAAAAATGTGTTTGACCAACAGCTTATTTGGAATGTTTTCTCCTTCCCTAACGAAAATGTGTTATTTCTCTAAACAATATGCCACTTAATACCAACAGAAGTCTCCTTAGCAGATAGGACGTAGTTGCAAGGCTTCAACCTGTGCCAGTGTTTGGATCTAGGAAGAAAATCCTGCTAGACTCCAGTATTTACTTATTTAGTGATTCTTTCCAAGGTCATATTTTTAAGCTGTAGGGGAAACCATCCTGAAGAGTAAACTGAGTGACTGGGAAGCTAAAGTACAGAAGCTTGCTGTGACCGAGTTAGTAATGCTCTCTTTAAACAGTGGCCCCACTGAAGAATTGAACTTAAGTGCCTCGGCACAGTAAAGCCTATGTGTTGTCTTTGGGAAGCATTTCCAGCTTAATAGGGACGAAGTTTCCTTTATGACTGATGCAGCAGCACATTTCGTTTTACAAATTTCCTTTTCCACCCATTTAAGCAATTAACTTGGAATGAATGAGATGCCAGATGAATATTACTGCTTTAAGAATCAATAGCTGCTTCTGAGGTGGTTCTGGAGAAAAGAGGGGTCTATAGTAGCCAGCTGTGCGTTTTGATGTCTTGCCAAAGCCACACCACCTCAGCAATTACCTCAGAAGCACTGTACCCATGCCTCTGTGTGCCCCATTTCAGCAGCAATTTGTGCCCTCTTATTTTCCTCCTGCTGTGGCTCATGAGAGAGGATTGGTGACCTTTTGGGGATGAGGGAACAGGGTAAAGGCTTTGCAGGCTCTGTGCCTTTCTCCCTTCCAACAGATGGGACTCCCAGGGGACATGCAGTGTGCAGCCTGGGCACTTGCACCCTGGGCAAGTGTGAGTGAAGATGGTGTTAATTACTCCCAGTGCTACCTACAATTTTTAAGTCCTAGTGACATCTTCTTACCTGGTAAAGCTGTCCCATGTGTAGTCACCAGCCACTTTGCTGCTTCCCATATTCAGCATGAAAAGAGATGAAAAGGCCATGGTGGGCAAATAGAAACCTGATTATCTCCCGGGATAACACAGATGCACTTCCAGGTGCCTTGTTCAGCTCCCTGTGCTCACGTGGATCAACTTCTGGTTCAATGAGTTGCTCACTTCTCTTCAAAGGAAAAGATCTGAACAGTGGTCCCCCTCTATGGTGCCTTCTAGCAACAGTGTGGGGTAGATCTCAATAAGGAATGACAATTTGATACTAGCAGCTCACTAAACATGTCTAAAACATGCTGGTGAAAGCAAGGGTAGAAAATTGTTGGCCTTGATAGAGTAGTTCTTAGGCACAGAGCTGGAAATTCTTCTGTATCATCCCTCATCAAGAGCATTGTTAAATATCCTCCATTTGTAGAATATTTAATTCTGGAGATGCCTGACCTGGAAAGACAGGATCGGTTTAAATATGAGGAGGCACTTGGAACAAGGGGCTTCACTCCAAAGCACTGTCCCCACCCAGGCGACAAGGGACAGATTGGAAGGAGAAGCTTAATTGCCAGCTGAATAATTGCCATCAGAATAGCTAAAGCCATGAGATACTGTGACAAAACAACGAATCTCCCCCCTCAACCTGTCAAGTTTATTTTCAGCACAGGTCAGCACTTTAAGCCTGAGTTTTCAAATGTTCATTCTTACACTGTTCTTGCACGACATTTGCTCGCCCACCTCAGGAAGCAGGTACTTATCGCTGTGGTTATGTGGTCTGCGTGAGCAAAGCCTCGTACACACAGGAGAAGGGATCCTGTGCACTTCTGACAGTCCACCTTATGCAGTGGGAACGATTCCCTTCCAGAATGAAGAATATTTATTGCCTTCTTCTTAAAAACTGGGCAAGGTGGTGGTGGGTGGGGTCAAAAGAGGGGGAAATCTGCAGTGAGACTTAGCTGGGATGGTATATATGCATAGTGCTCCAAATCAGGGCCTCGGATGTGTATCCCTGGGCAAGTTCATGCAGATCCCTGTCCCTCTGGGGAAGAAAGAAGGGATAATACCACTAGAAATGTTTCCATTGCAGCATTGTTGAACACGATTTAATTTATGGTGAAATGGGTGGCTTGTTGAGCCCAGGGCTTTTGGATTTATAAACTGTCATACAATAGTTGCTTAATCCAGGGTGCAGTGATAGAAATAGGAATTATGTGCATTTCAATTTCATCATAAATCTATTTTTACACTGGCTTCTTATTTTGACCTCTTAGGTTTGGCTGTCTGTCAGAAAGCACCACATCCGATTCTGCTAATTCCTTTCTTTAGGTCCTTCCTGTCAGAGAGCTCATGTGGTCTTGCTGAATTCTTGCACAAATTTACTTTGTACAGTTTGGTTCTCTGGTATTAACAATAAGTTTCCTCCGTAGCAAGGAAAACAACAGTGTTATAAACATATGCCTTCATTTGCAAACAGGTATATTGACACCTAAAAGTCTGGATTTCGGTTCCTACAGGAAGGGAGTTCTGGTTCTTGGAGCTGTTGGAAACACAGGCACCAGTGACACAACTTGACTTCAGACATATAAGATTGAAAAATTTGGCATATTGAACAGGAATAATATTTCATCATAGAAAGTGACAGCCTTGAAACTTCACTGAAATAACGTTAAAGCCCTTGTTGCTTAAAACAACTCCCTTCATGTGAAGTTTTTCTTCTGGTAGTGTCTGAAATACCCTTAGGCTGGACTACATTGGTTTCCCTCTTGAGGCTCAGACTTTTTGATTTTCTCCTGGAGGGAATTATTCCAGCATCAGGGCTGAATAAAATGCAACTGTGCCAGGTTGGCTTCAGTTTTGTTTTAAGAAACACTTCAGTTATACTTAATTTTATGGTTTTTGCTTTGTCACTGTGATTTCTCGAACACTACAAAGCTATATTCATTTTAAACAAGCACTAAAGCAAAGTGATCCGACAAGGAAATACAGATGTGTGTATGATGGAAGAGCTGTTGCAAAATCAAGAGTGACACAGCACCGAAGCAGCATCTAGGTTGTACTGGGTGTGAAGATGCTCAGCCTATAAATTATTACCGCCACATCACTTCTGAGCAAACTCAGCTTGCCACATCAGGTGTTTAGAACTGGAAACTTTGGTTCCTTCTGGGTCAAAGTATCTTTTGTATCAAAGTACAAAATATAACCTAACAATTTTTTTTCATACCCATAAGAAAAGTAAATGCTTGCACTGTTCTTAAAAATTTTGGGTTTAGGAACTGAAGAACTAATGTGAGAGGTAGAGAATAAATAATACTTAATAATTAGATTTGTTAGAGAAAAAGACCTAGCACATGTACTTGTGGGATCTTAAGTCTGTCCCATACATACCACCAACTCTCCTTTGCAGAGAAGAACCGTTCCGTCTCCAGTCTGGACATTAATATGCATGGGTGCTCACTTTGCTCCCAGTGATGTTTGCAAATATGTGTGCACATTTCTAGTGCATGATTAATTTTTTTTTTTTTTTCCCTGAAAACCACTGCTAATTTGACCCTTTCTCAGGTAGATATATCAGGTGACATTACTCTTTCTGCCAAGGAGGCTTGTCATAAAGGTTTTCCAAAGCAGCTCTGATGATGAAGATGCATCATGGAGAAGAAATGTTTTAATTAATAAATAGCCATGGAATTCTGTTTTCATAGCATGGGAATAATCCATGCATGTTACACGATTCTCACTGTGAGGCAACAGCTTTCCCTGAAAATTTGAAAAATATTAATGACTTTTTAATATTAAATTTATATTTTTATATTTTATATTTAATATTAATGACATTACCAAGTGTTCAGCAAATTCTTCTTAAATCTCAGAATTGGAACTGAAAAATAGAGATCCTCAAACTAACTTCAATCTTCCCCTCTTTTTGAGAAAGTACTACTGGATACATATTATTTATGACAGAAATAATGTCTCCACAGACCATTGATTTATAAAGGTTTTAGAAAATAATAAAATATACAGTCCATTTCTACCAGCTGTGGGAGACACTTCAAATTGACCGGACAGGTCATTTTTACAAATCCTTTTTACAGGTCATCTTTTACAAGATGATTTATAGGTTGATTAACATCCATGCTGAAGTGTAGAAAAACATATAATTTTAGTCATTAATATGAAATTCAGGTTTTTCCAATCCTTTCTGAAGCTTATTATCATTTAGTGACCACCATTTTACATCTCATGGCTTCTATGCTTCATCCAACACAATAGGTCTGAGTATCTTCACCCAACACAGGTAACACCTGTTGAGGGAACCTGAATTTGTGCTCCTAAAAGGCTTAATAAGGCTCAGCTGAAACATAAATCCAGACTTTGGACACATGGCTGTTTCACATTAAAGTTTATTTTCCAGAAGTTTGCTGTACGCTTTCCATGGATACTCAAAAGAGTAATTTCTTGATATTATGGTGTTAGTCCGTCAGTAATCTTCAGAGTTTCCATCTCACTTGCCAAACCCTATGAATCCATTTAGCCTCCTGTTGACCTATGTTTGTGAACATTGCAGGGTGAATGTCATCACATTGCAGGGATTTATTGTCCCCTGAGTTGCCAGTAGTAGTCTCTGCTACAAGGTTCACTGACATTAAGAATAAGCTGGGATGAAAAACCTTATAAGTAATTTCTTCAGAACTCTTGAGAAACGTATCCACCTTCCCAAGACACCTGATAACAAGATAGCTAGTCAGGATTCTTTTGCTAGAAACGGTTTGGGGTTTTTTTTCCCCATTTGAAAATGCTGGTTTGTCAGATTTGAATCTTTCCAGTGTAAGTTCCAGCTACACTTTTTTTCTGGGATGGGGATGATATTTCTGACTGAATGATGAGGCCAGTCCCTGTGCCCCCCTCATGTCCTAGCACTGCCGATAGCACAAAAGCAGACCTCGCTGGCAACTCCAGAGACCCAGGCCTTCGACCTGCCTAATTCAGATCAGGGTGCTAGCCCCACATCAGCCTTTCCTCTTTATTCCTTCCTGTTGCAATTGTTCTGCTTCCTAAGGTATAACTGAATACTCATTGAATGGAGAGATACAGACAAAGGCACACAGGAAAAACAAAGAAACAAATGAAATTACTTTTTTTGGCACCACATACTGCTGACTCTTGCTCCAGTGCAAACCTCAGGCCAAACTGCCCTTGCCTAAAGATCTCTTTGCATGACGTTTGGAAAAATAATAAATTCTGATGTTGTCTTAAATTCATTTTTATGGTGACGTGGCATTGTGATACTGTTTGAAGCCACAAACAGGAGTGCATGGACCTGAGCCATCCTGGTGCTTGGCATCTCTGAGTAGATGTCTATTCAAACTTGCTGAGACTTTACCTGGATTTCAGAGGATTTTTCAGAAGCGGAGCTAAATGTCAGCATAAAATTCATCAGGAATACAAGTCCTCACAAGTAACTGAAGGAACTCAAATAAAAGCAACAAAAATGTAAAGATAGGCTGATAATTTAAGAAAAGAATTACAAAAGCTGCATTGGCTGGGAGACAACTGGTGAGGGACATGCTTGATCCAGTTTATTTGAGGCATAAAACACCAGCTAGCAACAAGATTATTTGAAGATGAAAGAATTGTGAGAATTCCTTCTTACTGACAGCTCAGATCAAATGCATACTTCCTATCAAAATGAAGTGTGTAGAGACCAAAGAAATAAGCAAATTATGGGATAATTTAGCAACAGAATAAGGGAGGCTGTTAAAGAAAGAAGATGAATTCTTAAAAATGGTGAAGCTGTGTTCAAATTAAGAAATAAGAAGAGAACAACATCCAGTAGATTAAATATGGAGATGCAAAAAGACAAATCTAAACAGGAGTTTGGGATCAACTTTAAAAATGTATAAAATATTAATAATAATTAATTAACTATATTCTGAATGCCTTACAGAGATTAGGCAGACAAGTAGATAGTGGAGGTGTGAAAGTAGCAGTGAGAAAAGTTAACAGCATAAAAGAAAAATGACTTTTTATTGCCTATTTTTATTCACTGTGAGACCTTAATGCGTACTTCATCTGCATTGGCTTCAAGTGTCAAAAATCGAACCAATTAAGAAATATAAGAGAAAGAAATTGGCAGCATCATGTACTGTTCATTGAAGGGTTCTAAAGAAAGACAAGTTTGAAATAATGGATTTCCTGGTTCTGGTGGATAATTTTGCACTTAAACCTGCTTTTGAGTTAGAAAAATGGAAAATTGCAAAGGTGATGGCAATTTTTAATAAAATTCTCCACACAGAAGCCCACAAGTTAGAAATGTGAGAAAGTCAGTAGAGCTTATAATAAAGAATAAGATCATGACACGTGAATAAATAACATCTCTTCATTTATAGGGGAATAAGTGAATCAGCCTTTGCGACAGGAATATAAATCCATTGGTGGTCTTTGAAGGAGTTACCAAATATGTAAGGGAGAAGTGATTGACAAAGTCTGACTGGATTACTTAAACGCAGTCTGCAAAGTCCCCCACTGAACCCTGTTAGAGAACCTGCTGTGAGATAGGTAAAATCTCAATATACATACCTGGCTAAAAGATAGGAAACAATGAGTCAAGAAATAATGGTCTGTTCCTCGGTGTTTGCCAGTGGGCTTTCAACGTAATCACTGCTTGTGCTTGAGCTGTGCAACATATATCTAAATGACCTCAATGTCTAGTGAAAGTACGAAGCTTTCTAACCAGCCTAGACAGGACCACTCAGGGTAAAAATGACAGCTTGCTATGAAGATTTGCAGAGGCAATAAATCAGCTCTGAAATACTTATGAAAAAATGCCAGATGGAATTCAGCATTGATAAATCAGAGGTAATGCACCTAAGGAAAAAAAAAAACTCAATTAACATACATAATGATATCCTCTTCAGATGTGCTCTTAGCGATTACCCTTTAGGAAAGAGATCTTTGAAGGATGGCAGGCAGTTCTATAAAAAGCAATTTGATATTCAGTAGCAGTCAAAAAAAACCCCTTTGCTTGAATTTAAGAGCTATTTGGTGAGGAATAGAGAATGAGAAAGAAAACATCCTTATGCTGCTTTGTAAATCTATGGCACAAAGATGTCTTTAATAGTGTATACTGTTCCAGATACACCATCTTAAAAAATGGGTGGTAGAACTTCTACTGTAGTTGCAAGTGGATGTAGGCAAACAAGACCTATGGATGGACATCTCTTATTAGATTAGTTGGAAACATAAAAAAAAAGTCAACACGCTATTGAGCATACAAATGCTCTCCAGATCTAAACTATAAAAAAAAAGAGCAGGAAAGAAGTGTTGTGATCCAAGAGACAGTATTTCTAGCTATAGATGTAAGTTTAGTTAAAAATATTCATGACAGCTACCTAAAAATCTTTTCTTGCCTAATGTAGAGCTAGAAAAGGTATCAAGAGGCTTCCAAGGTATGGTATGGCACTCATATGAGGGTAGAATAAACAGCTCTGATTTATAACATTCAGAGAGATACGGAGGAGGCAATTAGGAAATGACTTTTTGTCATTTTGTCTTTTCTAATATAAGACTTAAGGAAATCAGCCATAAAACTAGTAGGTGGCAGGGTTAAAACCAAGAGGAGGAGGCTTTTCCTCATACAATACTAAGTTGAGTATCTCTTTGCCGCAGGATGTTGTGGAGGCTAAAAGTCCACAAAGCTTGAAAAAGTGACTATAGCAGATCGTAGAGGGAAAAATAACTAAATATTAACTGCTAGCACAGCAGCCAGTGGCTTAGGAAATCCATAGGCCACAAAGTCCTCAAGGAATTTGCAGGGATACACAATGGTTTTTTTATTTGGTCTTTATATGCTTCCCTAAGCCTCCATTTTTAGTCACTAGCTGGATGACAAGATAGTTGGTAAGGAAGATCATTGCTCTGATTCAGTGCTGCCTTTCGTATGTTCTCAGATACCTGGTCTCAGCAGAATGTATCGAGATGAAACTCAGGGAAGGGCTCTGACTCCAGAGGTGGGGCAGAAAGATGATTTAGTTCAGGCACTTTGGTGATTATGGCGTGGAGGGGTATGGGGAGGAGAGGCAGTGACGTGGTAGGTTGCGGCCACCTTCATCCTGATCTGTGCTCAGACACAGCTGCTGCTGTAAGATGAGGTGTGAAAGTGGTTTAAGAAATGATGGTGGTCAGCCTGAAGAGGTCATAGTGCCATTATTAGGGGTCACAATGCCATCACTAGGTAATCCAGGTTAATCCAGGTAACCCACTTGATGGCTCTCCCATGCCTGGGGTTCAGTATACAGTGCAGTTTACAGATGGTCAAAGGACTCCATACTGATGTCCCTGCTAACAAAACCTGTGGTTTTGAAGAGTGGCACACCAACTCTGCTGCCAGACTTCTCCCATGGGAGGGATTTCATTCTTATTCAACCACTGGTACAAAGCACAAGTGTTCTGGCTTTAGGAGGATTTCCTGATTCTCCTGGTGACATATATCATAAGGAGCATTGTTCTTGAGTGGAGTTCATTAAAATGAATCTGCAAGTAACTCTTCTGTTCAACTTTTTGACAAATGGCTCTAACTCAACGTTTAACTCCAAAGGGGCCAGGAAATTAAAATATAGCTCCATTCCTCAATAATTATTAATTTCCTGACACTATTTTCCTTACTTCAAGAGTTTGGAAAGTTCTAACAATCTTGTAAGGCTGATTAAAGAGTAATTTGGAAGTGGGATGGAGGGAGGGAGGTGAAGGAAAGGGATAGATAGATTTCTGAACACTAAAAATAGTTTCAAATTCCCGCCAAGAAACGACAAATTGTTCTATACACAGTCAGACAGCGAGATGTATATTTTGTTTTAAATTCCAGTTTCAAAATGTACTACATAAGAGAAACCACAAATTGAAACTCCATATGCTCATATTGGCAGCAACAGCAGACTTAGAATTTTTTTCTATATATAACCCCACTAAAACCCTACCTCAACCTTTCTCCACCTCCTGCCTCGTCATTTATAAATAAGAATACAGAGTGTTTTGGTTTTTCAGGGACTTTTTTTTTTTCTCTTCTTTGAGTTACTAGTGGAGATCTGAGCTCTCAGAACCCTACTCAGGTAACATGTTCATTGGTTTCAACAGTTTTGACCATGCAAAGTCTGCAGTAGTTTTCCTAGTACTTACATGAAATTAAGGAATGTGTGATAGGAATAGGGAACAACCTTGGCAAGAGAATGAGAAGAAAATGCCATTTTGTAAAAAGATGGAGAGTAGGGAAGAGGATAATGATGTGAGGAGCACTATATAAAACTTTACCACTCTTCTACTTCTGTAATTTCTCCTTTTTAAACAGAAAGGTCTTTGAACTTGAGTCAAATATCTAAAGAAAATGAATTTTGAGGACTCAGTCCAGGTCATAGGAAACAAACCACATCAAAAACTCCCAAATAAATCACCTCTAATTTAAGCAAAACTGTACCAGAGACTAAAGACAAACCAGTCCTTTCAGCTTTCAGAAGAGAAGTCAACATCAAAAGAGGAACCCAAAGTAGAAGCCTAGAAATGTAAATTTGTTGGTCTTTTCACACTCACATTCTCAGCTTCCTCCATTTCCTTTTACAGAAAAAGAATGTGGTCAGACCTGGGGGAATGAGTTAACAGCTTTTATTAGAGGGTAACACAGTCCCCCTATGGATAACTGCAGAATCATTAGGAAGAAAATTAAGCAGTGACGATCTGTCTCAGTTTGAATATCGTGGCTTGGAAGTTTTGACTCAGGAGACATTAATTTCTCAGGATGATTACATGAGAACGTATAAATAGGAGCACTGATGAGGAAGAGAAGTATCCTGCTGAAAGTCAAGTGGTGTTGAGTTTCCTCCATTTCTACGAGGAGCACAGGAAAAAAAGACTCCTATCATCTTAAGTGAAACTACACACAGAAAGTGTCCAATATATGCAAATCAGTGCTACCAGGTGTTAAGGGCACTGTCCTGGTTTGAGTTAGAACAGAATTAATTCTGTTCAGTGATTTTACTTTTCAACTCAGTCTATTCTAACTGAGCTTTCTGAAGTTAATGGCAGATTTTCACAGCCAGTGTCTGCTTCTTCAAGCAGTGATAACACTTGTTTTTAAGAGTTACCACTAAGGTTGGGTGTGCAGAAAGGCTCTTGTTTATATTTGCTCCTGTGCAGACTGAGGTCACTGCTGGATCTTGTGCACCACATTGGGGGGTGCAGAAAGTGAAAGGCTGCACCTGCAGGGAAGAGTGGCCAGGACAGGGGACCCCAAACTGACCAACAAGACATTCCATCCCATATACGTCGCATTCAGTATAAAGCTGAGGGATCATGTGGGTCAAGCTCCCTTCTTCAATATCTGGCATCTGAGGTGGACTCTGTCCCTTCTGCCTTCTGTTTCACATGCTCCTGAATCTAGTTCCAGAACCCAGATCCTGAATCTGGTTCCCTGAGTCTGCCTCTGAGTCTAGCCTGGGAATTCCCCCATGCCTGCCCACAGCATCACTGGTGATGGTGATGTCATTGTCGTTGGGGGGGTATTGATGGTGGAGTGGGGGGGAGTTGGGTTAAATATTGATTTTGTATATATTTGTATATATTTCGTTAAAGCTGGTTTATTTTTCTTTTCCAATCCATTTTTCTCTCCTTTATTCCTTTTCTCTTCCCCCTTGTGAAGGGAGACGGGTTAACAGAGAGTGTCTGTCATTCATTTAAGCACAGAGAAATTAAATGACTTTGCTGTGAGGTTCTTGTGTGAAGACAAGGACATGGGTTAGGTCACCATTTGGTCCATCCAATGAAAGTAGCAGGGCTGAGTTCACTCAGTGTGGGTGTGAGGAGTCAAAAGTTGGATGGTGGAAGTGCCACCATGTTTGACTGCATGTAAAGAAGCCACATCCATGTTCAAGTGGCCAATGTGGATGGCCTGATGCTCATAGAGACTCTAATCAAAGCAATAATTGTACTGTGTTACAGTTAATTAGAGTTACTACTCTGAAGGAAAAGAGGTACTTCCTGTTATTGTTCTTAAACAGGCATCAGAGAAATACTAATTATTTGCAACAACAATACTAAGGAAAACCCCCCAAATACTGGAACAACACAATGTAAAATAACATGAATGGTTATGTTCAGTACCTTCACAAAAAAAACCTCTGCTGACAGCTCTCTGAATTGCTGTGCTTGGAAACCACCTGAGCACTGCCTTATTTCTAGACATCTGTCACCACAGTTATTAGCTAACAACAAGCGTAACATGAAAATAATCATTCTGTTTAGGGCAGGAACAATAACTAATTGACAGACATGAAACTGCATCAATATCATTATCTCCTGTTGACTTTTTGATAATCTGTTGAAGAACAGTTTGTGTTTTCCTGGGTGGAAAACTCTGCTTGTTTCCTAGCAGGAACCCAGCACCAACAAGCTTTCCTCAATGACTACCTAATTTTGTAAATTTAAGTCATAATGTTTTCCAAGCATTGCTGACATTTCATTACCTCTGTATTTTCGTGGGGTTTTTTTAATCTGAGATTCAATCTTCTGTAGAATGAAGACCAGTATATTTAATATGATAACAGCTGGGTACCTGAAACTCAGTTCACAGACTTTCCAGCCTAATTTTGAAGTGCTAGGCTGTTAAAAGTATTTAGGCTCTTAAAAAGTGCAAATAGGTGCTTCTTAGGTATTTACATTGAAACTAATAGGAAATAGGTGTCTTCCACGGACTTTTCAAAAATCATGCAGGACTGTGATAGCAACAGAAACTACAAAATCACTCTAAAATTATGGCCTTTTCTGGTGTAAGGCTGTCTCTCCAGAACCAGTCATTTTTATAATATAAGTTTTTCCCAAATGTTCATTTTTTTGAGAGCTTTAATACTCCCCATCCCAGCTGAAACACTTCCTCATGCAAAGTGAGGTTCCACCTTAGGCATTACTCTTCTGTGTTTGAAGGTTATTGTCAAATACCACTCAGACACTTCATGTACCTTAGACACTTTCCTACACGATCAGAAGTTTGACATAGTCTAATGCCTGAACAACCTAGGAGGTTTTCTTGCTCTACTAGCCCAATTTTCAGAAAGCGCCAAGTTGCTTCTCAGTATCACATCTTTTTAAGGACTTAAAAATACCATCAAAGCACTTTCGAAAAAAAAAAAATCTTTGGGAATGTGAGGGGATGTGTGAATATTTTTGAAGTTGTAGTTTGACTAACCCAGCCTCTGCTTATATCATCAAACAAGTATGTGTTTGGGACACAGAGGCACTACAGTCCTGGTGTATTCAGCCCAGAATCCTCATGGTTATGTGAATAATTATCCCTTCATACCGGCCTAGAAATCTTGGACAGAATTAGCAATCACAGCAAGGGTGCTAAGAAATAATTTGTACCGTACATCTGTTAGTGTCCCTTAGCCCAGCTGGAACTTACACGCATTCCTCCCTATCTTGGGTTCCTCAGATTGTGTTGGTGTGTATTTAAGCTGCAGGAACATTCGAGGCGGTCAGGTAGGGGACAGATGCAAACTTCCCTGGTATTTTGATTCAAAACTGTGGTCTCTCTTATCAGGATGGGTAAGGAAAGAAACTGTCCAGTGTCATTTGATCTCCTGTTCTCAATTTGTCTGACTAATGCAAGGTGTGGTGGGATGAGCGTGTGCGGGCAAGGTCATCACAAGCACAGAATAACAGCTGGAGCACTCAGAGCAGTGTTCTCCAAGAGGCGTCCCATGAGAGCATCTCATCAGGATTATACTGATGATATCCCAACTGGATACAACTGACAATGGTTTTTTGAACTGTGTCAGCCAAAAGGATAGCTTCATGTTTTACTTCATCTGGTCTCTGAGAAGGAGAAATAAAGTCCCTCAGTCCTTCTGATCTCTAATGGCTTCCTCTTCATTCTCCTCATCTTTGCTGTTGCAACCATGGGGGATCATATCTGTTTTGATCGGGAGTTTGAACTAGAGACTTACTGACATCCCTTCCAACCTGCAATAACCACTTATCCTGTAAGAGTGGGGAAGCCTGAACTTTTAAGCTTTTTTCACTATTAAAGACACAGTTTTATTTTTTTGGATGCACAGCATTCTGTTTAGTCTCTCACTTGACTTACGATCACTTCATATTTATGTCTAACATGCTTTCTCTCATTCACTCTTACCCTCCTCTACTTTACCTAAATGCCACAAACTCTTCCCACCCCATATATTTTTCTTTTACACCAGAATTATGCAATTCAGCTGCGATTTGCTTTGGACTGCTTCCAAATACACCCACACAACTGCTCTAAAAGTGATGAGGTTTATCTGAAGATGGGCTTGGCAAGTCTGTGTTTTGAAGGACTACTGATACAAAATGCTTCAGGAAGAGACTTTAAGACACACAAATAATTCCACAAAGCAATAAAATATATGTTAGTGAACAGTTTCTGTATTTAAATGTTTAGAAGAGTTGAAGTTGGTAGTTAAAACAATTTGTCTGAAAATGGCTACTTCTCCACCATTGAACCAGTATCAGTCAGTTTTATGGCAACTGACTGGGCAATAGTAGGTTGCAAACTATTCAGGGTTTCGTGATGTTGAAGACCCACCATGTTTTTTATTCAGAACAACATTGGCGTTTGATTCAACAAAGTTAGTGACGAGCAGAGGAATCTTTAACATGCTGTTGGCTAATTTTGTTTTATCCGTAGATGCATAAAAAGCTACTCTGGGGAGGCTGTGTTGTCCATGAGTAAGGCTATGAATCTAGAGACCTGGTTTTAATCTTGGCTCTCTTCTTAGCTTGCTCAACAGCCTTACTGAGATGCCTTTTTCCTCCATGTCTTAGTATATATCCTTCTAGAAAATGAGAGCCCACAGTATAACCCTCCATTGTAGGAAGAGTCAAAGAGGTACTGATGAGAACTGCAGTGTAATGACTGGGATTTTGTTTCTGCCAGTGCGCTAATTCCAAAACCCACACCCAAACTCATGAAATTACCTTTTAAATGATGAGACAGAATCATTCTTTTCTTTTTTTTTTTTTTTTTTTTTTCCAAGATATTCCCTGCATTTGCGTCCCTGGGGTAGCAACAGTGGGAAGTATTGACGAGGAGAGCAGCCAGTAGACAAGGCCTTATTTGCCCAAGTTTGAGGGCTTTGCCTGTGTCAGTGATGTAAGGATACCAGTCTCCTTCAAGAGGTGTGGTTTTATCAGTGGAGTATTTGCAGTGTCTCGGACATCAGGCTAATAGCCTCACATACAGATTCTGTAAGATGCCTTTCATTCATTCTGCTGAACAGGAGCTGTGCTTGTGATGGTTTCCCAAACTGAAGGGCATTGCTTCATGAATGCAAGCAATGTTAAAGCCTGAATAATGCACACAGTCTTCCATTAGCAAAACGCTTCCACCTCTCCCTTTGCCCTCCCCCACCATGTGGTTTGGCTTTTGGCGCGGCAATAGATACTCTGAATCAATGTTAGCTTTTTGAAAGACTAACACTGAATACTGAAAGTCTGAGTCAAATCCAGCTGTGTTACAAGTCCATTGTTTGATTGTTGGTCATTTGGGGGTGTTTCCTCCTGGAGTTTTATCACAGATGAACTTTTGGCAGCATAGAGAAGCACATCTATTTTTCACTCGGTACCCTGAAAATATCCGTGTATTAATCAATCCAAACAGGAAGCCAGAAACTCTATGAGAGAAGAGCATATTGTTCAGTGTATATGTTTAGCTCACAGAATGGTAAGCATGTAAAAATGGAAAGATGAAGGATATAAAATATATTCAGGTCATGCAGCTTACAGAGCTACAAGCAATGTAATGACAACTTGTGGGAACTGCGAAGCACTGTCCTGATCTGAGGTGTATTTCAGTTTTCAGCTCAATAAAATCCCAGCTTCTGTGCAAACAAAAATTTGTCCTTTTTAACAGGCTGTAATAAAATACTTGTGGTGGTTTTTATGGTGCAGGACACCATCAGCTTAGTACTAGCTGCAGGAGACATTACCCTCATTTCTCTCCTGAGTCATACCATAACACATCTCCACACCAACATCCCAAAGCTGAAGACTGGTGTCAGACTGTCCGCAAAGACCACAAATGGCCATGTTCATTTGGTCAGAATGACCCAACGGCATGGCATGGATTGGAAACCACTTTACACCATACTCTGTTCATCAGGATCAAACAGACACTTAGGAGTTCAAACATCATGAAAGAAGAAATGCAGCTGTCCAGATCACTGTGTGTTAGCCTGGCTCCACTGAAGTTAATGTCTATGTCCACACATCTGCGAAAGAGCAATCTCAAAATCTCAAAATCCACTAACCCTGAAGGGTCAACCTGAATCAAAATGTCCATTGAGTAGAACTGTGACGTTTCAATATATATCATTCTCAGGAAGGACAGGGATTTGCTCTGGAATCAGAGCTGATGAAGGCCACAACAACCTTAAAACCCTCTGTTGTAAGGACTGTCTCTCTGGCTATCTGAGAGCTGTGGTCTTCCAAACTTTGCATGCGTGAAGAGGATCACTCTAGTTCAGTCTTACCTGTCATTCATAACCAGCGTGATGTAGCTGTCCCCATCCCAAGGAAGTATTGGACACACTCTTCATCTTCTGGTCCCAGAGAGAGCTCAGAAAGTTTCATCCAGGAGATGGCAGATGAAGTCAGTTGAGCTACTTTATGGAACAGAACTAGTGATTCATGCTTAACATGTTAACAACATAGGACAAGGGTATGATCTCCACAATAATACTCACTCAGTTGAAGAAATCAATTCAAATCCCTTCTCACACTAGCTGGAGATTGCAAGATGTTGTAAAACTCAGTTTGTTTTCCCTTAAGATCCTTCTTTTGTTAGTATCACAAGAGATTTGCATCCTGGGACATCCTGAATTTCCTTCCTTCTCATTTTACCATTCAAGGTCTCTCTGGACCACCTTCATGTTTAATCAGCTTCAAGGACTCCCTTAAATATATTAATTCCTCTTCCCTCTATATGCTCTTATTTCTTTCTTCACATATATTTCCATGGGATCTTGGAGACCTCTTTTTCACTTCTATTCTTCTGCAGTGCCTTTAGACTTTGTTCTACCCATCCAGCATCCAGAGGGTCAACTTCAGCAGGACCTGGGCAAAGCTGAGGTGGAAGAAAAAGGAAATGCTTTCAGTAGGTGTAAATGACTGTCATAACACAGGACATTGGCCTAGGGGCAACTGGGATGTGTTTATTCCATGAAGTGCCATGTAGAAATACCCGAACTAGCTGGGAACATGCTAGTTCAGGTTACAGAAGCAAAGTGTACACACATTAGCAGAAATACTGGAATTACTTGGGTGTGGCTTTCAGAGATTATCCTGTTCCACCCAAATAAAGAAGTACTGTGAAGCTGATGTAGACAAAAAAAAAGTAATCATTTTATTACACCTTTAAAGCCCAAGTGTTTCTTGAAAGTTTGACTTTTTATTCCTTAAAGAATTATTCATTATTCATAGTACATTTTGTAAAAATGCAACTTGTAGAGCAGCTGTAAAGATGTCATTGCTATTATCACCCTCTGTAGTGACCCCAAAGTATTGATGGCAGAGTTAGTGCAGAAGAAATAACAGTGGAAGGGACGAGTTGAGTATTTCTGGAAAAGTGACTGGTGTAATTGAACAAAGGGGAATTAGGAAAAATAGTCTGCTGCTTCAAGTAGGCTACTGAGAATCAGGAGACTTCACTGTGGGGTCTTACCACTGTAAATCACAGGAGTCCACTTCTCACGTATACTCCTTTTGCATTAGCAAGATTTCTTCCAATCCACATTTGTATAAAGAAGATGAAGATCAGGAACTGAATCTCTTCTTGCATATCCATCTGGATCTTTCCAAGAGGTACTTCTGTAACTTTTTTTCAGAACTATTTTGCTTACTGCCCCAGAAGGCAAATTTGATAAAATTTCCACATTCATTTTGGAAATGGCAGGAGTAGGAGGCTTTGTGGTTTGTCCAAGGAGGTCTGTGGAAGGAATTAAACCAAGGTCTCTCAAATTTCAAATTAGCACTTTAGCCTTTATATGATCCTCCTTCTCTACCTCAGTTTCCCCTGGACAAAGGAAATTGCCTCCACAGAGGAACCAACATAACTTCTGCAGACTCAGCTACAATAAATTCATAAAGAAATCATTCCAAAATAAGCACCTTTATTCTTAGGTAACAAATTGGTCTAGGATGCTGGTCAGGAAGCACCATAGAGAACAAGCTTGTTGCTCAAAGTGTTCCTTTAGTGACCAAGACCTCCTTGCTGCCTGCACAAGAGCTCGATGTCAGCCCATCAACACGGAGGTGCTGCACCTCAATCTTAAAAACACAGAGAAATGAAAGACACAGCTGGATTGTGCCAACGCGGGCAAACTACCTAAACAGGATGAGTTAATTTGAGTGGTGAGCCAAGGTCATGAAGCCTTGCTGAGCCCCGCACCGGGATCACCTCCTGCCCGCAGCAGTTTGCACTTCGCTATCGGCCCAGACGTTAAACCTTCCTCTGGCTTCCAGAAAGAAGATAAACATGGCTTTCAATGCAGATTAAAATACACACGCACTTTTGAAACGCAGTCGGTCATTACTAATTCATGGCTGCTGTCCAGCAAGTGGAGAAAAACATTTCCCCTCATAGGTTTAGCAACAAAACCAAGGAAAAAAAAAAAAAAAAATCAATGACTTATACTGTACACTAAAACAGCTTAAAACACAAACATTTCCAGAGTACAATATTTCAAGCAGTCTTGTAACCGGAGGAGCTATTTTTTAACTGGATTCCTACTTTTTACTACCAACAGCCTTGTCTTATTTGCAGAGGCTCTGCTAGCTGTCAGACATCCTGACTCCACTTAATAAACTCACTTAAAGCAGAACTTTCTTAAGTCACAGTGTAAGTACATAAATTAGTTGTTTCAGCAGTAGACCAACACACTTCTCTTTCTTCCCTCTCTCCTGAGCACTGAGCTACAACGAAGAAACAAATCTCAAAAGAACCACCGTTTCATTAAGAAACGCTGCCATAACCCAACGTGCCTAACATACTGCAGCTCCCATTGGCTATGGTTGGAGCTACAGGGTAAAACTGTGGGTAAAACTAGGCAGAGTTTGCATCCATAGGTCTGGATCCCAAAGTTTAGATCCTGCTTTTGAAATGCTTTGTGTGGAGTGATCTCAGTAAAGGAAATGCAGAGGTGATGCTGGACTATGGGCAGATTTGGCATTAAGTGAAGCTTAATGCACCAGGAAGCTAAGAGATTCTCTGCTGTCTCAACAGATAAGCAAGAGCAGGGCATATTTCATTAGTGGGTGGATCTTAGCCTGGTTCCTTGTGAAAATGAAACGCAAACAAACCCCATAATCATGTCTCTGTCTCTGTCTGTCCCTCCCCCATAACTCCTCCATCCATTGGTCAGATTTATTCACATTCAACAGAAAGAAATACATTGCAAAAGTAAATAAAACTGAAGGATATGGGCTGCCAAGTGGGAGAGGCATGCCAGAAGTCCTGCTGTCTCAGAGGAAGGCCACTTAACCTTTCAGTGTGTCCAAAAGTGGAAGGGATTTTAGCAACGTGGGCTCACACCTTCGTAGAAAAAAAATATAAAAATGATGCAAAGCAGCAAGGCTCTGGGCTGTGCTCATTCCTGTGCTTGCGACAGATATCTGCTGCTGTTGCTGCAGAGAAGTCACTTGTGGGAAGCCTGGGGGGACTTCCATGGTCACATAACCCTGCACTTAACTCTGCTAGACCCAATCTGAGAGGGGATGTGTAGCATGGGATCAATTTACTCAATGGCCCCTTTACTGGGAGGGATGAAGCAACTTTTGTTCTTGCCATGCTGATTCTCATCCAGAGACAGGGCTGGTCTGACTTCCTGGGGCAGAGGCGAGCAAGAAGGCCACCCTTACCCAAGGCTGACCCCTTCAAACACCAGAACAGGGGGAAAAGCACTTTAAGCACTTTGCATGAGGCTCTCGTGGGGACAGCATCTGAGCCTGCTCTCTGGTCCTTTGCCCTGCCCTAGCTGTCCCTTGGGTGAGTTCAGGAGCAGTGCCAGGCTGGTGGTGGGCAGTATCTGGCAATGCTCAGTGTTGCAAACACCATGTTTCTCTCGCCAGCTGCTACGTGTTGTACCTACTGGCAGATGTCATTTTTACATTAAAATTCATTTCTTGCTAATAATCTCCAAGTTACATCTTGAGAACCAGATCTAGCCCTCTGGTAATTTGATTTTAATTAAACAATTTAGCTACCAATCCAGTCCCTTTCAGGTAAGCTGTGTATTGCAATGTCTGGTGTTAGTCAAACACAACAGACATTTTATCAGCCCCGCTGTTGTAAATATAGCTCAATTTCTATGCAGATTCTGATAGTAACGTTTGCCTTGCCCTGCCCTACCTCTCCCACTAAGCTGAGTCATAACAACACGCAGGGTTAGCCCAACTCCATCGCACGGTGTAAGGCTCAGCAAGATTTGGCAGATAGGAGGCCTTGCTAATCTTACGAATCTCATCTTTCATGCTGAAGCAGTTGGCTGGGATACATCTTCTTCTTTTGTGTGCTTAAGTTATTGTATAATACGATCTTCCAAGTTACATAATGGTTTCTCTCTTCATTTGGTGTCATCTGAGCCCTGCGCAAGAATGCACACACATCACCTCTGACAGCTTCTGAAGTCCTCCAGGGCCACTGTTCCCTCTCCACTGAGCAGCAGAGAAAGGGCAGGTACTACAAACTTGCACGTGTGTGTGCTTTCCAAAGAGCCAGCTTCACCTGTCTTGCATCATGTGCCATAAGCTTTTGGAGAGTTTTTAGCAGGTTGTGACAAATTATAATGAGGTTATCAGCAGAAAGTGCTATATTTTCCCCCTTCCTGAAATAACTAGTTACCAAAAGTATCTGATTACACTCTCAGATGAAGAAGCCATGTTCACCATGGAAATCAAGCCATCAGCCGTGGGGAGCCACTGAGCTCCAGGAGCCCAGGGATAGTGGCCCACTCCAAAGGGAAGTTTTTTGACTCCAGACAAAATCTTCTGCTTATGGAAAAAATACACCCCTGCAGACAGTGAGGAGCAGATGGGAGGCAGATGCTTCCTTCACTAG
Source organism: Todiramphus chloris collaris (assembly GCA_025345505.1). Lineage (NCBI taxonomy): Eukaryota > Metazoa > Chordata > Aves > Coraciiformes > Alcedinidae > Todiramphus > Todiramphus chloris. Next base: position 35,274,785 of record JANVCC010000035.1, read on the forward strand.
GATGGTTCAGCAATACTTTGAATAACGGCTGGGTGTAGTGGAAGTTGGAAACCCTCTGATGGTTTGTTGCTCACCATAGTCCAGCTGTTTTCCCCAAGTCTTAGATGGGTCATTGTTAAGTCCTCACTGGACTCCAGGCAGATGGTTCCCAGGTGTCAGATGCAGGCCTGGCATGGCACGGGCTACCCATGGAGTGAAGACCACCAGCTCTTGCCCTGGCCAGTCCACCTCTGAATGGGAGTTCCAGCCTGCCTGGAAGCGAGTGCCAGCAGCCTCTCTTCAACAACATAACAATTACTCCTTACAAATAATTTTCCAGATACAGAGCTACAAATTTTGTAGAGGGTGGTGAGTGAACTCAATTCAATCTCAAATATTTTGTTTTGCCTATTTTTTGCCTCTATTTATTTTTCATTCGTTGCTGCAGTATTTCACTTTTTTTTTTTTTTTCCAGTGGATGTTTTCTCTCTTCCCCTGCCTGCTTCTTTTCTCACAGCCTCTCCTAACCCAGTGACATTTCAAATGTTCAAACCTACCATGCTCAAGAGGGCTCAGGAGCAGGGTAAACAAGTTTGGCTGTGTTTTTAGCATACAGCTCAATTGTACATTTACAGTAGATATTCTGCTTTAATTTGCTTTTAAACAGCCCCTTCAAACAGCTCAGAGCTCTGGACATTGTTCTCTTAGGTGCATTACAAAACCATAATTAATTAGCTAGGCTCCCCTGTGGATTTTCTCAGATTTTACCCAATCTTCCCGCCAATTTTAATGACCTTCCCAGTCAGGGGCTTTACATCTGTAAATGCTGAGTGCCATTCAGCACTTGGTAAACAAGGAGTATCTGAGAAAAATAGCTGGAGCTTGAAATCAAACAGTTTACTTGTTTATACTATAGGAGACACTGTCAGTCTGGGTGGTTCTTAGCACCTGCCGTGCCATTTGATGACTGAATTTAGGCTTTCTGTCCAATATTAAGAGAACTCAAGATTGACCTGTGTTACCCTTCCATAAAGTTGTGATTGTGGGGAAATCTACACTGCAGAGTCCTGTTATCCCACCCCCTCTTCTTTGCCCTTTTAAAGCAAGAAACAACACTTTGTTCATTGTCCATGCAAAACTTGCTGAGAGTTCTCCATAGAGAAATCAGCCAAGCAACTTTCAGCTGCTCCCTCGTCCTGCTGGCTTCGGGCCAACATTCCCCAGCAGATGTCATATACCAGCAGATAAGAAGGAAGAGGAAAAAAGCAAAATGAGCAACGGGAAAAGATTTGGTGGTCTATCATGTGGGCACAGGCCATCTACCACCTCACGGTGCTCAATAGATGTTCAGATTTTCCCACACATTGTGCAAATGCAAACATGGACCTTCATGCCATCTCAGAAGCCCACTTTGTGCAGGCTACTTCTGCAAGTGCTACCCATGTAGTGGAGGGCATCTTTGTCTGGAAATCAGCATATAGCTGGTGGCTGCACAAGTGGGATGGAAATGCTGGTTTCGTTTTGGTCAAAGTTGGATTTTAGGTTCTTCATCAGGCAGAAGGGTGGTCCAGTGCTTTGTGTCTGTGACTGGAATAGAGCAGCTCAGGATTCACCTGTATTTTTATTATAGATGTAGTATGTGAACATAGGACAGGCCCAGTTGCTTGGATGAAGCTTTGGTGTAAGCTGCACCAGAAATAACTAGACACAAGAGTTAGGAAGGCTGGGCTAGAGTGCTGGCTTAACATGAGTACAAAGCCACATCATGGAAATGTAAACAGAAAAAATGATTTTTCATGTGATGTCAGTTACACGCCATAACATGGCAAGCAGGTTTTCTATGCATCCTGAAAATACACATTTTCACAGCTCAGGTAATTGGTCAGAACAACGGCAGATAAAAGGCACTGCTGAGATAGACAAGACAATGATCCCTGGGCAGTGAAAGTATGGAGATGTACTCCTTAGCCCTTCATTGGGCTGGAAAGAAACTGGAACACAGCAGGGAAGAGCTCATTCTGAAAATACACATTTTCAGAAATTATGAAACTGTAGAAAGAATTTCCCTGTCTGGTGAACAGAGGGTGCACAACCAAAAAAATGCTTTTTAGTACTAATTAAAGGAGCCAGAGTAGAACACAAAATAAAATTACCTCTCTAAGGTATACAACCTGTTACCACATATTACAATGGCTCACAAAGTGAACCAACATCTGGTTTTCAACAGACCAGGTTTAGATTAATGTACAGTTCCTGCATTTTCAGGGTCTCTGTAGTTGCACCTATATTAGTACAGCAAGAACCACAGTGATGAACCAGCCAAACCTCCTGGTCTGCTGCTTCTGTGGCAACTTGATGGCTTTCGTGAACGTTCATGTAAAAGCAGTTTTTCAAAGGGCTGAATGCTGACTAAGGCATAACCAGGCACTGCTGGAGGTAAGCTCACTAATAAAAGAAAAATGATTAGGCAACAGCGCTCTGTCTGTGCCCTGGCTCTTCATCTGTAAAACAAGGATGATGGTATCTCTCTTATCTTGCAGGGGAGTTGTGAAGATAATCATATTAAAGGTGATTTAAGAGGTGCTCAGAGACTGGTGGGTAAAGGAACAACATAATTGACTCAAAGAGAGAGACTTTCTTGTTGTAGTTTTAAACTTTCAGATAGAGCAGCGCAAGAGCTCATATAAACTGCTTCTTCAGGACTTCGCAATGGGAGCAGCTTTGGAACACTTTGTCCCTCCCAGGAGATGATACTAAGCTCATTGTTTGGGTTTGCGAAGGCTGGAGTACCTCATGGAAGACGTCACACAGCTCAGGTAATTGGTCAGAACAACGGCAGATAAAAGGCACCGCTGGGATAGACAAGACAATGACCCCTGGGCAGTGGAAGTATGGAGATGTACTCCTTAGCCCTTCATTGGGCTGGAAACAAACTGGAGCACAGCAGGGAAGAGCCCATGGGCAGCACAATGATGGGCATGGTGGTCAGCTCTCAAGCAAGCACCATGGTCAGGAGAGAGCACAGCTCTGCCTGGGGGCAGGTCACACATGGTTCTGCCTAATAAACTCAGCTCAGCCTTGACACTTATGGCAGACCTGTAGGGTCCCCATTTCCATAGCCCTGGAAGGTCTGGGTGGATGCAGACTCATTTTTCCCTTGCTATACATTCACATGTGGGGTCCTACAGGAGGCAGGTTTGGCACATCATCACCACTGGTTCAGAAAACAGATGCCACTCATGAGAGTTCGCTATGGATATAACTCATGTCTTCAATATCAGGCCTCTGTGATGTTTCAGTCCCCCTCTGATGTGAAATTTTGCCATGCAATTCTAGCAAATGGACACATGGAGTCTATTTTTAATTCTAAACACCCCCACTTTTGGGTTGTTGCTTTTTCCTTTATTTCCTTTCATCACAGCAAGGTGCTTATTAAGAACTTGCTTCTGCAGCAGGACAGACTCATACAATTTAGATTTTATTTGTTGAAGAATAACCATCTGTCAGCTACTGAGAGGGAGGAAAAGAATCTATCCCTGAAGATTTGGAGATCTGCGAGTCTTTAACTAACTCTCTGAACATACCGTATCTCAGAACAGGAACTGAAGTACCCTGGGAAATCAAACAGGAAAATCGAGTAATAAAATGTTCAGAGAGGCAGTGTGTAAATGTGCAGCATGAGGATGGAAGCACTTGCCCACAGAAAGCAAAGGGCTTGGGTTAATAATCAAAATGACCTCACGCTAATAAATTAGACAAGAAAAGCGAACGATGGAAAGGAAACTGCTCTTTAAATGCTCATTGTCAGAGAGCTGTTTAGCAGCTCCCAGTGCAATCAGCAAGTGCTCCCTGGTGCAGCTCTCTGGTTACCTGTTATGTTCCTAGCGAGCTTGCTGAAGGGTGTGTTGCAGAAACCTCCAGAAAGGTCACAGTCTGTACACGTATGGTGTGGTGGGTATGTGAACTGCTCTGCATAATTACTCACCTCTTTTAATAAACTCCCCAGTCTCTGCTGAGACCTCCAGTGGCAGCACAAAGGGCACCTGCATCAATGTACACCAGGAACGGTGGCTGCTTGTACAGGCTCAGAAGGCTCCTTTGCTGATGTGTAACAGAGCTGTGGAGCCAAACACGCATTTGCACTGCCTGTTGGGCTCAAGCCAGTCCCACAGGCTGTCACGATCCACCCCTGCTGTTTGCAAAATTAGTCCTGTCCCACACATGGCTGCGAGGTGACAAGAGGTGGTAGGACGCAGCTTTAAACACTGCTCTGTGGTTTTCCCAGAGTGTATGGCACTGGTCTGCAGTTTCCGTGTGCCTGTGGTTAGGAGGAGCTGGAGACAATTGCAGGAAGCTCTTTGGTACCTGGGTGCCTGTAGTTTGAGAGCTGCTAGTGGAGGCAATGCAAACTCTCTCAGGAGCACTTACCCGTCTGCGGGGAGTCCTGGGGCAGGGGCATTTGTTTGGATTCCTACTGTAACAGGAGACACGCAAACCTGGGCAAAAAATCCTTACTCATGGAGTAATGGTGATGTTCTTCTTGCCCGGACTAAGGTCTATTTCTATCAGTTTGAAGAGTTAGACATCCCCACACCCACTTTGTACTCTCTGTCCTGATGTCTCCTGGGTTTTGTCTGCAGCCTTTGGGACGTATATAGGTGTTGTGTTATTTCCCAGTTCATATCCTAGTCGGTACAACCCAAATGTGCCCGTTTCCTTCTGCTGTGGGGACCCTGCGCCCTGATCTGAGTCAATTCCTGGCCCTCATCCCTGGAGTACCTCAAGCTGTTTCAGGGGGAATTGTTAAGCACATAAGTTGGAGGGTCAGCATCTGCTGCAGAAGAACATCTGCTCTGGTCTCCAAGGTACATGGTCTCTCTCCTCCAGCCACTGCTCTGTCCTCTGGGAGGGCCTTTTTCTTCCTCACCCGTCAGTGCAACTGGGAAACCAGCTCACCATACCGTGGGTACAGCCAGCTGGAGGAGGAGGCAATGACAGATGGTTTAGGGGATTATCTACAAGTCCCTTCCGAAGCTCACTCAATGTCACACTAGCCCCTAGTGCCATCCTTACAGCTGCTTGCAAACCCTCAGATACTGACCCTGCTTGGTGGTTGATTCAAAGCTCACATAATCTTTGCTCTTGGACCTTGAGGCAAGACCAGAGATCAATCCAGATCGACGCTGTGTGCACTCATGCAGTGTCTAGGAAGTCTGAAATTGCTGTAGGAAATGCATCTCCTCGGTGGCTGTTGGAAAGTTGTGTTCTCCCTTGTGGAAAGTCAACCTCTCCTTGCCCTTGTGACTTTCACTGTAAGACTAGGGATGGACCTGTCTCACTTGCTTCAGACTCTACCACAAAGAATTTCAACTATTACCTCTGGCCCTTGCCAGAGCTGGGCAGGCTTGTCACCTTCTGCCTATGTGATGAATACATTGCCCATCACTGATTATTTGCCAAGCACAGATGGTCTCAGAGGCCATTCTCTTGCAATCTAAATGGTATGGACAAAGGAGGGATTGCAGTTTGGGGTAACAATTAGTGCACCCAAGTCTGAGTAAGAGACAACTACGGGCTTGTAAGAAGCAAGAAAATGTTGTGCCATGCAAAACAGTGCCAGTACCCAGAAGCTGGGAGAGTACAGAAAGGGAGGCATTAGTATAGGATTATCTCCCTCCCACTTCTCCCTCCTTATTAATGTCCCATGTGGCTACTGGGACATATGGACCTTTGTCTGCTCTTGTGTTCTACTAACTGCATTGGCACCCCTCAAGAGGGGTCCAATTCCTTTGGACTAAATGCTGCTGCTGACATTCACCTTCCTGTTGCAGCCAATGCAAGCTGCAAACCCAAGATTTCCTGGAGAAGCAGGGGAGACAACACCCCAGCTCATGTGATTTGCAGTAGCAGTATGATTTCTTTTTTAATTTCCTCTTTTCCATCCCATCTGAATTGTGTTTAGAGCAAGCCTAAGGAGGCTCAGCAAAACCTGAACTTGGAAAAGGAGGGAGATTAAGAGGATCAGACAACTGGCTTATAAGTGGTAGAGAAACCCTGTGATGGGAGAGAAGGAGCCACTAGGGAAATTTTGATAAGAAACAAGATTAAATTACATCAGCTTGCATAGCTGAGCTGTGTCAGAACTTTGCTCTGTGTAACACATGGTGGACTACAGAGCAATGCAAAGAGCCACTAAGTCACCTCTCTTTTCTTCTTCCCACAGCAAGTCTCACCTGTCAATCACCATAAATTGCCAGGTTAGACATTTACTGTCTGTTGGGGTTAAATGTGTTACTTTGATGCACTATCTGGAAGCTCATAATTAGCTCACACCTTCTTATCAGAGACCAGCTTCATTTTCCTGTTGTTCTTACTTTTATAGCTGTTTTGCCTGCTGTAAATCTGTCTCCACTGAGGATGCCTCATTTACATCCGTTTATTGCAAGAAAGACTAAACTAAATTAATGTTAATTGACTCCGTCTCTGAGAAGTTTTAGTCACCATTTCCCATTCAGGGCAAGAGACTTTCTGACCATGTCAGTGCATGAACTTTAAAGATGCAGGGCTAAATTCAGTCCTTTGGTAAGTCCATATCCACTCAGAGTAATTTTTCTACTTCAAAGTGCAGTTGCTTCAGTGTAAATTAGGGCAGAATCTACTCCACCACTAAGTTTTTCCAATATCTAATTAGAAAGCTACGTGCTAAAACAATCCCCTCCTGCTAGTAAACTTTGGAACTATTTGAAGTTTGGAAAATATCTTGCTTTTATGTCCAGACTCTCTAGGTCTGTTAACATGTCCTGGGGCTGCTGAAATGACTTTTCAATTCCATACAATTGCAGTGATGAAGTTAAATTGCAACTATCTGCTTTATTTTCCATTTTCTTGTTGCTTGCTCAATTTCTCACTGTCCTTGCTGCTTTATATTCTGAAAATGTTGAAGCAGAGTAGAGAACTGGGCATGGCTCATTACTTGGATAACTCAGCTTTAGTCCAGAGTTATCTGCAAAAGAGAAGCTAAGGGCTTTGATTATTTTTTAGTTTATTTTTTTTAATCTTTCCAAACAGGCTGTCAAGGGAACAGATTTTAGCCAATGTGTTTGTGCATCTTGTTACTTGAAAGGGTATTGGGTGGGGGATGCTTGAGCAATCACTATCGGTAGTGTCTGACTCCTCTCATGAGGTATAGAGCAGCACCCTGCATCTTGTCAACCACGCTTACTCATGTCTCTGGGCTGCATTTTCCAATGCTCCTGCCATTCTTCCTCACAGTCATTTGCTGTCACCAACTGCTTGATAAACCTCGTCTGAGATTTGTTCTAGTAGATCTTGCTGGAGCTACCGAAAAAGTCTCTTTTTATGTTTGGTTAGCACCAACACTGCCCTGAAGCCCACAGCACACAAAGGTTGCATTTCTAGGGAAGAGTGCAAGATGTGGATCTTGCCATACCCATTTCAGTGCTCTGTTACTGGCAGACAATGTGTCTCCAGCTTGAAAAGGGGCTGACAGTCCCAGATGCTCTGTAAGCCTGCAAGGTGAGTGGGCCATGGCACTAACTGCCCAGCTAAGGAAGAGCATGATGGACCCCCATGGGTGTGAAGATAATAGCAGAGTAGCCAGACCCTTTGTAGTTTGAAGCTTGTGAAGACTTGGACAGAAGATTTTCCAGACTGCTCCAATTTTATTGTTACCAGGGACTTTCTTATATCAGAAAGAGCCTTCAAGGCCTGGGTACAGGATCTTCATGAGTCTTCTCCAAATTCTTGCAATGAATAATTGTGGTCATGAGTATTTTGTTGAGCCAACCTTTCACTCTAAAAGACTCTCCTCCAGAAAGATGATGCTTCAGTAAAAGTGAAAGCAGCATTTTCTCATGGAAAAAAAAAAAAAAAAAAAGAAAGAAATTATTCACACTTAGGTAGAGAGCTGGAAATTGAGTGCTGGAGTGATTTGGGTGCTCTTCCTGAGACAGAAGCCTGTAAATCTTGGCAGTTTTTTTTCTAAATGACTCAGCTGGTATCTTTCCACTTAAATCAGGCAAATTGCTTGGAATTCACTTTCCTTCATTTTTTGTCAGAATATATTTTAATTGGGAATTGTCAGGTGTTCTGTTTCTGGGGGGAAAAAAAATGCAGGGCAATAAACAATGCTTCTTTATATTTTTCTGCAAGTTATCCATGTTTTCCAAAGTTTCTCAACTTTGGAAAAAATAAAGACTGCCAATAGGAAGGAGAAAGACAGAAAAATACTCAAAATTACTTATACTGTACTGAACTATTCAAAAGTGTAAAAACTACAAGGTATTTTTAAGACTTTTTCATTTCAAATCTGTTGGGATCCTGTGGGCCTGATTTTATTTCTCAAAACTACTTATTCATTTTTTGACCAGCTCCCTGTCTAGTCCTTCCATAAAGGACTGCCTTTTGACTATCCAGCTACGGTTGCTCTTTTCAATTAATATTTTACAGTTTTAAAAGATATACAAGAATGCTTAAAAGCCTTCTAATATCCATCTCAAAAATACATTGCCACTAATTATGCCTTTCTGAATTTTAGAACCTTTGGTTAGTCTCATGAAGGTGTTTCAATGCACAACTATAACAAACCATACCACCATAAAAGGAAAAAAAAATGTCATGGCTGCATTTAGAATCCTCAGAAAGCATCTTTAGGACCAAGTCAACAGTAACCAGTTATTTTTTTTTTTCAGACAAACTTACAAGAAAGTTTGGGGTAACCGCTGAAGGAAACTATTTCAGCTGCTTAGAATCACTGAAGCAAACAGACCCCGGTAACAAGCAACAAAAACAAGAGGAAATGGCATGAAGTTGAACCAGGGGAGGTTCAGGGGGGATATTAGGAAGAATTTCTTTACAGGAAGGCTTGTCAGGCATTGGAATGGCCTGCCCAGGGGGGTGATGGATTGATTTTAGAGCCAATTAGATGTTGTGCTTAGGGACATGGTTTAGTGGGTTTTGATAGGGCTGGGAATAAGGTTGGACTTGATGATCTTGAAGGTCTCTTCCAGCCAAAACTGTTCTGTGATTCTATGTTCTATGACCCATTAACCACAATGATGCTAAGTAATATTTTTGCAGCAGTCGACTGATTTCCACCCAGTTTTCACAGTATTTCGAGTTAGACAGAGGTGTGTGTTACTTAGGGGAGATCTTGCATATGAGTGGAATAGGACACACCTTAGAAGGGAGTCACATAAAGTCATAAATGTGACAGCAGATTCAGTGATGACGTAACAAGTTGGCAATCCTAGCAAGGAGCTAGAACATTGTATATGATATAAGGAGGGTGAATAGATAGGATTCCCTGGGATAGCCCTTCTGTAGGGCTTGCAGTGGGTTAAGAGTCAGAGCTGGGAAGCCCCCACTGTATGCAGCAGAAATCTCCAGCAGGTTGCATTCTAATGTTGTGAAAGCTGGTACAACTCACCTTAGTGGTCACCTTGATAAGGCTGCATGTCTTGTGTTGCCCTGGCTAGAGGGGGTGGATTCTGCACTTTTTTCCTTCTATCAGTGACCCTGGGGAGTTAATTGGGATTTTTCCCCCCTGATTTGGGTGAGGAAGCAATGGATCTGGTTGAAGACAGCAGTTGGTTCTCCCTCTATAGCCAGCAAAGAAACCTGCAGGGTGGTGAGTCCTCCAACAAGCTTCTGTCTTAGAATCATAGAATGGTTTGGGTTGGAAGTGACATTAAAGATCATCTAGTCCATGCTCCTCCTGCCCTGCCATGGGTAGACATCTTTCATTATACCAGGTTGCTCAAAGTCCCATCCAGCCTAACCTTGAACACTTCTAACGATGGGGCATCCATAACTTCTCTGGGCAAGAATTCCAGTGTCTCACCACCCTCATTGCAAAGAATTTCTTCTTTATAGCCAATCTAAATATAACATTTTTCAGTTTACAACCATTACCCCCTGTCCTATCGCTACAGTCCCCGTTAAAAAGTCTTTCTTCATCTTTCTTATAATTCCTCTCTAAGTACTGAAAGGACACAGTAAGATGTCTGTGGAGCCTCCTCTTCTCCAGGCTGAACAACCCCAACTCTCTCAGCCTTTCTTCATAGGAGAGATGTTCCAGCCCTCTAGTTGTTTTTGTGGCCCTTCTTTGGACACAATTTTCTCCACTGCCTGCTGAAGGAGCATATGAAAACCAGTTTAATTAAGTGCACATGTTGCAGGGTGACTGAGGTCAGTCAAGGGGACAATCATGTCTCCTCATCACCACGCACTCCAGGTAGCTTGAAATGGTGCCCAAAACGTCTGAAGTGAACATTTTGCGTCCATCCCAAATACAAAAAAGACAGACAATACAAAAGAATAAATAAATAAAGCTTTTGAAAAGAAAAACCGAGATCTGTTTGGGCCAATACAGACATGTTATCAATTCCATATTGTTTTGATTTCAACCACTCTGTTAAAAAATGGAAGAAACCCCACCATTCTACATTTATGTTAAGCCAAAATCATTTTCTCATTAGCGCACCAAAGTTTTGATTTAGAAAATATCCAAATAAAATATTTCAATTATTTTTGATGGGCTTCAATTTGTTGAAAGAGATCCCTTTCTGACAACATAAGTTCATTTTTGACAAATCAAAACTTTCAAAGTTAACAAGTTAAATAAGTTCCCCACACCCTCTGTCTGGTTCATTTACCTACTCTACAAATTCTCCGGCGCTGGTCATATCTTGCAGGATCTAGCAGAACAGGGCTAGATGCTTCAAGTGTTGCCAGAAATCCAAATCTCGAATAGCTGATGTAGCCAGGGATATGTTACAGCATGAAGATGAAGCATTTGCTGTCCATCGGAACGGAACAACCTGGGGTTAGCCAGACACAAACAACCTGATGCATGTGAAGTCAGCGCAGGTCCATCCACACAGATATTTTGCTAGGGTGTAATGTGCAGCTCCTCTGCCTTGTCCCTGGTATGGCCAGATGGGAACTGGATTTGAAGTGACATTTCTAGGAATGGAGACTACTAATTCCCTTGATTTTCAAACACAAGCATTCCCAACTCAACTCTACAATAGTAATCTAATTCCCTTTACACCACAGGAAATGCATTTTTACTTCACGAAAGGAAGAAGAATTGGCTTTGCAGTTACAAATATTTTGGACGCTTGTTAACTATTCTACCCAAAGAACTGATGCCAAGATTTTTTATTTTTCACTCTTAAGAGGAGAATAGCAGCTTTTTATGGTCTTATGAACAGCTGTACAAAAATATAATTAACTGTTCCCTGAGTTGTTGACAGCTGGCAACACCATTTCATGGTGAAATATCAAGACTATAATAATTCTGTCTTGTAAAGGCAGGTAACCTGCAACAATTAGCTTTTAAAAAAGTTGTTCTTTCTGGAGAGAGTGAGCATGCAGCTTAATTTAACCCCGCAGACATTGCCCTATCCTCTCTTGAAACGAGAAGGAAGATCAGCAATGACAGTCCACTTTCTAAAGCATTCACTACCTTCATCCCATCTTAGGATATCATGGGAGGGTAGTGGATTTCACAGCCAGCAAAAAGCTGAAGGACACTGCTTTTATTATTAGTTAGGGAGAACATCTGTCCCCATTCTTTGCCTTGTCAGGGTAATTATTCCAATCATACAGGAAAAACAAACTCCCCCATTGAAAACAACTGGATAAGAAACCAAGAGGCGAAACAGAATTCTTTGTCTGCCACGTAGGATATCGGATATCCTCCTGCCTGAGAAGAGTCTCTCATCAAGAAGTGAGGAAAAGAGTCATTTGGAATCTGCTCTCCTTTAGACTGGGTCAGCTGAGAGACGTTCTGGTGCAATCTTTCACAGGAACTCTTTATAGATACCAAAAAAAGATAGGAGTTTTCAAACTAACCTCTGAAACTGTGAAAACATGTGTTTTCCCATGTGCAAGGAGAAAACGTACTTCAGGATATTCAAATCAGATGGCTGAATGCACACTTGCCCAATTTGTTCATACAAATTCCTGCTTGACGAATGTCTCCAGATGGCTCATCTAAGGTTACATATGGAAAACGTGGTCCTTACATCATTCATTTTATAGATATGAATAATCTCCTTTCTCAGCCAGCAAGTTGTAATGTCCAAAGACAGGGCGGTGCACAACCCACCACCACTGCCACTGTTGCAGGTGGGATGTCCAAGGTCATCAGATACAGGAAGCAGTTTGAAATCCCTGACAGGAACCAGAGGAAGGGAAGGGTTATTTGAGGGAATCCCAGGAATTACCCTAGATCAGACAAATCCAAGAAATGACTCAAGCAAAACCTTTTCACTTTTTTTTTTTTTTTTAAGTATTACATCTGTTTTCTGGAAAGAAGCTGGATTCTGGACAGGAAGCCACTGAGATCTTCTCATAGCCTCCACTCCACATTTACACAGCTGAGAAGTTTTACAAGTGATAAAAACTTTTATCATCATGGGTGCATCCTATGATTTCTTTCCGAAGCATGCAAAGCTCGTGCATGACCATCTGCAACTCTGCAAGGAGAATTTTTCAGCACCAGGAAGGGAAAAGCCCAACTGAGTCCAGAACAAATGCTTAGGATGACATTTATTTTCTATTAGCAAGGAGACTGAGCAAACTTTCTTAGCTAGGAGATCCTAGGTCTCTAGATGCTGTGCACAAGACTTTCCACATCTGTGCAGAACAGTTGGAGAGAGGCCAGGTGGGTCCAGGCAGTAGCCTTGGAGGATCCAGAAGATACAGGCTGCATATCCTCCTCTGTCATAGGATGCATGCCTCATAGGATGCATGCCTCATAGGATGCATGCCTCATAGGATGTCAAGCTTAGTGCATGACACATGGGCTTCACCTCTCCTCAAAAGCCTCACCGTGCAATTACATGTATCCATAAATGCTTTTTCCAGTGCAAAAAAAGAGCTCTGGAAAAAAAGAAACTTTATTTGAGACAGGAAGGTATTGCTCTTACAGGGAGGTCATCACTTTGTGCAACTTCCTTGTGTAGAGGAGTCTTTGGATATGTTTCGCCCTTCTCCTTAAACTGGGGCCAGTCAGGCTGCTTTACTATACTGAAAAGAAATAAATTTAAAACTGATGTAAATGTGATATATACTCAGATTATCATGGCTCTGAGATGAGACTGGGTCAGAGATTCAGCTGTTCTCCAGTCTCACAAGCCCTTCTGTGGCACACTAATGGTGGTACTGAACCCATATACTGCTGATTGGATGATAGAAGTACTCTCACAATATTTTCATACTTGTTCTTCCCCTTCTTCTTCCTCAGATAAATTTAATCCCAAAAATCTTTAGGAGACTTTGCTGATCTCAGGCACCTTTGAGCAGTTTAAAAAGTGCTGAGCTGTCATGTCTTCTGCACACCAAGACTTCCTTTTAGCACAGTGATGCCAATTGCTGGTGCAGTTTCCTGGTTGAGTTTTAGATCATAAAAGGAGGTTTTTATTTTTTTGGAAATGCCATTAAAAAACTTTACCTTCAAACCAGACAAGCAAAGGTTGAAATCAGGTTAGATTTTACTTAATTTAATAATTATGTTCCTAATTGTGTTTTTGCAGTGTTTCGCATTACAGTTTTCCCTTGTCTCCTAAGCCTCTTTCACTTGATAAATATACTTGTATTATGAAACTGCCCACTTTCTACATTCTTTTTCACTTTCTTCTCTCACTTCAAAGCCAATATAAATAAAGAATAAATTGTTGAGCTAACAAAACTGTTAAGAGAATACACTTTTTCCCCTGGAGCTGTAAAGATTTCCAATACCCTAGCAGAACTGTCTTAGATCAGTAATTGTTAATGGAATAAAACAGTGTCAAAAGGTAAACACAGTTGTTTGATAAGTCAGGTTGACTGTTCCTTTCTGGACCATGTCTCTTGCCTGTCTGCTTTTGTTTTGTTAAGATTAGCTGTTCTCAGTTCAAGGGAGTAACCAGAAAATGAATTTTGTATACGCGGCTCTGTTTGCAACTTCCAACCCCTGCACTTTTTCACTTTAGCACGGCTAGCACGTATCCTGCTTCAGAGCAGCTTTCACAATGCACCCTTACACAATCTCTAAATCACTTATTATGGGTGCAACGCTGAGTGAACCTCAAAAGATGAGCCAGTGAAAGCTACACAACCAAAACTTTTGAAAGGCATTAAAAATGAGTGGCTCAACAATTCCAGCAGGTTGGATAACAGCTCTGACCTTTGTCATAAGGAAAACTAGGGAGACAGCAAGCTAACCTTTATGATATTTTCTGTAATAGGCCTTGTGGTACCTATTTTCTCCCAGAAGCAGTTTGTGGCCCTCCTAGGGGCACAAACTCATCCCCCAGGAGTTTATGTCAGAGCTCTAAATAATAATCTAGTTGTCTCATTTTAAACACAGATTGGTGATAACCAGAATTTTGTGGCAAAAGCCAGTCTTGCAAAATATTAACTCAGGCTGGGGAAGGACTGTGGGTGCAATTTGTCTTTTCTAATGTTCAAGAAGATAGATCTCATGAGACAACCTAAGGATGGTGGATTTTCTTCAGCTGGAATGAATGCTTTGCCAATACAATGCCTTTGCAGCCCAACATCTCACACAGCTGGCAGATACCTTGGTGTTGAGACAGATCGAGAGTAATAAGTGGGCAGAAAAACATTAGGTATACCAACAGTTAAATACCTGCTAACAGACTTATGAAGGTCTACGTTTTGGCTCTGGGCACCTAAAATGCCTGCTGCATCAAAGATCCTTTGCAGATTTCACCATTTTTCCACCTATGCCTGACGCAGCTCATGGACAAACACAATGTTCAGCTGTCAGCTCTAGTCAGGCTGCCATCATCACACACCATTGTTTGGTTGGAGGGTGGTCGAAGGAAAGCAACCAGGATGCCTACAAAGGACACACGGGCAGAATACTGTATGTAAAGAGAAGGCAAGAAAAAAACCCCACATTTTTTTTGTTAAACAAATTCCAATTAAAGACACATAGGTAAGCATTCAGTGGGTTCATTCAGGAAGATCAATATTCTTGATGTCCCAAGAAAACACTGAAGGAATGGGACAAAGTTAAGCAGAGGGAATTGCAGAGGTTAGTTTGGAAACTTTGCTGACTATAAGATCTGTACTAAAATCTGTGCAGAGTTCACATAAATCTAATCTCTGTTAAATATCCCTGCATGCACAGTTATACAGAACTGCTAGGGCTAGAAAACTCTCTAATGATGTTCAACCCACATGGTTAAACCTTGGTTAAGTGTAAGTACTCCAAGTTAAACACATGCTCTGAATAGGGGCCTATGTGCTTGTGCTGTACTCCTGTCTGTAGAAACCCACAGCTCTGTTACAACTCTCAGAAATGTCTGTGGCAGAAGGGGGATCTCTCATGAGGAAATCCTGATAAAAATGGAGAACATGCATCTAGGTATTACATGTGCGATGCTTCTTTGGTCTTAGAACATTTACAGTCTGAAGAAAAACCTAAACAATACTGGAAAACGAATATTGAGAGGGTTTCCAACCAAAAATATCAGAGCTTGTTCACCCAAAACTCGGTGATCTCCATTGCTAAATGTATCCACTTCATCAAGGCAGGTCTGCAAGTGAGCACATGGCATCTTTTTACGATTCCATTTGACTGATGATCTCTAGCTCTCAATTAGAAGTTTTATTTCTTTGTGAATACACATTACTTCAGCTATTCCTCATGCAACCCTCTAATACCACATGAAATCTGCACCCATTATGTGGTTTGTAGGTTGTTTTTTTGGTCCAATTCTTCATCAGCTTTTGAAAGTGCTAGAGGGAGTGGTTACATTTTAAAGGCATTTACTTCTCTGTCACGGTCAGTTAGAAGTTTGTTCTCTACTCCTTTCCTTTCATGGTGTGTCATGTTGTTTGCAGACCATTTATACACTTGCAAGAGCTGCAGCATCCCTGCGTGGAGCAGAGACCGGGATGTGAAGGCAGTTCTGAGCTTGTGCAGCACAAAGGCAATGGTTGCCTGGGTTGGGACTTTTTGGTATTGCAGAAAGAAATTGCTATTGTCCTCTATGTAATCATGCCCTGTTGGGTGAATGCACGCCACTCCTCATTAATGATGTTACTGTTACATTATACTAATTGTATTTTTGAAGCTCTGTAATTCTGATTTTTCTGAACAGCTCAATAAAAAAGTTAATTAAAAAAAGATGTTCTCTGAAAAGGGCATGAGAGATGCTCTCTCAGGAGCTAGGGAGAGTAACAAATGAAAAGCTTTTTACTGCCTAATTGGTCTTAGACATAAAGGCAAGTTATTAATTAATTAATGCTGCTTCAGATGATCTGAGAGTATATGAGCAGGAACTAGGCTGTGGACAACAGGAGATAGGAGATATGAGCAAGAAGAAGTAGAACATCCCTCTTGACTTCAGCCTTTCAACAATCCCCTAATTAGGAAAAATTACGAGTATATACTCCCCAAGATTGCTTAGAGAGCAGATTTCATAGGTTTCAAGAAGGACTTAAAGCTGTTCCAAGATATGACAGAGGGATGTCCAACACAGACATACGCTGCAGAGGTAGGGAACACCAGGAGACTTTCATTTTCTTCATATGGATGGAGACTCTCAGGGGGAGTTCTTGTACAAGAGCAGCCAAGACTTTAAAGCTTATTTCTAGAAGGATATTTAGTCACACAAATAAATTCTCTGATCTACGTTTCAGTCTCTCCTGCTTACTCAAAACTCCGTAAAATGAGGTTTTTCCACCCCATTTATCTCATCGCATCTATTTTGGCAATGATCTCTGGAGGGCAGGAATGGCCTTTCTACGCATATAGCTGACTACTGAAGTAAGCAATAACAACTCGATGGGAAAGTTACAAAGTTACATAGAATACACTCTTTCCATTGTAATATTTCTGAAATCTTTCCAAATTGTTTTTGTTGTTGTTGGGTTTTTTTTTTTGTGTGTTGAGAAACGCTCTTCTTCCCACACGTTTGTTTTTGCTCTTGGTCTGCAACTCTGAGCTTGGCTATGAAGTTCGAATGACTCTTGCTGGTCAGAGCCTATGGGGCTTCTGTCTTTCTGTCATTTCATGTGTCATGCAGACAACTGAAACCCACAGCAATAAAAACTTCACAGCACAACAAACCCCCATGTGGCTGATGTATGCCACATGGTGTATTCTGTTTGTTACTGGTCACACTTGGAAATTATTCAGTTTCTTTTTGCCACCCAGTCCCATTGTATAAAGCAATTTTTTTCCTGTTTGAAGTCCAGTGTGTTGTTTGGGAAAAAAAATGAGGAATTTCTCTTGAGTGAGGTAACAAATGTCATTGGAGAATACAACTAGATTTTGCAGAGACACAGTTCTTATCTGAAACTGTGATTTTTCTCCTTTTTTCAGGGTTTGGATGCTTAATGCTTGTGACCATACAGACTCAAATTAAGTAAAGCAAATCAACACATATTGCTTTTCTTTACAAATATTTTACAGTTTTCAGCTAAAATCCAGTGATGGACTTGATATTTTTCCATGACTGAAGGGTCCACCACATACAAAAATATTTATCATGTCTTTTTTACAAACTGTGCTACACAGAATAGCTTGTGCTGTTAACAAAGGAGAACACATGTAGGAATAAAATGTAGCTACTAGCTAACAGGTCTCAGGAGACAGGCCAAAATATTTTCTGTTTGTTGGGTTGGTTTTTTTCTTTAGTTTCGACACAAACAGTAATTCTAGTGAGCTGAGTCCAAATGTATTCTCAGCTGGGGAGAAAGGACTGATTGATGGTGGTAAAATATTAAACTGTTCAAGGCCCGTGCTTCACAGTATATAAAACCAGTCACTTCAGCTCATGTTTCACTTTTTATGTCTTTTCTGTGAAAAAGACACAAAAAAAAGGGCTAAGCATAGCTCAAAGCTCCACCAAGCTGCCTGTACTACCAGCCTCCTCAGCATGCAATTACTTACACATTTATCATGAGAAAAAGACGCTTTTAGATAACACGCTGTAACATGGTCAGAATGCAAATGGGGTGTGAATTTGCTCTTTTACACAGCTACACACATTAAGGCAACCAGTGCTGAAATCTAACTGCATCAGCCAGCCTGTGGCTCCTAGGGTCCAATCTAGTCACCAAAAAACATCAAGGCCTGTTTAGCTTCACACATCATTGACACGGACACACTTTGTGTTTATGGGTGAAGATGTGCACAGATGCGTTGGTTAAGAGCAAGACAGCTGAGGAGATGCTGAGGATTGTAATTGAATTAAGGTTTAAATAACAATACTCCATTTTCCTGGCAGCTACTGAATCTTTACATTCATCTGTTTGCTCTCAGTTTCTCCAAAAATAGGGGTAGAAGCAGGACCTCCGGCTCCAGTGTTACCTGGGTAAGCAGGGCTCACAAAATAGGGTGTGTTGACTGCTAGATGGCACGTGGGAAGTTGGGTCCAGAGGCCACATTCATGTCACAGATCTGCTCTTTGCAAGCCCAGCTGAGCTAAGCTCAGAGATACTTTTTCCTCCTTCCCTTTCCCTATCAACCCAGGTGTATTTTGAATGCCAAGACAAAAACATCTTTATTTTTGCAAAGATACATATGGGGAGAAGACTTCTCCCAGGATGAATATGATCATACTGTTCACGTGGCTTGTGCCAGCTGTGTTTCTGTGATTGAGCCTGGCTGTAAGTGATGCCAAAACAGTTTTGACCACTACACTCAAAAACACAAAAGGGCAATACTTCTCCACTGAGAACAATGGCCAGAGCTTGACAGCCACTACTCACAAAGCTCATGGGCTCTGATATACCCAGAATTTGCTGGCATTTTGTGGTAGTGCAGAGGCATCAAGCTGCCCTCCAGTTTTTAGGGTCATAGTGCATTTAAGAAACCACAAATGAACTCATAGAGGTCTTACCAAAATACTTGCCAGCAGCATTCCAAACAGCACGTTTCATGCACTGTGTTTAACACAACCTTACACCATCATGAAAGCTTTGAGGAGGGCACAGGCACTGCTGTGTTAAGTTGCTTTTAGATGGGGACAGTCTAGTGGGTGTCTTCTCACCGATGGCTCCGTAGTCCTGAAGGCAGGCAGGGGTTTGTACAGAGCTACTTTTGTCAACGGGGACATTTGTAACTGGAGAGAGTGAGACTAAGGTTACAAGATGAAAACACAAAATGACAAGACAAAGTTCTCCCACACATGCTGCTTCAGCTCTTATGAATTACAGGCTAGAAGGGTGCTCTCAATAGCTGCAGATTGACAGTTTGCTAGACAAAATAATGCTGGGATGTCACATCTATCTGATAAAACACACTCAACTTTGTAATTTTTCCTTTAGAAGACTGATAAGGACTCATGACTTATTGTAACATATTACTTGAATTACTATCAGTTTATCCACAAACCAGGATGCAATTGTGAAAGGCAGAATCTGAGACCTATAATACAAGAGCTGTTTGTATTCTCAAATGATTCACACTGGAAGTGTGGGGTTGACACAGACGGAAGAGGAATGCCAAGGATAAAACCTTAGCAGGATCAGGAATGATCTCCACCTTCCATTAGATCAACTGCAAAGATAGGATGTGGCAGTTCTATGAAAGTTTGTGGATCCCATCTCCTAAGGAGGAGTGGGTTGGCTTTTTTTTTTAATTCAAGACAAAATTAAAAGGTCAGTTAAAGACAGAGCAGCAACACAGTCAGGTGTTTAGTCTGCCATGGCAGTACATTAAAGACTCCCGTCCCTGATCTACGAGAAACACAGTTCTAATGCAGGGATCAAGAAAATCTGTGTGCTCCTTACTTAAAAGCTTTGCTAATTCTCACTCTCTGTAAAGAAGAAAGAATATTCAAAAGGCCACTAACCAGGTCCATGGTACCTTGCTTATATAAACCACATTGCTTAGAAAAGGCAGTGCTCAATTTCAGAAAACACATAAAGGAAAGAGCAGAGAAGAGCTGCTGTTTGTAAAGCTGGAAAGGATGACACGGCCCATGGATGTGTTGGTGTCGGGGCATGGGAAAGAAGGGCAACGAAACACCCTTAAGGATGGGTGCTGAAGTGCATCACACCTGCCAGCTGCCTGCATGACCACAAACTTGCTTCTGCTTGACCTGGTTAGTAAGAGAAAAACAATTTTATTTGGAACACCAGAGAACTGTAATGGCATAAAGTAATTTCTCCCCAAGCATTTAGGGCAGATACTAGGAAAAGTTTAAATGCACATAAAATTAGAAGAAACAAGCTTGTGACACCACCCTCTCTGGAACAGGTTGTATTTGTCAGGGATACTGGGAGATTTCACAGTGTTTCATTCTTCCCTCAATCTCTAGGATCCTGTAATTTCAATAGTCGTTCAAGTTTTGTAACATTGTCTGAACTAGGCAACTGTTTTGAAAGTTTCCAATACAGTAATCACTTACGATTACAAAAGTACTGAGGACTGAGAAAGAATTGCATCGTCAGGGCTTGGTGCGCAACCAAATAGCAGTGTTCTCCTAGCAAGCCTTAAATGGCTTGGGCTCATACCCAAATTTGAGCTGACCCCTTGGGCCAGAGCCTGCCCTGACACTTGATAACAACAAGCCAGTGCTGAGCTGGATTCTCTGCCGTATCACCCTCTGTCAAAGCACCCATGCCTTGGGACGCACTCCAAGTACCAACCACCAGTGTAGGAAAGAAAATTCTTCCACTTATTAACTATTCCTAAATTGTTCAGTGCAGTGTTTCTTCTTTCTTTCTGCAAAGCCCTAGTGAAATGCAGGCTGTTGGACAGACAACTGGGCTGAACAACAGGGCACTTCTTGTGTACTTCTGCCTTGTTGCTCGGAAGACATTTAGTGCATGGAGATTACGCAGGCACACGAAAAGGATGCAGACGACTCACAGCCCATTTAAAAAGTTTTGCAAAAAACGTGTTCCTTCTGTGTCATGTGCCAACAAATAAGCACCCCAAAACAGAGAAAGCAGAGAAATCCTTTTGCTCATAAGCAAGATGACATAGACATGGGGCAGCTGGGGCTTTGCAAGTGATGCTTATAGAAGTGCTTCACTGATGGTATCCCCCAAGAGCTGTTTTCTTTAACAGATGTTTCAGAGCAGCTCATGGACCACTTGCCGAAGTAGCATCTCCAGTCTAGGCTCTGGTACCTGCGGAGTCTTCCCAGCTCAGTCCAGAAGGTTTTCCTCTTTAACAGGGAGACCTTAAGCATAGACATCTCTGGGTCAGTCACTTTGAGCAGAAAAGCCATTTGCTGGCTTGATCTTCAATTTCATGACCATCTTCAATGTGAGCTACACACATACTAAGGACAAACTCCCTTTCCCACCTACTTTCAGGAAACAGAAGAAAATATATTGTCCCTCTGGCTAGACCCCATCCCCTCCTTTTCTCTTGCTTCATCTGCTATTGGTTTTCTTTAATAGCTTCACTTAGTTATAAACTCATCTGGCAAGCTGGTTTGAAGTGTTGTAACCTTATGTAGGACAGGTGAAGGCAGAAGGCCTGCTCTGCTTCATGACATAAACTTTGTGGGTTGGTTTGTCTTTTTTTCCCAAGAGTGTTTTCAGTGGGTTTTTCTTTTTCCTGGAAAAGGCTTTTTCCTGGACTAGGCAAGACCTGGTTTAAAATTGAGCAGGTTCCCCGATTTGCTGCTTGGCATGGAGGTGAGCTCCAGCTTTCTAGCCAGACGAGAGTAGATGTATGCAATAGTGGTGTCCTGCTTCTTGTATGTAGATTTTATGTGAGCAAATAAGGAATTTTATTTGCTGTGCCTAGTTAGTCTTCCATCTATTTGTGATTCAGACTCTCACTCAGAAAGAATCCCATCAAGGCATCCAACTCCCCTGAAACGGGAGGGCCTGTTTAGGCAGGGCCCACTTAACTGTTCATACAGAAAATACTCAGGTCACTCAAGTGCAAATTCAGGGATAGGTTTCCAAGTGCTCTGCACCCAAGCTTAGAGTAAGTTTTCAGAAGAGAAGTGCACCCTTTATTATTCCAATTCAGGCCAGGTTTTCAGCAGAGATCGATCTCCAGTTTTCTGTCTCTCAACTCTTGCCAGTTGTTTTGCTGCTTAGATAAGAACTGAGCAGATCCGAAGAGCTGATCTTCAGCAATATTGAAAAATACCACTTTTCAGGGATTGCACATTGTAGGCATTGCAGTCGTTCGGTGCTTGCCAGACTGTAAGTAATGATGCCAGCAGCTAACAAGCTGTCAGTTACTAGTGTAAGCTGCAAATCCATCAGGAGTTGTTTATATTTCACAAGGGGATAGATAGAAAGAAAGAAGATTCATTTCATTTCCCTTTAAAGTGTGTGTGCGCTTATGGCAGAGGATCAAGATAAGTTTAGAGACAGGTTTCTCAACAGGATCCTCGATGAAGGTAGTCCTGTCGGAGTGAACAACCCCTCACCTTGGCACAGCTCCTGTTCGCGTGGCTGGAGCTGCAGAGGAGGACTTTTTCCCCAGGCTGAACCTCACGGTGAAGGCTCTGAGCTCTGCTCCAGCTACACAAACCTGTTTTCCAGCACCAGGAACACTGCTGAGGCCTTATCTTCATCTCTCTGACATTTATGTGGCTCTGTTGTGATTCTGGAAAATAATTCCTTTCCCACACCCCAAATCATAAGCCTAGGATACAAGTACCATAAATATTAATCCAAATAGGGAACACCAAGGCTGGATCATATCCTTATCCAGCACTGTTTTCACTGGACCTGATATCCAGGCATTAGTCTGTGTCATAAATTGAGACCCAAACTCACTTCCAAAGCATTGTCAATCAGAGGGGAAGGGCTCTGCGAGGCATCTAGTGGTCATGATCCCTCTCATTAGGTATGTATGGATGTGTGCAGCCTGGATCCAGGCACACATATAAATAAAACATTGGGGAAGTATTTCAGAGACCAAGGAGGCAAAATGATAATTTTTGTTATTCCTTCAGTGGTCAAGATTATGGGCAAGGATTCAAATGGCTCATCAATTCTGTGCTGCTTTGTGGTGGGCTTAAAAAATGCAGACATACAGTACCCCTGGGCCAAAGTAGTCAAGCTTCCAGATCTGTAGGTGATGATGTTTATATGCTTCTTTCTTCTCTCCAAGGCCAGAAGAAAAAGGTATTTTGGATGTTACCATTCCACACTGTCGTTTAAGATTTTAAAAATGACACAGAAAGATGCTTTTCAGATTGGGCACTGCACAATATTTAAGTCAGATTAAACATTTTTGGATGAATAAAAGTTTTTCACAGAAGCTTTGCATTTTCAACATTGCACAGGAGATTTTGTACTGATTCCTCTTTCCATTAAGGATCTCGTATTCAGCAGAGGAAAGGGGGAGGGGAAGAAAACCAACACATCCATAAAGCAAAAGCTTTTACCTCAACCCTGATGCTGCAGCTGCAACCAACAATGTTTTGCCCCAAACTGCTGTCAGGATGCCCCGTGGGAGTTGTAGGTCAGGTGTTTCAGATCACTTTTCTTCACCTGGGTCCAGGCTCCCGCTCCTCCTGCACACTTCAGCATTCAGTCCTCTCCTTGCCCAGAGGCACCCTGATCCTGCTGACATTTCATAACCCTTTTTCTGAGCCCCACACCCAGCTCTGATTTACACCCGGGTTGCTCTGCTCCAGGCTTGCGGAGGACAACGCAACACAGAGCAATAACTGGGAAAGGGAGGTGACAGGCAAAATCAGGTCAACAATTAAGACTGGAGCAACCCCCGCTTGCTCAAGTTGGTTGTGCTATACATGGACACCAACTGCCTGGCCTCGGGGCTCTCCTGTATAATGCCAGGCCAAGGGGAGTCAAGGAGGCGGCTCCTTTGATCCCAGTTTCTCAGCAGCTGTGCCAGTTGGGGCCGTGCTGCTGACTCAGGGTGAATCACTGTGTGCTGGTGCTAAAAGCTGCCTTGGAGGGCAGAAATTAAGTTTGTGCTCACTTTAAGACCCTATTACACCCCGGGAGCTGTGTGAAGAGGCCTTTGTACAACCCCGGAGTCAAGTTCATTATATTTGCATCCTACTATAATATAAATGAGCATTATTTCAGCATAGTCATTATTTGGAAGGAATGACAATAAATTAAGGTACCAAATTTGTAATTAAGGGCCAGCAAGATAGTTAATTAATCTTATATCTAATTAGCCAACAATAAATTACCCAAGCAGGACTATAAATCTATTCAGTGAGCTCCAGCAACTGCATGCATAAAGACCTGCCCCATGCTGTTGGGATGCCATTCGGCTGCCCTTTGTCTCCCCGGGTGCCCCAGTGCCCCACCTTCAGGGCTTCTGGCTGGTTGAAAGCTTCTCTGGGCAGAGATCACGTCTTTGAAGTGGCTTAGATCCTCCTAGCACAAAGTTTGGGGCCTTCATGAAAGTAATCAATTTTACTGAAATGTGCTGCAGGATGAACAGCGTGTTTAGCCCCGTTGCTGGTCTCAGTAAGCAGCTTTAGAGCACCTTTTTTATGTGGTGGTGAGTAACTTCATGTGCTGAAGAGCCATGCAAGTGGCAAGGATGACCAGCGACTGGTACACAGGCAGATTGCACTCGAAAAACCATAGGAGAGCTGGTGTTAAACAGGTTGATGTCCCTCTCATTGGAATTGCAGGTTCCACAATATGCTACATAATGTCAATTGCAAGTTCTCAATTTTTATTGGGTTTTTTTTTTCCTTAAGGCAAGCTATGCAGAGCTGCACTTAGCAGGCAGGCAAGACAAGGCAACACAGCTAAATATCACCGAGGTATAATTTTTTCAAGTAACTCCTAAACCTTATTGTCACTGGAGCTGCCAATACAAAGAGGGACTTGTGACTGCAGTTGAGTTAAGGAGCATAAAAAGTACATGATGTCTCTATGAAAATTACAATGTCTTAGCTGTGGTTGGCTTAAGGGTTGGCTTTACACAAAATGCTGTACTGCAGCCAAGTTGTGTCCCGAGGCTCTGTGTTAAAGCACACAGAGCAAAAAATGAGAAGAGATAAAGCCTGTCCCAGGAGCTGCATGCACAACCACAAATATGTTTTATGGCAATTCAAGGACGGTGTTTTCGTTAAACTAGTCAAGCTGCAGGGCACATGTGGCCCTAAAAGGAGGACACCCACCCACTTGGGCAAAGTCTTGGCTCTGCGAAAGCCAAGAGGAGATTTGCCATTGGCTCCCATGAAGTCCATTACTGCATCCCTCTTCTGATGGCTGTGGGCCAGTGTCTCAGCTGGTGTAAAAGCTTCCTTGCACTTACTGGGCTTCACTGATGGATTCCAGTTAAGAATATGAACTGCGAATCATATGATGCTGAATACCATCTTTCCTGGCAAAAATGAATATGTGCCCTAGCAAAACTCAAGGCTACAACCCTTCAAGTCTCTTCAAAGAAGGCTCACAGAAACCAATAAATGATGTGGTTTATTACACAGCTTTAGAAAACCCCAGACAAAGGGAGACTGCTTTTAGTTGGCCTATCCTCTGGCCATCTGAGAGGAGACTTAGTAACTACATCAACTGGCCAATCTCTTGGGTGCTATTAATGGGTGCATCTCCACTAACCTCAGTTTTCTCTGGCAAAGAACTGGGGCCTTTACATCACTTAATGCACTTGAGGGCGTTATCCATCTCACAATTTGTAAAGGTGTTTGTGATTATTTATCTATAAAGCTTTCCTATGATGGAAGCCTTGTGTAGAAACAGAGGTTTGTCAATGCCTAGCAAATCCCTTCACCAAAGTAAGCTTGCAAGGAGAGTAGTATAATACAGAGTAAAAAAAGCATGGCATGAGGCCACAGAGCTGAATGTTTCCAAAAGAGGTATCTTTCGGAGTCATGGAATAAGATGATATGAAAGAAGACATAAAACTTGAGCAGAATAAGGAAGAAAAGACAAAATTCTGACTAGATTTACTCCCATTATGTCAAACAGATATTTGGAAGTGATGGAGTCAGTTTGAAGACTGTGAGTTTAAAAATAATCCAGGTTTTCCATCTTTCTGAGATGTATTTTTTGTTGTTTGTCTTTAGCCTGCTTTTAAACAAAACCTACATCTTGCACAATGATGTGACTTCAGGGCAGACCGACAAGACATATCATGAAATGAGCCAGGGCATGGTGAGAATGAGGAATGTAGAGTACCTGTGAGTGGCTTAGAGGAGAGCAAGTCACATCAGAGAGGTCAGGAAGAAACTGCAAAAGGAAGCCAAAGAGTAAAAAGCAACAGACTTTCCAAAAGGAGGACAACTTTAAAAAGAGTGTATTTTTAGCAGAAAGAAATGTGGATGGAGCCCAGCAGGGACCTGCATTGCACTGTTCTCTTCTAGGTCCTCTTATTGTACCTGTCCTTAGCAATAGGAGCAATCAAAAAGTTTCTACTGTGTTTTCAGGAGTAAATTCAAAGTAATGTACATTTCGATAACTCATTTTGTGAGCAGCTCTCCTCACCTGTTGAATTAAATTCTGATTCCACCAACTATTAGAAAAAAATGAAGGCCAAAGTTCACCTCTCTGGGATCCAACTGATAAACAAAGTCTCCTTGAGGATACGAGCCATTCAGAGATTGTGAGAGTATCCTTTTCCCAAAATAACCATATCACATCTTTGCCTCGTCTTAAAATCACATCTGAACCAGCCCTTTTGTGAATTCTTGAAATGCTTGGTTATGCTTTGTTTACTCTTAAATTGGAAGAGAAAGCAGCTCTATGCGAGTGGAATTCTAGCTGACACAAAAACACAGGGACTAGACTGCCCCATTCATGAGTTTCAGCCCAATTTCTTATATTCAGATAGATCTCTGGAAAAAAAAAATCTGATATGAAACTAAATCTGCAATAAATTAAGTACTGAATCTCTTCCCAGCCTCATGGGCCCAGCACTTCAGCTCTGGGTTTCTGTTCTTAGGGTCGACCCTAATTCTGCCACTTTCAAAGTCAACCCGTTCCCATTCTGGCTCTCCATCTAAGCACTTCAACCCTCTTCGGGAATATCATACTTTTTTCTCAGGGGCATGCATTGCTTACAGAGAGTTTCTCTGGTTTGCTATAGGACTGTTATAAATGGAAACCTACATGCTGTTTCACTGTTTTAGGAGGCACAATTTATTTGCTTCCTTAAGAAAACAAATGCTGACATATCACTTAATTTATCCAGAGTTTGGAAACTGTGGTAACCAAATTATTTTTTTTTTTGCCCACTTTCAGAAATATTTTGCAATACATACACCTACTCATTAGATTTTAAATTATTTTGCCAAACTCACCCACTCACTAGATAAAAAAAAAATAAAGTTCCATTTCAGTTCAAATCCACAACATGATAACAGGCTTTGAAACAAATAAGCACATTTCTTAAAAAAAATCCATATCTACTAAATCACTTGTACAGCAGTGTGGTAAATCAGCCCACAGACTAAGTGATACTTGATAGAATAGACTAGGTGATACTTGCTAGAATAGACTAGTTGGATATAAAAGCTTAAGTTTCTCATATGCAGCCAGCACTAATGTTTGCAAAGCCAAGGTTTGCTGTTTAACATTTTGAATGTGCTCTCCAGTTTGACTTTCTTGCTGTTGCAAGCCCCTCATGTCAGCATTCCTTGGAGTCTGCATAATGTACATATACGCTGATCTTTAACCTCTGTGTCATCACCCAGACCAAAATCAATAAAGGGATATGACACTGGTGGGACCATTTGCCCATAGTATTTCAAGCAGACAGATGGGCTGTTGTACGAGCGTGGGGCCAAAGAAACTTGGAGTCGATTGAGGCGGGGGTTATGTTTTTGCAGTGTGAAATGAAGCTCTCAGAAACTGGATGCAGAAGGAGGTGAGTTCAGCTTCAGTGTCAGCAAAACCACCGCAGGTACTGTAATCTCTGCACCTTGAGATGTGGTGAGAAGATTGCCTGCCTTTGGGGTTTGCTGTTTTCTGTCTTTTTGTTGCATGAATTCCCCCAAGATCCACATAAATATCATCTTCTTTCTTGGACTAAACTAGCTCATGAATAATAAAAGAAAATAGCAGTTATTCTCTGTAGTGCCTGTAAAAATCCTTGTCCTTGTCCTAAGGGACTGTGACCATTTTCTCCCAGCTTTCCCCTCGCGGTGTAGGAAATGTGGTTAGACATTTAGAGCCTGGCAGCCACTCACTTGCCAGCCTTGCAGACCGGGATGGGGCAGCTACACTGGATTAACTCAGATGGTACCTGGGTGGAGGTGAGATAAAATGGGACTCTCAGTGACACAGCTGCACCTGAGGCCATACAGCAGTGTTGCTGCCAAAGGCATCCATTTGCCAAAATTCAAGTCTTCGAGGTCCTCAAGTAATGTGAGTTACACAAGGTGAAGATGGGAGGCCCGGTGTTTGGGTGGGTGGAGTTGCTTGGAGTGGCTGGCAGAACCTGTGCAGTGCCAATGCCAGGGAAGGGCAACTTCACTCCTCCTTGTACCTGGAGAGTGCTGCAAAACTCTGTGCTTTTCTATTCTCTGGTTGTCCTGGCTCCAAGTTTCTGCTGGGTCTGAACTCCTGGTTTGTAACCGTGCCTTTCCAGAAACGCCTGAAGTGTTTTACAGTGGGAATGCTACTGCCATTTCCCTCTCTCTTTATTTCTTTTTTCAGACCCAAAGCAGTCCATGTCTGAAAATCAGGCAGACACATTCAGTTGTAAAAATATTTTTCGTTCACATTATTGCAAAAACCCTTTTTCCCCAAAAAAGAGTGTATAACTCTTTATAATATAGCCTAGTTAATATTTCTTTTTCATTCTATACACACAACACCTTAGAAAGATGGGATGAGAAAGTCAGACTGCACTTCTGGAGGAGACCATCATTCCCAGGCAAACTGATCTTAAAAATAATATCATAATGAAATCAATATGTATTATTACACATAATGAAGCAAAATGTATATTTTTACATATTAACTCTATTTGCTTTTACTCTTTACATGTAGTCATAAAAATATTTATTTTTGAGCTTAGAATAACAAAATGAAAGCTCAGTGTTCAGGCTTTATCTGGCTGGCACTTATTGTTCCCATATGTTAGAGCAATAACCAGATTGCACTGCCAGTTAATTCTGTGACTCTTTCTCCACCTTTTCATCTGATCCAGTGAAGATTATTTTCTTTGCAGATATTATTGCAAAGAGGTGACCAATTGCCACTGGGCACAGAGTTAAGAATGAAAGGATCAATTAAGTTTATTCTTGTGAGAAAAAAAAGCACATTTTCTCAGAATATTAAAATCCATCTGAGAATGAGAGATGAGGAATAAAGATGCTTTCAATATTTTGAACAAGACTCCCTGTTTTCAATAGCAATGCTGTATTTGGACTTTTACTCTGGCAAGAAGTGCAAATCCCATCTCTGCTCACTGAAGTTGATGGCAAAGTGTTTTGTTGACAGTAATGGAGCAGGGATCAAAGACTACACGGCAACACCAGAAGATGAGCATGACCTAGCTGAAGATGTCCTTGCTCATTTCAGGGGTGGTTGGACTAGGTGACCTTTAAAGGTCCCTTCCAACATAAACTGTTCTTTGATTCTACGAGTTTGATAAGAAGAAGATTTTTATCACTGCTATGTCAGAAACATCCAGCAAGGGTGCACGGTGGTTTTGTTCTGTATTTTGTCTGAATGCACTACTTAATCTGTCTGTGACAACCTTTTGGAGGTATACCACCATCACCCTTAAGAATTTCAGCTGAAGCAAGAGAGCACATTCTGCAGAGCAGTTTAAGGAAGGAGGATCATACAGTCAGCCAAGATCTGAATTAAAAAGCACCCTCCTTCTCTTTCCAAAGCACAACACATCACACTGTGTCCTTGTCTGCATGCCTGCAACCTGTCAGGAACATACAACTGATACACTAGCCATAAAAATGTGTGAGGCAATGGTCCTTCATCAACCCTTCAGGGGCAGTTGACTACAGCTAATAGAACTGCAGAAGTATGTCTGTAGCTCAGTCACAGCCCCCTTTCCGGCAGGGTCACTGAGTTTGCACTGAGCTCCACGACACACTGCCTGGATGCTTATCATGCCTCATACTGTCAGTGCAAGAGGCCAGACAAGACACTTCTACACATCACCATGACTGCAGTAGTGCAGGCCTGACCCATATTTGAGTTTGGAGTCTGAAGCCTTTATTTCTTCTCTTGAGAACTCTGATCTGTTCCCACAGTAGCACCTGGAAATGCTTCTCAGCTTCCATGACCAGGAGCACTCATGTATGATTTACTGCCTAGTGGGATGAGATGCGTCCATGCACCCATGCCCGCCACTGTGGGTAATCTATGGAGCTGGAAGGAGTCCTGGTGTACTCTGGCCAGATCCCTGAGCTAGTATTTGATGGTCACGTCTATTTTACACATGACTACAGAATCATACCTTCCCCTCATGCCAGCCATCATCCTGGGGCAACTGCTGTAGAATTAGAGCACAAAAATCAACAGTGTCAGTGTTTCCTGTGGATGGTTATGGACCAAAGGAAACATCAAAGTCAGCTTTCCCAGACCTCCACAGACTCCTCCATAGAGCCCCCCTCAGAACACGTGCAGGTGGGCAGGAGCAGGGCATTGCAGCCCAGCTGTGATGCCACCACCAACCCCAAGCTGAAATTACTTCTCCATTTTCAGCAGTGCCTCTACAACTGAGGAGATACAGAGCAAGCTGGAGTCAGTGGGCAAGAAAAGGACAGAGAGGGGAGGGAGTTCATGGGAAATAGAGTAAGCTAAACACTTCCCTTCGAAAGGTGTTGTAACCATCGTGATAATGAAGATATGATGCCTCAGAAGTCAACAAGATACCAGGGGATCCTGGATAAATTGCACAGTTTCTCCGTTGCAGAAGTGTTCATTCACAAAATACTTTTTCTTACTCATTATCAGGTTAGTACGGATAGTTTCTGTACTGCTAGAGCTCCACTGACCAGCAGTGTGAGATTTTTTTCATAGCTGCAGCTGCTCAGGCAGAATCAGATATCTCAATATAAAGGGACCTTATGTACATATTTCATTCCCTTTCCCTGATGGAGTGACTAGAGTAATATAAGCAACTTTATGTTGGCATAATTCATCCCCATTGGGGGTGTTATATCATGTTAGAGAGATTTAGATGGTTGATGTGATAAAACTTCTGAATAGAGAAGCTAGTAGGATCTTAAATTAGTTTTTTTACTCCTTGCACTCTACATGACTCACAGTAACTCAAACTCGTAAGAATAACAGAGCATAAATTGGCCAGGACTGAGCCTCTTTGCCAGTACAGATCAGTTTTTAACTACCTGTGTGCTCAAACCTTCCACAACCACAGAAATCTTGTACAAGGATAACAGGTTTGCTCCTAAGTAATGTATCATCTACTGCAAGTCCTGCATATATGCCAGACTTTCCAAAGGAAACCAGTGATTCTGGATTCTTTTATAACTAAACGCCAGTCCTGAAAAAACTCCTAAGGTATCTAAAGTGGGAACGGTTATTTGTAAGGATGTGTGATAAGAATGCAATCTCTGAAAGATAGAGATTGTTCTGCGGAGGGCCATTTGCTTATCTTCAGGACATTCTTGGGGAAGAGAAAAGAGGAAAAAAAAAAGTGCTGAGGAAGAAGGAAAGATCTAACAGCCAATAGGGAATTATTAACAGAAAGGGTGAGAAAGGACAGTCTTGGAAAGGGACTAGAAAGGAGAAGACAAGAAGGGGGGGGGGGGGAATGTAGAAAGCAAGGGGGAGGGGATGGGACAGGAGAATGTGTGAAACAAAGATGAAAGAAAGGAAAGAAGAAATGGAAGTGAGAAGGGAAAAAAAGCCACAGCCGAGTGCTGAGATAAGTACATTCAGTGCCTATTTTATTTATACATTTCTATTCCAGTCAGTGTTTAGTAGGTGTCTCTAAAGGCTGTGATTTATTATAATTTTTCCTTTTCAGTCCTGCAGAGGAAGGGGCAAAGGCCAGGAGGGGGCTGGATTCTTTGCCTAGGGCACGGCTGCTCCTCAGGCTGCCCCTGAATTCAGAAAAGTGCTAATGCTCCCTGGAGCTGGAATGCAATTAATTTTCTATGGCACAATGTTCCAAACAGAGCATATTTGGGGAGGCTCAGGTTTGTGATTCTAGGCTACCCTTAGCCTATCTGTGCAAACTGGATCTGCGACACCAGCTCTCCACACTGGGTTATTATTTTACACTTGGGAAACGAGCACATCTGGGATTTTTGACCTGCAAATGTTTGTTTGCATGACATTTCTTTAAATGAAGAGGGCGAGCATCTCATTTTACCCACCTAAGTACTCCAGTCAGATTCCTGGCCGGAGTCCACTTGAGTCGGCAACAAAATCTGCTCTGACTTATCTCTCACTGCCCTTTTTTTTTTTCTTAATTTTTATTTAAACTTTGTAAAGGTCAGATTTAGGGGATCTTTTGTGTTTTTTTTTTTTTCTAAACAATCACTCAGCAGAGACACTGCATGGTTTAGAATAATCAGTTTAAAACCACATGTGACACGTAGCTGTAACAGCATGCTTTTTCCATGACAGCTTGTTGTGTGTTGCAGGAACATTTGTCACTGATCACTCAATTATCCACAAATTACAGCTTAACTTCATTTACACCATTTCCTGGTAAAAATCAGGACAATTTCCAGAAGCCAATAGGCCCCATCTCCTGTTGTATCATTGCAATCAGTAGATTATTGATAGCTGAGGAGAGATGTTGCTTCCATCTTGCAGTAATGTCAATGCTTTTTGGCTGCTACACGCTTCAGGAAGTTTCAAAATTTTCTAATAAGAAACCTAATTTTTTTCATCAGAGTCTAGAATTTTCAAAAGGGACTTTTCCAATAATTTTGATTTTTTTTTCCCCCCCTGCCTCATTGAAGGTCTCTCCCTGAAGCTGGCAATCCAGTCCTTGCACACGTTTCCCACCTGCACGGCGGCTGCAGTTACTTCCCAGCTTTTGGAGGATTCATGGACGCATAGGAAGGTGACAGGGTTGTACTAGGTAGTGAGGGGGTTATGTCCACGTTGTGCGTGTGGATACTTTTGGGAAAGACAAGAGACTCACAAGTGGCTTCAGGCTTTGGTTTGTGCTCTGATTAGAGCTTTCCTTGAGTTTCCTGGGAAACTCAGGTAGATAGGCTGAAATTTCCAGAGCCTTTCTGCATCCTCTTCAACTAACTCATGTTAGAAAAGAAATAAACCAACTCAGACTTAAAATACATGAAAAAGTGAAAGCATGCATCTTTTTCCCAGTGCAAGCAAATCCTTGTGTCTGCTACTTTTAGTGAAGGTAATGCCTTTGAAGCAGGAGGTATACCCTCATTTTGGGATCCCGGTCTGAAACCTTTCAAAGCAGTAGCCAGTACCAGGAAATAAGTCATTGCCTTTGGACACCTATGACACCTCTTGCTGGCTCAATTAGAAAAAGAAGAAATGATTGACCATTGTAGGGCTCAGCCCATTCCAACCTCCATTGTTTAATAAACAGTTGAAAATAGTCATACCAGGGAAGTATGACTTCATGGTGTTTGGATAAGATATGTTGCCCAGTGGAGGCTGATATCAAAATAAAACATGCTATATATTTAGACTATGGTTTGGTAGGTGAAATTATATTTCCTTTTGAGTCACTGACTTTGCTAATGGATCAATACCATAGTAAAGAGGCTATAATTTTGCATGAAGTGCAGCTTCCACTCCTCAGGAGAGAGGGTTTGAATATTCTTTTTGCTGGCATGACTGCACTGGCAGAAGCAGGAGCTCCTAAACTACACTCCCTGGTTCACTGGTAATGCAAAAACTCCTTTGAGGAAGCTGTAGCATAAACTAGGGTTTTACTTTAAGATGGGAAGAGCATGATCCCCTGGAAGTTGGAGGGTCCCTGTTCTCTGCTCAGGGTCCCAGGAGCACACCTGGTGTTCACTGGGACGCCCTCTGCTCCTTTTGCCACATCTTGGCATATGTAGGACTGAAGCTCCAGGCCTGGGCTGTTGCCCTCTGCTGTCTCTAGTGGAGCTGCTTAAATGGCAAACAGCAGAAACTGTGCCTCAAATCAAATAGTGGGAGGCTTTATAATTTGGGAAATCCAATCTGGACTCTTCCTATCACCATGGCATTGTGAGAAGGTTAGAAGGCTTGGCATTGGATGGAGATACCTTCCCATCTTCTCCCCAGCAGAGTACTACAGCTGCAAAGGTTGCAAAACTCTTTAGGTGGCTGCTGTACCAGCAAGTCTCTCTTTTTTTCTCAAGCCTACAGATTGAGGCCAAAATGCCAGTAGATGAGCCATCCCCAGACCTCACTGTTTTCCCTATGGAGGAACATCTTTTCCATGTTGGCTTGTGGACTAGTCTACACATTCTTTTGGCCCAGGGAAGGGCATCCAGTGCCTTCCCTCTGTTTGATTGCATTTGGCAGCACAAGCATTGGCAGCCTGGTGATGCCCATCCCTGCATCTAAGCAGGTCTGAGCTGTTGGTGATCTAACGTGACCCCTCTGCTGAAAGCAGATGATCCAGAGTGGAGGTTTGGGGCTGGTGGCAGGGAAGGTGGATGGCTAATTGTTGACACATAGCCTTTTTCTCTGACTCAGCTTGGGTTTTGGTCCTGAAGGTGCCCAGTGCATGGTATCATCTGAAGGCTGAGTGCAAAAGCTTTGAAAGAAGCAAAGAAAGTCAGGCAGGGAGCCTCCATAAATCTATCAGAAAGTTAAATACTGTAAAATCTCTGTGTTGTTTACCAGCTGTGCCTACAATGAAGACAGAAATAATCCTGGGAAAACATGACCTTTGATCAGCAAGGTGGAGAAATTAGGTCAAGCAGGTTTTTGCCTGGCTGAAACCATAAGCTGGGGATGGACCAAAATAAAACTCTCTTCCAAAAATGTATTAGTCTGAGGACTCTGCAGAAAGCTGCGGTTCTGCAGTGCTGCAGCCAACGTGCTGCACTTGTAAATCTTCCTTACATTGAGCACCAGATCCGGAGGGCAGGGGAAAACACACGCACACCAAACAGGAGCAATTGCCTGCTCCGCGAGCCAAGTTTTGACACTTAAATCACGTTACAGGGCATGCTCTGGCAGAGCTTTCCTGCACGACCTTGGGGAAGCTCCTTCTGTCAGTTCAGACCTGGTTATCTCCACCTGCAAAGCAGGGCACAGTCACCCCTGTGCTCCGGCTGTGAGCAGAGGCGTGCTCTGTTCACACTTTGCAGATGGGAGGTTGTTTCGGGGTGTCGCTGCCAGCTGCCAGCCCAGGTCAGCGTGCACGTGTCTTCTCTGCCTTATCATGAGGGCTCACAGAGTTGCACAGGGGCATGGTCTGTGCACCTCGACAGGGTCTGGGCAAAGCACAGTGCCAAGGCTCACTGTGTACGGGGTGAGGGTGGGCACCCCGTGCTTGGAGGGGAAGAGAGGTTAGCTTTATGAAAACAGACCCTGGCTCTTTTTATTTACAGCAGCAATGTGTCCTTCTGAGACTGGCACCAGCCCATGTGGCCTCCCATCAGAATCCTGTTCTCAGCCTGAGGTCACAGTGCTGGGTCTTGATGCCCTCCAAATCCTTTATTAGCACTGCTGAGGTTCAGGCTGGCCTGAGGGGGAACCAAGGCTGAGCATGCTCGTCTATAATTAAGGGGTAAAAGGATCCTCCACAGAATGCCACCACAGAAAATACGCATAAATAGCTAGTCAGCAGTTTCGGATGGGCCAGATAGTCCCTGCCTTCACCCACATCCCTAGGCCCATATGTGGGGGCCACTAACCTGAGAAAAGGCATTCTAATCTGAAATAGGTGAAGAAGAGAGCATACCCTCTCAGGATATCGTTTCGTGTTTGATGACAAAATTTCCCAAACACCAGGCTTTCCTGCAAACAACAGTTTAGCAGGATCTGGGGACGTGTGAGTGCTCAGAGGGTTAAATCAGCAAATGGATGACATGATTTTACGCCTGTGGGCGGTTTGTTCCAAAGATCAGCTTCTCTCAAAGCAAAAGTAAACTCCCAGTGTTTGTTATGAGTCACTTAAGCAAGCAAATTATTAGAATCTGATCTGTGGTTATGTGAGTTGGGACCTGAGGTGAAGGTTAATTATTTGTTTTCCCCTTTTTTTTATGAAAAAAAAAAGAAAAAAAGGAAGAAAAATCCTGGTTGCCAACATCTGAGGTGCTTTATCAACTGCACAGGAAGATGCTGCCTGCACCTATTCGAAAGCTGCCCAGCCTGGGTGTCTCTGGGTGCTCCTGGATCTCATGGTGCTGCTGAGTTGCAGAGGACATGGAGCTGCTTTTGCACACTGGGGGCTCAGCCCAAAATCTGCTGACATCCCAGAGAATCTTTTCAGTAACTTCAAGGGGCCCAGAGTCGGGCTCCGTGTGAATGGCCGAGGTCTGCAGCAGGCAGCAATGGCCCGAGCACAATGCCTGCCCTCCCGCTGCCCTCCCGCTGCCCTCCTGCTGCCCCTGACCTCCCGCTGGAGCTGAGTCACCGACCCAAAGCTTCCAGTGTCCCCTGCGCATGGTGGGATGGTTAGCCCGGCATTGCTCCGAGTTTTTTCTCAGGGCAGCACCTCATACATAACGGCGCTAGGATGCTGGGGGATGCTGGGGTCCGCTCCTGGACCAAGAGCACAAAAGCAGATAGGGAGCTGAGAGGGGATGGCAGGGCATTTCCTTTCCTGCCCCCTGCGGCGAGCGTATTTCATCCCATGAGATGGTCCTTGCCATTGAAAGGAAAGAAATAACCCCCTGAGGACTGAGCCCTTTTTCCATCTGATGCCTGATAAGGTTGGGGCTGTGGGAGCAGGGCACACGGGGCTCCCTCCTGCCATGAAGCTTTCCCTGCCCCCAGCCCTGAGCCAGGGCTCATTTGGGTATCCATATCCGCTGTCATTGCAGACACCAGCATGGCAGCATCCCAGTGGCTTTGAGTCGCTGTGGCAGCCAACAGCTATTAGAGCTTGTCCTAACGGTGACCTGATGTGTAGGTGCTATGAAGGTTAGAAACAGCTGGATGCTCTTGTAGGGTGAACATGGTACTGATAATGACCCCAGGGCTGCTCCAAGATACTGTGGGCTTCTCAGCCCTCAGTGTAACCAGCATAGGTTGTCTACAGACAGAGATGGTGTACAGGGTCTGGACATGCCTCCAAGGGCTATGGGGGATCTGACTCTCATCAGCTAGTTTGCTGGAGAGTTAGAGAGGTTGGGGAGTTGGGCTGAGTTACAGTACCACAATAGAGGGAAGAAGGAAAAGGCCACATGAGCACATCCCATTGCAGAAGAATTGGAGTTTGATAGATCTGTCCAGACTGCTCAAGTTCGCCCAGGACAGTGATTGCCCTCAGTGCTCAGTAAATAAACAACAATAAAACAATGTGGATGTTTTCTGCATAAGGTAATAGAATATAGGTCTCTTGAGTCAAATCTGGAGGCAGTTTAACAAGGCTCCTTGGACCAGTGGCTCTGTGTTTCTCTCTGTTTGTAGAGCACCATGGTGCTATTCACATGATTTTTAATGCAATAAAATTACACAATAATAATAAACTAGAACAGAGATGATTCTCAGCCATACCAAATGAGGAAAGGCAAGGCTTCACTCTTGCAATCCCAACCCATTCCAGAACTCCAAGCAAACTGCTAGATTTTTAAAAACAGCCTTGCTTTTTTACGTTTAGTGAGCCTTTTTAAGACACTCTGGAATCACAGTGCTCTTTGGGAAAACATCATCTTAGCATTCCTGTGCTTTGCTTCCCTCAACAGTGAAGGCTGCAGAGAGAATTATAACTCCACCAATGCACCAATCAGGCACTATGAGGATAAATGTAATATTAAATTGGAGCTTTGCCATTCATTTTCCTGAGGTCCAGTAGTGACCACTCAGAAGGAAATAGGCACCAGCTCTGTCCTGGTAGACATGATAAGAAATGTGAGTTCCTGGGAGCACAAAGCTGGTGAGGAGCGAGCAAAACGTGCTTGCAGCCCAGCTGCAGAGCAACACACATTCCTTTGGGCAACCCTCTCCATGTCCCAGGGAGTTAGAGCTCTTTACTTTCCCTGCTCGCTTTCTGCCAGCAGCGTAAATTCCTCACCGTGTTTGCGGGGAGCGGTGGGGAACCTGTCATCTCCCAGTCCAGATACCCTGGCCTTCACATTCAGAGAGACGCTCCCCCACCCTCCCTCCTCTTCTGCTCCCTAAAATGTGTCTATCTCAAGGAAAAGCAGTTTAGCACATCGACAGTCATGTTCAAATTCCAAGGCTAAGCACGCAGCCTGGGAGAGAGAGAGAGAGGGCAAAAGAAAAAAAAAAAAAATCAGGTGCTTCTCAAAAACAATCAACCTGATTCACATGCAGCTCAGCAGCTTTTTTGATGGCTCAATTCCAGATTTCACAGCTATTCAATAGTTCTCTTGTGTAGCTGATCCTTGTCTTAGAATTCAGCACAACTCAATCCATTTTCCCTTTTCTTTCTATAAACACCCCCCTCCTCCTCTTCCCCTCCCTTCATTTTCTTGATTTACATCTCTAGGGAGATGGGAATGTGAGGGAGAAGCTTGTAGCCTTCCTTCCTGGGGGGCCTTGAACTGGTGTCCCCTGTCTCAGGTTCCCATTATCCTCGCTGCGCAAGCCGCAGCCCCTCTGCACTCCAGCCCTACTCAATTGGAATTTAAATGCTTCATGATTGTTGTCTCACAGAATAGGAAAGTGCTGCATTAAAGAGTAAATTACAGCAGACAAGTAACTGCCTTGGGAAGGAGCGTGAAAGGAGAGATGAGCCCAGCACAATGCCGGGTTTGCAAAAGAGGGTTTTTTCCAAAGATGAAACAATCTTCCTGGGACAGCCTTGTAAGTATAAATATGATGCGGACAGCATGGATAGGGGGCTTTGTCTCAGAGGAGAAGTGCAGTGTGCTCATCCCGGAGCAGGCCCACAATGTGCAGCTTGGACACAGATATGAACTGTATCCCGGAGCCAAGAGTGTGGCTAGATCTGGGCTTGACATTCAGTCTCTTACATGGACTGGATCTGGGCAGTTTTTCTGGGATCCAAAGGACTAAGCAGCTTGCAAGGTAGTGAACAGAAGAGGTTTGCTCATTTCCTTGCTTTTGCTGCTTTCTAAGCACAGGTAGTTTAGAGTTCACTCGGGGTACCTCCCATCCATGCTGAGACTACCCCAGAGACCATCATCCTCTCTTTATCGACTCTGAGATGATGATCATTCATTGTCTAAACACTCTATTTGTAGCAGTGGGACCCTTTCCCCATTCCCTGCCCTGTGAACTGAAAGGCAGAATGAAAAATAAATCCCCAAGATGTCTCAGTAGTTCTACAGATGTTTCTATACACTAGATGCTTTGAGTCCAAGCCTGTGTTTTTCTGCTCAAAACAAGACCCACACGCACCAGCCCCAAAACTCAAATGTTCTCTGAGAAGGAGCATTGCTCCCCTTCCTCATGTTGTGTAGCAATAAGATATGTCTTATGTTGGGGCAAAGAGAAACAAGCCACCTTCTCCAACACCAGAGCTAAGTTTCTGCACCAGACTGACTTCTGTCTCCGTGTTAGTCACCACCAGGCCAGCCACAGCAGATTCCCAAATAGCTTTTCAGGTGAGATCTCTATGAGAATGAGATGCCGAGCTGACTCAATCTGGAGCTAGCTATACCCTTAGCAAAGACCTATTTTCTTGCCTGAGGGGCAAACTATGCTCTGCTGGTGGTGGGAAGCTCCCTGTGACTTCTTATAAGGACTCTTTCAACTACATTGTTCAGCTCTATAAGATGGGCTTTCTCACACAGGAGAGGCAGAAGAGAAAGGCTTTGAAATTTGAGAGAAACACAGCAAACTTAAAAAATTAGGGTTAACATTCAACCAGAGCATCTGAGGGAGAGGCAAAAATGAATTAGTCTCAGTGGCTCAGCCACAGTGCCAAGATCTGGAACAGAGACCAGCCACACAAAAAGGGAGCAAACTTCAAGTATTTACCCTTGAGAGATACTGATGGCATCTGTCTCCTTAACATTTTGGCTTTGCAGAGCCTGTCATATTAATAGAAGATTCATGAATTAAACCAGCCAGGTGGTGTAAAGCATAGGTCACAGAAGCCCTAGGAAAAGCATGAAAAAATGGCATGTTCACTGAGATAAGAGAAAAAAAGATCTGGAGTTTCTCTCCCCTTTGCTCAACAGCATATGCCTTTCAAACTGTTCGTTGAAGTAAGGTGCCATGGACACGCACAAAAATAATGCACAAATATGACTGAGAAAAAGAAAAAAACCCCAATGTGCATACACACAGGCAGGCAGGCACACAGGTCTCTGAGATCGCTGGCATACACTTTCCTCCAAGCTGGCTCTGAGTGGCTCCTGTTTAATTACTCCTCTGGAACCGCTGTAGCAAAGGCAGTGCCAACATTTTCTTTTTTTTTTTTTCATTTGAAACTACATGTGAAAAATGCCCCTTGGCTCAATGTTGACAATTAAAGTCTCAGCACTGAAATATATTTTTGCAAGGTTGCCCTATATTTTACTTAGTGGCCATTCTGAAACGAGGCTTTTCAAATGGCCTTCACTAGGACTTTGCTACCTTACCTTGCCTTTGCATGTTGGGAACCCCAGTATCCCACTAAAACTTGTTCAAGGAATGAAAACAGCCTGCTGTTCCCAGTGAGCATATTCTGTTTTTCACTTGGAAGAGGGTCTATTTTTAGAGCCCACAATCAGGTGTTCTGCAAGCACATCAGAATTTGTTGAAGTCTCATGGAAGTGCCACTGCTTTGCCCTTCTAAACCCAAATCTACTCTTCACCTGAGTCTCTAGTCAGGGAATAATTAAAAAAACCCCACACCTTGTTCTAATCAGGTGCTTTACTTCCTTTGGCTTGCCAGGCTCAGCACTGTGTTGATTCAGGGCCTAGTGGCCCAAAACAAATGCCACTGAAAACAATAGGAAAACTGGGCTTTGGATCAACACACACACAATGCAAAATACTTTGGTCCGAGGGCTTCTGAGGACACCCAGAGTGGTGCCATCAGAGCACTGGCATCCTACGGGAGGACCACAGTCAGCTTGGGGTGTGCCATCACCCCTCCACAGCCACCCCACAGACCTGCTCCTTTGTCCCACAGCCACAGTTGAGGAATGTCCTCCAGCACTTTGGTGAGCCATGACTCTACATGTCTCTCCTGAGGAGACATGGGTCAGGAGAGGAACCAGCTAGGTGAACGCCTAGGGATGGGCACACAGTAGACAAGTCCTACTCTCATTCTCTTCAGGAATTTTCTCTTGACCTCCCCCAGAGATGAGAAACCAGCCTTTGGCCTGGCCCTGTGTCACGGTTTAGGGTCAGGGCAGACCACTAGACCTATAACAGATGCTCTCTGTTAACACCCCTCCCTCCCCAAATGGGAAGATAAAGGGAATAAGGGAGAGAGACTGAGCGATTAGAAAAGGAAACTACAACAGCTTGCATGAAAATGAA
The DNA here is from genome assembly GCA_025345505.1 of Todiramphus chloris collaris. NCBI lineage: Eukaryota > Metazoa > Chordata > Aves > Coraciiformes > Alcedinidae > Todiramphus > Todiramphus chloris. The sequence goes on from JANVCC010000035.1 coordinate 35,316,203, forward strand.
AATAATAATAATATGGAATATATATATAAGTATATACAAAACCAATATTGAACCCACCCCCTCTGATGGTAATTACATCACTATCACCACTGATGCTATGGAGCAGGCACCGGGGGAGTCCCAGACTGGGCCCCGCAGCAGACAGGAGCTGTGTTCAGGAGATGGATTCTGGTACCAGATACAGGAAAACACAGATCAGTGTGATCCCTCAGCTTTATAGTGAATATGCCATCTATGGGCTGGAATCCCTTGTTGGTCAGTTTGGGGTCCCCTGTCCTGTCTGCTCCTCCCTGCAGGTGCAGCCTTTCCCTTTCTGCACCCCCAATGTGGTGCACAAGCTCCAGCAGTGGCCTTGGTCTGCACCCCAACCCTCGGTACCAACTCTGCACACGGGGTGTCAGCACTGCCAGAAGCAGACACTGCCTGGGAAAACAGGCTGCTCACTTCTGACAGTGCAGCGAGTTAGAACTGAGCTGAAGTAAAATTGCTGAACAGAATTAGCTCTGTTCTCACTCAAACCAGGACACCCTGATTGGCCAGTCATGGTTTTTCAGCAGAGCTGTGGCCAAATCCTTTGAGTAGGTGACACCTGGTTGTGGCAGGGGACAGTTGATGATGCATAGAGCTGGGACAGAGAGGGAACAGTGGCAGGGTTACAACATCAAGATCCTTCTTCCCAACCTTACCTGAGGGAAAAGCTCCTCTCCTAACAGAGCCTGCAGCACCCCTTCCTCTCACTCACTGCATACAAGTGGTCCTTAAACTTCCTCATCACCTTAAAAAATATCTCCTCCCAGATGTGCCCTGCCTTCAGCACTTGCCTAGTTGCTCCAGTCCCAAAAGACTTCTGACTTCTAAGGGTTAGCAATTAGCACAGGTGTCAATCAAAACCATCTCTGCCTCCAGATCCCCACTAGCACAGAGAGCATTGGCAAAGAGCTGCCTCATCTTCAGTTGTGTCTGACTCTTCCTTGCAGGCAAATGCAAACACCAGGCTCACTTTGAATTTCTCTGCTTTGTCTGCTTGTCTTCCAACTCTTTAGCATGTCTTGAATGTGGCTTATTGTCTGCTAATAAAGAAAAGAGCATTGCTCTCCAGCAATGGCAAGATCCCAGCTTTCATGCCCTGCTGCAGAGCCAATTCCTGTCAGGGAAAGCAGCTATCACTGGAGGTTTTAAATAAACCAGTGCTCCCCTCAAAAACCCTCCTGTTATATAATCTTTCCCCTCCTTCTAATGAAAACAACCAAGTAACTGTCTATTTTTACCATGATAGGGATGGATCCAGCATCCCTAACTTGTACGTGTCAGCCTGGAAATCAGTGGGAGCTCTGCGTGCATGGGAAAGCGCTGCAGGACCACGATCAGGAGTGACTAACCCAGTATTGTGCTCCCTGCTTCAATCTGAGAGAGGCCAGAAAAACATGGGCCACAACGTAGTGCACATTTCGCAAGTGACATTTGCTGTTAGCCAAAATATACATCAATGTGACTGAGGCATATAGTAAAAGGCACATTCCTTTACCACACTATTACTGTAATATCCCAGTGCCTCCACATTAATTTGTTCCCAGGAAATTCCATCATCACTATTTGAAGCCTGTGGCTGTTCAAGCCACTTAGGATGATGGGAAATTACACTACTCAGGAAAATAGAATAGTAAAAACAGTGATTAAATTTGTCTTCATTCTTAGTCTGCACACCATTATCAACCTCTGGCAAAATATTTTTCAGTATAAGAGGATTCCAATTATGTTCTCAATAAAGTATGAAAAATCATCTGGAAGGGAGAGTAATACTGCCCACAAAGAAACTCCCACATATTGTTTAGAAATAAGGGATACTCTGCTCCAGAAGACCTGACCATATGCAGTGGAAACATTGTCAAGACTGAATCAGACATGGTTGGTGCTAGTCCAGTGGTCAGGTCATCTGGCCATTGGCTCCAACAACAACTAGCATTGCTCCTAAAGAAAACAATTGTAGACTGACCTGCTGTGAAAAAAAAATGCTCTTCTCAGCTTGGTAACAAGATCATCTTAAGCCTGAAGGTTTGTGTTTCTTCCAAAATGCGTTGTGTAGCCAGGTCCTACTGCTCCAGCAGTTATGGATGGCAGCAGTCATGTCCCATATATTCATGAAGGTACGTAAATATCCTTAAACTTAGCACTGCATAGATCTAGCTAACAGTGCTTTTGTATGGCAGCAGTTTCATAGTCAAATAAAAATCTCATTCTGTAATACCTTTATTGATGTCCAATCCATCTACTAAATAGCTCAACATATCTGACACTTAAAAGATTTTGTTCTGCCACATTTATTTGCGTTTAGAACCAGAGGAAAACATGTTTAGCTGGAGTTTTGAGATGCAGCACCAAAATATTCAATGTTTTTGCTTAAATTCCCCAGTACTGGAGGCTAGGGAAGCCTCAGCAATTAATTTAGATTAAGTGAACTTGTAAGTGGACACGTTTCATGAGAGGTAGGTCCCACGCATGACACCACAGCCCTGTGCTAGCATCCTGCCCAAGCACGTGCCTGAGAGTAATCTCCCATCCCACCTACTGGGAAGAAGCATAACAGAGATTACAGAATAGTCTGTTCTCACAATCCCTATGTCAGTGTGTTTATCTTTTATATTTCAAAAACATGGCTATTTTTATATATTTATACTTTTTATCTTTTATATTTCAAAAACATGTCTGAGAACCTGTTCTGCCTTTGCCAGCTGACGCATGACTCTGACCCTTCATGGGTAATATTAGTGGTGCTTTTGCCTTCACACAGGGCACCATGGACCCAGGAGACAGCTCTGAATGAAGGTGCCCAGTGCACTCATCAGTAGTGCTGCTTACTATACACAGAAAATCTCTGCACACAAACTGGGGGCTTGAGGATGAGTATAGGCATATAAGGTTTACCAGTCAGCTGTATCTTTTTTCCTTCTAGGATTTGTGTGTGCATCAGCATGTTAAAATAAACCCTGAAAGAGGCAGTTAATAGCTGGGAAAGGATAGGCTGCAGTTAGATATTAAGAGGTTTTAAATAAGAATGTGCATGTAAATCTGCTCAGTCAGTGTTTCTTTGGCTTTTGCATTGTGCCTGGAATGGGCTGTGTGTGCTGTAGCTCCAAACTCCCACTGTCCTGCTCTGTACTGTTGTTCTGGTCCTCTATTCTACTATAAAAATGTTTGGGAAAACAGCAGAGGAGCAGGAGAAATGGACTTATGAAGGGGAATGTCAAATAAATCTGAAATACACAGCACTGGCTTCTTACTGTGCTGCCAGTTAATACAGCCCAACAAGTTATCTGCTCATTACTGACACTGAGATGACTATGGTTACAGTCATAATTAAGATCGTCTGAATAGCTGTTTTTCTAGTGTGACCACAGAACTGAAAACTCAGAATATAAAATATAAGATGGAGTTGTCCTGAAACAGAAATGGCTTTGTAGTTTTCAGATCGAAATGAAACACCTGAAAAAAAAAAAATTGATGGAAATTGACTGAAAGCAGAGTCAAACCGACTAAAATTCCAACCCCAAACTAAATGTTAATTTCACAACTTTATATTTAACCTTTAAAATAAAGGAAATTTGGGTAGTCACCTAAATAATATCTGAAGAACTACTTTTCAAATTTCTTTTTCCCAGCCAAGCTATTAATTGACTCTTAACACACTCTGTTGACCCGGAGTTGCAAATTTGGTCACCTAAGACAGCCGGCAACACTTTTCTGCCCCACTAACAGATTCCTTTGTTCAGCCATGTACAACCTTCCCTCTCTCATCCAGTGGTGTGTGAAGGATAGACACCATTCCTGGCCAGGAAATGCTGTAAAAGAAGTCAAAGGGAACAGTGACCATGACATTTTTATGATTTAAGCCAAATGCTGCTGCATACAGCGGGAGTCTTCCCACTGGTTTTGGTGCACTCTGCATCTGGCTGTTATTTTGGAGTCTGCAACTTTGCTTTTCTAATAAACATGATGGTTAACAGGGTGCATCTCTGTGGCTCCTGCAAACACACCTCCGTGCAAACACTGCTCTCTAGTACAGGAGTTGGGACCTTTGATTTGTTTAATTTTTACATGGTTCCTCCATACCTATGTTTTTACCTTTGTTAGCAATGACTGCTTGAACAGAGCTTACAGGAACCAGCAGCAGCAGATCCAACCTCCTGGGTGGTGGGGTCCCATCTTGCCCAGCCACGGCCATGGCTGCAGCCGTCCTCCCAGGCTCAGGCAAGACAAGCAGTCCCACCAGCATTCAGGTGGCCTGCATGTTTTACCCTGATGAAGCATTCCTGGGCTCCAACCATGCTTTTGCCACCTTTCATGCTCATATTTCACCGTGGTGCAGCAGTGTCTGGATTAAAACTCCATTACTGGCACAGGTGCACAACAGAAGAGGAAACTGAAGTGCAAAGGTTACATGGCTTCTCCAGGCTGATGAGGGAAGCTGTAATCAGAGACATGAATAATTGAGGTCAGTTTTGGTATCAGTTTTTTATCACAAGCTCTGAATACAGCTATAAGCTGGTACTGAGTTACTGCCACTGTTACAGGTACATTTTGCTTCCGAGTTACTGAGACTTAGAAAAGTTGCATTAGAAAATGCAAAAATCAATACCTGAAGAAAAGAACCAGACACGATGGAGTGGGTTTAGACGCACGTTCTGACTTAAAGCTTCTTTCCGTCAGGCTCTCACCAAATCCTCTCTGCTTAGCACCACCGATTGGTTATTTCAAATAATATATTACCTGTCTTTTTCATTTTTTTTTTTAATCCTTCTTCTTGTCTTCTGATTTATTGTCTTTAGCCTTCACAGATCTTTTCTTCTTATACTTAGAATATTGTATACCCTAAATCTAAGGATTATAAAATGCTTGGAAGTGATTTAGGAATCTAACTTATTGCTCATTTCATGGGGTAGAAAATCGGGATTTTTCTCTCTCCACATCAGAGGACACGCTGCTGCAGATGGACTGAGCAGTGAGAGAAGACCCATGTTTTAAGCAGACCAGGGTCTCTGCTCTGCACAGTATATGCATTAATAATCACAAAGGCAATCCTGCACTACATAATAAACATGTGGAAGCAGTTTTACTACTTAGATAGGATCTCCAAGCCGAAGAAGAAGTTGTCTGATTTGTCAGCATCTGGGAAGCAGCTCCATTGAGACATGATTGTATTAGTCCTAGCTATGTATCCAGCCTTATTAAAGACTTATGCTTTAAGTCTGTCTCTAATAAAAACCTGCTTTGGTAGGAATTGGGCTTTCTTACCCTGCATGTCACCTATTTTTAAGGAGAGGTTAGTAGCATTTGCTACTGAGCTGATAAAGCTCTTCAAGCTCTTAACTGACCTGCTTATTTTCCAACAATGCATATGAGAGTAGCTGAGTTGCCTAAAAACCAAGCATCTGTGGCCTCTGTCAGGAAGACCAAATGTTAAGTCACTGGCAATCCATAGTGTGACTGCAGTGCAGAAGTACACATGAGAGACCAGTGGTCCTCTCTGAAGTAGGACATATGATGAAAGCTCTTCTGAGGGGAAAGAAGCCTGGAAATTAGATGGGATCCAAGACTCAGATGGCTTTATTAATTAGGTGCTGTGGGTATCTGTCTGCCGTGTAGATGGCTGCCTTCCCCAGCAGCATTTGAAGCCCACAGGCTGTAGCCAAAGGCAGAAGCACCATGTAATGGTAGATGAAGCTACCTCTGATATCCTGGCCAGTTTTCCAGCTGGTGTGTAAAATCCCTTCTTTAAGTGGAGCTGCTCTGATTTATATTTACTGGAAATTCAGTCTGAGGATATCCAGTGGAAGCCAGGTCTGATATGTGTCGGTTTTGCTGAGAGTTATTGTTCCTCTGACACAGCTTGCTGCCTGGATTTAGTTCCTCCCAAAACTCATGTGTTCTTCGTTTATGTTTCATGGCCAAGCTGGCCTCAATAACTCAAGGCCAAAAACAAGATTAGAAAGATTGATATCTGCTAATGGCTGCTTGGTGGTTTTTCTGGGGTGCTTTATCAACCCTGTCACAAGGAATAATACGAAGGAGCAGAATTCTGAAGGTCTTGAAGGTCCTATGAACTTAATTCCTCTCTGCTGATGGCTGCAGCCATTTCCTCATGCTTTGATCACCTCTGCTGTGCCAAGAGCTGGACTCTTGAGTTCACTTTCCCCTCCTCACTCTCAAATAGCTCTCGCCAAGAGCCTGGAAGCTGCTGGAGCTCCAGTTCATAGGCTGCTGATTAATGCCAGTTTCTCCACCAACGAGTGTGCACCATTCACATTCAAATATTGCAATGCTTCTCAGCAGACAAGAGGTGAGGGCTGAAGGAAACACTGAGGACCCTTGTGGCAGTGTCTGCCAGAGTCCTATTTGTGTAAAGTTTGCCAACAACAGCTCTTGCAAGGACTCCAGAGTATTTTATTTGCTCTGCGGATTAGCTTGGATATTCAGCTGGGAAAACCAACCTCTCTCCCCTCCCCTTGTGTGATGCCCCTTGAGTCTTGGAGACCTATCAGCTGTTTTGCATGGTGTAAGGAGATATTCTCTTCCAATACGTTGAATTTGTTGAAATGTGTCTGACAGGACAGCAAAGCTAGTTTTCTTTGCTCAGAGAGGGAGGTCCTGTGTAGCAGAAGCTCAGCCAAAGAGGGTGGCCAAGTGTTGCACACTGATGTCAAGGCATGAGTCTCAAGATGAAATTTGGCTGCTACGAGCACTTTGCAGTCAATTAAAAAGAGGACAAGGGAGAATACCACCCAGAAACCCTCAAATATACTTTTTGTCTTGAGGCCTCTACTTCTTCACTCCCTTTCTTAGGTTAACTTGTAGTGTTCTCTGCCCAGTCAGTGGTTTAGATTTTGAAAAGGGGCATCTTGCCATTTAAGGACCATTGTGTATCTCCAAATTATAGGCGTTCAAGTTTTAGTTCAATGTTAAATGCAAACTCTGTCACAGAGGTGGGTATCTGGGGGATGTTTTGGTGGTCTAGGGCTCTCTCAGGGGGCATCATCATCACCAGTGGGAGGCCCTGAAGCAGTCACAGGACACACGAACCATGACCCTTGGCCAATGGGACCAGACACTGAAAGGGATCTATATGCTGGGGAGAGGAGACACAGAGACGGTGCAAAAAATTAAAAAGAAGACAGGTTTTGGGGATGCTGCCCGACTAGAGTTGTGGCATGGGGCAAGGGCCTCCATCTCAGTGTCACAAACACAATTTGCTCCCAGGGAGGCACACAGTATCTTTCTGTGGCTGACCTACGTGACATGCAACTGAAGAAAGACTGCTTTCTTCCCAGCTCCTTCTGTTTGCAACACTTACATCAAGCAAAAATGAGACTGCATCTTTTAAGATAAAAAGGATATCAGCTTTCATGGGTTTTGTCTACTATTGTCAGAAATCAGGTCAAGAGGTTGGGTTAAACAATTGCTGTGCAGACTTTCCTCCAAGGTAAGTGCAACTTAACTCTCTTGCTTTGCACTGCACTGCCTTTTCTCAGGTTCATTTTCATGACAGGGAGGACACAGAAACTGCTTGGCCACACTAGATGACAATTTATGTCTGCCTCACACAATTATTTCAACTCTGGCTTGGCACCCTGCCTCTGGGTTTTTACACCTCAGGGTAACACTGGTAGAAAATAATATCCAGATTTTTACAGTATGTAAAGGACTCCAAGTTCACAGGAGAGTATCCATCCTTGCGAAGACCACTCTGACAGCAATTCCTTTGTAGCATTATATTCAACTGTGAGGCTCACAGGAATATGGGTAAGTGAAGACTGGCTCAAAAGACAGTATTTCCCTTTAGCTTCACTGTATCCCCAGAACCCTGTTGACCCGGGTGAGATAAGATCCAGATCTGAGCCAGATTTTTACCCCTCTCTGTAGTTTTGAGCCAATCTGCTGAGCCTTTGTTGTTCAGAGAACCTGACTCAAGTGATTTATTTATTTATTTATTTATTAATTTGCAAAAAGCTAATTGTGATTGAGATTCAGAAGTGCAGGCCCTCTCGCAAGGCTTCATCAGTCAGAGCTCCAAGTTTTTCAGTAGCAGAGGTTTAATGCCACATCAGTGAATCCCCCGCTGAGATTATCAGTCTCGTTATCCCCATTTCTCTGGCAAGATCTGCCCTTGAGCAAAGCATCCAAGATGCTTTGGAGCTGGTGTGCAGGTTCTGGGCTCAGCCACTGCTTCTATAAGAGCTATTAAACAGAACCAAGAGCCTGCAGAAAGCCACTAGTAAAGTGCAGGCTGCAGGAAACTCAGATTTGTTTTTGAATCAGATCTGTACCTGCCCATCTGGCAAGACTGAAAATCCTATTCCCTGCTCCAGTGGTTCAGTGTTTTGAATCCAGGTTGGAGTGCAAGAAAATTAAGAAGCAGAGTAAAGGAGATGATGCTGGAGGAAGAAATGAAATATTTTTCTCACCACGATACCTAGCTGGTCCTGGATAAACAAAGCCCAAGATGTACATATTGAGATTACATTTGTCTTATCTGTGATCAGGAATTGCTGGAAACAGAACTTGTGAAACAACAGTGCGAGAATAACAATTTTCACTGGTAGGGAACAAGCTGTTCTTGGAGTGTATAAGGGGGTTTTGACAGTCTCATCAACAGACAGAGCCTGCTATAAATGCTGTCCGATCCTTACTGCATACAGCCCAGACCCACTGTGGGACCTGCCTCAAGTGCAAAGGGAGTGAAGTGCCTCCATGTGCTGCACAATTCCACCAGATGTATCTACAGGCACCTAAATATTATTATCAACCTGGCTATGTTTCCCTTCATGCCTCATTTTCAAGTGTGATAAACAGATAATTCTATCCTGGGGCTGCTGAAGGCCAGAAAGTGCTTGGATGCTTTGGTGACAGACACAACACCAAGTGCCTTGGGTGCTGAGAAGGTTATCAAGGAGGGCTGAGTTTCTGCACTGCTCTTCTGAGAGATGGGACAGACCCATCAGCGTACCCTGGTCCATGCCCCACAGAAGGGGAGCGGGTTGTGCAGGCTACATGAAATTGAGCCCAAGGAGACAATATCAGCACCAGAAACTCTTGCAAAATCCAGTACCAATCTGTGTGCCCAACTTCCCACCCATCTCGTATATGCATGGGGGGAAACCCAAGGGGGCTGAGGAAGCAAGGCAGCAGGTGCTTTTCTGTGCCATTGTACCATGGTGGAATCGCTGCCTGCTTGCCCAGAACTGCAGCAGAATGAGCTCTGGGCTCTCTCCTCCCACCACTTTTGGCTTGTAGCAGGGAACATGAGCCACATTTTCCCCCACTAGGTCGGCAGTAGAGACCTGGATGTGCAGAGAGTCCCTGCAGCATCTTTTGGCTCTCTGTTAACTTTCTCATGTTTGCTACTGTACTGGGACCATTGCCCGGCTTGGTTTGAACCACGCTGCTGTTTTCCTGGCTCACATTAGCAGCAGCATTACCAAAGTGCTGCATTACAAGAGCCTGAGCTGTCAGATGTGCCTGATTTGCTTTCAGCACAACTCCGGATGGGCACAAGGCTACGCACGAGCAGATCCTATTGCAAGACTGGGGTCTTGGAGCGTGCAAGTGTGTGTGTGTGTGCATAAGGGTTCATGCATTTAGAGAAATAATGTTTCCCTTCCATCCAAGGCCAAGAGACTGAAATCCAAGCAAGCCTAAACTTCTTTACCATTGACGCCATAACAACATTTGAGGTTTCGAAAAGGAGCGGAAAAAATGTGTTACTGTAGTAAGGGAATTGTAATAAGATCTTAACCTTGGAATAACGTACTCCTTAGCGAAGCAGCGAGCTCTGCAACGCTTCCGCCTCCTTGAGATTTGTGAGGAGAGATGTGTCCCAAAGAATGCTAGTTATTCTGAATGGGGAGAAAACGCAGCCGACGGTGAATGGAAAGACATCCAGGACAAACAGAGAAGCACTGCTGCTCTGTTCTCTAGCTCCCACCTCCCTCCCTCAGCTTGAGCAGAAGCGTAATGCAGCAGCCTGGTGGGGCTGCTGGGAAAGGAGTAGGCATGAGGCATGCTTCATAGAAGCACTTAAAATGAGCGAGACTGCAGGACAAAGAGGAGAAGAAAGTGAATTATGGGTTATGGAGGACCTGGCTGCACTAGAGAGGCGTGAACCCCCCCTGGGAGAGATGGAAGGCAGCCCTTTCTGGGGCAGTGCTCTAACAAAGCTGATCTGTGAAGTGTTGCACCTTGCACACAGCCCTCCCTTTCTCTTTCCTTCACAGCTGATGCATTTATGTAGCTTAGAAGCGTTGAGAGCTTCTATCCCAGACAGCTGATCGTTTTGACTTACACCTTGTCTCTGGCCCATAGGGACCAAAGTTGTGTGTGGATGAAGCCAGGACTGAGATTGCTTCCCAGGGCTCAGCAGCCACTGGATCCATTGCAATGTAACCCCAGGTGGTAGTCATGGAGATAAATGACAGCAGAGAAGACTCCAGGTAACTTTCTCCTCTCTCCTCTATGTGTGGTCAGGGGGAATGTTTCTTCCAGAACAGGTTTCCTTTGATTGCACTTCAGAGCAAAAGGCTGCATCTGTCCTTAGTACTCGAGAAGAGCAATTAAAGGCAAGAAAGGGTCCTTCTTACATTTCCCACTCTTAAATGAGCCTGTGTAGTCTGGGCTGATGTCCACAGGCTCAGCAGCATATATTCAGTGATGTCAAAGCTCACTTACAACACGTGTATGATATCTGGAGTTGTAAAAGGTAGCTCAATGAGAAGCATCGTTTCAGTGCTTGGTTAATATGGAAGGAATAGAGGACAGAAAAGAAAATACTATTTTTCTTCGATCAGTCCATAGTGTGCCAGCATTTTGCAGAGTCTTGATTTCACTGTCTTAGAAAAACACATAGCAGAGCTGGAGAAGATGAAGAGAGGGCAATAGATATTGTCAAAGGTCTGGAGTAGTGCCTATACAAAGAATAATTAGAGTAGGCCTTCTCATCCAGAAAAAAAAGTGGAGACAGGTTATGAAGTCAAAAGTGTGACTGAGAAAATAAGGAACCAACTGTTTGTCATCCATCCACCACTAGTGGACCATGTGAAACCACCTGGGGCACGTTCGAAACACGCTGCAATGGTGGTCCTTCCTTCACTGAGTAGTTAAGCTCTGGAGTGTCAAAGGACATTGGTTGCTGATGGGTTCAAGACTACTGGTCAATATTTTACTAGGCAGCACCAAGGAAAAGAAATTCATTGAGGACTATGAAATGCCAAAAGACTTACGCCGGGTTTAGGAACCACAAATCACTCATCAGTTGGAAAGTGTTTGGAGTAAAGTATCACCATATTCTCTCCTGTCCTTTTGCTTATTCTCATGCACTTGTTGTCCAGTCCAGGACACTCTGACAGATCAATCTTAGGTTTGATCCAGTAGCACTGTCCTTGTGTCAGGACATGGTTATCTGAAGAACCCCTTGTGCAGAGTGGGCATCACAGCTCTTGTTTCCAGTACAAGTGGACACTTCTGCTGTAATCTGATTTTAGTTTAATCACTAAAATCAAGGTTGAGAAGGGTGAGAATTTTGGAGTTTAGCTCTAAATTGAGATACTTCTGAAGTTTGGTGGAAGTTTGGTTCCTGACATGTTATTATGAATTTTAGGGATTTCAGGCCAGCTATGCATGCAGAACAGAGAATTAAGAGCTGGAGCCTCCTTTGGCTTATCAGCAGGATGAAGCCAACACTCCAGACACAACTCAACCAGAATCAATGTGTTGTTACTTGGAAACTGGCCAGGTTTGCAGCTGAGGCATTATCAAAATGCTCTGTGGGTAAGCAAGATCAGCCTGAACCTTTGAGATTACCATGAAAGGTGAATAGTGAACAGAGGTTAGTCTGGATTTCATCACAAAAACATACATTTTGTTAGGGTTAATCAAGGAGGCAGGCTGAAATCCCAGCACTTGGGATCACTACCGTGTGGGTAGCTACCATAGGACAGATGTTTAATATATATACAGTGAGATCTGTATCAGCACAGCTCATCCCAACATACCAGGCCAAGTTATTGAAGCAAATTGCACTGCTTGTTGATAGAAATGTCTCTGGGGTCAAAAATCCAGGAAAGGCTCAAGATACTGAATGGACAGTGAGCAGAAGTTTACTCTTGCTGCGTGTTAGACGTCTAAAAATTAGATGCCTGTGGCTACCTGCTCATCCTGAAGTTTTCTACAATCAGAAAGGAGCATTTCTGGGGAGTAGTTCTTTCACTTATCTCTGACAGTTGTTTTAAGATGGAATTGTTCATCTTCTGGTCACTGAGGCATCCAAGGCAACAAGTTTAAACTAGACTCCCACTTTTAGATGATTAACATTAGATGAGATAAATTGTTCAGAAGAGTTTTTTTACTTCTGTCTTCACATCTGTTGCTGACAGCTCAAATATTTCCCTGCAAACTTTCCTTTCTCTACAGTTTAAGGGTAAAAAAGTTCAGTGTTCTAATTTAGTGGATACTTGAGCAGGTAAGGATTTATAGACTAAACCCTTATTCAAGTTTCAATCGAATTTTAAATAAAGTGGCTAAAACCAGGCAGCAATAAAATGATGGCAGACACCATTCTTTTCAGCAGTGATGGGGTATTGCATATATTAGGACTTATTTTTCTTAAGTACTCCCTAATTACAGTTATTGTATTATTAAGTCTCTGTTCTTTTGGGATACAAGTGATCAAATTTAATGGAAATTCTGTAGTAATCACAGTTTCTAAATCCAGAAGAGAAGTCACTGTAAACGTGAGGAACGTGTTAACTGCTGGCCTGATCCTGCCACCCAGTGTGCATGATATTTTCTTGCTTGAATACTCCCATTAATCCCAGTGGAGCTATTTACATGCAGAAGCATTACAGGTTCACATCAGCCTTAAGAAACATGGCAGGCACTAAACGAATTCAGCCGCTAATTCTGCAAAGGGAATTAGGACAGATCTTCTGATGGAGAACATGAAATTTTTTCAGCACTTTATTAAGTGTGTTTTCAAACATTCATCAGCTATGACACTGGATATAAATACGTACCAAGGGGTAATTCTAACAGATGGTGAGATTTTTTAATAAACATCTGGAATTTTGAACTATTTCTCATTACAGATATGCTATTTGGGGCAGAGGATGTAGGCAAAAAAGCTGAATTTTATTCTCCTTCTCTATGTTTAATGAAAAAATTTTGTCTCTGAAACACGCGGATGAGGAAACAAATCCTTAAACAGTAGATTTCCAATCATAGCCCGCAAAATATGCTCATCTACTGGTAGATGTACAAAGTATCTATACTTTGTTTATTGGCACCTTGCAGAAACGGGTCATGCATGTCTGGAGTAAATCATTTGCATTTTCAAACATAGCAAACTAAAAAGGCAGGATTTTTTCCAAATCACTCTGTTGCACACGTGCAATCTTACAAACTTTGCTGCTCTTGCAGAGGTGTAGTTGAGGACAGAAAGTTACCCTTTGAGTTTGGGTGGCTTTGTGAAATATATTTGAAAAACCCCACAGTATGCCTCCTAGAGTCACAAGTCAGCAGTTGGGTGGCTGGTTTGAATTAGGACAACGAACAAAGACAAACGAAACATAATCCTGCATGTCTGTACATTCTGGAGGCTTTCCTCTTCATTTGGTGTCAGCACTGAACCAAAAGTATTTAGAGAGGCAATATTATTGAACACAACAAATAGGAAGCAAAGCATAATTTTTGTTAGGGGTAAGTCATCCCTTAGGCAGAAGCATTCCATTGGTCTTACTACATTTCACTGCACTGAACTATGGTTAATTTGTGGTCGGAAAAAATAGAGGCACTGTGGTTATTGAAAATTATATACTGTGTTTCCAGTTTAAAGGGAAACAAAAGGCATGTGTTGTAAATACAAACTTTTTCTTTAATTTTAAAAACAGGAGTCCATTTGAACGCTCAGTTTAGGTTGTATTCGGCACCTATAGTAACTATGCTATTTCACTGCCCATTTAGGAAAAATTTCTCCAGTGGGAAAACAAAAATCAGTGCAGTCGAATTGGCAGCTACGAGTTAATTGTGTTCTTGTGTCAAGCTCTTTACAATGGTGACAATATTTGCTCCCTGATAGTACAACGAAAAAGAACATTCTTGTTTTTAGCAATGACAATTGCTAGCCATTAGAAGAAAATGCCAACACAAATGTTGGAATCTCCCATCGTTTGGGATTTTTAACTCAGGACTGTAGCTTTTTCCAGAGAATATATGCCAAACATTACAGGATTGAGGCAGGACTTGCTTGTTTAGGCTTGTTTCTTAGGAAGTCAGGCAAAATGATCAAAATGATAGTTTTGATCTTGAGATTTTTGGCTTAGGGGTTGCCATTTGTGACGTGTTTTTTTTTTTAATATACTTGAGCCTTTACCATAGGAACTTCCTTAACAGAGATATGTAATTTTGATGATGTTTTGTGTATATTTTGCTTTTAAAAGATTGTATTTTTCTGCAATCTGAGCCCTGAATATTGCCTACTGTTCATGTAAAAGAGATAATTGGGTTGTCAGAAATGAAAGATACCCTCTCATTATGTATAGAATATTTTCAGAAAAGGAAAACTTAATTTTCCAGGGGTGGGTGAAAAGACTGTTGCCAGCTTAAGTAACACACAGCTTGAGGACCTCCAAACACAAAGGCCCATGTTTCTGGGGACTGAACCAAGAAGTCCTGGTAGCTTGGTGGTACGGAAGGCAGGGTTCCTCTGTGGACATAGGCGGGGCAATGGAGGATTCTATACTGCTGGTGTAACTGGGTGCTGGACTGAAATGTATGCTCTAAACAAGTGCAAAGCTGAATCTGCCTCTTCTTGCTGTCACAAATCTATATATCTAGTGGCTTTTTTGGGTAAAACAACCCTGCTTCCAAAAGTGACCTTGGAGCAGAAATTTTAAACATGTCATAAGCCTGTTTTGTCCAATTTTATTCTGCTTCTGGTTCTCCAGGGCTGTAATCAGCATGTCAGTTTGCCTTGGGGTGCGTGCTCTTATTATATTGATAGATCTGCAGCTGGGCATTAATAACAACTACTACTGGTTCAGACAGAAACCATGGAAAAAAAAATCTCATGATAAACTCTCAAAACTTGGCTGCAATTTTGCAAGCACAGGTAGTTTTGGAAACTTCAGATAAGCTTCCAAAGATCTGGATCCAGGTCCACACAAAACCCAAACTCTAAAATTATGAGGCTTGTGCATCACTAACACATACTCCTATATTCAATTCCATTGGGAAATTCTAAATATTTTACGGATTTTTCATGCCCCAGTTGGTTCTCTGTGCTGGCTGGGATTTTTATAGTCCTTCTGCCTTTGCAACTATACAGAAATCAATACAGATGAATAAAGCTGGGCAGTCAGATTCTAATTTATGCTGGTCGTGTTGGATGGCTCAGGGCACTTCAGCACGCATGCTTGGCCAGTGACCTTTCACACTCTTCTTCTAGATCAAAGTACTTTATTCGTCCACTTCCAAGAAAATCACAAAGACAAAATTCCCATTCAGCACGCCTTTATTAATCTACAAAGGGCCAAATCCTGATGCCTTTAATCTGCTCCTGCTCATCACTGCAATGATTTAAAGAGCAGAGCATTGCCTTCAGAGTTTTGCGCCCAAAATCAACATGTAGAATGGCCAAATTCTCAGTGGACATAGATGAAGATGGGATCACTTCTTTCAGACAGAATCTCTATAGTTCTCAGTATTCCCTTGAAGCTAAACCTTCTATATGTGAATTTGATAAATCCTAAGCGAGAGTTCCATTTCCCTGACCCATTTTGACTTGGCTGTTTTCAGTGAAGTCACTGAACAATCACTGTCTTCTTGCAGAAATTTGTTGCACTAGGTCTTGACTCATTTGGGCAATTATTACTGAGTGACCCTCAGAGAGGTAGGTCCTCGGTGCTTAATAGGAACTAATTAGATAATGCCTCATCTAGGTTTTGGATAATACAGACTGCTTCAAAACTAAGCAGATTCAGAAAATTTCTACCAGTGTTCACACAAGAGGATTTATTTGTTGCAATCTGTTGGGGTCTCTGAGTCTTGTTCTCAGGGTATAACAGGCAAACTCCCACCAAACTCACTTCCAATTTACAACTGTGTCAATGAAAGGAGAATCAGGGCATCTGATCCACACGCACACACAAGAATAAAAAGCATTTTCAGCAATTGCAGATTGGTCACAATTTCAATTTTCCTCCTTCTGAATAATTTCCATACTTCTGAAAAGACAAACTTCTGTTCGCTCCTTATGTTTTATGTTTGCTTGTGTTCCATACTTTATAAATGCACTTTAAAATATCAAGTGAACTCAGTTTCTTTCTGATGCTGAGCTTCCTCTTCAAGCAATGTTCTTATTTTAAATAAATTCCTATTAAAAAAAATATGCATAATACAAATATTTATTTATATTTTTAATTTTTTCATCATTTCAAGCAGAAGTTAGCAGTCACTGCAAGGATAAAATATTAGGTTAAAAACAATGTAATGAATTTATTTCCCTCAATAGAACATTCAGTTTTCTACCAAACACCTTTTCACAATGAGTCATGTTTTCCATAGAACTGTTTTAATTAAAAATAGAAATATTTTCAAATACAATTAAAACCAAAATATTATAGCTAATACTTGGAACACCTGACAAACCTGATATCTGAATCATGCTGAAAATAATAAGATTTTCCCCAGTAAGTAAGTTTTTTAGGACAGCTTAAGGAATTTCTCTTTATTAATGTTTCACCTGACACACAATGTTTCAGCTGCAAAGCAATTAATAGTTAGTGATAATTATCCAAGATTGAAATTTCTGCCTATATTCATTTTTAATGATGGTTTTGAAATATTAAAAGCAAGGAAATGGGCAGATAAGATGACAGACTCATAACCAAGATGTGATGCCACAGACAGGTTTAATAAAATGAGGATGAATATGAGCTTTTAATGAGCTAGGACAGAACTAATATGTTAATGAAACATCAGTTTTTAGACATCTGACCAGGAGAAGTTTGTATCAAAGTTTGTATCAAAGTTCAGTTACAGGTGTTTATTACACACATCATAGAATTAGATAACAAGAGCAGGACCTCTTGGTCCACCACTGCCATGTGTCTGCTTGGAGCAGTCTCATTTTCCTGCAGACCATCAAAGGCCATTGATCTCAGCACATGCTCTGTTTGCTCCAAGGGTGGCCGTTTTACATGCTCATAGCTCTTTTAAGGAGCTTGCAGTGGCTCTGAGGGGTGTGAAAAAAAATTTTAAAAATTACTAGACATAAATGCACTGTAGGACAAATGGTGCAACATTAAACTGCTAGAGTCACAACGAGTCAACATATGTATGGACATACTGAGCTGAAAGGCTGTTACTGCATCTTTTGCTCACAGTCTTGTGCTTGGCTTTTGAAAACACACCCATTACATACAGATTTGTGCATACATGGATTTTTACATCATTTTGCAGTCTCTGTAGGGCTTTGCCCTTTCATGGCCACAGTCATAGCTCCCCACACCAGGTCTTTAGGCTGCCTGCAGGACAGAGGTATGCTCTTATCTGGGTTTTGGGTACTTCTATTGTGAATAATGCCTTTTGGTAATATAAAATGTTCTTAAATCTGTAGATGCTGCTGCAATCCCTTTCTACCCTTAGAGCAACAGCCTCCAAAACTATTGTCTCAAACATGCAAGATAAGCAAAAGCCATTGTGATGTTTTAAGAGCTTTGGCCACTCTGAGAGTTTTATAGGTGCAGTCACAGGCATTGAAAGCAGAAGGATATTTCTAACTCCCAGATAATTACATTACTCCACTATTTTCCTTGCCTTGTCAATCTCTGTGTCTTTCCCCAGCAAGAAGGCTTCACCAGTGCTAAGAAAGAGTATTCCTGATGCAACTACATGTATTTGCTATAGGGCATTCACAAACTGCTTCTTTATTGTGGGTCTCACTCGAATTCAGAGGGACTTGCTGAGACTTAACTTCAGTTTCTGAACTGCTTTGAGCTCCTTGCTGCCAGACAGCTTGTTTTAGACAACTGATAAAAAGGACCATGTTACTACCCCAGCTCAGGCCAAAGCATTTGGCAGCACAGTGAATGATTGTCAGCCTACTGGACTGGCTCTCATGACTCAAGTGTAATTTGGCATCCTCTGGCAGGACACTCACACTGTTGCTGCCTATGGGTCTGTGCCAGCTAGATGCTTCATTCTTGTAGAGGATGAAAGGGGGCCAGGTACCCAAGTAGATGTTTCATCGTTGAAAGCCTCCTGCTGTCTTTGCTTTACTTATAATGATTTTAATGTTATAGTTTATTTGACTGCAGGACAGCATGACAATGGTAATCTCTCTGGGAATGACTCAGAAGAGTTAATTATTAGTGAGCTTCTGGAAACTCAGATCCATAAGTCTTTGTTAAGAAGACAGTCATGAGAAACCTGTAGTAAGTCAGCAATGGGTGTCCCTTGCAAACAACTCCCTGGCCTCAGAAAAGTGATTTTAGGCCTTGGAAACCCAAAGAGGGATCTCTGCAGGAACAAGGTTGGCAGTTCTCTTCTGGACATCTCCACCTAAATCAGGAAAACTTCAAATAAAACATCTGCAAGAGAAAGAAGTGGTTTGAGCAGTTCACACCTCTGTGGAATTCTGTTATTGTCCTTAAAGCCAGTAGCATTTGTACAGGGTATGGGGTAAAACTATCACTTTTTAACCTCAATTGGCAAGTTGGATCTAGGGATGAAAATGCACAGCACTGTCAAGTCCAAAACTCCCACTACACGATCCAATGTATTATCTTCTGATTAAGTTCTCTCATGAATATTGGCATTTTCCCAACCTCAGCTGACCTCAACAATAATCAAAGGAGATGTCCTACAGGAGTGAAAAGGCATTCTATGTTCTCATGACTCAGGAAAGATGAATAGAGTAATTGGACAGATGATGTTTGCCAGTTTCTGTGTAATGTTCACATGCTTCAAATATGTTGTGCACTCTGCAGACAGGGACATGCTGCTGTGAACCAGAGTGGAGGACACATGTCCCTGGGCTTTATCTAACATCTAACCTTGCTTTGATGCTATCTCAGAAGGGGAAGGTCAGGGAGAATTGCTATCTTTTCCCAACAAATTGAATAGATAAGCAAACCCCTGCAGTACAAGTTGTCAAAGAAGACTGCCTCTTTAAAGTCAGCCACTCACAGTGGCAATGATGTGAGGACCTGAGCTCATGAGGAGGTCTGGGCTGAACAGCTCTGAGTGCCATAGAGCTAACAGAAGCTGAGGCCATGACCCATGCATCTCAGTGGCAAACATGTGAGGCAAAGGTCCCTTTCTGTCCAGTTGTATCCAGGCTGCGAGTTATTACAGAGCTTTAGCCTTGAGGTTCAGTCTCAGTGTGGTAGCCAAGGGCTGGCCTGCAGAATAACTGAAGCACTGGAGACCCCAAAACCTGAAAACTGAAGAATGGAGGGAAAGAGGGAAAGACAGAGCCTTCATCTACACTCCAAGGGCCTGGTAATTTCTTCCCAGCTTTCAATGCCACATAGCAGACACAACCACAGGGCTGACTGCTGCACCCCAGGATTATTTGTCTCTGTCCACGGTGGTCATCTCACACCACATCCTCTCTGTTCCTCCCTTCCTTGCGAGACCTGGCATTGATGGCATTGCCACAACACACGACACTCACAGGGGACACGCTTGGATCACACAACCAGCATGCTGGGGAGCAAGCCCTGCTTTTCCATGTCAGAGGCTCACCCATTTTCAAAGAAGATGCAGCAACATCACTATTAAAAATTCTAAGTCATCAGTAGGAAGATAAATGAAAAGTAAGGAGCTGTCTTTCCAAGGAAAGTCAAAGGACAAGTATGAGTACATACGTATTTATATACTGCTGTGTATGTGTATATATATATATGTATATGCATTTATGTAGAAGATGAGGGTGATTTTAGAAAAGGGTTTGCAAACATCCTGTATTTCATCTGGTGAGCTATTTCCTCAAATAATGTGAGTGTTGTTGCACATCTATTTCCTATCGCAGACAGAGCTATTACTTAGGTAATCAATATTTAATCTCTATTAGGAGGAGTAATTTTTAAGCCTACTTTAAAAAGTGCATCTGCAGCACTTGATATAAATCATAGCCATGCAGAGCTGTGCTGGACTCAGAATCTTCTGTATCTCAAGGGAGAAACCAGCCTTTGCATGAGGGGAAAAGGAAGGAAGGAAAGAAATCCGAGAAACTTTGATGGTTCTGTCTATTTAAGGCAATGGTATTAGTCCAAAATAGCACAGGATTGATTCACACCCTAGATTTTGTGAGGGTAGTAGAGAACATGTTGCCACCAGAGCTGGCTGCCATGACTCCTCTCCTCTGCTCTCAGAAAGAAGGCTTGGTCAGAGCTGGAATATCTTGTGGAGATATGTCAGTTGGTAGTTGGAAGGGCTTGGGATAGACCAACAGAGAGAGACTCAACTACTAACGGCTGACTAGGAATGTAGGGAATCAGATTTAATCCTTTCCCTGGCTAACTTCAAGTGATGTGAGATGAAAATGCTGGTCTGGGTCAAATAAAGCAGGAGTTTGAATCAGTTCTGGTCAGACCTTTCTTGTTTCTTACTGTTCTAGTTTCAAAGCATTCTCAGCACATCAAGTCACCAGGTTTTTGCAGCATTTCAAGCACACAGTATACCAAGGGATAAAATGTGAACTTCGCTGCTCCTGTGTCTCAGTGGTTGCTAGTGGTCAGGCTGGTCCCAGTTCAGATGGTGCCTGTAGCCACATGAACACAGGGTGTTTCTCCCTGCTGTCCCACCTCCAGCCCTGCTGCTATGCAGTCCACGCCATCTGCCTCAAGAGAGCATGAGGACGCCCAGACTCTCCCTTTCAAAGACCTCCATCATCATATAGCAACATGGGGCTTTATGCTAAAATGTCCTTTTTCAGCACACAGAGCTACACGGAAGGTGAATTCAGTAGGAACTGGATGATGTAACTGTCCTGGGTCTGAAGTGAAAGTTGTGTTAATTTTAACAATATGTGAAGAAATCAAGGAAAAAGCAAAGGTGAGACACATACATGTGTGCCCAGCACTGGAATGTACCCCACAGACCAATTTTCCTGCCTACTGGAATGATACACTCTTGTGACTGCTTTCATAGAAATACACACAGGATTGGAGCAACTTTACCAGCAAAGAGACGTTTTGTTTGGATGTGACTTGGCTAAAGACTTCGAGAAAACATTTAGGTATTTGGCATAAAGAAAGGGGGGGGAGGAGGGGGGCTGAGATTTATCAGAAATAAACACTGAGTCAACACATCTTCATTATTTGCAGTCACGGTTCAAGGCCAGCACAACGCACCAGGCACACAAATGGCACGCTGGCCCAAGGCTGCTGAAAGTTAACATTGTGCAATATTTCTGCACATGTGGAATAGCAAACTACTCCAAAAGCCAATGCTAGGTTCAGCACAGATGAAAATCAGCAAAGAGATTGAGCAGAGAACAGCATCAGAAGGCAGTATGTAGTGCACTCATGCTAAAAAAAGCCCTACATTTACGCCATCGGTTTTGTTTGCTTTCTGGTCTCTGCTTTCTGACTCTGACCTAATGCATTGCTGCTTGCTTCTGGGCTCCTGTTTGGTGAGCACCTCAGCACTTTCCACAATAAAAAGTAAAATAAAAAATGCTCAGTGTGACTGAGAGAATAATCTAGGATCTGCTTCTTACAGACAGTGCAGATATGGCAGGGTTGGCTCTTGTTTATAAACAGCAGGGACAGAGGTTTTCTTCTCCAAAGGGACCTAATTCTGTAAGGCCTGTGGTCACCACATCCCCTGCCTGGAATGAGTCGAAGACAGTATCTTGACTTGTTTCAGACTAATTCCCTATGCTTACCAGTTTGATTAGCCTGACGTGCCAGTCCAGTATGTTAGTGAAGCTTCTGTTGTGGCTGTTCAATTCCTACTCATATCTGTGGAGTTATCTTATGTCTTCAGTCCCTTTCAGAAGATGCAGGGGAAAATGCAAGAAACACACAGCAAATGCTCATGAAATTATTTATGCATAAGAAAGGCTTCAACTCTCTTTGATAGTGCGAGTGCCTTGCTCAAATTTATAGGAGTCTGTATCCCCTCTGAAAAAGCAATATTATGGCTCTTAATCTGCTGTGGATGTACTCGGTATTAAGGGATATGCCCTTTTTTTTTAATTTGCCTAAAATAAGACAATTTCCCTTCTTTCTCCTGCTGGGAGAAGATGTGAGAACAACACAAAAAAAATCCTGACAGGACTTACCCACCTTTTTTAATGTTCTCCTGGAAATCTCTGCAATACTGAGGATGAGGTGGATTTTAAAAAGTGATGAAACAAGGTGCTTGAATTTATCTGTCATGGTGAAGAACACTTGCAGGAGTCATGGAAAATGGACAGAAACCAGTATCTTTAGATTTTTCAATATCAAAGGTTCTTTTTGTGTTTCTCTTAAGATTGAAGTCTTGGTTTTATTTCATAAAAGATAGTTTGTCCCCACCTTCTTCAAGCGGTTTGTTTTTGTCACGGTTTAGGGTCAGGGCAGCCCCTTAGACCTATAACCGATGCTCTCTGTTAACCCCCTTCCCTCCCCAAAGGAAAGGAGAAAGGGAAGAAAGAGACTCGGCGATTAGGAAAGGAAACTAGAACAGCTTTAATGAAAATGAAATTAATAATTATAAAAATGGAATCTATACAAATATATACAAAGCCAGTACGGAACCCAACCCCCCTGATGGTAATTACATCATCACCACTGATGCTGTGGAGCAGGCACTGGGGGAGTCCCAGACTGGTACCGGGTTCAGGAACACACAGACTGGGATCTAAGGCAGAATGGACAGAAGCCTCCTGGGATGCTCTGAGGAAGGAACCGAAAGAGGACCCGAGCCAAGCCAAGCAAAGCTGGCCAAAGCAGTCCAAGAGTGGAGAGAAGAGCCCAAGGACCCTTTGGATGCCTCAGCTCTGTACTGAATATGCTGTCTATGGGTTGGAATCCCTTGCTGGTCAGTTTGGGGTCACCTGTCCTGCCTGCTCCTCCCTGCAGGTGCAGCCTTTCCCTTTCTGCACCCCCAATGTGGTGCATAAGACCTGGCCTTGGTCTACACACCAATCCTTCATAGTTAACTCTAAACATGGTGTGTTATCACTGCTAGAAGCAGACACTGTCTGTGAGAACAGGCTGCTAACTTCAGACAGTGCAGTGAGTTAGAAGAACTGAGCTGAAAAGTAAAATTACTGAACAGAATTAGCTCTGTTCTCACTCAAACCAGGACAGTTTTAAATTCAGAACTCTGCATAGGGGCACTTTATTTATGGTTGCAGCATCAAGATAGGTCTTGGCAACATCTCCTCCTACAAACGACAAATATTTGTAAAATGGTTTGAATTGTATACACAAAGATACTAGATTAATACACTCAAGACAGCAGAAGCTGAGCTTTTCCAGCAATGTCTGTACAGTAGTTTTGTGCTGTAGCTCTGTGATGTACAGCCTTGCTCCAGAATTTACTGTTCCAGGCTTCTGCTCCAAATGGGGCTGTAAATTACCATTTCAATGGCTTAGCCTTAATTAACCATTTTCCCAAGAAAGATTCCAAATAGTAAAAGTGCAGGCCATGGATATCAGTTTCCAGGTTTTGTAGGACTCTGCCTATTTTTGTGGGGTTTTATTATGTTTTCCAGCTTTTCCTAATTCCATCTAAATGATCAGTATTTTTTTGAGCCCTAACTCTTAAGTGACTCTCTCTAAACCCTATGTAATGCCCAATATGTTTTGTTCCCATTTGAGGGTTTACTTTATTTCAGACAAAAAAAGCAATTTCTGTGAAGTTGAAGTGTATGGTTTTGGTTTCAGGGCTACCTCTCTCTGACATAAAACTACTAAGCCTTTATTGAAATATATATGATTCTACCATAAACGCCCTCTTTATAGAATGCACCTGGTGAATATAATGGAAAACATATTTGTTTCTTGTAAGAAACCAAGCAACTGTTCTGTAATAATATATAGTCTATTTGATATTTAAAAGGTCATAATTTTACACAAAGGAAAGAAAAATGCAGGCGCAGTAAAAAGTAACATTAAAAATGTTGCTGCACATCTCACACCTCTGCTTTTGTTTTACACTGATAATAACAGAGAGGGGCTGACATCACAGCTCTATACCTCACCAGCCCTCAGATTTAGCATTTCCTAGTTTATAACAACTTAACCTCCTAGTCCCTTGGGAAATAAGAACATGATTCCCATTTTTTTACATGGGAAGGAGTGAGATGCAGGATGGGTAAACACATTTCCAAATGTCACACAGGAAGCCCATGGGTGCAGTAAACCCTGCTTTGATCAGTGCAGGAAAAATTCAAAGTGCCTCGTCTGAACGGTTGCATGTAACATACTACATATTAAGTCCTCCAGTAGATTACATGCTACCTGACAGCACAGGAGCATGAACTAGGAGAATACAAACCTACTTTACATGTGAAGTGAAGCCCATTCCAGATGTAATGTCTCCTGTGGCCCTGGGAGCAAGTCCTGACCATGGTTGTGCAGCACCTACAAAGAGGAGAAAGGTCCTCTGCATTCCTGGAGCTGGCCTAGAGTATCACCCCTCCTTCCAGCCAAACCATATGGGGGGATCACAACAACCTCCAAGACTTTCCTCACTTAATTTGCACTTAAAGAAATGCAGATCCTCTACGTATGACACGTACAACAGTTCTTACAGCACAACACACATCCTGTCTGGGTTGCTCACTTTTGGACTCTTCTTTTATTAAGACCAATGGTGAGATTCCCACTGATGAGCTCAGACTTGCCCTTAAAGCTTAGAGGATAAGCTATGTCAGATCCAAATTAAGGGATTCAGTAGCCACAGCACTTATTGTTGAGAAACCAGCATTTCATGAACATTTGGCCTCTCAGCAGAGGCTTGTGTTTAAGTACCACTACCACTCCTGGGCTTCCTTGCACTGCTGGGGAGGGTTAGGTGCTCACAGCCCATCCTAGGTGACATCCCTGCCTCAGAGGCAGACAGTCCCACCATGCTGAACAAAATCACATGGCTCTAGAGCAAATAGGATTTTCTAGTGAGCCACCATTTTACTCATGTGAACTAAGATGGTCTGTATCTGTCTTTCAAGGTCTGTTTTAGCACTTTGTGTTGGCCAGTGCCTGGAAAAAAGTCAGGACTCTACAGCTTTGTAGGCAGGTGCTCATACCCATGCCTAGACAGCCATTCTTACTCTTTGCTTTCTAGACCAACAAAGCTTTCTTTTGAAGGCAATGACATAACTTCAACAGTAAATAAAGGGCTAAACTTTCTTCTCTACACAAAGTTTCAGGAAAAGAGATATCTTAATATCTTGAAAAAAACATCATGATACCGTGAAGAACAAGAGATGTGGGATGAATCCTCTATGGATAGAGGGACCTGAATGTAGCCTTCCTTTATCCTATGGGACTGCCTTGCATTAAGGGAAGAAGTAGGTAATGCTGTGTTTTTGGAGGAGACTGGTGCTCTTGGCTTTCTCAGCTCCTTTACTGGTTAAACTGTCTCTTTAGCATCTAAATTAGCTAATTGCCTTAATAACCTTTGCTTCTAGATGCTGAAGCCTCAAAATCATCATTACACTAATGCTTGTATTTGAATAGGGAAATAATTTTGTATATGTTTTGCTCACCTCTTTGAACTCTCTTGGTGCTTGTTCTCACCCTTGAAACTTTTTAGATCCTTCCCTTTGCAAATCTTCTACATTTCCAAAATCAGAGGAATGAGAAAATGATGTTCTTTGGATAAAAGTCCTTGCATACAGCAATGGCAGAAAACTATGAAAAACCAGTCTGGTCTGGAAGTTGAAGCAGGATGAGATTGTCAGAATTGTACTCCTGGGCTCAATATTTCAATATTCTCCACTGTTCCTGTATAAACCACTCAACAGCTCTGTGCTTCATTTTATTTCTCAGTGAATTCATGTGTAAAATAATGTTATTCCTTTCCTTCTCTTATTTTTTTAAATGAACTTTGGCTGTGCTTTGCACCACACCAAACACAATTCCTGCTCACAGGAAATGCAATCTGGCAAACAGTATTGTTCATTTAAACAAAGCCCTGGGTGTGCAGGTGATATAGTCTAGGGCAAGTACTGCATCCTCCTGTTTATTCTTTAAAGGTAGCACTTTAGGAAATATAACAATGAAAACATCACCATTGAGATCACTGTCTGGACCCACTTGAGGAATATGCAGAGATCCTATTGCCATGGGACTGGGTTTCTCACAGTTGTTGGTACTGACCTCTGTCTCAAGACACTCCTGAGAGGTAAGGAAGCATTAGGACAAGCAGATGGGCATGGGGTCTGGGTTTCCGAAGGCTAAGGGCTGAATTGAAGACAGCAGCCTGTTTGTTGTACTGAGCCGTCAGATTTGACACAAGACCTGAAAAGTTTTCAGGGTCAACAGCAGTGCTGTGAAGTGAGAGCAGAGCTGAGTGTCCCTATGCCCAAAGCCCTGTGGCACATCGTTGTGCCAGCGGAAGGTTCTTATTCAGGGCATACCGGTGACGTGTAGCATTGCCAGCCACTTATGGGCCAGGATTCAGAGGAAGCTTTTCCTCATTCCTGCCCCATTTGTAGGAGCAGTGAATTTGACTGAACAAGGAAGACAGTGCTTCTGTCTTTTTTTTTTTTTTTTAGTTTTTGGCTTCATTGCCTTTGATTCAAAACAATGTTTTCCTTCTGTTGAGACACTTCCTTTTCTTAAAGAAAATCATCAACTATCTGAACAAGCTAGTGAATGGTATCTCTAGAAGCTGAGAGCTTCATGAAGAAAAACCTGATGGTCCACAAGGTACCAGCACGCTGTGCAGGGCAGAGCTGCCCTCCGCTCACCCAGGGCTGCCTGCCCAGGGGTGCCACAGTGGGCTAGCTGCCTTGCACTGTAGTGGGCTGGGAGATCCCCAAGGTCCTGGCCCGATGGGGTCTTCACTCCAGCTGCTCTTCATTTTCCTTCCTTCTCACTAGCTGATTTTTCTCCCTCCCCTCCGTATCTCTGCCCCTTCCTTTGTTTCTTCTTTCAGCTAATCCCTTCCTGCTTTTCCCCGGGCCCCTTCTGTGTTACATATACACAAACACTTTTCTATCCAGGGAAGTTAATTTAGATTAAGGGAGGGGATGGATTTAAGGAAGAATAGTCCTCCCTGAAAAACTCCACGTGGAGATGCCCTAATTCTGGAATAAAAGCATTTTCCAATGAACACGATCCTTTGTATGCAGCAAATTAAACCAATTCAGTTTGAAATCATTCTGCTAGGATTGCAAGTGCTCATCTGATTATGCCCACATTTAATTGGGAACATGTCCTCATGCCAAATTTGCCATAAAGACAAGATCCTGTTCCACTCCCAGGCATGCACAGATACCCCTCCCAAACCATTCAAAGCAAGCAATACATCTGTCGCCCAATCAACCATGAAGAAATCAGGGAGCTATAACATAATATTTGCAAGCCAAACTCTGCTCACTCTTCTGCAGTACTCCTTTGTCTGTTTAGCCTGCAGACTCCAGGGTGAGAAAACTTTCTCCCTGTTTTTTATGTGGTGCCTGGCACAGGCCTTCATTGTACGGTCGTAGCTCAGCAAACAAAGGAATCAGCAGAAAGGGCTGTGCTTTCACAAGTGCCTCCCAGTCCCAAGCAAACTTAACTCCCTTTGACATCTGCGGGGCAGCAGTTTTCACTCCACCCAAATTTAGGAACCAAACTTAGCCAGCTGCTCTCTGGAGTCCTCTTCCACAGAAATCTGGGAGAAATGGGCTCCTCTAGAGAAATGAAAGAAACGGTTCACCCCCCTGGTAGAGCTTCTCCCCAGTAAACTTGAGAGACATGGGATCTACTGCCTCAGTTAAGTGCCTCAGGTTGTGTTTCTGTGTATACCCACGGGCACTTTCTTCCAACATATAGGATATTTTATGAGAACAATGAAAACTATGGGAAGGCAATGGGTAGAGGAGAGGTGGGAAGAGAACACGTGTAGAATATTTTGTGGAGCGAAGGTGTGGAAAAGCACAAATATTGTAATGAACAAAGATTAGTATCCAGATGGACTAGGTAAGTCTGCAGGTAGTGAAGATCCCCATAGCTGCTTGGGGGGTTACAGAGTAGCCACTCCACAGACTTTGGTCTTCCAGAACTAGAACTCTGTGCTGCACACAATTAGACTGTCTCTGTGCAACATAAGGCGCTGCTGCAGAGAGGTCTTGGTTTAATCAACGTGTGAAGCACTTGGAGATCATAGGGGGACAGCTGCTGCTTCAGTGGACTAGAGCTGCCCAGAGTTAGAATCATAGAATCACAGAACAGTTCCAGCTGGAAGAGACCTTCAAGATCATCAAGTCCAGCCTTACTCCCAGCCCTATCAAAACCCACTAAACCGTGTCCCTAAGCACAACATCTAACTGCCTCTTAAACTCCTCCAGGGATGGTGACTCCAATCACCCCCCTGGGCAGGCCATTCCAATGCCTGAGAATCATTTCTGGAAAGAAATGCTTCCTAATAGCCAGCCTGAACCTCCCCTGGTTCAACTTCAGGCTATTTCCTCTTGTTCTATCGCTTGTCACCAGGGACAACAGACCATGCCCAGAAAATGGGTACTTGAATACAAAATGAAGCCAAGGTCCTCGTGAGGTCTTCCATGGTCACTCATCCTTGGGCTCTTTGCACTGAGACAATGTGTACATCAAGGCCAGAGTCAACACCCAGGTACTGAGGCATGTCTCACCTTGCAGGCAGTGGTGACTGTCTATGGATGCCTGAACAGCTTTGGAAGGTAAACCAGAGGATAAGCTCAGCATCTAAGGGAGTGGTGTTGGAACAACTCTTTGACTTTTGTGGCAATCTGGCATTATGACATTAAGATTTCTATCGGAGTTTCATTTTTATATCTGTTTATTTATCTGTAAATGACTTTTGCTACTTGATACATAGGAAGCACCTCATGCAAACAGCAGCACATTCTTCTGCCTCTGTAAATCTGTTTTCTGAACTTCTGCTTGTTGTAGGTTACAGCCTGCTTCATTATTACCCTCTAATGCTCACAAGGACACGACTAAGGCTGAAAAGCTGTCCGGAAAGCTGGCCAGACCTCTTTACCATTGGGAAATCCACTGAAGTTCCAGATTTAACAGGGGAGACAGGAAATGACCTGTAGCATCAACAACCATTGACATTAATTTCAGCTGAGACACCAGCAGTCGAATACCCGCGCAAGTTCATTTCCTCTCCTTCAGCTGTCACAGGCTCCAGGACATCTGAACTGGAGATCAGGGCTGTGGTGAGACATGTTAGTCACATCTATGCTCATAAATTAAATAAGAGCACAGCACAGTCTGCACTCCTGTCCTAGCCCACTTAATTTTTCCAGCCCAGGCACAGTGGCAGCACCAGGGAGAGGATAACAGCTTGATTTCTCCAGAGGTTCTCTGGAACAGTGACTCTTCAGCAGCCCAAGCTATCATGCGTGGTGGCTGTAGAGGTCCTGCTCCAGCCACAAGTCCCTCTTTTCTCCCTTGCACTCACCTTTCTGCGTTCTGAACCATCCCAACCTCTTACAGCATGTTAAGCTAATGTTGCCCACGAGCTCAAGAACAAATTAGATATGTTGGTGGCCTTCAGAGTCTTAGAGGTCAGACTTAAAAGACAGTGGATTTGCCCTGTGCGAATGAGGCAAAATCAAATCAATATTTTCCTGAAAAAAAAAGCCCAAACATGGAAGCACAAGATATTTAGGAACAGGATGTGGCTGCCCACAGCTCAGAAGCTGTGTGCCATCTACAGTCATTACTTGCTGCTATTAAGACAGGGAAATTTGTGAGCTATTGAGGTGCAGTTCTGAAGAGCACCCTGGTTTATTGCAGCTGTTGTCCTTTACTGCAGTTGCCAGCCCTATATTGCTAGCACGTAAGGCACTAAGACCCAGTCAGGTTATTGGAAAATGTGCTGAGGTCATCTATCTATAAATTGACCATTCTTGCATTTTTTTCTTTAAGGAGATTTCACATGAGAAATCGAACCTGGAAAAAGCAGGGACCTCAAGCAATTGTGTTCCAGCTAAGAGAGCTGTGAAGGTTTCCTTGCAGATAGCCGTGAAGCCCACAAAATCCAGCAATCCTTCCTCATACAATAGATACTGGGATCTGTTGTGCTTGTCCCCGAAGAAGCCTACAGATGTCTGCTGCTGGCTTTTCTCTTGGTCTAGGTTCTCATAAAACTCCCACAGATGTTTGCCTTGGGGTTGAAGCCTCTCCTTGAGGAGCTCGGTGCAAGCAGCGCTTGCAGCACATTTCCAGAGCGGGCTGCTCTGCTAAGCTCACAGAAAGTTTCTCTGGAATTTTTTTATTCTATGGAGGGTGCTTTTCTCACAAATTAAAATATATGACTGACCTTGTTTATGCTACATTGCGGAGGGGGATAAAACCATTCATGCAATTTCTCCTCCTCTGTTACATACGAGTATCAAACAGGAGCTTTGGAAAATCCCACCCTGAAACTGGAGCTATAAAGTTAACAGTTAATCTCAGGAGACTAATCTTCAGCGCCTGTCAATCAGCCTCACCTTGACATGTGTTGGTTCAGGATCTGGCCCCAGGAACGGGGGGGGGGGGGGGTGTGTCACTGTGAAGAGAAGAACCAGAAAAGACCCCAGAAAAGGGGACACTGCTGCCATGGGCACTCTCTGAGCTGCTGGGGGGATTAGCAGGTTCAGGAGCTGGGTGGAAATCCTTTTTATTGATCAAAATATCTGACGGGCAAAAAAGAGAAACTCACAACGCTGCTTCTGCTTTGGATGGCAGCATCTGTTTCATGCTCCCAGAACAGCTCAGCAGTTTTTGGGTTTGCCTTGACTTTTGCTGTGCCCATTGGCAGTGTTTGTTTTCAGTTGGGAAAGAGCAAGAAATGAGAGTGGCTGGTCTGAGGGTGGGAGAGGTCACTCATTTAAGGCTTGTTCTTAATCCCTTTTGTGCTGCAAGCTTCCTGTGTGTCTGTAAAAGCAGATCTAACCAAGGAACATGGCACCTCTAATATCATCCTTTAACTGATGATGTCTCAGTTGCCACTCCATGAGCCGGGTGAGACCTACTGAATCTCCTGTGCCTGCAGGAAGGAAGGCAAAAATAGATGGATCTCACTTTTTAAAGCATTTCTGCACATGTTTTTTTTACCCTCATATTTCAGGTAGAAAGGCATTAAAAAAGAAGCTTTGTTTTCCAGTTTCAAAAATTTCTCTCTTCCATATTTTTTTTTCAGCAGATTAAATGAAGAGCAGTTTTCTCTAAGGGCTTAAAATCTTTTTCATCCTTTTTTCAGCAGCAGATGGAATAGGCTGAGGGAATAATGAGTAGAAAAAATGAGGGAGAGAGGGAGGGAGGGAGGGAAGGAAGGAAAAATTCTAACTCATTTAAAAATGGCTTTCCAAAAAGTCTCAACTTTTTAAAAAATTAAAAAATAATTCACAAATATTATTCTGCAAAATATTTCATTATTGGTGATTCACATCTTAAGTATTCTTGTAGATAAAGAAGTTTGTTTCCATCCTTATTTTTTTCTTCATCAAATAAAAGCAATATGTGGCATGTGCGATTACTTCAATGGAAGGCACTTTCTGAAAGCTGTGTACTGCTTATTGCCAATCCAGATCTGTTTTAGACTTGCCCAAATTGAGCGAAACCTGCAAAGTGTTTGAATTTCACCCATCACTGTCGTTAATCCCTCTTCCGCTCACAAAAGAATAAAGTTTTGATCTGTGTTCCTGGGAGGCAATAGAAGTACAAACTCCTTCCTTACTCCAGTTTTAATTTTTTCGAGATTTCAGCTCCCAGGGTGCTCAGGTGTTGCTGGCTGGACTTTCTAAAGAACTCTAAACACATGGAAGTGTGTGCCTTCCCTTCCAGCTACAGGCAGCATCTATGCTGACAGTAGGTTCTTGACTGTGATTTAAAATATGAATTTTAAACTGTTTCAGTAGGGTACAGACATTGATCCTCAGCCCCTCTGATCCTCCATCCCAAGGCAGACATGACCTATCTCCTGCACGGATGCCGAGGTGTGAGGGGGGCCAGCACACAGAGAAGTCCCCTGCTGCGCTCACCAGCCGCCGGCAGCATCAGCTCTGCCCTGAGCCAGGGGAGGCATCTTTGCCTTCAACAGCCCTTAAATAAATATTCCTCCATGAATGTGTCTGGTAGCCCTATGGCAAAGAGTTCCCTCTCTTAACTGTACACTGGGGAAAATGGCTCTTCTTTTGTTTCCTTTTTTCTCTGAACTTGCCACTAACTAGTTTCATCTGACATCTTCTAGCTCTTGTATTAGAAGAGACAGTGAACAGCCATCTATTAATATTTTCCAGCCTACTCATGATCTCTATCATACCCCCTTCAGCAGTGTCTTTCCTAGTCTGAAGGATCTGAGTCCATTTAATTGCAGTCCTAGTCTGCTTGAGAGCTGAATTAATCTGTTTAATTATCTGTTTAGTCTATTCTTAACCTATTGTTATATTTCAATGGTCAGGAGTCACCCTGGTGTCTGATCTGTGCTGGACTGTTTTATAGGACCCACCAAGAAGGAGATCCTCTGGATATATGTGCAGCAGGGGCTGGATTGATCCCATGCCATTTTGGATGACAAAGCCCACTCTGAACTGCTGCCTAAGGATTTCAGCCCCACTAATTGTCTTGACAGATAGTTAAATGGTTATTTTCCTCCTGAAGTCTGATAACAAGAATGCCTGCAATGGTGAGTCTGGGCCCATGCGTACCTCTGCCCCCACAGAAGATAGGAGGCAGTGAAGAGGCTCTGGGACTGCACCAGAACAGGGAGCAGATTCAAGCAGGACACCCTTGCCTTCCTCTCTGGTCATTTTTGCCCCAGCCTCATGCATAACTCTATGGTCAACATCGCATGATCTCATAGGTGACTCTAGTGATGGGGTGGCTCCTCACTGTTGGGGTGCCATGAGCCTTCTCACAGTATACAGCGCCAGACCGCACTGCTACTTGCTTTTTCTTTCCTAACTCTAATTAATTCAGGCTTGTTCATTTATAATCACATTAAGTGCCATGTGATAATAAACAGTGGAGAAAAGCCTCGCTGGAGCAGAGGAAGGAGGGTTCAGCATCCAACAGAAGCTTTACAAGATCAAGCCTTTAAGTGGTTGCAATTCAGCGATGATCCAGCTTATTCAACCTGTGAAATGTGTTCCAGAAACACGAGCCTGCAGATGTCTCTCATACACACCGCCTCACTGGCCATCATAAAAAACTCCTATGCTTTCTTTTCATCTATACCAGATGGTGGCTGTGACAGTGCGGGCCTGTCTTTTTTCCATGCCATCCACACAGAACTTGACAGAGTGAAGAAGAAAGGTACTTCTACCTTGGCTAGACCTGCCAAACTCACCCTGAAGACCCCACACCCAGCTCCCGCTAATTGCACCAACATTGTCTCACAGCATGAACCATTCCAGCTCTCTGTTTTCTTTCAAAGTGTATTTGTTTTATATCTGACATGTTTATATATGTTAACTGTTTGCTATAGATATCTGTCAGCTTCAGCTGGCAAAGCCAAAAAAAAGAAAAAAAAAAAAAAAAGAAAAAAAAAAAAGAAAAAGAGGGTTTGGCTCCGTGCCAGAGGTATGTTTCTTAAAAGCACTTTGCTTTTTGTCACATGGTTTTTGCATAGAAAGAGAAACGGGGAGAGGGAGGGTGGAATGGCAAGGGATATTATGCTTTAAATACTATGAAAGAATTCCATACAAAAATGTACTCTACTTTTCAGATATTAGCCTAAGAGCCGTAAAAAGCTATTTTACAGTCCTAGAAATGATACACAAACACTGGTATACTGTTTGTCATAAAACCTGCTCCAAAGAGGGAATCATGTATTATGCCTTTCGAAATATGACATTTATGAGCTGCCTTTGATTGTTACCAGAATGTTCTTTAATGAAATAGAAAATGTGTGTCTGTGTGTACATGTGCGTGTGTGGTGCGCGTGTGCGTTTGCGTGTGTGTACAATAAGGGGCTGTGTCACTGGGAAAGGGACATCTTCTGAAAAATGTACTTTACTCAACCCAGAGGATTTAATCTTTCTCCCTTTCGAAGAACAAAGAGCACCACCCCTCCTGACAGCAAGAGGAAAGACAGAAATGTCCATTTTTTCATATCTGGCGAGAAATCAGCACAATTTCCAGTATTTTTTTTTCTTCCTTGCTTTGCTTTCAAGGAGGAATAGGGGCTGTTGCTGTGTAATATCCTCCTCCCTTGGAGATACAACTTCACCCCTTGAGGATGAAGGTGGAGAGATATGAATCCACCCTGATGCCAAAGACGTTGGCTCAGGTCTCTCTTACAACAATGTTTAAAAAGGGCTTAAATTAGGAATTACATGATGCTTATGCCTTCTACTAGTCCTTACCCACAGTGCCTAATTGCTCACAGTGATGGGATTCATTGCCTCACGGGTACTTTTTACTTTGTGAGGAGAACAGCCTTGTTGGGATGACATACTTTTTCCTACTGGACCATTTCACCACCCTCCCTGCCCAAAAGCTGGGTGGGGAATCAGATGGTGACTCATCCTATGCACTCTTTTTTAAAAAAATGCCTGACATTTTTCCGTAGAAGCAGCTTTGTCCCCATGAGAGCCACGATGCCCTGCATCATTTTCTGGAGCAGGCTGGTTTTCAGGCCTTTTTTTTTGTTTTCAACATGGTTCAACAAGGGAAAGTGTAGGGTCCTACACCTAGGGAGGAAGAACCCCATGTGTCAGTACAGGCTAGGCATTGACCTTCAGGAAATCATCTCTGCAGAGAAGTCCCTTGGAATCCTGGTGGACAACAAGTTAGCCATGAGTCAGAGATGTGGTCTTGTGGCCAAGAAGAGCAATGGTATTTTGGGGTACATTAAGAAGAATGTTGCCAGCAGATTGAGGGATGTTACCCTCCCCCTCTACTCTGCCCTAGTGAGTCCACATCTGGAGTATTGTGTCCAGTTCTGGACTCCTGAGTTCAAGAGAGATGAGAAACTACAGAAGAGACTCCAGCGGAAGGCTGCAAAGGTGATGAGGGGACTGGAGCACCTCTCTTATGAGGAGAGGCTGAAAGACATGGGTCTATGAAGACTGGAGAAGACTGAGAGTGGATCTTATCAGTGCTTATCGATATCTAAAGGGCAGGTGTCAAGAGGATGGGGCCAGACTATTTTCAGTGGTGTCCAGTGACTAGACAAGGGTGCAACGAGCACAAACTGGAACACAGGAAGTTCCATCTGAACATGAGGAAAAACTTCTTTACTTTAAGGGTGACAGAGCACTGGAATTGTCTGCCCAGAAAGGCTGTGGACTCTCCTTCTCTGGAGATATTCAAAACCTGCCTGGATGTGATTCTGTGCAGCCTGCTCTAGGTGAACCTGCTTTATCAGGGACACTGGACTAGATGATCTCCAGAGGTCCTTTTCAACTCCTACCATTCTGTGATTCTGTGATTTTCCTGCATGAGACTGCTCCTCACAGGGCAGAATGCCACCAAGACTTTTCAGGCAGACTCAAGTCTTCTTTGTTTATGGTTAGGGCAGGGCTGAGCCCAAGCTAATGGCCCAAAATGAGATACAAAATTATTGCCCTTGAGCACAGAACCATATTAATGTAGCCTTGCAGCATCTGACCCATTATCAGTGGGTGCTTGAGCTGAAATTGGACCTGTTTAAAAAATTAATGATCGAAGACTTTGTGCCTGCAGTTATGGAGCAAGGGATCCAGATGCCTGGAATCTGTGCCTGTTATTTGCAGCTCAGTGATTTACTAGCACAACTCTGGACACAGACCATACTGGGTAACTCCTTCTTAGATCTTGGGCTACAGATAGCAGGGAAGGCAGACAGACTGTTTGCAAGGAAATCAAAAGCACTTTGAGTCTTAACTGCTGCCTGAATCATCTCAGAAAATGAATATGGTACAGCAAACTCTTGTCCTGCAGACAAATTTCATACAAAATGACTGTATAAAGCGCCAGTGTTTATACACGAGGCTGATGTGGGTTGAAGGGCTGTTTGAAATGGCTGTGGCTAGTTATGTAATTATTTGAGAACAGTAGAGCACAATAAGTGAATATAAACATTGAAGAAGACAGTGTGAGTTCACTGGATGCTTACATGAATCCGTCATCTTTATTACAAATTTCTCTCTTCAAATATAAACCGTGTACTCTGTGGCCAAGAAATCATAGGTTTTGAGTTATGTTTGATGGGGAAAAAAGAAGATGGATGGGCTTTGGGAAAAATCACTAACCTACGTGTGGAAGGACTATTGGGCATTTGGGTTTTGCCTGACACAAAGCCAGCTCTTTGGGCGATGCCTTGATGTCCAGTTGCTTGGTATCAGGTTTGAGTCTGACTCTTCATACCGAGTATATCCCAATATATAAAATGAGCTCTACAGCAACGTATGGAAATAATCGGGGGGGTAGAAAGAGTTAGTAACGGATGTGTGGAGGTAATGGATGGGTGAACCACGTGGACTTCATAAACTTCACAATATCATCAAGAAGGAAAAACAGGTAATGCATCCTTATGGTGAGCTGGTGATAGGTCTGCTCTAGTAATTTATGTGACAAGTAGGTTGCTTTTTCCATTTAATGTGGTATCGACCAGAATGGCAGAAATTATTATGTGAAATCTTTTGGAAAGAAAATAGCTAAGAAAGATAATCTTGTGGTTAGTGAATCTGACTGCCTTCCCAGAGAGGGTTTCTTTTTAAGCAGACATATTTCTGATAAAACACCCACTCTTACACTGGTTTATTTCTCCATTAGTAAAATAAGTATATGTAGCAAAACCACAGTTTTTCTTCCTGCTTTATATTCAGATGGGAAGGTCTTTGGGGAGAAGCTTTGTCCTTCCACCTGACATGTGGGGTCATGTTTCAGAGGAAGCCTCTGTGCTCAAAATATTGGTAAATATATGTCACAATTTTCTTCTGTCCCCTATCTAGATAGAATTATGGGGTTTTATAAAAAAAAAAAAAAAGACGACTGAATCATCTGAAAACAGTTTTTTTCCCAAAGGCACCCCCTTCTTTGTGTCGGCATGATATGCTATGTGAGAATGGGAGCCTGCCATTCAACAAAGCAAAGGGATATGGTTTAAATAATGATTACAGTAGCATAGCTTCTCCTCCCTTCAAAATCACGTACACTATAATCCAACACTGGTGTAATTCCTGGCAGGTCTGAAAATATGTGAGAGATGACATATACCACTGAGTGCAAATAAGGCATAGTCAGGGTCTCTGCCTGGAAAAATTAACTTAGTATTGGTGTGTTCTGGACCAGGGTTTGCATTTGTCAGTGAGCTTATCTGTCTTAAACAACAAATGAAGCGGAGTGGTTGGAAGATGAAAAAAAAAGGAAGGAAAAAGAGGTGGTTTCAAGACTGATAAGGTAATTCTTTCCTTTTCTAAAAAAATATATATATTTACTGCACAGTGCAGTATCTCCCCCTGCTAAGTGTAGAAACATGAGAAGAAAACATATCTACATCAGCAAGCTGGCAGTGTCTGTAGAAGTGGAAAGTGAGGCTGGGAATAAGGGTCCCAACCCATTGTGCCCATGTCTGGTTTGTTGTCACAGAAATCTGAGGTCACCGTGTCCTTACATCATTAGGAGGAACTGGGTTTTATCCAAAGTTCCCCAAGAAAAGTCACAGCAGACATCCTGCATAGAAGAAAACTTCCAAAGTAGAAACCATGTTCTCATGTGTCCAGGGCTGAAGGCATCCAGGTTTATTTATATGTTACTGAACTGCTGTTTTCAGAGTAACAAGCAGCCACCTGATCTCCAGCAGCAAAACTGAAGCTGTCTTAGCAGTCTGCACCACGGAGGCAATCTCAGAGCCTTCCAAGGCAAAAATGGTCTTGACATGACTTCACTGTATGAAAAAGTTCAGAAGGTTTTGTTTTCACTCCAAGGCAGATCCAAAACACATTTTGAAACCTTGAAAGTCCTTGTAAAATGGATTCATTGTCTTCCTGCCAGCTCCAGTCAGCTGGTTGGGCTGCAGATTAAAAAAAGAGTTGAGTTACTTTAAAACACCCAAAGCAGAAGAGAGCACGATCTTGTTTGCAGTGACCCAAACTTCTAAAACTCTTCTTGAAATGAAAACCCACTAGGGACTGGTCCCAATTAATGGGACATTTGTGAGCGCAACCACACATAGACAGTTGGGGCGAGTCTTAGTCAGTGCTATAATGGGGCAGCTGCTTTGAATTCAGTTACATTAACATGGCTGAAGGCAGAGCTGGTCCTGCTGAGGCTGGAAATGCAAAGATCCTACCATGCAGTCAGCACAAAGCCACAGAGATCACTGCAAGTCATTCGGAAAGCTCAAGGAGTGAGATTTGCCCCCGAAAGGAGCCTTTGTCCTTTGCCTGTGGCAGGGCATGGGAATGCAGTCTGCCCTTTGCAGAATAACCCATTGCAACAGGACAACCACTTCTGGCCATTTCACGTGTTCCCAGGAGGATGCCCTCACACTAACATCTGGGAGTAGTTTCTCCTCAAAGCTTTTTTGAGGGAATATTTCAGCAGCATCATCCATTACCCAGCTCAGAGAGTTCGGAGATGCCCTTCACAAGCATTGCCCTGTCTGTGCAGTTGGTGCTTTTTTCCTCCCCTTCAGACTGGGAACGGACCATGAAATTCAGGGAATAACTGGCCCCCATCACCCTTACAGTAGTTGTAGTATGCTGGGATGTCTCAAGGCATTTGAAGCATTTTTAAACCAGCACTACTGAGAGCTATGCTGATGAACTGAGCTGATGACTCTGCTGGAATGGGGAGCGTTACCCTTACTTTAACACAGGTCTCTGAAACAAAGAGGGCCATATGCTTAGAGCTGAATGAGACTGTTGTTACCCAGAAAAAGACCTTGCTTCCAAGGCTTACACCATGTTTTCTTAAATTTTTGAAGGACAAAACCCAGCTATTTTAATGAACCTAACTCACTAATTCCTAATCCTAAAGTTAAACACTAACACTAAGGCTCAAAACCTGGCCTCCCAAGTTTCAAAACACAAGTCATAACCAGAACCCATTGGTAAACATTCCTGAAAATAAGTTTTGTTTTGTTTTCCCCCTCATGCTCTGCTGAACCTTGGAAAAACTAACTCACTCCTAATATTAATCCTAGTGTAAACAGATTAGAAGCTCCCCTTCCCCCTGTCCTGCGAAAAATAATGCCTGTGAAAAGACTTTTTTTTTTCACATCAATGCACATTTGTCTATTTTATGGACTCTAAAAACAAATTATCTCTTATTTTGAAGACTGAGACAAAAGTTTCATGGGTTATAAGAAAGGTGGTTGTTTTCTGGGTTTTTTTAATCCTCTTGATTAACAGAATTTGTGACTTTATCAGAAATAGCAGATCCAGCCCTTTTCCTTCTGAAATGAGGGGTTGCCAAGCATCCAGGAACAGTTATCTCCCTGCTTCTTTTGCAGCAGCAGTGTGTGATCACAAAACACTAGAAATACATTGAATAAAGCTGGAGAAGCGTGGCTTCAACCAGCCATCTGAGCTATGAAACCTCATAATTCATTAACTTCAAGATGTTATTTCACCAGCTTCTATGGGCTCTGCATCTGGTATTTTTTTCTGTGCCCTCCTGCCCTTGAGGCAAAACTAATGCCAGTGGAAAGAGGCAGCATTCATCCCTGCAGATCTTGTACCCAAATTCTGGTGTTATACAGGGAGTCTCTTCCCAACCAAGTACAGTGTGATTTCTTTGGCCTTTAATGCACAGAATTCCTATGGCTTTCCTTGGTACATTTATCCAAGGTATACAGTGACATACAACCCAGGGAAATAAAAGAATAACTTTATCACATTGAAAATACTGGCAGAGAACATTTCTCAGAAGAAGCTGAAGTTGTTGGAGGGAGCAGTGATTTGCCTGTGTTGATCAGATCCCCCCCAAGTTAGCTAACATGCCTCCCTGTATCGCACACGACTGTTACAAATCTCATATAACAGCATGTGCTCCAGATTTACAGCCAAAAATGGACATCTTGGGGTATGGAGAACTGCAGTTTATGAACATTTGTTTTTATATTGGGTCAGACAGAGTTAAAGACAATCTTGGAGCATAGATTGGGCCATCTGTTATCAAGGGAATGGCTGATCAGAAAGTGTTTGTACTTTAACACTTCAGGCTCAACTCCTGCAAATGCCAAAGCTTGGAAGTGACTTTATTTGTGCATGTGAAGATGTTGTTCACAGCTATAAACTTTGAAAGTTGGGCGTCTCTGAATTAAGAAGGTGACTAGGCAAAAGGCGGGGTGCTGAGTTAGGAAAAAGAAGGAAAGAAAAAAGAAAAAAGAGAAATTAAAAAAAAGGAAGATGGATTAAAAGAAAGATGAATGGAAAGATACCAGTTAGAGGGGAAAACACTGCCAAGGTATTAGAAGTTTTGACACATTCTGGGAGGTGCCAGACCATCCCTCCGGCCACTATTTCTGGGTCTTACCTCCGCCCCCTGATGTCATGTGTTGAGCATGATGACACCATTTGCAGAAGAACAACTCAATGTCCATGGACGTGTTGCAGTCTGACAGGGATTACTCATTTCCTGAGTGCATAAAATGTAGTTTTCTTGGAGTTATGGCATTAAATGTAAAAGTTTCTAGCATGCAATAGCCTCTGAGGGAGTGGTAGTAACCATCCACTCTTCTATAACACTTGCAGCTCGAGCAGCTTAGAATGTTTTTGAAAAGAAGGTGAGGTTTGTTATGCCACTAAGGTTATTGGGGGGGAGGGGGGAGCAGAGAATAAATATCTCATCTAAATAAGTGCCCCAACACAAGTATGGTTAATATCCCTGCAAGCAGATTTTCATAGTAGGCTTTCTGATGGAGAATCAAGGACAAGGAAACAGTCTTAAAAAATTTCTCCTCCATGCATGGCCTCCTTGGACTCCCCCAGGTGATTTATTTCCTGTGTACTGAGTGTAATTCGGTACTTAAGGTTCTTAATATGTTTAAACATCATACT
The DNA here is from genome assembly GCA_025345505.1 of Todiramphus chloris collaris. Classification (NCBI taxonomy): domain Eukaryota; kingdom Metazoa; phylum Chordata; class Aves; order Coraciiformes; family Alcedinidae; genus Todiramphus; species Todiramphus chloris. Next base: position 35,357,364 of record JANVCC010000035.1, read on the forward strand.
AAGCAGAGATGGCTCTAATCACACTTGTGTTCCATCTCCACGTAACACTACAGATTACACAACAGTAATGAAGTTACTATCTAGCACCAATAAATTATAGTGCAACAAACAACATTACTAACCACATAGTAATCTGCTCATTGCCACTTTTACACAGCCTTCACAGAGGATGTTCCAAACTGTTCTCCTTGTACCATTAGATGTATATGAGTCACTTTGATATGGTCTGTGGCATGGTTCAGATCTGGGAGATGCTGTTTCTAGTTGTGGTACCAGCCAAGGACTTTCCATTTCAGATACAGCATCAATAATCTCTTTCCTCACCCTCACACTTGTGTGGAAAGTAGCTACTCATACTAAACAGGAGTCCAAGGCTGGGCACCTCCTTCCACTGAAAACACTGGATCATGCTCTGAAAAGTATTTGAACTACTACTGGTCTACTGTTCAGCCTCTGCTTTTCAGCTGTTCCAAAACATAAATTAGCTTGGATTTACATTGCTGATCGACCATGGAAGAGACTAGAATTAGTATCCTAAAGTGATTTTAATAGTGGAGTTGCAGACCGTGTGTCTCTGCACTGCTCTGATCAAACACTAGTGATTAGAGGTTTGTAGGGATTGCATCAGCTGGGTAGGCATCTCATGGGTGCTGCTTAGCTCAGTTTTGGAGGCCTTAATTCCTCTCCTATGGCTACAGTCCTAGTCAGCCTCTTAATTTAGCATCCTAAATAACCTCCAGAAGATGCTTGTTTTCACCATTGGCATAAAACCATAATTTTTTTGCATCCAAATGGGGCACTTCTGACAAGTGATGCATATGCTTCTTTAAGTGGTCCCAAATCTGGAGCAGCTCCATAACTAGAACAGTGTACAACAGAGATTTATGCACAGAAGCCTAGTGGGCTGCATATGATTTTTGTGCTCCAGCACAACATTCAAGGAATATGTGATGCCCCCATTAAATGCTCATGTTCCACACTGTTACTGATGTGCTGCTGGATGGAACTACAGGAGTCCTGTCGCAGTAAATCATCCTCTCTCCTTGTCTATGGACTCAGCTGCATGGTCAATTTTGGGATGACACCAGTAAAATATATGAGGCATTTCTAAAAACAATTATTCAATGTCTAGTGGACGTCAGTTTTGTGGGACACATAATTAAGAGTGCTACAGCTAAAGATTAACAACAAACTCTGTGTCAGCTGCATAGATGCCTATAATGAACCTCATCAAGGTCCAGGAACTCTTACTACCTTCTAGAGCCCAGTGCATCACTACGCTTTGCAAGAGGCCTACAAAGACACCTTCTAATTGAGGTCATCATCAACACAGCTGGTCAATCACTGAATATGTAGCAACTGCTGAGAGTGCACGTGTGTGTGTATGAACACGAGTGTATGTGTAAGGATCTGTACATGACCAGCTGTGTGCCTGTGTCTTCAGGAAGCTCAAGCTTTTCCATGATTAGAGACCAAAATGCTCCCATTTGTAGTGTTGTCAGCCAGGTGGATCCCAAAGACTCTGTCCAAAGCAGACCCTGATGGCTCTCCCACACGGTTTTTTGTCACATCAGATGGTACCAAAAGCCACTGAGGTGTTTGCCCCAAGAGCCCCATCTCTCTGGGATCTGAGTGTGGGGGAAGAGATGTATGCCTTGGGAGACAACCCAAGGATGAGGTCAAGTGACTATGTCTGTCTCGCCTTTATGTGCAACACTCATGGCTAGAGGCTTCCCAGGAGTCAGGAGACATGGATCTGCCAAACCAGTCCCTGACCATGAGGCTGCAAAGCATTTGGGGAAGGGGATAAGGTTTGCTGGTGTGTAGCTCATGACTCCAGAAGGAAAGGGGGACCAAAGCAACATGCATGACTTCCATGCGAGGCAGATGGGAGCAGGGAGCTGGAGTCTAATTGCTGTACTTATGGCACCACTAGGCTTTTTGGATCCATGCTGAAGAAGACACTTAGCCTGTCAGCACCTCTCTGTTTGCAGTCTCAGTCTCATTTCTGCCTCTTTACCATTGTATTTATACATGAGGAAGATACAGATAATATAACACACAGGGTGCTAAACCCAAGAATGCCCTATTAAACCCTGTACCAGTCCTTTTAAAACTGTTTCACAGAATTAGCTTTAAAAAAGGGATTTTAGATACCTATTTACAGGCTGAGGCTTTTTAAAGGTGTGAATGGTCCCATTGCTTTCCTGGAAGAATAAGACAGACATTAACATACTCCATGAAGATAAGCGACTCTGCATACATTAATTTGGATTAGTGTTTTTATGGTTTCCACATGTCTTTTATCTCCTGTGTAGAGATATGAGTAATGCTTTTTTCCTATTGAAGAGATGCATATTATAAAAATGGTTAAGTTCTATACTAAAAACACTTTCACAAGAGAGCAGAGCATGTGTACAAAACTTTTATCCAAGCAGATTTTACTTCCTCCTCTGACTGAGATGCATCATAGCCTCTGAGGATATGATCTGGAGTTCTAGACAATAACAGGGCTATTTCTTTGTCCTCTAGGCCACCCTTTTTTAACCAGACAGAGATTTTACTCACATCTAGGTTCATGGTCTCGGCATAGGAGCAGAGCATTCCTGGTTCAGAGTCATCAACTGAGTCACTGGCAGAACAAGTTCGTCTCTTTGCTGATTTCAACGCAGCAACCCAGGGGAGGATTCACTGCTATTTTTATGGTACATGAAACAGTGCCAGCCTCACAGCCTGTTTTCTTTCTTGTCCTTTGCCATTGACTGCAGCCACAGCCAGAAGTGTCCTTGATTGCCTACGTGCTTGTTGCCACCCTGCAAATAAACAGCCTTTGCTGGGCAGGGTGCTAACACCCAGCCTGTCTACGTTATTAGATGCCCACGCCTGAGGTGTGGTTACCATACTGTTACCCTCAGAGACACAGTGTGGACGGGTTTGAACTTCGTTTCAGATGAATCTCTGACCTGCACAAGGCTTTGCTCTGCACAACTGTGTGTGATCCAGGGCCACGGCTACAATGCACTCCAGTCCATCTCAGAGGAGTTGCATCCCAGGGTTGTTGGGTTTCTGCCACAGAAAACTATGGGCACTGCAAGGTTGGTGGGGATGAGAGTGGTCCCAGACAAAAATTCTCTGTATTAAAGCCACGTGCTACTGATAGTGGTGGTGACTCACAAAAGCCTTCTCCTTCCTCTCTTGTCTCCCACCCATGACAGCAGTACGGTCATCCCAAGTACCAGACTCCAGTCAACAAAGGATTTAAAGTTTCTTTCTCAGCTCTGCTAATGTGCTGCTGTGATGCACAGCTTCAGTCCCAGCAAGGCTGCAAATATCTGTGCAAGGAGATAAACTGTCTTGCCAGGACTCTCACCACTGTGAGGCAGACAGGATGACTCCAGCATATCTGATTTAATAGTGAATGTTGCACTGAAGCCATCAGCAGGCGGATGGCTTTGATGAATTAGCTGCTGAGTCTTTGCTGTTCACCCATCCATGGTGCAAAAACACTGAATATTCTGGACCAGCTGTACCCTCTTCCACAAAATAGCTGCTGGACACCAGAGGCTGGAGCAGTTTGTGTGGATGGTAAAACACATATAAATGCAAGATAAAAGTGAAATTTGGGCTGTTGCTGCTCCCAGGACCAAAGGCTAACAGATAGCATTATCTCTGGAGAACCCTCTCTTTTGCTGATAGCTTTTAACTGACTACAAGGAACATGTGAAAGGAGACAAGAAGTATTTGCGTCAAGGAGGGACTGGTACGAATCACAGCAAAGGTCCTGTGAGAGTTTGAAGTTCAAACAAAAACAGAGACAAGCATCGCCTTCTCAGTTGACTGTGACACCGACACAGCCCTACTGACTCCAGGATCATTAGTCCTTGTCCACATTAATACGAAAGGTTCAGGACACAGGATTTCAGACCACCAAGTAGTTATATCCCATTGTCTGTGGTAATGTGATATTTGTTTGAATATGAAAACCAGTCTTCTAACATAATAGATCTTATTGCTAAGACCTAAGACCTAAGACCTCTACTGAGAACGAGGAAAATTGTGTAGATGAAATGGTAACCTTTTTGCTCTCACTGCTTTCTTTGCTAAAATAGATAAGCAATAAAATATTTCAGTCTTACAAACTTGTTTCTAAGCAAGACAGCTCTCTCACAATGGCAGAAACATGAGACTGAACCCTAGTCAGGGTTCAAGAGTGAAAGGAGACACCATCTAGAGCCACACATGGCCCTCGACTGGACAAAGCGTGAAGGGATGTGCACATCCAGATGTTGCTGATGCTGTAGTGACTGCTATTTCCCGCTGATCCCAGGTGCAAGACCTCTGTGTGGACTTCAGTTTGGTTGCATTCTCCAAATTTTATTTTTATTTTAGATCAGCTTTAACAGGCATGAAGAGATTCACAAAAACAGTTTGGCCTTAGGCTTGTTCATCTTCCCTGAGAGTCTTCTGTGTTCCAGATACGTTCCCCAGGGAAGCTGAGGGAGCATTTACATTTGTTTGGAAGAGAAATTAAGATTACAGATTTTTAAAATAGTGTTTATCCCACCCTCACTCTAAGGGGAAACAAACACATGCATCAAACATTTTTATCCCTCTGCAAAATGACTCTAACTGCTCTTCAACAGATGTGGTTATAACTAGTGAACACTGTGAAATGCCAAGACTAATTTAATGCTGCCTAATACTGACAGTTGCTCAGCAGGAGACCTGCAGGTGTGCACGGATAGTGGAGCTCTGACTTGGCTGCAGAAGAACTTTAAGGAAAATCCAACCCTGCAAAAGTGAATTTGTCCTAAGTTAACCCTTAGGTTTGTTAAAACTCAAGGAGGTAGAAGGTACCTTATTCATGTTCATAAATATCATGCAAAAACTTGTGGAGTTCTGTAAAACTTTTACATCAGCTGCAGCTAAGCCTGGGCAGAATCTCCCTTCAGATCAAACTCTCCATCCTGAACTCAAGAGCTACAAATCTACAAGAACCTCTGAGATTTCATACTCTGGAGGAGTCTCCCAGAGCCATGGATTAGCTCTGGAGAAGCTTTAGGTTGATCAGCACTTGTGGCATGACCAGTCAACATGGGTAGTTTTAAACTGTAAGAGAATATGCTGATTGTATTTCCTATTCCTGCAAGTGTCATGTCTCAGATGAGGTTTTGAAAAAAACGATAAATGGAACTGTCACTTGGCTATTCCTATGGAGTGAAGACATCCAAACATGCTTGTGCTGTCCAGAGATTACATGGACATTGGACCAATGGTTTGTTCCTGCTGGTCTTGGTACAAAGTTAGGTGTCCAAATAAGCATTGGGATCCCAAGGACTCTATTGGGTTTGGATCTCAGCACTTAAGAAAAGATCTGCTTTCTTTCAAATAAATTTCCAGCTTTTTTGGTACAGCAATAGCCAGGTTTACACATTGCCCTGTAAATGTCTCTGTCTAGGAAGCTCAGCCTTCAGCATCAGTTGAACACCTACATCAGTACTGCAGTAACATCTTCCTTTTTTAACACTTTGGGAGAAAGGGAGATGTATTTATTTTATATCACTTCTCTCATACTATTTTAAAGCTTAATTCCAGATGAAACCAATCTGAACAAATATACATAAACTATGACCTTTGCAAACCTCCCTCTCATAGCTCACTTGACCTCTGTTTGCCCCTCCAGAAGAGCGTGGACTTCTGTAGGTCCTGTATGACACCAGCCAAACCCATGTGGGTATCTTACAGATCCTAAGCTGTCTCAAATGGCACTGGATGACTATGTTCAGAAAATCAAATCACAGACACAGTTTTCAGGGTTGTCCTATCATCCTTGAAGGGACAGGGTGCCACAGTGTTTGAAGATGTCTGTTCCCAGGCAGTATTAGCTGGATTTTTTTAGTTTGATGATGCATGATGAAGCAAAAGAACACACATTGGTGATCAACGTCTTTTATCAACTGATAATGTTAAATATGCTTTTTTGGCTCTTAAAGGTCTTGTTTGTAACCTCTAAAGTTTATCTATTTTTTTCCAGTTATACCAATTATTGTAGTAGAGGATACTTTATTCCCATGGTGAGTTGAAATTACACACAGTGATACTTTGCCCACATAAAGCAGCTCAGGAAGATGAGATCAGGTTTAGGTCTCTAAAACTTTCAGCTCTTGCCTTGCAATAACACACCTGAAATAGAAGAAGGAACTCATAAAAGAACAGGAAATAATTAATTCTTGAGAATAACGTTTTCTTTAAAATAATTCAAGATTTATACTTTGTTAGCTCCAACCAAACTGAACTCTGGTTTGATGAGTGAGAATTTGGAAAAGCAGATTTATCCAACAGGGTATATGCTTTTTTTTTTTTTTTTTTTTTTCTAATAGAAAATATTTTTTTTTTTTTTTTTTTTTTTTTTTGCTAATAGAAATGATTTTTTTTTTTCCCAGAATTTTTTTTTCAGAGTTATTTTTGAGATGTTAATACATGTTTCTCTCAGTCTCTAGTCCTTACCACCCAATACACACTGACTACTTTTGTGGTCGCCCAAAGAAATGATGGCATCCTCCCTTGTTTTCCATCTCTAATTGTTATTGTACCTAGCTTGAATATTTGAATGTGGAAAATGACATGTCGGGTCCACCAATCTACATGTGTGGCTGTTTAAGGAATTGAACACAGAAGAAGCATGAGTACTCTGGATTAAAAGTATGTAGAACTTCGTGCAGTTGCAAGAGTAACTTGGCATATTTTCCTTAGCTGATCATCTGCTCGCCTTTCTGAAGAAATCATGGGTCAGGTCCCATTTTCTGGACAAAATATAGGGAAGAGAGTTCTAAATATGTTGGCTGTGAAACCTGTAATGATATAAAAATTTGCCTGGTCTCAAGTTTTGTTTGAAACTTAGCTCATTTTCTCTCAAGGATTTGTTCCAGTTCCCACCCTTCCAGCTAAAACAGTTGGGCCAATCCATAGTGAGCTTGGACAATTTATGGCTCTGCATCAGTTTTTTGCAGAACTCTGTGCCTTCAGATGGTTTTGACATGAAACCAGATGAAGAATTTGCTCAGTCCAAGAACTTAGCATGCAATTCAGAACAGGAACCCGTGTAGATTGAAATTAGAGCAAATGGTTTTGTAATCCCCTTCAAAGAGAAACAACCAAGCAAAGCACAGTTCTGTTAATGGTTCAAGGAAGCTCTGTTGATTAATGACCTCAAACTATTTACAAACAAAAATAACTGGAAATGTGTTCAAAAGGGATGTCACATTCCTGTCACTCAGGGAATTTTGACTAAAATATGAACACGTTGACAGTTGCAAAACTTGGATAAGAAGGTCTCTCATTGATTTTTGTATATTCCCATGCTGTTGTAAACAGGAATTATGCCACGTAGGAAAGTCTTACAATGTTCTAAGGAATTTTTCTGAACACAGCAACAACTCTAGGGAAAGCTGTCATACTCGAAGCAATGTGGTACTAGACTGGTACTAGTATTTTAATTCCAGTTCCAGTTTTGGCTTTTGCTTCTGAGAATTTACTTGGAAATGACCTTACCACTTCTGGCATTAAGATTTTTAAATGTGGTTTGTGGAATAACTAATAAAGAAATGCAATTAACCAATTACAGTGTTGAACACATGGCAAATCATGTAAGAAACCTCAATCCCCCAGATAATACTAAGGAGTAATGTAAGAGCAATATGTTCTCTTCTGCAAATCTCTAGTTCTGAAAGCAGTAGATCTAGCACTGGTTCATGATATTTGCATTTCTGGTCATGTTTCTTCTTTTTGTCTATAAATTGGTATTTTTTAACTGCCATCAAAGCTAATGAATGGGTATCACTTTATGCCACTGTGCAGCCTGGTCACTTTTGTGGCTAATGGAAGACCTTTTAGCACTTTAGTTTTCAGCTCCACTCTTTGCTTTATGCATTTCAGACTGGACCTTTGAAATAAGTGGGTTTAGGCAGAACTAGGATAGACGAAAATTTGACTGTAAACTGTAAAAAGCATGGAGGAATGTTGGTGAGAGTAGAAAAGATGGGAGAGGAAGACTGTGGACAAGTCTGAAATGTAAATGGACTTGGGTTTGAAACATCATCTGTGTTTCTTCTGGCTCTTTATCTCTGCGAAACAATATGTTCTGCAAACTCCATGTTTCTGTAATCTGTTGATCTTGGCAGAGAAATCTTGTCTTTGAGTACTTTATATGAAAGTGGAGTTACTCATTACGGACAACTCTTCATACTTCCTATGAAGGTTTTATGAGCCACTATGGATGGCCAGTAACTAGGGAGTGGCATACCAAGAGCTTTCATGTGCTGATGCTCAAGTTACTGATCACTGCCCTGAGGAAGTGACCAGCAGAAAGGAAAAATTGTGTTTTCTCTGCAGGCCTTTCCCAGCCTGTGTGTGGTTGTGGTTCGTTTGACAGCACTGACCAAATTAAGTTTTTAAGGTTTAAGGAAATGCCCAAGCAAAACAAACTGACAGCAACAAAAAGTACCTAACTGAGTGAAATGAGTCACAGCGTAACAAAACAAAAGCCTGTGATGCTAAGTTTATTTTGCAGTTTCTGTTTGCATGGTATTTTAATTGCTTAAACTTTTAAATGTGCATATTTATGCACACATTGAATATTTGAGACCAAGCATTAGGCTACCTCAGCAATACAGCTACGAATTCCCTGTGGCTTGATTTTTTCTACTTAATGCATGCATTTCTAGGATATTTTAAGTTACTTTAGTTTGCTGATCAGGGTGAGATTAAGAGGTTTCTTGGTCACGGACCGTAGCTGCCTGTAAAGCCAATGGGTATGTGAAGGTTCAGTCTTCTTTAATTACAGAGACATAAGCACGACATGGTCAGGTGGTTGCAGACTGAAGTCAGGAGAAAGATGAATAGGAAATAAAATGCAATTTTTTTTACACTGAGCCTGATTAGATATTGGAATCACTCCCTGAAGATGGAGATAAATTCCGTCTTCTTGGGATTAGATCTCTTTCTGAAAGAAATGGTGTGACAGCTCTCAGCTGGTGGCTCTAAACAAGGAACCACACTAAGACAAATTTCTGAATGGCTACTTCTGCTTCTCTGTTTTAATTTCAGTTTAACATGCAATTCCTTTTCATGAAGATGACTACAAGATGAGGAAATGCCAGAGGCAATGTAATGGAGACAATTTTTCACTTGGATGCAACATTTCTCCTGGAGAGACTTGTTCAGGAACCGCTGTGGGGTACATCTAAGTGAACTGGTGGCAACAGAGCAGGATCTTGCTGCAAGTGAAAGTACCAGGAGAAGGTGAACCTGTGTGAGATAACTTGCACATCAGAGAGTAGGGGAGACAAATGTCTGGAAGCCTCTGAAGAGGAAATGAGAAACAATCAGGGTTCCTGCTCTATATAGCATATAAAATTAAAAGATGGGAACATTTCTTGTTATGTGGAAACAATTTCATCGTTTTTGTGGTTTATGAAGTCACTAGAGTTCTGTGAGGGGTTTAACGCCTCATAATTCACAGATGCCTGTAGGGTGTGCGTGTGCCTGTGTGCGTGTGTCTGTGCGACGCTGTTTTCCAGGTCCAAGTTGCTCCATTGGTCTGTTTGGGTGGCAGCACGAGATGAGCACCTGGGGGATATGCCTTTGGGAGGTGGCTGTGCCACGGCCTGCAAGGTAACATGCCTTGCTGAGATTCAGTGATCACATCCAGGAGGAAAATCTGGCCCGCAGTGGATCACACTGGACAAGCCACATCAGCGCTGGCTCGTTGTCAACTGGTCGCATATTTCATCAGCATCCACTATTCCCCTGGCTAAAAGTTACATTACATATACAAACACTAGGCTTGAAATAACTTCTAGCTATGCTGCTTGAAGTCCTGCCTTCTCTGTGGAACCAGAGGTGGTGAATATACAAACGTGTATGCCTGAGTTTGAATATGCACTGAAGGGCGAGCTGTCTAAATGAACTAAAATGACTAAAATGGTACTAGGAACTCCTAGAAATTAAAAATGATCCCATGATGTTTCTGACATGTCCTTTCCCAGAAATGAAAGGGAAAATTAAAGTCCAAGCACTGAGCACATTGAAGATTCAGTGCCAGATCCAGAGGCATAGTGAACAAAATAATTTAATGCTTTTGTAGATCCTGAGCTTTTTCCCATAATGCTTTAATTTTGATCATGAAATAGAGTAGCCCAAGTGTTGCTCTAACATACCCTGAATGCAAAAGGTCTTAGAAAGTTATCAAGCACAATGTTTTCTAAGATAAAAGGATACCCTGACCTTGCCCTGTATGATGGGAAAAGGCTCAGAGCCTCCTGAGCATTGAGACTTCTCCAGCACTGTGAGGATTCTCCAGGAAGCTTAGGACAACTCTGAGAAACTGAGATAATATAAAGTTGGTCTCACCTACATGAGTACCAGGTTTTACTTTGGGCCAGTTCAGATTTTTTAATGCTTAATGACAGAAGAATCACAGTCATGTTTTCTACATTTTTTATCATTCAAGCTGGCCAACTTTCAGTAAAAGCTTGTTAACTCATTTTGATAAGGGGAATTCCCACAGCCTCTATCTCAAAACCAGAACAGCAATTCTCATTGATAAAGTGCTGTGGGATCATATTCCTGTCTGTTGCTTTTTAGCAGCTTTTGGAGTTGTCTGCTCAACTGAGACAAAGAATTCATTTTATCTCCAAGTGTTACCAACACATTTCTGAGAAGGGGGTACAGTCTGTATTAAAAAAGGAATAGGAATGTAAAAAATACACTAAATTGGGTCCTTCTTATTAATTCTTATGAATTAATTGCTAACTAAAATAGTGAGGGATTCATGACATCCATGCCTTATGTTCTCTTAGGTCTGCAGGAAAAGGAGGCAATGCATATTGCCATAGGCTGACTAACTGATGGTATTTTATGAAGCAACTGAATATAAGAGGGCTGATGAGTTTGGTGAGCTGCATAATTTGAGTGTTTACTGGTTTTTGGATGACAGCCTGACATACTGTTTAGTGTAACCTTTCACAATCAGCATCTGTTTTACCAAAGAAACCAAGAGCTTCTTTCTTTAGAGTTGACTACTGATAAAGTCTAGGATTTTAGTGACATCAGTAAATGCCACTTGAGCACCTTCTCTCTTGCTAGGATGGATGAGTTAATTTGATTAATTTCAAACCCACCTGAAAACTATGGGATGAGTCCCTGGGGAGCATTTTACTGTGAAGGGATTGAGAATGGAGAGAAGAGAAAAAATTAAAAAGAGGTGAAAAACAGGGCAGAGGGAAAAATGAGCATAAAATTAAATACTCCAGTGATAGAATGCAGCATGTGTTAATGTAGAATATGACATCTACTACTACTTTGGAGAAGTATTCCAATTCCTAATTCAAAAGAAAGTCTCCCATTTAGCAATGAAAAAATCTCACACACACACCCCCTCCAAGATGTAAAAAAACCTTAAAATATACAAAAAAAGTAATTTTGTAAACTCCATCTACAATAAGAAGTACAAGTTCAAAAATTCTCTAATTCCTTGGGATTTTACCATTTCAGTATAGAAATATCTTGTCTCTTAAAGCATACATCTTTAGCAGACCCTGAGGGTCCTTACTTTGGGACACAATAAAGAGTGAGGGACAAGTTTGAGCCAGACTTACACAGCCAGATCTACACAGCAGACATCTCATTTTGTCAGCAAGCTTGCAGGTGTAAAGCAAGCATGGTTTGATCTGATGTGTGAATGTCTACACAGCTCAGGTCCATTTGTTTCGCAGCACATCATGAGGCTGTTGAATAGTCCATGGATTGACTGGGATACAAAAATCACACTCACTAAGAGAGAAGCTAGATGCCTAATGTTTCTGCAAATGGGGATGTTTAAATGAGTGTCCAGATATTGCAAGACATCGTTCTCTTTATTCCTTTGTTCTTTGTCAGTGTTTGGGTTATTTGCCTTCATTTGTAAATTTTTTTTCAAGAGGTGCTTTGCTAGCTGCAAGTGATATGAGTTGCATACAGGCTTCCACAGCTAATTCTGATGAAGCCATTTCCCACTAGATGCAATTATTTATTGTGTCCACTTTTCATGAAGTTCTCTGTCTGGAACAAAGGCCATTTTTGATCCCTTGAATCAAAATCCTAGATTAGCAGAGCCTTTACAGACATATCATTTACCCTGCTGCTGGTCTTGTCTGGCTGTCTCCACCATGTCTGGGAGAGGAGGGTTCTGGTGTGGATGTTGTACCAGAGCTGACAACACCCAAGGGATGCAACAATGTTCACATGGCAGACTGCAGCCCCTAATCCCTCGTTTCTTGCTCTTTACCATTGCTGTTCACTCAGCTCATTAGATTAACGTCATTGGGAAATGCCCAGTGGCATGATGGTGGGTCACAGCCCTTGCACAAGCTGTGAGTGGTAGAGACCAACTGAGTCTGATGGAGTTCCCCAGTTACTTCCTTGTGTTACTTTTCAAAAAACAATTTACTTTGCTAAATCCCCTGGAAGCTTTAAAAAATGTTCTTCCAGTGTAAAGTGGGATAAGTGAAGAAAAATATAAGTGTTAGGAGTCAGACCAGAGAAAAAAAATGAGCAAATGTCTTCAACATGCATAAGAAAATTAAGCTTTTTAACCTTCAAATAAGATGGGGGGAGCTCTTTGAAAATGCTTGTTCTGTGAACACACCATTTTGCTTGATTTCAGTTACTTAGAGAAATAAATTATTTGGGTTTGATACAGTTTTCTGGATTTTTTTTTTTTTCCTCCATTGTTGTCCTCTCTTTTTCTTTTTCTCATCTAAGAGAAGGGAAAAGGATAGATATGAAAAGTTATAGAAAAAGGGAAATGTGTATATTCTTCATAAGAAAAAAAGAGAAAAAATGAAGAAAGGAAAATTGAAGTCAACTTTTGAATTTGACATTACAGAGTAAAGCCTTTGATAAATAAAGCATTATTTTCAGACTTTTTTTTTTCCAAGAAATAGGAAAAAAACCAATACATTTTCCATGAAAAATTCTATCACAATATGAAGCCCTTTCTCATCAAAATGAGACATTACTACTGAAAAATATTCCATCAAGTTCTATAGAAAGGCATTCTGCAGTTGGCTCACATTTGCAGCACACACCTCAGCTCCATTTCAGATCACATGCAGATTGTCATTAGCCCAAAAATCAGGTTTTGCCCCTGTAGACTTAGTTCCTAATTCATGGGAATAGTGAGGGTGTCTGCAGAAAGCAGCCCACTGTGGATAGCTCTGTTTCTGCTCAGATGCACCAAGTGATCGTTTCTGAAAATCCACTTGCTCTGCATTGAGGACAAATCTGACAATTCTGTGTGTTTGGGACCTGCTGTTCCTCTTGTCAGTTGGGAGGATAAAACTGTAATATCAAACAGGTTAATTAACTCTTTGTCTTCAAGTCCTCTTTAGATAAGCAGTCAAACACTCTTATTTTCTGTCATTTAGAGATCAAGGTGAGGTAAATGCAGTATAGTCATCCAGACTTTGATCTTAACCATGTCTTTTGGTCTCTGTGAATTGCTTTGAAAAGGCAGGTAAGTCTCATGGAGAAATACTCTGCTTTGGAGGTCTTCTGGTAGAACTTCAGAAAAGATGATCCAGATCAGAAGATCTGCATAGCTTTAAATCACTAAGCCCTCTGAGACCTAGGCATAAGAATAGACCTAGACCATGGTCTTACCTGTAACCAGCCCTGCACTTCTCTGACTCAGTTTCCCCATTCATATAGCTGTCATTATGCAAAAAGGCAAGCTGAAAAATGTTTCTGCTTTACCCTGAATAACTTTAACACCCTGTCTTTTGTCTTTACAAACTTTAAGGACCACAGGGAAGAGTATTATTTTGTCCCCTGGAGAAATGGAAACTGAGTGAACACGTGTTACAAGTTGGCTGATTGCATGATGATGTCTTTTTCATTGATGTAATCCTGACACATATTATCTGTTCTAACAGGGAGTTTATCCTGGATTTTATCTTTCTTCTTTGAAGAAGCTAGCCATTAACAACCATTGCCAAATTGCTTCAAAGCTACTTTGAACTATATTTGCATCCTTACTCAGTTGCTTTTAGCTCTTCTTAGAGCAGCAGAGTGCTAAGAGTGTGTTGGGCACCACCAGATCATATGAGTGTTATGGTGTTTTTAAAAAATTGAAGACTTTTGTAGAAGGTAAGTCCTGAAGTCCCCTGTGATGGGGGTTCATGAGCTTTTGCTACCACTGAAACCCAAAGGCATCACAATGGGGTGCCATATCCAACACCCACCTCCTCCCTGGGTGCCAAAACTGGCCCAGGAGACCAGCCACCCTCTGCCTTTGCAATTCTTTTGAAAAAGCACAGATTTTTCATGCCCTCAAGTGCATGATTTCTCCAAAAGGCCAGCGTGTGATGGCTCAGCCCTCTGACAGTCTGTCCACCAACACATTTGCAGACAGACTGCAGCTGGGGTCCACGTAGATCTGTCCTGGATGGGAGATCATCCCCCACCCAGCAGGGAGCCTGATTTGGGGAGCAGGGACCTCTGCTTCTACACTCCTCTTTGTTTATCAATTCCTAGCTAATGAGTCCTTCTCACAAAAGAAAGTTATCCAGAGTGATAGTAAAGATGAGAGTTACAGTAAACCAGGGAGAGAGCAGTGGGGAAATGTTTGAACTCAGGGTCTTCAGCCCGGCTAAGTGGAGGGGAGAGTGTTGTTGCAGTGAAAGGACTGTTAAAAATACAAAGTACAGACTCTCTGGGGCCTCAGATGTTGTTTTACCCTATGAAACATGATTTCTTATTTTTAAATAGCTGTCATGCTTGTTAGTTTAATTTATCCCTTCTCAGCTGCAAACTACAACATTTTATGAGCCTGACTGAGGGCATTTTCACACAGGCTCTGTGGCTTTGTGCACAGCCCTGCCAGAGTCAGGCTGTGCTAAGCCAGGGTCATATTTTGTACTCAGCTACACCCCTGCAGCCCTGCTCACACCAGCCCAGAGCCCAGTGCAAAGCCCAGGAGGTTACTCAGCTCTTTAAAAAGGGTTTTGGAAAGGAAACACCTTGAAACTAGTCTGTGGTGTTAGTTCACTTGTGGTATCGGAGACTCAAGGACGATGATGCTACTGTTTTTTTCTCTGATTTCGCCCAATAGTTTTGTTTTCTGCTAGATTTTTTGAGTAGTCAAATAATCAGGTCTGCTTTAAGAAGTGACTGCAAACTCTCTGTTACCCACAAAGCCTGGGTTGTTAGAGGGGATAAAGCCAGGGAAACACTAAGTGTCAGGAGCAGAGCGCAGAGACACATGTTCTCGCTTGGTTTCGGCTCGTGTCTAGACACACATGGACAGTGCTATGTCTGCTTTAATAATAGCAAAGCCACTTGTTAACATGCTTATTGTTAATGAAGAGCCACAGTACCTGGGAGCAGAGCCAGGTGAGCTTGAAAGATCCCCAGATATGTGCAGCTTAACTCCTTTGCATGGACTGAGTTGCTTGCTCTAGTGAATCCAGCCTCATGGATCCAAGGTATATGGATATTATTTTCTCCTCTGTGCTGTGAATTTGTCCCAAACATTTTGTACCACATGGTACAGAAGGACTGTGGCTGAGGCAGGAACTTGAACTTTGAGTCTTTCAAATCCCATCTCCTTGCCTGTATCCTTCCTTCTTGATCCATTCTTGCAGTAGGTGTTTATTTTCACGGGAACCCAACAAAACTCTGCTGAACTTCACTTCCACCAGGAAGGTGGGAGTGATGGGCAGAAGTGCTCACTACCTTGAACTTCCCCTGTGCAAAATGTAGGCCAGGTTTTCAAACAAGCTGAATATGACCTGATTTGGTGCAGAACACTGGGCAGATAACTGTTCTCAAGAAAGACTGATAGCTTGAGCTGCAGGAATGATACAGGATGTGACTTAGTCTAATTAGAAGGGCAAATGAAAGGGAACTTCCTCCCTGTACTCTGTCTGGTTAAGGACCATGCATCTGACCTTGGCTTTTCATCAGCTGAAGTTTCATTCAACAATTCTAAAACTGCTTTCCAGGGGGGAGTGTAGTATTAGACACAGAGGAGCCAGAATTGTTGGCCGTGATCAATAATCTGATTGTCAGTTTCTAGGTTTTCACAAAACATACATTGCGTTATATGAAGCAAAACCAGAAGCAGATCTTTCTGTAATACATGGGAGGGCTTTACAGGGAGCCTTCCTTCAAGCAGACACAGGCAGGAGGTATCTGGAAATCTGGAAGACATGAGAATGAAACGATGACTGATAGAGAAAGAGAGACCACAGAAGACATCTGTAAGCCTAACCACATGAGAGACCCAGAGGCAACTTCAAAACCGCTAGTACAGCCACTCTAGGACAGCTTCATTGAAACAACGTGCTACAGAAATATCATTCAGGGCTTTGTATTGATACAGGATGATGACTGCAGTATGGGGAAAACAGCCCATCTGGACTGAATGAAGTGATAAACAGAGTGATTTTATTTGCTTGTGGCACTGCCAAGGCTCTAGAGCCAACTGTCCAAATTTCCATTGTTTTGATTCAATTCAACCTTGCTCCCATCTCCTTTGCTCTCATGCTGCTAAGAAATTGGTTTTAAGACAAGGAGGTCATAGGGAAAGGTTTGAAGTTCAAAAGAACCTTGATTTTGAGTATTTACTAGAGCAAAGGTGAAAAGCCTTGAAAATGTGAAGGGTGTTAAAATGTTTTGTGACTGTAATGATAGCTTGTCATCATCGTGCTGGAATGGAGATACTCCTCTCTTACCCACTTATGTCGGTAATAAGGTGTTTCACTGCAGCCCATGGAATCGGAAAAATAATAAATATAAAAACCCAGTGCATAACTGGCTTTAGGAAAGAAACCTAAAGCTTGGAGCATCCCCAAATTACTTCAATCTTCAGCTAAACCTCGTAAGATCGATGAGTTTGTTTACCTCTCCAGGTAAACCATTCTGAGGCTTTTCGAGGAGGGAAAAACCAGCACTCTCTCTGGCTTGCATGAATTCCCAAGAGCTCAGTGGGAAAAGTGGGAAGTGAAAGTGTTTGTTAAGTAGCAAATCTCTCTGCGATGTCACTCACTCCTCAGCGAGAAATAGCTAGGTGGAATGATTGGCTTTTGATGAATCTTTCAGTACAGCCTTTATAGCCTCATCTCCAAACAACAGAGGAGCAACACCACACACTGCTGCACACCAATGGCATGTTCAGCTGAGGCTGGGGCATTCCCTGCAAGAAAGGGAGGTCTCTGATAAACCCAGTGTGTCTGAACAAAGAACAGTGTCAGAAGCTGTGAACGTGGAGGATTTCACAAGAATATGTATCTTGGAATACTTTCGAATAATGCCTCGCCCAAAGACGACACAAGTCAGTGAAATATTTTCTGTGATTTTTGTATATGTTAGATGAAATCCTCATAGAACAGGAGGGATGGCTGCAGGACAAAGTGCTGCTGGTGAAATATGGTCCCGTTTTAGCTGGGATGAGAGACAGCCAGGATGCCTCCTCCAGCTCAATGGCCTTGGCAACAAGTCCCACAGCACTGTATCATCTCGGTGAAGCACTAAGTGGCCATGATACCCTATACAGAACATCTGCTGGGCAGCCCTTTAGTATCACAGTTACTAATAGGGGCTGCCTTGTAATTAAGAGATTGCTGCATGGACCATGTAACCGGTCAATAGTTTTCCTAAACAGCCTGTCTCTTGGAAGAAGGCTACATAATGAACGAGTGTCAGTAGGTCATGAGTTAGAAACAGATTTTGTCTTGCTGGGAAAAGTTATGTTTACCAATCATTCATTAGGTGTCCCAGATGGATGCCGCCGGGCAGAACGATGGGGAGGGAGATCACCACAGCTATATCCCAAGTCACCCTAAAAGAGCAGAAATATTAGCAAATGGTTATTTTTTTTTATTACATTTTTTGATATCTGGATGGGTATATTGTGGTGAAAAATGACATGCTCTCCCTTGTAAAAATGGTAATGATTTTTGCTGTCACTTTAACTTAGGCATCCTGCAGCTGGTACTTTTTGGACAGCTGGTGTGATAACCTCAGCTGGGTAGTGCCTCATGACCTTCTCATCATGGTCAGTTGGCATATAAAACATATCTGGTCCATGAATAAAAGTTTTGATTTCCTTTCCAGCTAAACACTGGGGCTCCCTGCTGTTTTAAAATGCTTTCACCCCCTCACTTATATGGACACTTTTCAGCCCAGAGCAAACCACAAAATTAAATGGAGAGGTTTCTCCAGAGGATTAGAGCTGGGTTTATGAACCACAGTGCTTATTTGATGTGGATTATGGGTGAGACATTGCAAAGGAAACTTCCAGAATGTACGATTCAGAAAAAAACCAAAACTTGCATTTGAATTTTTACACAATTCTAACACATTTTTCACTAATCTGCAGATCATTACAGGAAAAAAATAGTGACGATTGGGGAACACGTTGGGTGAAGCAACCCAGTGCACATGGTGCTGAGATGCAAGGTGGCAGCACCTGGGGGGTACCTGAGCTAATGCAGGAGTTCACTGTTTTCTCTTCCTCTCAAGATTTTGCAGTCATGAATGAGACCAGATGCTTTTTGTCTGTGCCTGTGGGTAGTCCCTTACCCATCACAAGTGAAGAGATTGGGCCAACATGTAGACAGAACTCACAGTGAGCACAGTTGGAGTCAGGCCAGGTATTTTCTGCTGGTTTGCAGAGGGAGGACACCAGGTTGGTGAGATGCTAGGTTGGTGAGATGTCAGGTCCCTGACACCCTCATGAGCAGGGAGCCCTGGTGTCTTTCCTAGGGTTCTCCTCTCGGCAGATAAGGCGGGAGTCATCTGACCATAGCATAGCTCCTAGGCCACCTGCAGTTTCCTTTATACTCAAAGAAGAAGAAATTGTTCCTTCTAGGACAAGGTGAAGTGGACACCTGAAATAGTCATAAATGTCCATTCCTTTGCATCAAGCGCAAAGGCAGTCTGGAGCTGTTATATCATGTATATGCATTACTATTTTCCATGGCTAAAGTTAGGTGTTGCAAACCCCTCTCTGGTGGCTCAGACTGATAAAGGATGGAGGTAGCTGAAATTTAAACAGATATTTTGCCATGTTTATTTAACTGTGTTTTTTATTTCTCTTCTCCTGGGAATCTAATCCCATATGCCCATATTCCCACCTCAACAAGGCAGCTATATGCATCCATCGACTGGAGTCAAAGCAGTAAAATTAACCACAGGGTTGGCCAACTTTTATTTCTATTTGGCTACACTGGTTGTTGACAGGCAATTTTTGGGGCTAAACAGACAGAAGAAAGAACAATGCTTCGACAATGCTCTTCCCTCAGGCTGTGATGTCTCAGAAGCTTGGATGTGCTTGAATGGCAGGATTGACCAGAGAAATGTGTCAGAGGCACCTTTCTACAGCTTGGTCCTGCTTGCTTTACAAATACATGCCAGAACACAATGAACTGCTTGCTGTGCAGGGCATGGTCCTGTTCGTAGGTAGGTGGGTGCAGATTCCATGAAGAGTCAGCTGGGAGACACAGGTGGTGTCTCATGTTGTCCCATGGTGGAGTATGAAGGGTCTGAGATATCTTTGTTCAAGATAGGCAAAGCTAAGCAGGTCTCCCTAGAAAATGTATTTTTTCTTAGCTCACTGTCCATTCTTGCAGTGGAGAGTCAGCTTCATGGAAAATTCATAATAAATAGTGGAGATTACCAGTTAGTCTGCCCCTTGATTTTTAAGCCGCTAAGATCACCTCCAAAAATGGTGCTAGGGGAGCTCCAGGATTACTAACGTGGCTGAGTCTACCAGATCCTTACAAAAGTCCCACTCTTTTTCACCCCCACTGCTGCTGTTTTCTTCATTTAACAGGTGAAAAATAGAGATTTATGACAATTGAGAATGAAACTAATTTATGTCCCAGTGACATGTACTGTGGCATGGGAAAACCTGTGCTGGAACATAATGCTGACTGCAGAGGTTTAACATTCATGCCAATGCCCACCAATACTGCCAGTCTGTCGCCAGCTGTAAGAAAATGCTCAGTGAGTAAGAAATTCACTCTGCGTGTCACCATAAAACATATTGGCCCCAGATGAGTGGAACTTTGCTTAACCAGGCGTGTGCTCAGCTCTTCGTCCTCATCCCTCCCTGCTGTGAGAGCAAGTGGAGGGCAGGGAAGGGAGTGAGGAGTCAGAGCTGGGACGGGATGAGGCAAGGGAACGCTCTCCGGGTTATTATTGTTCTAGTAATTAGAGCTATAGGAATTCCCATTATTCCCAGGATGCCTACACAGAAGCTGTTTGCGTTCTGCAAACCTCTCCAGGTACTCAGAGGGGATTTACCTAGTGCGAGGTAATTTGTAGCCCTGTTGTCTGTCTATTTACTTTGGGCTGTGCACACTCTAAATGGGAGGAAAAAATCTCAGGGATGGGGGGAGATGAAGGAGGAGGGATTCTTTGCCCTGATGAATTGAAGTGTTGTTTGAAAGAGGCAGACAGGATTCCCGATATTGCTTCAAGTTCGGAGGCCGCAGCCGGGAGGGGGAAGGGGGAAAGGACAAATCCTTTAATGAAAAAAGGTTTGGTCTCCCCCCCCCCCCCCCCCTTTTTTTTTTTTTTTCCTAGCAATTTTAATTATCACTAAAACCTCCAGCCCATTCAGGCTCCTGAGAATACAGTTGGGCTCTCAGCTGAGGTCTGCATTTATTAAAATCCACCCGTTAGGCTGGGAATGCAGGCTGGTTTCTGTAGTGGTGTCACCGCTGGTGTTACGGGTCTCCTGGTTCTCACATTACGCACCATGGACTCCACCACTCCGCATTAGCGAGGCCCAATTAAACCAAGCAGTTGATTAAACAAGCCAATCAGGGTAATTAGTTTAATCAGATTCCCTTGGTAGCCAGCACTGAACTGCTTGTAAAAGGCAGTTGAAGAATGAAGTGCACCTACTTAAGCTCCTATTTTATTTTATTTTTTTATGCCTGAGGTAATTAGAATTACCCATGGTGAGCTGAAAATCCAAAGGCCCAAATGGAGAGCGGGGAGGACGATTAATGAAGGCGATGATGTGTGAAGCAAACAGAAAGGAAGACAGGATGTGTGGTAAACAAATGGAGAGGAGGCAGCCCTCTGGAAAGGGGCACAATGAGCAGCCTCTCCGCCCCGCTCAATGGCTCTGTCTGAAGTGGCCGGAGACGCCAGGGCTTTTAGGGCAGAGAGGAGCATGTTCCTCCTTTCTCTATGGTGCCACCTCAGCCACCAAGCTTTGCACTGGAAGGCTGGGAGAAATGGGAGAATTTATGCAGCTGGTTGCTGCCAGCGGGCATCCCACGCTGTCTCACGGCTGCTTCTTTTTTATCAGTTTTGGTGCAGAACCTGAGCACTGCTGTCAGAGGAGAACCCTGTGGGTTGGAAGGGTTGGGTCACTGGACCTTCTCCTCCTCCCAGGAAGGCTGGGTGGAAGGGTGGGATACCTAGCCACCATGGGTCCACATTTCTGAGGCTGTCTTTCTGCTCCAAGTGCCACACATTACTATTTGGCTTGTTAATTTTACCTGCCTGTCAGATGTCACCATTACATAGAAAAAGCTGAAGCTGAGCATTTTTCAGTGTCTTTTATCTCACTAAAACCAATCCCAGATTTTTGACTTTGTGTCCTTGCTCAAAATAAAAGTAAATTTCAGCTCAGTTTGTCAGCTGCCAGAGTCACCAGGGAAAGGACTCGGGAGATGGGGATTTTAGCTCTGCTCATGCTGGAGACCTCCCTGTTTGTGGGCAGCTGAAGAGGGTCCATATGTAAGAGCAAAACTTCAGGGTAACACGCAGTGATGCTGCACCACAACACCCTCCACTCCCTCCAGCTGTCTGGGACTTCGGCTTTGAGGGCTTTTTATTTAATGCTGCTATATTTTTGAATACTCCTCTGTTATTTTTTTCGCTATATCTAAATGCTTTTTAAGCTCGCTTTCAGCACCCACCGCTCCTGCAGCACAGGGGTCCACAAATGAACCACATTTGGAGCAAAGAGCTGTCTCCCATAGCTGATTCTAAGCAAACTTAAGAGGTTTTTTTGTGACCTTAATCCGTGAAGAAAACCCCTTCTCTACCTCTGGCCATCTTTGTCCATACTTCTGCTATGTTCTTTCTGATGTGGACAGACACAAACTGCTCACGGTATTCAAGGTGTGGGTGCTGTACAAATGAATATCATAATGATGCTTTCTCTTATGTTCCTACTCATTTTTCTGAATGGGACTATACTCTTGGCCTCAGTAATCTACTGCGGCATTGAGTTTCACAAGCCAGCTCAGCAGCATGGATGTGCTGATTATCTGTTACTACCCTCAGAAATGCAGAGATGGAACAAGAAGACATTATACTGTTGTTCAAGGCTGTGCATGTTGCCGTAACACATTCAAACCTGCCTACCTTGTCTGTTTACAGTCAGGTCACTGTGCTGCAGTCTGCTAAATTAGATCCAGCTGACCCAAATGAAAAAGAAAAGAAACAATATGACAATAAACCCTCAGCCTTGCTCTTCCCCGTGGTCTGCAGAAATCCCTGGGACCATCAATCTTGAATCTCTAACACTCTTCTAAATTGATACTTTTTTCATTTAAAGCCCCATCCAATCTAATCTCACTCCACTTACAGCACCATACATTTATAAAGCTTTCCCACTATATTTAATGAGTGACCAGGGCCTGCCAGCCCCAAAAGGTTATAGGGAAATTCTCTGAAATAGGCACTTTCTATTCTCCTGGCTCATTATTTCCTCACACAATAATTTTCAGAACTACATCAAATACATTACCCAAAGATATTCTTGCAAAGCACTTACAGTAATTACTTTTACCTAATACACTGCAGTGTAATGTTCAGAAGAGCTAATTTCCCCAGCAGCTCTTACCTATCAGCAGAGGAAAACACCCAGGCATCACCAGGCTGACTACTGGAGTCTGATAAAACTGAATAATTAAATGTACTTGGCATGTCCTACTGAGGAAGTGTTTTGGGTTGGTGCACTCTTTTAAAAACCTTTGTCCACTTATGCCCTTCTGGTTATTACTAGGAGAGAAGTGCTTGTAAAATCTTCTTTCTTTCTAAGAAGGAGACCATACTTAAATGTGTCACCTTATCTTGCACCTTATGCCTGTCTCAGGCACATAAACTGTGTCCACACTTCTCACAAAGCCATCCGTCAGTCCTTGACCCTGAGACCAAGTGGCATGGGCAGCCCACCAGGGTGTGTTATATGGCATGGGACATAAATGGGATTGGTGGTGAATACACAGCGAAGTGGCAGGGAACATTTAAAATTGCAAAGCCTGCTGAGGTAGGTTTGCAGGACTGTGAAGAAGAAAGGGAGCCAAATCTGAGGCATTAGATTAGTGCCGGTAGAGATCCGTTCTCAGAACTATGCCTTGTTTTGATTTCAGAGGGACCTGGCTGAAACAGTCTAAACCAGACAGGGAGCAAGATAATGACAAGGCAAGACTTCACAGACATCTGTTTATCAATGTGGATGAACCCAGACAAGATGCTGAAGGCATAGGATAGAATGTGGGTTATGTAGGAAGACATAAAAATAGGTCACAAGTGAAAGAAAAATTTTTTTCCACTGAAAGTGATTTACTCTGACCAGGTAGATCTCATCTCTGGATCTTTGAATGTATCCAAAGGTTGTTAATTTTTTTAATGAGCTGGGAAAGTAGAGGGCACCAGTAACACCAAGAAAACAGATGACTTCATTAAGAGTTGGCTGAGTTGATGTTTTTTTTCCCCCAGGAGGTCAATAGATTTCATTAGGAAGCAGGAAATGGCTCAGAGACCAGCTACAAGCTTTTCATTCCAGGTTGAGGTGGAAAGGACCAAGAATGACTGGTGGAATTGGGGACACAGCCACAAAAGACCATGAGATGTGGCTGGGAATGGGGATCACAGGCGGTCACAGATGACCAAGTTCAGACAGGGGTAATGTCCCTACAGCCTCAACCCCACCATTTAAATCATGTAAGTGTACAGCTTTTACAGGAGGAATGTCCTGGTAAAGCAGGTCTACAAGCAGGAACTCCTGTGGAGAGGTCTTGCAGACTCCCCAGTTCTTAGACCGTTTAAGGTGTTTTGCATGTATCTTTCCACATGTAGGTGGTATTTGAGTAAAGTTTTTTGAACTGGCCTTTTAAACCTCTCAGTGTTCATGTGTGTTTGGCACTAGGGTTTCCCCTCTGGTGGTTATAGAAATGGTGTTCACAAAACCTCAGATATTTGAATCCAAGTCCCGATTCCTTGAACTGTCCCAGCCTAGGTGTTGGTTCTGCGTTTGAAACAAATTTTAAGTCTCTCAGTGCTCCCTTTGAAAAGACATGCAAAGTCCTCCGTCCCTGGAACAATGACAAGGGACCAGGAACATCTGCGCTGGAATGGCCGTAGCAGGCTTGCTGTACAGTAACGCGTGTTGGCTTGACAAATTCCCATTAATCCCACCACCGTGCTGGATTTTGCCTATGCAGCAACGCTAGCAAGCCGCTCCTGACCTCGTCCTTGTAACCCACAATGTAGACGAGATATCTGTGATGCTGAGAGAATGAAACGCTTCAGTTTTACATGAAAAAAGGGTATTCAGGCTTCTAGGCCCAGGAGTACAAATTATTAATCACTCCTCACAAGGAATCTGCAGATGGATGTTTAGCACTATTCACCATGACATAACTGCAAATCAATTAGTTCATTTTGTCCTACCCTGAGGCTGTCTGGCAGACAATAGCAATGTCTTGTGCAAACGCCTTTATAAAGAAGACACAGGGGGAAGGAACCACAAAGGCCATTGGTTCTAACGAGCAATTAGGAAAGTGTGCAGGGCTCGCTTTCTTTTTTTTCCTTCTTCCCCCTTTCTTTCTTCAATTCATTCCGAGGCTCTAATTCTGAAAATGATGCTTTTCTTCCCAACTTCCTGTTTGTCAAATGAAGTGCTAATCAGCAGCTTACAGCTCTCTAGCCAGCAAGGGAGGATGAGGTAAGAAGGAGTTGGGAAAAGTGGAGAGCCAGGGAACAATGTGGGGGAAACAATGCTCACTTATGCTCTTCAGGCTTTCTGGGTGATGAGGGCTACATGTAACTCCCAGGAAAAATAACCTGCGGTAAAGCACTTGGTCGTGATGCTCAGAGGAAGGAAGCCCGTTGCTCCAGGGAAGGCAGTGAGTGCTACCCAAGTGAATCTGGTCCCCCATCGATATGCCTGACATTCTTTCCTGTGGTCCCTGTTGGAAAAGGCAGAAACCCAAGTCCAGACTGGGATGACCCCATCTGCCCTCTGCGGGGGATGAATCCCCTTCCAGCACTGACAGAGAGACCAGATATGCCTTGTTGCATTCCTAAATTTAGGAGAGGTGAAGCCAGGTTGACCAAGATACCTCCACCTACAACTTTACTTGGGAGGTGATCACTGAGAAGGGCGCCGAGGTGTCTCCACTGAGGACAGGTCTTGCTCCTCTGTTAAAGACAGATGCAGAACAAATAGAGTACCACGCCAAAGATTTGCTTTTAAACTTTTGTAAGAATGTCAGATTTACCAGTGAATTAAAGGCAGAACTCCTGCTGGAGAGACAAGCCATCTGAAGTGTATGCCCTGCCCAGGAGAGCAGCTTTTAGGATTCCCTTCCCTTTGCCTTTAAAGCCCCTCTCTGTCGTGGTGCTTGCAGTGTGCTTCCAACAGTAGACCACAATGCCTCTGGGGGCAAACCTTCCTTATTTCCCATAAGAGACTGGCTGCAATGGTGTTCCCTTGCAGTGCATCCCTGGGGGATCCCTAGGCACAATTTCACCCTTAAGCATTGCACTGTGCTGAACTGGGGGCTAAAGACTACAAACTGTCTGTCAGTTCTCTTTGTTCTGCTCAGACGAGAGATTGCTGATGCCTGCAGTCAGGTATCCACAAGCACTGTCACACAAAAGTTGTGTATTTACTTGTGGGCTGCCAATCGTATTTTTCTTCTTGATTTCTATAACCTGTCATACAGGTGATGATTGGAATTTTTGGCACACAAGCAGTTAAACCCATGCAAATAGTATTTACATGAAGTTTGAGCAATATATGCAGCCATCTGGAAGGTCCGTTCCAGACCAATCCCTGCTGGCATCACCTTGCTCTGAATGTATGTGTGCTCTCCATGTGGCTGTCTAGTTAGTAGGACTGGTTATTTGAATTGTGGTTTCTGGACAGGTGTCTTAGTACCACCTTTGCTTTTTCTTCTTTTTGTTTTGCTCACTACTGCTTGAACTTTGTTGCTTGTCAAATGACTGCCTGGTGGCTTGTAGGAAATTTGTAGGAAACTTCAATGTCACTCTTGTAGAAATGCCTCCTCTGCAAAATCTGCTCTAACTCATCAGTAAGAAGGCAGGTATCAAACTGTGCCTTGGTACTTAAGCCTCTTGGAGTAGAGATTAATAATATTTTGAGCCAGAAACTAAAAAAAAAACACAAAAAAAAGGAAAATATCTGAGAAGAGTTTGAGATTCATTAAAAATGGTAGATAATTTTGAAAGAGTCAGCTAACCTTATTTTTTAAAAAGGTGAAAAAAACCTAGAACAGACAGTTTTAGGAGCTTTTCCACTTTCCAGGTTAGCTAATAAGACCACCTGGTGCGAGAAGAGACGGTCACATTCACCTGTACTTGCTAAATCTTGTTGCTTCCCTCACCTGATGCCAGTACTCATTTGATGTCACTGTACTCTACACCTCGAAAATACTAACCCTACTGAAGCTTCACCACCAGTAGGAGGCTTGGGGCAGGTGCAAACAAGCAGCAAGGGTTAGGCTGGAATAGAGCCTTCCCTCTTGGTGACATCTTGAAGCTGAACATAACTTTGGCTCCTTTGAGAAAAACTTTTTGGTTTTACCTATCTTTAAAAATCTGTGTGAAAAAGAAATCTCACCTAAATCACTTTTGAAGTGCTTCTGTAGTAAGCCCATAGACCCTGGTAGTTCATGTCCTCTGTCCCCTGGGCATGTGAATACTCTGAAACACTTCAGCATTTTGTTCAAAGTAGCCAGAAGACCTTTGGCACAGCAAGATCTTAAACAACGCACTTCTAAATCTTGGAATTGGTCCACAAACCACCAATCATCCTTTTTCCCTGTCAAACTCTTATCATCCACAAACTCAGGAGATCTAGACAGAAATTAAACAGTGCAGGAATGAAAGAATGCTCACTAAATCTCTTCTGTATTTCAGCTATTTTTTCAACTTTATGTCAGAAAAGCTTTGCTGAAATGATAGAATGGAGAATTCCACCTTTAATTTGACACTGATTAAACACTATGTTGCTTTTAACAGGTGAGTGTTCATTTCCATTCATAATATTTTAAGAGATAGACAGGAGTTACCTAGGCAGAAGAAGACCCTTTACCTGGGTTTGATTTGAAAGCCACTGAAGTCATACACCCTTCACCTAGCTGAACCACACTTTGCATTGGGTTTGAGCAGATACAGGTTCAAATCAGAGTAGTAACAGATCCTGCTTTCTTGTCATCAACAACCTGACTACAACCATGGTCTGAAATCAAGCAAGAGAGGACTTTTTTTTATGGCTCACCTGCAGATGAGCCTTCCCCCTTGGGAGTCTGCCACCGTCCCGGAGACCAGGGATCTGTTCATTCAGTGCGTAGTGCTGTGAGCAAGCAGAGAGGTACAGAAAGCAAATCCCCTACCACATGCAGGATTTTTACTGCTACAAGTGAGAAATTAAGGCTGGTCATGAGAAAACATCTATTGCCCCAGTAGCTGTTGATTCACCCAAATTAAAGTGTGCCATGGAAGGGGTTGAGTTTCTGGCAGGCTTTGTCAAAACCAGAGCGTGCTCCCGATAGAGCTGCACTTGCCAGCTAGGTTTCAGCCCTGTCCAGTGTCTTCAGTGGCTAGCTTGGCAGGGTGCCTGGCACCCTGGGCCTCCCAGGTCTGGGAATTACAGAGGCATGGTGCTTCTTAGCCTCCCAGCTAGAGAGACCCAGGCCAGCCTGTCAGGTGCCAGCAACTTTGTCTGAAAGAGAAATGGTCTCTGGCCCCAGTTAGACTTGTTCAGGTTGTCCCCAGACTGAGAATTGCCACAGGGTTAAGCAGAGAAAGGTTAGTCCATGTGGAGAATTTCAGAAGGTCTCATTTTCATCCCACATCTGAATTAAAAAAAAAGCCACAACAACTTTGGAAAAAAAAGACAGCTTTTGAAATCATGAATCAGATTTCTCTCTCAGCTCCAATAAACAAATTACACACAAAGAAGGAAGGGAAACACTATGAGGAAGGTGCAAAGAAAAAAAGATGAGGGAAGTCAAATAAATGAGGCTTTCTCCAGTCCCTAGTAATCACAATCCAGTTCCATCCAGGAATCTGTGAACCTTCTTGGAGAATTGCTCCAGAAACCACATCTATTTGTCCAGACCAGAGCTGGATGCAGTGCACAGGAGTCCCTGGTGGAGTGTGCACTGGCTCTTCTTTCCTTTGGAAGGAGTCCATGGCATCCATACATCCTTGAGGTTCCCCATCTCAGTGGACGTCTACTAGACTTCCCGTCCTCCTGGATGTGGCCAAAACTTGGGTCTCATTCCCTTATTCCCCTGTGGGAGAACAAGGTAGGGAGGTGTGAAGGAAGTCTGCCAGCATCAGGGAGAAGGACCATGTTTCCTTTTACCACCCCTAGCAGCTCTGATGACCCGGCACCTTCTGCTTGCCTGCAGCAACCTGCTGCCTCTCTGATCAGACTTGTTTCTCCGGAGTCTCCCTGTTGGCAGATGGCTTGCGTTCAGGCACAGCCAGTATTAGTTAATCAGCACATTTAATACATTAGCATGCACTTATTTATCTGCATCCACTGAGCTTTGTAAGCTGCAACTCTCGTAGCTCAGGCTGGAAAATTAGTTTCACAGCTGCAGAGAGTAGCTGTTCATTTATTTACAGTCCTTGGAGACCTCGCTGAATGCAACAGCACAAAACAAAATGAGGCCTCTAATCCAAAAGCCAGGAAGCTTAAGCACCTGTAGAAACAGTTTGCATTCCAAGGGGCAAATTATCTCTAATCTTGTTAAATGACTGCACGGCGAAACAATCGCAAAATGCTTTCTTCGATGGCCCATAACCAAACACAAGGGGTCCGTGACTGCTCAGTGTGAGGGAGAGCCAGTAATCCACCAGGAGGACACAGCTGATCCCAAACAAGAGCCGCAGTCAAAAAGAAAGAAGACTCGAAATAATGCTTGAACTGTTTGAGAACGGATGCTTCCAATTTTCTAAATTACAATAGCAACTTGTTGCCAGGCAATTACAGTGTTTCATCTGTTTTTTCCTGCTTTGCCCCCCACCTCATTTGTTTTTCTTCAGCAGATGCTGAACTTTGTCAGTCAGGTCCCTTTCTCCACCCCCTGAAGTTTACAACTGATAATGAGCCACCACCCAGACACAGCCACCAAAAAAAATCAAAACATAAGAAAAAGGAGGAAAGGTGATATGTTTTTGTGCTTGTTCTCACTCTGACAGAAGTACCTTTGCCCATCATTACAAATCACTGCTTTTTTAAGCAGGCTGCTGGATATTTTTTCTCACTGTCCAGGACACATGCTGCACACATAACTTTGACAAACTACCTATAACTATTCACTGCACCAGTAAAAAAAGAGAATTAAAAAATAGTAATTATGCTTTATGAAACTCCAATGACAGTTGAAGTCTGAAATCTCCTACAAATTAAAATAAATGCTTAATTCAAACAGGGGTCACAGGAGTGCTGGAGCCAGACTCTCTGCATGTATGCTGTTTTCTGTGAGGATGGACTTGGTTTTGTGATGAGCAGGCAGCATGGATAGCTCCTTACTGCTAGAGTAAATTCAGATCTGGAAATGGTGCACTGATGTGTACCTGTCCTGGGTGAGGGGAAGTGGCACTGGGGACACTCTGCCAGGTTATACCCAAGCCCAGCACTCCGCCCTTCAGTGGGGTCTCAACCAGTCCATAGCTCATCTATGGAGTAGCACTGAAATCAGAAAATCAGATTTTAAAACACATTTCCCCTCCATGGAGCAGACCCATTGACCACGCAGTACAGTAGGGACAGAGGACATGGACCCACAGTGAGAAAGGTATGCGTTGCACATCTCTCTCTGGACAACTTTGGGGCATGGCACCTTCTTCCACTTTGCTATGCTCTTCAGCATCATTTTAAGGGAGTGTCTGTACCTCGAAAACATTTTAGGAACTCATGCTCTGATGACTTACTGCTTCCCTGGAGAAAAGGTGCCACAAGCCAGTGGTACCTCATTTCTGGGCAGGGCCACATTGTCTGGAAGAGTACATCAGTGACAGTAACATCACATTAAAGCTATATTGGAGAGTTATTCACTTTCTTCCTGAATAAGTCAGCATTTTTCTCCCCTGTCTCCACACTGAGCACCATCTCCAAAGTTCCGTTAGTGGTACATCTATGACCTTGGGCAGGGTGCACAGGGAGATCTGAAAGTGTAGGTAGACATAACTTCTACAACTCTTCATCTCTGTCTGCTATTCTTCTAGCTGCTGAAAGATCTAGCTTCAAGGACAGGTTTCTTTTGCTTTTGAGTCATTGCTCTTCCAGTGTTCCTGAAGTGGAGGAACACTGGGAGTAGTTTCTGAGAAATTATGAGCTAAATGAGGTTAATAATGTTCATGTGTCTTAGAACTGGCTTGACTGAGCTGGTAGAAATTAGACCAATGAAGCTTTATTGATGTGCATCAGCTGGAGTTTGAATAAAAGAGCAACCAGAATTTACATACTCATGGTATGAGACTCCAAATTAATGATGAGTGAGTTACATGTAGGGCCTTCTTGGCCAGCTGGTGGGCATTGGAAGTGCCAACAAGGTGGAGGCATGAAGCAGAGAAGCTAAGCAGAGGAAGGGTACAAGGAAAGGAAGAGATTACCTCCAGCACATCTGCTCTGCAGAGCTTGAACTCACTTTCCATTTTCAAACAGGCTAAATTTGCACACACCCACCACACACAGCTGACTGTACTTTAAGCCCATCCTCACTTTAAGTGGAATAATAATGAGGTAGATTTTAACCCCATGTGGCCACAGAAGCTTTGGTTAGTTCCTGGATCCCTTATCTCCAACTCTGGGACTTTTCTTTTATGGAAGATAGAGATTTCTCTATAAACTTCAAGAAGGGATTAAATCATCTTTAGAAGCTTAGCTGAGGCAAACAACAGGCAGACAACAGCCTGTTAAACCCAGACTGCTGCCTCTCTACAGTTTCCCAGAGCCTTCAGACTGGCCCTGTGGTTCCTTCTACTTTTTCCTCTTCTTTTCTGCCTCTTTTCATGTTACTGCCCATTTTCTTAAAGCATCTGAGAGCTAATAGATCACTTCAAATTGAATGCAATTGCTCCCCAGCAGTGAGATGCTGTGTTTCCTCTGTACCGCATCTATGCACTGTTCCACTAGATAAACAGCACCAAATGTCATCTGAGAATCACATCCTGCTTTCATTCTCTCCCCTCGCATTCGAGGCTCTAGCTTTGTGTGGGAGTGATTCACTTTCTCATTGAATGCAGAGTGAAAGCCCATTTTCAGCACTCTCCCAACACCCATGCACTACCAGCTATTCATTTCCAATGATCATTTGTATTTCTTTTGGAAGACCTTAAACACCACAGGGGATAAAAGGAAAACCATTCAAGTGAAAATAAGACTGGCAAAGTTAATACATTGCCCTGCTGTCAGTGCTTAGCTAAAGATGAATACATATTAATACTTTTTTTTTTTTTTGCCTGGTTTTGTAAAATAGGTGGGATTTGTATGTGCCGTGTGGGTGTGTTTGCTGTTTTTCCTAAATAACTATTCTGCCATGTAGCAAATTTTAACTAATTTTTTGAGGATCTCAGAGATATTAAGTGCCTGCAAGTTTTTGGAAAACAGATGCTTGAGGAGAAGAAAGAGACAGCAGAAGAGCCAGTGTGAGTAGAGCCCCTATTAAACACTAGAAACTCTGCAGAATAACTTGTCCTACAGACACCAAATCCCAGGTTTAGGCCATCTAGAGACAAGATCTCTGCTGTTGAGAGGCAGCTTTTCTAATAACACCATAACTGTGGCTCTGTGGCCCTAAGGTATGATCAGTATGTTACTTTGCCTCTCAAGCTACATAGGTGAAACCAGATTATAATTCCAAAAGGCACAGTGTGATCCCTGGTTCCTTCAACTACCAGAAGGAGGAAATCATAGAATCATAGAATGGTAGAAGTTGGAAGGGACCTCCAGAAATCAAGTCCAACCCCCCTGCCAGTGCAGGAACACCCAGGGCAGGCCACAAAGGAACTGATCCAGGAGGGTTTTAAAAGTCTCTAGAGGAGACTCCACAGCCTCCCTGGATCCTGTTCCAGTGCTCCATCACCCTCACAGGAAAGAAGTTTTTCCTCATGTTGAGGTGGAACTTCCTGTGTTCCAGCTTGTGACCATTACCTCTCGTCCTATCACAGGGCACAACTGAAAAGAGACTGGCCCCTTCTAATTGACACCCACCCTTCAGATATTTGTAAACATTAATAACATTTCCTCTCAGTCTTCTCTTCTCCAGGCTAAACAGCCCCAGGGCTCTCAGCCCTTCCTCTCAAGAGATATTCCAGTCCCTTAATCATCTTTGTAGCCTCTGTTGGACTCTTTCTAGTATTTCTCTGTCTCTCTTGAACTGAGAAGCCCAGAACTGGACACAGTACTCCACATACGGTCTCACTAGGGCAGAGTAGAGGGAGAGGAGAACCTGACCTTCATCAGTTATTCTCATATGGCAGACACATTGGAGGAGAAACTAAGGATTCTCATACTCCTTGGCCATGCACATAATGTAGGACAAGGTTGCTTATTCATGCAGGAACTGTTGGCCAACCTTTAGTAGATCCTGAGCGATATTTTTTGTCAGATCTAGGTAAAGGGATATGATATCACACTGATTACATCATCTCAGGAGGAGGGACATCATATTAAATGCAAAATGACAGGTGATGTTATCGTGCCCTGCAGTACTTTTGTCATATGATAAGAATCATAAGCTTGGGGGGTTTAACAGAAAGCTCAACATGCCTGTCCTTTTTTCTTTAATAATGGGTCAATGTAGCAGAAATATGAGTGACCCAAAGACGTGGTGAGATCAGTGAGTTGAGGAGACACTGATGTATCTTAGTTTAGAAATATTGGAACACTTATGCATGGTACTTGTCTTCCTCAAAGAAGAGGAGGTAGGAAATCTAGGGGTGTTATTGAAGATAACAGTGGAGTTCAGCAGGGACACTGAAGGCTTGCAGGAGATCCATGGTGCTTGCATGGACAGCTCAGGTGTTTCAGACATCTGCTGGACAAGGCACCTTGAAAGGTAAACTACTGGTTAATTGGAGTGACTTGGAGAATTAAGTATAAGAAGTAAGTTGGAGTAAAAGACTAGCAGAGGAGCAACAGGGCTGAGGAATAGATCCACTGCATTGCACAAAGGGGAGGAGAAACCATCAGAAAATGGAAGAACAAGTAGTTCACAAGAAATGAAGATCTAATTGAGCTATCCAGGGACCAAAGAGTCTACAAAGAGGCAAGAGGGTAAAACACATGGGAGAAAGGATAGATTAGTTTGCACTCATCCATGAGAAAGAGCACTGTTGATACATACCAGTCCCAGAAAGGCAGGAGACAGGACAGTCCTTGCCAAGAAGAGCAGATTCACATGTCATTGAGAAGGGTCCATAAGAGAGTGGGCAGTACAACATGGTTTGGGAAGCTAAAGCAAGCCCCCAGAGGATGTGAGGAGGAATCAAGGATATTTATGCCCACTTGGGAGAGACATTCAAAGAAATTACTCTTGGATGAGTCTTTCAGCCTTTGGTAAAGGTAGGGGAAGTCATTATACATAGGCCAGCAAGTACCTCAAATATTCATCAGAAACAGTGGTTTTGAGACAGCTACTTATGGTGAATTAGTAATGAAAAAGAGATTCATCAAACTGATTTCACCTCAGTAAAGAGAGAGGTATTGTAGGATTAAAACTAAAATGTGTGAAGCTCTCATACGAAACTGAAAATAAGAAATGAGGGAGTGAGTTTGGGAGTCAGCTGTGTGATCCTTACACCTGAATTCAGCACAGAGGAAGAGGAGACTCAGTGTATAAGGGAAAAAATGGTGTGTGCTGAGATGTGAGACAGTAGAATGGATTCTGCAGAAAGGAAAAATTATTTCTGTAAGCAATAATAAAATAGGCAATTTGATAATACGTAGATTTTGTCTAATGCAGGTGGAAAAAATTATATTGGCATTTGTCTACTGATTAAAGAGGCATTAGCAATAAAATGGAGGAACTTGGACTGCCAAAGCAGGATGTAAGACAAGATATTATAAGGATAACAGAAATATGGTAGAATAGCATCGTATCTGGAACACAGGAGATGAGAGATAAACGTTGGTCAGGAGGGATAGAAACAAAGATTAGAGGGAGAAGTAGCGTTGTGTGGTAACAGTAGGAGAGACTACCAAGAAATAAGAACTGGCTGCATGGGTAGAGCAAAACACATTTGAGTCAAAGTGAGGGAGGGTAAGCTGGCTAAAGACATTCAAGCTGAGTCTTACTGGCAATCTCTTATAGGTTCCCTGGCTGCACTGTAGGATAAAGATTTCTTTCTTATATACATACATATATGTGTGTGTATATATATAGAGAGAGAGAGCATTATATATACAAGTGAGAATTGTATCATCATGGGAAGCATTAATACTGTACATATGTACTGGAAAATAAATGCTACCATGAAAGGCCCATGCAGTCCTGAGTGTGGGGTGACCCATTCACTAATAAGTTCTAGAACAAATACAATATGATGAGATTTTAGGTTTGATTTTTTTAGATAGTGAGATCTCCAGAGAAAAGTATAACTTTGGCTTTGTAATCGTGAGATGGATCCATGTAAATGAAATTAAAGTTTTAAAAAAAGATTTGTAACTGAGGTTCAATGGTGCAAATTTAAATAAATTAGAGGAATTAGATGTAAAACCAGTGGGGTTAAAGAGATCCAGGGTGGTTGTGTGGAGATGTGCACGATACTCTTCAGGCAAGGGTGGGAAAAACTCCTTTGTTCTT
The DNA here is from genome assembly GCA_025345505.1 of Todiramphus chloris collaris. Lineage (NCBI taxonomy): Eukaryota > Metazoa > Chordata > Aves > Coraciiformes > Alcedinidae > Todiramphus > Todiramphus chloris. The sequence goes on from JANVCC010000035.1 coordinate 35,392,508, forward strand.
GTACCCTGCTCAGGCTAGGGACCAACAGTGTAGAAGAAGGATCCAGACTGAATGAAGTGCAAGATTCACTTCAAACAGGATATTTGGCGCAGGCAGAGTGAAAGGTTACAAGGGCTGAAAAACAGACCTGACCAGCAAAAGAAGCCACATCTTAGAGGTCAGAAAGCATAAAAGGTTTATGAGAACTGTCAGCTGACAAGCTGAGTTAAACCTCGCAAAGGAAATTAAAATCAAAACCAGAAAGTTTTTCAGCTAGAGGAATAGGAGAGAACAACTCAACGAGAGCAAAGGGATTAAAAATATGGCACCAAAACTGAACAAATGCTTTGCCTCAGGGTGCAGTTCAGTGAGATGGGGCAAGATGGCTTAAGGGATTACTTACCTCTGCCAGCAAGCAGAGGCTCTGTTATGCTTTCCCATCTCCCCATCTTAGTCAGGAGGCCTCAGTCCATGTCTTGTGTCAGCTCCTTAACCCATCAGTAGCCTACCCTAGCAAAGCATGTGGCTAGTTTTTTCTGCCATTTTAGCGAGTTGAATTGGCTCAGGAAACTGCTCCACGAGTACCCAGGTTGACACCAGCAATAAGTGGGAGCATGAGGAGATGAGGGAGGAGAGAAGCAGGTTCTTCCCCTTGCATCCTGTGCAGTGTTAGCTATTAGTCTCAGCTGCTCATGACAGCACCACCTTCATTTTTATTGAGGACATTGCAAATGCAAGTGAAAGCAAATGAGGATGAAGCTATAGAAATGGGAACAACCACACAGGAGGAAGGGAGACTTTGGGACAGATAGTCTCTGTCCCCAAATTCTGGAAGAAAAAGGATGTGAATTGGCTGGTCCAGTAGCAATGATGCATTCATTCAGTCATGGGTAGCTCATGTAACGGGAAAATAGGATTTGAGCTCCATGGTTAAATAAGAAAAGCAGGGAGAGGACAAGATGTTCTGGGTAACTACAGAGACATTAGTTTGACCTCAAAGTTACACAAGGATTTATAATAATTTTTTGAAGGAAGGCAAACAGAAAACATGGAAGTTAATAGAAAATAGCATAAAAGACGACCAGTTTATCACAAGTATGTTGTATCTTTTATGTCTACTGTGTGAGTTGATCTTCTTTATTCAGCCCTAACACAGAAGCCAGGAATTGGCTGGTTTTCTTCCGTCAGGATTGTTTTATTCATTGGCCATTCACAAAAAAAAAAAAAAAAAAAAGGAAAAAAAAAAACCTATTTCAATAGCCTTGGGAAATGGATGTTCAGCAACATTCACTGTAGCTCACTGGGTTTCTAAGGGCCATACAAGCAGTGGGTACAACAAAGTGATATAGCTCAGCAGTGGTATGGAGGTGCTGCATGTGTCCTGTCAATATGCCTTGCAGCAGGACGCCTGCAAACTCTCACAGAGCAAAAATCCTGTCCCATCACTGCTGTGGCTTTCAAAATGTCCTTCAAAACACAGCGGAGCCCTCCAAATAACATCTATAATTAGGTGTTCTTCCTCGGGCTCCCCTTGGTTCTTTATTGCTATTTTTGAAGGGTTTTGCTCAGGAAGGTCTTTATACTCTGCAGGCACTGCTGAATTGGAACGGGAAGCAGGGTTTCTTCTCATTGTAAGGTAGGCAGGGCTGCCTTCCAGTTTCCCAGCTGCAGAGATTTATAGCCACTACCAGATTCACTAGGTGGCCAAGGTTTTATAACCCAATTGAGCAGAATAAAACAATTTAGACTGAAGGCAATGAGATGCAGGACTCAGTGACTTTCAGGAACTTGATGTATTACTGTGATCATGCAAGTTGCAAATTGTATATATATATGTATATGTTTGACAGGTAGTTTTCAAAAACAATGTAATTATTTTGAATGATTTAATTAGGGTTGACATGCTTGCAAAGCATCCCTGGGAATGAAGCAGAAAACCTTGAAGTGTATGGAAGATTTTCAATCTGTTAAATCCTGCTCTTTAGAGAGGGGTTTGGTATCCTTTCCAAGGCTTCAAACTCCCTTGAATACAAATTCCCTTTGAGCATCTCCTGTGTTAGGCTCATCCAGTCCATTACTGGCCTGGCTGAGGCTCAATACTGCAAAATGACAGTGGCATGGCAAAAGGTTATCTACCTTTGACATCCTTGGCCAAACGTCAGGGAGACCAATGTGCTCAGGATGATTGGCTACCTGAGCAGCAAATGGGAAGAAAAAATGGGACACCTGAACACATCTCTTCCATTGGGAGAGCTTGAGGTAAACAGGCTGAAGAAGCCACTTTTCTGAAGTCAGAGATCAGTGCTTTTCCTAACAGCAGAAATGAAGCTGACCTCTAGTTCAGGGTAATGGTGGACTTGTGGAACTTGCAAAAGGCTGAAGGGGGATGCAGTTATATTCTGCACAGTGTCAGATATGCCTCCCTGACCATCAAATAAGGCAAACCATCTGAAGGAGTTTTGTGTTCAGACAAGTAAGATGAGACTGTATTCATTCTCTTACTTGAGCTACAAAAGTATTCAGAGCTAATTTGGGTCTAAATCCCAAAAATAGCTTGCTGCAATCTTATTTGCACTCACAATATGTGAATTTTCAGGGACTTTCCAGATTTTTTTGTTGTTATTGCTTCTTCTGCCTGCCATTGCTTGATGGACTTTCTGGAAATAATGGGCTGTATAAGCTCTGATAACCTTTCATTTCAGAAACCTGTGTCTCATTGTACTAAATATTTTCAGCTTTCAATTGTCCTGTGAATCAGACTCTAAGGAAGGCTTGTGGGATGCTTTCAGTGAAATCAAAAGCATCCAGGGTCTGCTTTTCAGCTGTTTTACTATGGGAATGGGCACCACCCTACCAGTCCTGCTGCCCTCATACGATGGACATTTAAATGGTGTATTTTGAGTTTCTATCCTGCCAACCTGTGTTGAGAACTGTCTGTGCATGTCCTTTTGCTACAGGAATAGAGCTATTTGGAGCAGCTGTGAATGTTCATTGTAGCAGTGAAAACTCTGACTCCCAATCAGCTTGCTTCTGCAAAGTCATTGGTAAGAGGGGAAAGGGAGGAATGTGGTGTCTGAGAGCAATTGAATAGAAATGAAGATGAAAATTAAAGATCAAAAGCTATGAATGACAAGGAAATATCTCAACAGGAACTTTATCTCCAAGACCAGGATGTCTTTCAGGATAAAAATGGCTGCTAATGAATTCTTCCCTTATAACCAAATGTGTTGGCTGCTCCCACACAGACTCCTGCAGCTTATGCTTCCCTGCAGTTTTCATTTGCTTTATTGCTTTCAGATGCTGTTTGGTATTAGTTCCTCTGGTAGCTGTGTCATTGCCACCAGCACTGGGGGAATGTGTCTTCAGCTGACTGGGCTGCGAGGCGTCAGCCCTGCCTCTCTGGGGACTGTCTGACACTAAGGCAGAGCTGCCTAACTGCAGCCAGATAATTAAAACCAAGCGATGCTATTAAGCAAACACAAGCCCCGACAGCTCCAAGTATATCCTCATACAGCAGGGCATACTCGGGAGTCGGGAGGGGAGGTTAATGGAGCAACTGGTGGGAATAACACCTACAAGGAGAGGTTTTGCTGTTGTGAGCACCGCTCCTCCTGGTCCTTTTAGATCTGTCCCTTTGATTTAGTGGTACAAGTTAGCTAGAACTCTGCATATCTTTTCCTTCTGGTTTGAAACACTCCTCCACATTCATTCTGCTCTTGCCCAAGCTCCTTAGAAATCTTTCCAGGGAAAACAATCCTGGATTTATTTACAGGACATCATTATTTATTTAAAGCAACCCTTTTGGGGAGAAGGCAAAGGGAGATCTGAGCTCTCCGGTGAGGACCTCAAAATGAGCTCTGTGCTTTCAAGGTGAGGGCATTTTAGTTTAAGGGTTTACAGGGGAAGAGGAATGTGGACATGGGGTGGGAGCATGTTTCCCTCGATGATTTCCGTTGCTGTGTTTCTGTAGTGAAAAATCCAGGAACAACCCCCACAGAACTCTGAGCAAACTTGCTCTCCTTGGCAATGCTCCTGCCTTGAAAGCAAAACCAAGTAAATACTTATTTATTTATTTTTAATTTTGCTCTCCAGAGTTACCTCAGATTATTTATTTTGTTTTCAAATCCCCCTACACACACACGTGCACTCTTGCTTTTTTTCTACCTTAGCTGAGAAATGCCAATGAATTAAAATGAGACATTTTGATGTCCTGGGATATCCCATGGGAAGAGTTTTATACTGAGCAATTTAAGGCTTATGTAGAGTGAAACAAGTGGAGACAGAGGAAAAAAGGGTGATACCTATTTCTGTTGCCTCCTCCCCACCTTTTTTCTTTTGTAGTTATTTATTGAGAGAACTTAATAAAAGACTGTCCTTGTCCCCAAATGGCTTTTAAAGTGTCAGCATGCTGAAACCATGGAGGCAAATGCATGCACTGATGAAAGCCAATGCTTGAAAGCTCAATGGAAGCCATGTAACTTGGTTAGCAATGGTTCTCTGCTCCCCATAGCAGTTATTTATCTGTTCTTCATCACAGCAGTACTCAGAAGCCTCAGCTGTGCTACAGGTGATGATTTAACCTAAGTGTTTTCAAACTACAAGTTAATACAACCTTCTGGACCTGTGAGCTATTGTCAAAAGGCCTGTGAAAATAAAAGTCTATTGTGAGGAGGCATAAGCTTTTAGTACTCGGTCCTACACCTGTGTGAGGAAATGCATAGGGACCTGCAAGTCTAACCACCTGATTACCTTTATAGCAAGGTGTGATTTAACAAGGTCATCTGCACTAAAATTAGGGAGAGACCCTAGCATTGGCATCCCCTTGCTCTACGGTCTTTGTGCTATTTGCAATTTCTGACCTCTTCTAAGAGGCCTGTCCTGAGAAGTTTTATCCATCAACCTAGTCAACCCTAGAGCATCGAACATGGGGTCATTACTGGGTGCACACTCTCAATTCCCAATTCAATAAGTTTATTGCTTATGACAGGAGGGTTAAAGCCAAACAAACATGCTGATTCAATGCCGCCCAAGAGAAGGCTGACTTTCAAGAATGCTGTTTACAGAAAGAGTTTGATTCTGATCTACCATCAGGGTAATTTTCATTTGTATTGGTATGAGACAGATCCAAAGGAGGACTTTGGCTTGCAAAATATTTTAGGGCTCTTAATTCAAAGGAAAACCATGGTAAGATGTGCCTTTGATGTTAATCTTCTGAAGTGTCTATCATTGCCAGTGAGGTGCAGTCTGGATCTTCCCTGCCAAGTATGCCCTGGCTAGACCTGAGCTACTGACAGTCACAGCGCTCCCTGTAGGTTGGTAGGACTGCCCATAATCTGCACTAACACAGATGCTGTCTCCATATCAGTTTTGCTGCTATAATCTCAGGTCTTACCTCCCAGTTTAGTTTTGTCTCTGAATGCCTGAAGATGTTTTTATTTTAGATTTATTTTATATATATTTATTTTATAATTTTCATCCACTTCAGCTCAGCAGCCCCTGTGGTGACTTAGCTCCTTGCAGTACAGAAACTTTATAAAAGAACAGAAATAAAGACCAGGAGTGGAAAAAAAAAATAAAAGGTTTACCTCTTTCTCATAATCCACTGCCCATCTAAGTCAAATATCCCTTCCTGGTACACAGTCCTTTTGAAGTATCTGGGTGCATATAGACATAGATAGGATTCATAAAAGCACTAAGGTAGGCTGAGTGCCTGCTTTCTTTTCATGTTCCCCAAGACTCTAGGACCTGTAAATCCCTTTGCCATGAACTTTGTACACATCACGATAGTCACTGTAGCCTGTGCAGTCATTTTGAAGTGAGTTTCTCTGGCCCTTTTTTAGTTTGGTTTGGGTTTTTTAACTCATTGCTACAAAGATCTTAGTCCCTGTCCTGTCTGCTAATCAACATACTGTGATCAAAGGCAAAATAGGGCTTTGAACTTGCCTGCGGCTTTGTGGAAGGACTATGGAAGAAAACCTCTAGGAGAGCAATTGCAAAATTATCAAGATAGTGCGTGTGGGTTGAGTACATAAGATGATTTGGAGAATTTCAGATTGAAACCCACAAATTGATGAGAACTTTAAGAGTGGCCAAAAACTCAGGAAGATCAATGATTTTTAAAGACATAATCCCACCTCACTCCATTTCTGCAAGATAACTGGACTTATTAGTACTCAAATTGCAATAATGAAAGTCCTTAAAAACTGGTCATATAAATAAATATTAGTCCAATTTTTGTAGGACTAATCCTTTCCTGGTAATGGATTATATGAGCTTGGGAATTTCCTTACAATTGCAGAAGTCTTATAATATCCAAAGTATTAAAGACTATCTGAAAAGTTCATTTTTTTAAAGAGAGAAGGCAGAATCTAGACACCACTGAAGTCAATAGAATACTCATAGTCATTTTATCACAAGAAATCACATACCCTAAGAAAATTACAACCACTGGGCCACAACTGCAGTGACTCTAAATTGTTATAACTCCATTGACTTCTTCTCAATGATGTGCATTTATAATCAGCTCAGAATCCGATTTATTTTCTGTTTCTAGCCTGACTGAAGGGCTGTTGATCAGCAGCTCTGTCATGCAAAATCCATTTATTTAACACTGTTATCTTGGAATGAGAATGGAGAACAGAAGACTCTAAAATTAGAGAGGAAAGTTTAACTCCATGTCTAATAAAGTTTCCAGTCTAGCATGAAAAGTCTTCCTGATTTTAATAGCAAACCTAACAACCACAGACTAAGCCTAAATTATCAGACTCTGACATTTACATTGAAGAGACTGTACTCTGCATACTCCCACTGGAGTCAATGGGGATGTGTGTAGTAACGCAAGGCATGACCGAATGAAAGGATAGCATCAAGATTTTGTCTTTTTAAAAATGTCTTTAAAACCACTTTGCTAATGCATCCTTTTAGAAATTGGTTTTATTCTTCTAGAAACATAGTACTCTCTTCCTGTGGAAACTGCAGTAACTAATAAAGAATTTTGCATCCTTCTCTCTATTCCAGCATACCAGGAGATACTTCAGAGATTTCTGAATGCCTCAGAGTTAAATTACAAATCAGAGAAACAAAGTCACAGAACGGAACGATCCAGCACTTAACTCAGCTTCTATTCGGAGACATATATAAGGGGGGCTGCAGTCAGAAGGAAAAGAACAAAGATAATTTGCTGCTCAACTTAATGGGTGCAAACAGAACTGACACTGGGGTTTGAAGAAATTTAACTGGAGATCCTGAGAAGACAAGCAAGACCCTTATTTTCAAAGCTTAATCCAAACGTCACTGAAATTGTGTGGGAGCATCAAGCTTTATGCCTCCTGAGCCAACAGATAAGTTGTAGCTGTAGCTTGCACATTCTTTCCATGCAAATTCTGTGCTATTTTACACCATTATTTCCCATTATGGTCATTGGTCCTTCTGATTCCTGTTTGTGAGCAATATTTCTGTTGTCTCTGGGGTCTAATGCTGTGAGGACAGTCTGCAGTACTGAGAGATCTTCAAGTGAAAATAAAACTGTCAAGCTCATCTGGTCTTCTCTAATGGATATAAATGAATCCAGAAATGCATGCCAAGCTTTTTATGAACTGTATGGTGTTATAAAAAACATGCTGCCAATGAGGTTAGAAACCCCATCCTTTATGCCTTGTGGTTTAGGATATATATACTGTACCGGAATGCTAGAAATAGCAAGATGTGTTAGTTTAGGCAGTTTAATAAGAATGTCTAGGTTTATGAATTGGCTTAATTTGAGTTCTTCTCAAGAAATATTAGTTCTCACTGCCTTGAATTGTTCTTTTTCAGTGGTTTAGATACCGCTACTATTACTGGCTCCTGGCTGACTGAGTGTTTGACAAAGTTTGTCATGAGGTCACGGTTTTCCAGCATCTCAGAAGAGATGGTTATGGAGGGACTGCACTTCTCAAAACGTGACATTTTTTTTCACCTTTCTGTGTTTCCACCAAATAACTACAGGAAGAAGCCACCTGATAAAAACACTTAAACAAATGGAAGAGTGGAAAACCCAAAATGCAGAATCATCCCACACTGAAAATGAACTTGCTTTTTGGATCTCACCTTCAGCCTGTCTTTGCTTTGGTTCCCATTTGTTTAGTTATGGTAGCAGTTACATTGGCTAGAATCTGCTGGTTTTGTTTGGTTTTTTTCCTGGGTTAGGTGAAGCTGAGGTCACATCACTCTGGAGAGGTAGCAGGTAGACTGAGAAGGAGAAGACAGCAAAGTTGCTCAGATAGTGAAGTTTCAAAGAGCACATGGCTGCAGACCGGATCTCTAGGCATCTCCAAAATTATTAAGAAAAACCAAAACTTTGGTAATATCACTGCAATCTGACATTTAAAAACAAACAAACAAAAAAAAGAGGCACACAAAACCTCCAATCCACACTATTCTCTCTTTTATGGACATACAAATCAACAGACATGAAACTTCCAAATAGGAGAAGTTTATGTTTTGTCTTCATATTTCAAATCAGGTCCAATCTTGCAAAAACCTTGGGTCTTTTATAGTAAGTTAGCTCCAGACCTAGGTCTTAACTTTTGCTTCATGTCTGTGCTGAATGACGTAGAATTACTTATTTTCTACTGGTTAGTTCAGGAAACTCCAGTGAACTGGGAATGAGTATTGTCAAATCACTTGAATTTGCTGATACCTTCCAGCTCATTGTAAGAGCTTGTTTCTACACCTCACATCTATTTAAGCCACACTGATGACATATGTATCTCTATGTCCCATACCATTTACTTGTGTAATGAAAGAGGTGGGTACAGTGACAAAGGCTTGTTCTGCCTCTACAAGGGTGTTGGCTTTGGCTCTTGCCAGTCCTTCCTCTGTGATCAATGGGATTACAAATCCAGAGGTTGGAAAGAGCTTTGGTAAAGGATCAAAACTCCACAGTTAGTTCTGTGAGCAGAGGAGTTATACAAATATATCAGCAATGTTGTGGCTGTGATGGTGTCAGTATACATGAAAACAATGTCTTTTAGAAAGAGATAAGTTTTATTAGTCCAAATAATTAAGAGGCATGGAAAAAAATGGGTGAGCTTTTAGAAATAGAGACCTGAAGAAAAAAGCCGAGACACAACCTATGGATGAACTTAAAGGTTGAAGGCACTTATCTTTTATTTGGACTCCTTCACAATTTCTTAGTCTTACTTACTCTGACACTAATGATGCTTGTTAGAGCTCATAAATGAGGTGAAAGTACTCTTTTTACTGCCTTTCCCCTGAATGGAGGTAATTTCTCTCTGTGGGGAGGCTATTAATTTCTCCAGTTTGTCCTTAGTAAGTGTCCAGTTGACTCTACTAGAACATCTTTGCATTAGTCTTCTGATTTCATTTCAAAGTTATGTATGCTCAACAAGTCACTATATTTGCTGACTGCCCATCATCTAATGCTGGAAAACACTATTCCGACCTTTCAGAACACCTGATGAATGTTGTATCTAGTGACAAAATTTTGTTTTCCAGCTTCTACAGACTAGAATGGTAAAATGTTACCATAAAATATTTTAGATAACTTTCTGAGAGGTTTTAATGTCACATTTGTGCTCAGATAGGTTGATTATAACTTTTCTCAGAAAATGAATTGTCTGTATCCTACCAGGGACACCATCATGACAGTTCCTATAAAACAGGTAACCAACAATATTTGACCACCTGTATTAATAGCATACCTGTCCATACACCAGCAACTGGAGATAAACAGTCATGCACATTTCCCCATTCATCTTAGGGGTACACCTCCCATTAAGTTGAACTTCTTGTGCAGAAAGATGTCCATGTGTCCCATCAAGCAAGTTCTAAAGTGTCAAATGCTAGTCTGGTTCCTGCTAAAGAATCAGATGGATTAAAAGCATCACCTGTGTTTGACAATGGTGTTGTAGTTCCTGTAATGTATAATTACACTGCTAAGAGTGCTATTTTTATTTCAACAAGATGTTTATATGCTATGGTCTTTTCCTCTCCACCTCATCTATTTCAGAATAAGGCCTTTAATGCAGGATCTGCCTCTATTTCCATAATGCCTCTCAAACTTTTTGAACATACTTACAATTTAAATAATTAACAAGAATGTTAGTAAATTGTAACATACACCCAAATGCATCTCAATAGGCATGGAGCTGATTTAACACGGAAAAAGATTAGAATTAATTAATGCTTAAAAATAAGTATCATTACTTTAATCCTCACAATAAATTTACACAGCTAAAATCTCTTCTATCCAAAAGTCAGAGTCATCTGATTTAAATAACCATCTGAGGAAGGTCCTGGGTACTTGCTGAGGAAGAGTGTTTGAGCCCATGTTTTTTCATCATTTGGTTTAAAGAGAGAAGAGACGAGCCATGGACACCATTGTAACTCCCCCAACAAAACTCCTAAGAACTTGTTCCTTGAAGGGACCATCTGAATCACCAAATCTCTCTTCTTCCTGCTGCAGGTAATCTTCAAATATATGATATGTCCATAAAGTCCATACCAAAAAATGCCAGAGTTTCAGTGTTGGAGTTTCTTCAAGTCTCTGGAGCAATGTCATGACACAAGGGAACAACAAAGATGTGTTGAGCCTTGGCAACATCAGGGAACTCCCTAAATGATAACACACAGATGAGGCCAGGAAGGGGAAAATCCTCTGCAAAGGCAGGCAAGAAATTCCTTCCAGACCCAGCACCTGGCAGTTAATTTAACCAGGTGTATATGAACCTCAGACTCGGTTTGGTGCAGCTCAACACTTTCAGGCAACCTATGTGTCCCATCTCCAGCTGCAATGAAGCTCTTAATCTTTAGAGGAGGTGAAAGAAAGGCAAAAAGGCCAGCCTAAAAGCCAAGTAAGGTCTCAACAGGGGAACATCTACATCCTTCTTATTAAAATGTTAGATAGCTCTAATACATGGACACTAATATTTTGCTTCATTTCCTGAGGAAATGAGGATTATGCAGCTGTGCTGTAGTTGTTTGTTTGCCTGTCAGACTTACCCCCCATTTAATAATTATTGAGACCATTGGCCGATTTCAGTGCAATGTGATGGAAGGGGAAAGGCATCACTGTATTATGTTTTAGAATATTTAGGAAAATTAGCAGTGGGATACAGGACAGAGACTAAATTAGTGGGAAAGGTCACAATGTGAGCTCAGCATAGTTATTCAACATGAGAAAATCCACATGGAAGGGAGCCACAGGAAGCCCAAGAAATATTCCCTAAGTCCTAATGCTTAAGGAACAACATGTTAATGCATTTTTTCCTAGTCCCACTAGAATTCTAATTAAACTGGCCCATTCCCAAGGATTCCTTTCAGCTCCCTATTTTATCTTCCAGCAACTCCACTTTCAGGTTGGTGCATCCCTCCCCAGGCCCATAACACCTCCATCTACTTGTTGCCCCAAAACAAACCTGAGTTTTGACCTTAGAGGTCACCTCCAAAGATACCCCTGGCTGCAATAACATTCTTGCCTTTATCCTGGGGTTCAGTAGGCAAGAAGAAAAAGAAAGAAAATCTTTTTTTTTTTGGGGGAGGGGGGCTTGTTGACACTGAAACCCTTTTTTTCCCTTGCTGGAAAAATTTATTCTAGATGGTAATGAACAACACAACCAAGATTTCCTACCTCGACCTGGGTAAAACAAGACATTTGAGTCAATGTAGTCATTTCAGAGTGACTCTGCTGGCACTCCTTTAGAGTTGTCCAGATTGTCCTGCTTGACTTCTGGCATCAAGGAGGTGACTTCCCACTGTGAAATACCTACATGCCTTAACAAGGACTATCTAAGGCACTGAGTCACCCAAACATGGTTTCCCCCTACACAGAACTTTTCATCAACTTCAAAACAGGATGCAAAGGTCTAACTAGGCAGACATTCATCAGCTTTGTTTAGTGTAGGGAAAAGAAGGCTGACAGTCTCTATAGAAATGAATCAGAGCTTTCACTGTGTGTGTGCACATACACACATGCCCACACATCTATTCACCTGGACAAAATGTTTCAGGGAAACACCTGAAGGAAGAAGAGTTATTGGAAACAACATTGGCACAAGAAGAAAAGAGTATGAAGTGGTTGTAAATAAGTTTGTGTCTGGAAATTGGAAGAAGGCTTCTAACCATCAGACTATTGAAGTTTCTCAGCAGTGACCCAGTGGAAAGAGTAGACACAAAGAGCTTCTTGCACTGGTGGGGCTGTATGGTGGGATAGAAGTAAGAGTGGGAGCTGTTCCCACTCCGTCAGTCAGAAGCTGAACAATAAGGATGAGAAAAAAATGAATAATGGCAAATATATTTGAAGAAGGACTTGGAGTACTGGTGAATGAAAAGCTGGACATGAGCCAGCAATGTGTACTCATGGCCCAGAAGGCCAAACATATGCTGATCTGAATTAAAAGAAGTGTGGCTGACAGGTTGAGGAAGGTGATTCTGCCCCTCTGCTCTGCTCAGGTGAGACCCCCAGTTGGAGTACTGTGTCCAGCTCTGAAGTCCTCATCACAAGGAGGACAGGAACCTGTTGGAGTGGGTCCAGAAAGGGCCATGAAGATGATCAGGGGTCTAGAACCCGTCTCTTATGAGGACAGGCTGAGAGAGTTTAGCCTGGAGAAGAGAAGGCTCTGAGGAGACCTTACTGCAGCCTTTCAGTACTTCTAGGGGGCCTATAAGAAAGATGGGGACAGTCTTTTTATCAAGGCCTGTAGCAACAGGAGAAGGGATAATGGTTTTAAACTACAACAGGGCAGAGTTAGACTAGATAGAAGAAAAAAAATTACAATGAGGGTGGTGAAACACTGTCCCAGGTTGCCCAGAAAGGTGGTAGATGGCCCATCCTGGAAATATCCAAGGTCAGGTTGGATGGGGCTCTGAGCAACTTGCTTTAGTTAAAGATGTCCCTGCTCACTGCAGGGGAATTGGAGTAGATGACCTTTAGAGGCCCCTTCCAACTCAAACCATTCTATGATTTTCCACTTAACAGAGAAAGTGTTAAGCCCTAATTTAGCCTCTCAGCAGCTGAGCTTATATTTACTGCAACTGAGCTTATATTTACTGTAAGTATATGATTAATCCTCCTGACTGCTTTTCATGCAGAGCTGAGCACACTCTGAAAGACACTGCAGAAATGGCTCTGGGCTTTTCCTGGTATAGCAGAAGACACAGCAACCACTTCTAAGATCTCTTCTCTATTAAATAGTGCTGACATTTTTTGCAGGAGGCAGATAGACCTTCCTCCACCAGGACATAAAGCACCGTAGTGCGCTTTCCTTTTTCTCATGCTTTGCTAACTTAATTGTGAACACAGTACAAAAAAGATGTATCACCTTATCTCCCTGGTGGAGCTGAGCATCAGAAGATCCATATAATTGACTGAGCTGAGTGAATACCAAAACCTCACCATAATGCAAAACATGCCTCTGGCAGCAGTCTCTCCCTCTGCCAACAACAGGATCTAGACCAAATCTGCAGTACCATAGCATTGGACTGACTTGTATCAGACTGTACCTGCTGGCTGTTTCGTGGAGAAGGTTTTTCTTTTATGTTATTGCTCCAGGAAAGGAAAATGGTCAGGGGAAGAACCCAAAGTACAGCATAAATTTACAATTAAAAACGTCCTCATCCTCTCTCAGCCAGGCAAGTGGGGCAGTGGAGCAGGACAGCTGTCTTTCAGTGCTTTCAAGATACATTTCAGGCTCTGCACAGCTGGAGCTATTCAGTAGCTCGCAAAGGAACTCTGTACCCTTGCCAAGGCTCTGCAGCTGCCAAATCTGCCTTTATTAGCAGCAGCATTTCTTGTCCTCCATAGCTGAATACAGAACAAGTCTGACATTATTTTTCATTCAACTTTTCCAAGCATGCTAAGAAAAACACAATAATCACTTAGTGTGTGTGTATGCATGTTTTATAAGTGTTTTCTTCTTATTATAGACACATATACACAGACACATGCACACACACATGCACACTTACAATGGTCTGGGTGCAGAACCCCGCTAGAGCATTGAACATCTCTTTCCTGTTCTGCTCAGTTATTCTTCTCAGCTACATTTAAACCTCTTGTTACTCATTATCTGTGAGCTCTTCCATGAACAGGTCTTTGTCTGGGCCTTGCTGCTCTTTGTAGGTGGCATTCTCATCCATACAGATGGCTAGAACAGTCCTTGAGTCCCATTTTAATGATCTAAGTAGTTCTCAAGCACTTTCTGTACCTCTTCTAGGTGAACTTAAGCCTGAGCTACCTGCCCACTGTAAGTGAGCCAAGGTAGCTGTGTGTAAGTAAACTCAAGTCTTTCTTCACTCTCTTCTGATGCCCATTTGGGATTCACTGCTGGACACTTTCCAAAGTTCAGATTTTAAACCACCTCATCACTCAAGGACCAGAAACAAAATGAGCAAATTTAGAGGCCACTCATACACTCCAAATGATGGGAACTCCATTAATTGTCTAAGACTTCATTTGGCACCTGAAACCTCTCAGACCAGGTTTCAAGCACGCTTGATGTAATAGGGCATGAATATCACCTCTTCTGGATAACACAAACTTCCAGACAAGTCACAGGCAACCCATAGCTTGTCCCAGCTCTCTAGGCAATACTTACAAGCACGTTTTCAGGCATTATAACCCAATTGACAGTGATTGAGTATTATTTCTAAAAACAAGTTCCAATGTCGCTCTTACTATTTAATGGCTATTTACAATGTGTTTATATATGAGTATGATATTAGTCCTCTAAGGACCTGAAGCACTTGGCAGACAATGACGGTGTACACTACACAAAAGCTGCTGTGATTAGATTAATATTTTAGTTTCCATTTTTCAGGTAGAAAAACTAAAGCAGAGAACTCCTTTGGCTGTCCCATCCCTGTTGGAGAAGTCTGTCTAAAAAATGGGAATACAGCAAAGCTATTTTACTCCTGTGAACTATGTAAATCTTATCACAGAGTCATGGAAGCAGAATAATGTATGTTGGAAGAGATTTTTGACCACTTGCTCAAAAAAGAGCTAGCTTAGATCAGGTTACTCAGGACCTACTACTCCAGCTGAGTTTTGAATATCCACAGGGATGGATGTTGAACAATCTCAGTGGGCAAATTGCTCAAATATCTAACTATCCTCCTTAAGAATTTTTTTTCTTAATATCTACATGGAATTTCTACTCTTATGAGTTGTCTCCATGGACTCTTGCCCATCATGCACCTCTAGGAAGAGTCTGGCTCTGTCTTAACTATATTGCATTCTCATAAAAATAAATTATGACCACTTATTTCACCACCTCATAAGATTTTCAGCTTTATTGCTACATTTTTAATAGCTACAGTAAAGTCTTCATTTTCTTAGAGATTACTTCTGATGACACAGATAAGTATGTTCCAGATTCTGTAGAAGAAATTGTATTTGGTGTAGCCACTCACTTCACTCAGTGAAGTGGAAAATCAATGCAATATGTACATTGTGTAAGGCTCTACACTTTCTTATGAAAGTTTTCTTGATAAACTCTGGCCACACTAACACTTTATGCCAAAAGAACTTTTTCCTGGGTTGCATCCTCTGCAGATGCAAACTGTCATCACCCTATTAAGTCAATAGGACCATGACGACTGTAGTTGTTGAGCTGCACTGAATGATGCTTCACCAAAAAAAGGGCATGAAATCATGTGAAAAAGATTGTCATGAACACCAGGGAATCTGAACAGTGTATATAGCTTTCTTTTGGTCCAAGAAACTAATGCCTGATAACTGTGGTAGGGTCTAATGCAGTATTTCATATTAAATTTCTATAGCTGTCAAGTAAACACACTAATGATGGCATAAAAATCTTCTTACTTTCTGCTTCCCATGCTACCCCAATACTAACTGGTAGTTATATGCATAGGCATATGCTTACTCTAAGCATGTAGCTGTCTGTAAGCTACATACAATATATCATGTATGTTTATGAGGAAAATTTAATTCACCTTTTGGAAATATAAAAATATCTTTTTAGATGAAGGGATGAATAGAAATTTGCACGGAGCATTTCATTAGATCATAATTATTCCCTTGCTAAAAAAAAAAGGCAAGAACGAATACACACACTAAAGTAACATAAAAAAATAGTGACATGCCAAAACTGAAGGGAACCCAAAGGAATTCCCGTCTTTCCTACTTTATGCAACAAATTCCAATGAAAAATGATGGCAGGAACTGGCTAATTTGTAGTCTCTTTCCTGGAGACAGCATTTCTGTTGGCTTTGCTGGTGTACTGGGAACAGCTGTATGACAGAAGCACCACATTCAAGCATCACTGTAAGTCGTGTGATAGCAGGGGCATTAATACACACCGTGTTTGGCCTTGTGCCTTTTTATCTTATCCTTCTAATGCAGGGAATTATTCCGACATGTATTTCTGTGCCTGCTGTGGTGGTGTCCTCCAACTGCCTTCATCCTGCTGTTCAAATTAGTGACACGGAGAGAAAGAATAACTGCAACAAGCTGAACATTTTATAGGACAAGTTGCTCTAGGCAAATGCTCTAGAGCTGCTTTTAATGTCAGTTCCACTCCATCCATAAAGCTGAGTAAGCTAGACCTCTCTCAGATGCTTGCAGCACAGTTCCCCTTTGCTATTTAATTTTTGGAATAGCTTTTCATGGTCCAAGAATGTCATTTATTGCAACTGGCATTCTTTGGAATAAGAGTGAAATTCCATCAGACTTCAAATGAACTCTAATTATGTTGCAAATAGGTGGCAGGAGTGTTCCCAAGTTTAGCACTACAGCTCTGCGGCCCGCCAAAGAGTGAGATGGATTTAATTTTAGTTAGTCCAAGTATAGATTGCTTGGAGTGTTTTTATTATTTGATTTTACTGCAATTTCTAAACAGAAAAAAAATCATAACAGCAAACACATCTGTACTACATATTTTCCCTGTGTGGCACTGCAACAGTTTCAGTCTATGAAAATTAATGGACTGTAACAATATGGTTGGAATTTAAATGCAGAGTTGGTGCCAGAATCAGGAAACGGACAACATTCCCTGATTGTAGAAATGTGCAGATCACCTTTTCTCACTTATGCAACATTAAAACCCTATTGGTGTCCTATTTATAGTGTCAGCATTAAATTCATCCACATAGTGCATTGTAGTGTGCTGCTGCCTCTGCTAAGATGTGCCAGACTGACTCCTTCTGAAGATGACACGATTTTTCCTCAATTACTAAACATGAAAATTTGTCCAAGAGTGTAGCTTCCTGACCTGGTTTGAGTGAGAACAGAATTAATTCTGTTCAAGTGATTTTACTTTTCAGCTCAGTTCTTCTAACTCACTGCACCATCTGAAGTTAGCAGCCTGTTTTCCCAGGCAGTGCCTGCTTCTGGCAGTGCTGACACCCCGTGTGCAGAGTTGGTACCGAGGGTTGGGGTGCAGACCAAAGCCACTGCTGGATCTTGTGCACCACATTGGGGGTGCAGAAAGGGAAAGGCTGCACCTGCAGGGAGGAGCGGGCTGGACAGGGGACCCTAAACTGGCCAGAAAGGGATTCCATCCCATGTGCATTATATTGGCTATAAAGCTGAGGGATCACAAGGGTCAAGCTCTTCTTGAACAGCCAGCATCCAAGGAGGACTCTGTCCATTCTACCTTCGATCCCAATCCATGTGTTACTGAAACCTGTTCCAGAATCCAGCTCCTGAATCCAGTTCCCATCTGCTGCTGAGCCCAGTCTGGGACTTCCCCATTACCTGGTCCACAGTATTAGTCGTGATGGTGATGTAATTGTCAACAGGGGGAGTTGGGTTCAATACTAGGTTTGTTTGTATTTGTATATATTTAATTTTCTTCTAATTATTTTCATTAAAGCTCTCTTAGTTTTCTTTTCTAATCCCTAAGTCTCTTCTCTCTGTTCCCTTTCTCATCCCCTTTGGGAAGGGAGAGTGGCTAATAAAAAGCAATCTGTCATTTGTCTAGTAGACAGCCCAACCTTAAAGCTTGACACTTCCACAGAATAGTGTTTGGCATAGAGAGAACTTCAACAGATTTTACAAGTCTGAGTCATAAATTGTGTATAGCAGTCCCAGGTCTCACGCATCAGATATTGATCTCCCAACTTGAGATCATGGGTTCAGATCCCACATGGGTAAGACTTTTCTTCTCCAATTAAAAAATGCAAGAAAAGGGACTGCTTACCCTACGAAGAGCAAAGTTACACATAAAATGAGAGCTGTGCAAAGACATCATCTGTTGAAAACTGCAGTGGTGACTATGAAAAGCTGTGGATTTAGATTACACCAATAAAGACTCGACACATTGTTTTAGGTTATAATAATCTTTCTAAGGAAGAGGACGGGGATGTACTGTTCTTGGTTACTTGGGCAGGGTGTATATATTCTGTCACCAAAGGGTTTTAAGGACACAAGAGGTAAACCTGTGGGGGATGATCTGCTTTTAACAGATACTGGCCAGCTAGATAAGGACCAGTGGGCTTCTTGAGGCCATTCCTCACCTTGTGGTTCAACAGTTCAGGACCTCTCTAATCACCTTATTTTGAAAATTTTATACATACGTTAAAGGATTAATTTTTGATTGTTACACAAACTTGGTAATAAATCACAGTGACGCAACCTCTAACACCTGCCCTGGCTAGAGTATTACTTGGTACAGGTGCACATTTTTCTGATCCAACCGGATACAACAGCTCACAACAGTGTGAATATCCGTAGGACAACAGGGCAAGATTAGCAGAATGAGGTGTTCATTTTTATTAGACCATACGGCACAGCTGGAAAAATTAAACAAGTGTTTGGGTGCACAAGACCTCCCTCAAGTCTGAAATAGAAGCAGCAGACTTTGAAGATAAACAGAAATGGGCAACACTTGCCTTACTGAATATATCATAGGCCGTTTCTGAAAGAAAAGGTAGCAGGCCTCTGTAGAGAAAATATGTATAGGAAAGGAGCTTGAGGGATGGAGATTGTAAGGTGGATATCTCCTAGGAGCCAGCTGGAGAGTCCACGGTTATTGGTATCTATTGGAGTTGTGAGTTTTAGCTACCAGGTGCATCTTTGTCACATATTTTTGTAGGTTCCTCTTCCAGCTCATGGAAAGTTTCAATACTGATCTTGAAGCTCCCAAAACTGGGCTTGCAGGGGACTGGGAAGAATTTCTCAGTTTTGAAGTATTCTCTTCTTTCATATCCAGAAGTCTGTCCCCCAAGTCAGGATCCAGAGAATCCTAAAACACTGGTGAAAATGCCAGTCAATAATCAGTGGAGTGGCTGCATCTCCTAAGTCACAGCTTGTCATCTGAGGCACAGTAGAGAGACATGACTATGCTGTTAACCAGGAGTGAAGGGGAGATAAAACATACCTTCTTATACCTCAGCAAGAGTCCCAAAACAGTGCATTTAATCTGTCATGTGTAGCAGCCTTAGAAAGCACACGACCCATTACCATAGCTCAGCTTGTGCCTAGGGACAGAATTGCTTCTCTAAACCTTAAGAAGCATTTCAAAGACATCATATGAAGAAAACTTTTATCATTGTGATCTTCAGCATTTCTTTTCCACATAGAAGGAGTGAGCAGAAGACACAGCTCAAGCCCCATAGGAGGGGCTGGGTACAAGTTTGCAGGCTTGCCTGTGTTAATTAGAATTCCCTTCTTTTGACCTCAGAAAGAAGAGCCTTGATGGTGACAGATTTTCACATCCAAAGGAGAAGGTGAGGCTTTGCCTACGGAGACCATGAAGTCAGAGAAATCAGAGATGTGAAGTGAGAGAAATGAAGACTAGGGGCTCACAATGTCTTTTTGGACATACTGCTCTTGGTCCACAACTCTCTCTGTTATCTTTCCAAATCGAAATACCACAAATATTGGGAAGGACAATTTAATTCCTACCACTGTGAGTATCTGATAAAAGTGGTCTACTCTGAGATTATCACTCATTCTGCTTATTTCACTAATGCCTTGCCTTTGTTCTCCTTTGCAGACTTGCTTACCTCACTACAGACACCTGTAGTGTCCTGCCTAATTTGGAGATTCCTGAGACAAGCACCCAAGAATTCAGATTTGACAGTTCTCCCATATGGATTTAATCCAGTATATTTTATACAAATAAATGCTTCCTGTCTGCAGTTCAGGAGCCCCGTGGGCCACCAACTGCCATGAATAAGCAGGACTCCAGTTTTGGAAAAGCTTGTGGGTGAGCAAGAATCACATTTTCCAAAATATTGCTAAATTCCAAAATATTACCAGATGTTGATTATTTTGGTGCCTTTTCCAAGATAAATTAATCGATAACCTTCCCACGTGCCATTTCACAGCTACGCCTTATACTCAGGCCTCTGGGAGCCCTTGGCTGCTGGACTCATTCATTTACAAGGATAACTGATGTCAATTTGTTGTTTCAGTGAGGAGGGCAGGCTGCCAGCTCCTTCTGTGACAAACTGATTTTAACGCTATTAGATTCACATTTCTGGTGCAGTGCATTAAGTACTTTGTTGCTGAAATATGTGCAATGGCACTAATGATGGATTTACTGTTCCCCTGAGGTGTGCAGGTGGAGAAAAATACCCAGGCCTTGGTTGGCTGGAGAAACTCACCATCACCACTATAGCTGGGTACAGGAGCATTTTGTCCAGGAACGGTGGATTTCAGATTTGACCCTTTGGGTGCGAAAGTGTCCCAAAGAACCAATTTAAGGTACTACAGGTGATGAATAGGAGTAAGTAGCTCTGAAAATAAAGGTAAAAGAGGGATGGCAGCTCAGGATAACAGTGTTTTGAGCCATTTATCATTTCCTGGACTTAAACTTTTTTAGCTCCTTAGCCATCTGAGGATGCACAAAAACACCTGATCTTCACAATTCCTCAGGTCTCCTGCCCTGGGCAACAGGACATGGCAAGTATTTGTCTCATTATAATAGTGGAGCAGAGGTCCATGGCTATGGAAAACTCTAAGTGGGAGAGTTGTTGTTTTCAGGAGCACCCTGCATTTATGAGCAGACAAGAGTAACATCACTCATCCATCCCCTGTTGCACCCTCTACATTCAATATTTCAAGGAAACATTTATTTGTTTTTCCTTTTGGTGGTAGTAAGTTGGCATGTGATTTAGAAGTAAACCCACAGTCCCCAAACATTCATGTGATATTAAAACTAGATTCTCAGCCCTCTCACTGAACATTCCACCAATGTTCAATTAGCAGTTTGGCATCTACCATAGCAAAACTTGGTTCTATGTGACTGAGTGATGAAGACACCAATCGTCTACAAGTAGGTGGTGAACTAAAGGGCACTTCTTTCAGAAGAGAATTTTAGCATATGCTTAATTCCCAGTGAAGTGGAGCTATGCACATGCTTAAAGGCTTTTCTGAATAAGGATGGACATATGACCAGGCTTAAGAGATTTTCTGAATCTTTCCATAAGGTGTTTTTTAACTGGGTTCAATAAGATTTGACTGGAAACCAGAAACCCTTTTCCTAAGTTTTTGTGGGTTGTATATTTGTTCATACTTTGCCAACATAGGGGGGTAAAACAGCATTTAAACATGAAGAAAATGAATGAAACAAGATACCAATTGAAAACAGAGACTCCACCATGAAGAAAACGGTCATTTAATTTTTCCTTCATATGTTATTAAATTCAAGAAAGCAATAAAGTAATAAAACCACTCAATTTCATTAGGTGGTTGAAATAAGTGTATATCACCAATGAAGATATTAGGTTGCATGAGTGTCATCACCAAGCTCTTTTAATGGCCTTCCACTACTAAAGGGCTGAGTGTTTTGTTCTGGGTGCATAGCCTCATCTCCGTTTCATTTCAGTGGACACATGCTCTCCATCTGTGCGTCTGGGATACTTCCTACCAATTGCTTCAAAAAGGAACATTTCCCACATGCGTTCTGAGCTGTCAGAAGCAGCCCTATAATTTATTGATCTGACCTGATCGCTAATGAGCTCAGCTCCAACCAAAGAAGTTTTAATAAAAACTGGGTACGGTGCAAGAGAAAATGTTCATTGGAGGCTCCTGAAATAAGGCGCAGAAGATAAATGCTCCTGGTAATGTGTTCATACAGTTGCAAGCAAAGAGGACAGCACAGCTCAATGAATTGCTGTCTAGGATCTGAGCTGCAGTAAGTGATCCTATGAGCACTCTTAGCCCACTCCAGCTAACTCGACCACTTGCAAGGATACAAATGTTTCCGTACATTGAGATTTGGCTGTACGTAGGGTAACTATGCTTTTTGTGTATGTATATACACTTAAAAGAGAAATAACTTGCTACTTTGTTCAGTAAAAATGCATATGGCAAAGGATTCACCCCAATGAGGAGGTTTGCAGCTGGGCATAAGTGCTCTGCATAGTGATCCTTTGTAAGTGAAGTCTCACTTCAAGTTGTTACTGACAGCATCTCTGTGAGAAAAGGTAGCTTTGCGACAGAGGACTGAATGTAGAAAACATTTTCTGTAAGCATGAGGATTTATTTTTGAATTGAGATGTACATATAAATTGCATATTTTGTTTATATATTTTCTGTTACAGAGCTATGCAATACAATGTCTCTGTGGACATGCCATAGCAATATCCATGTCTAATTATTTAATATTTTTCTTGGGAGCATTATACCCACAGTTTCCTTCCTGCCAGGCATGGAGCCTTAGACATCCATCTGGGGCATCTGTCTATAGATTTCTAGGTGTAATTTTAGGAGTGGTGTTTTACTGTCTCTTAAATTCAGACCTGACCTAATTTTTTAGAAATTTTTTAGAAGACAGAGAGAAATCAAGGAGAGCATCATGCCAAAGGGAGTCAGTGGACAAAGGGGGTGTCAGAGACAAGCATCCTTTGCCCCTGACTCCCTATACTCTGCAGCAACCACCTGAGCATTATCAAGAAGCAAAGCAGCGCTCACAAACACTGCACTTTTGTTGCCTGTGAGAATAAACCCCTGTTGGTTTTGCACCATGCGGAGCAAAGGGAAGTGTGTGTTTGTCTGTGTGTGTACACTGAAACTCAAAAAATTGATCAAAAGCGCTGAGCCACCCCAGCACCACCTGTGCCACCCCAGCACCACCTGTGCCCTGCTCTCGCGTGCACTTAGCATCACCAAGCACCCTCGAGTGTGACTGCGTGCTCTGGCTTGCCCTCTGCAAATCAGTCAGCTTGGGTTTGGCAGAAGCTGGGGAAATACGTGCGAATGAATGAAGTTTTGCTTGTTCCAAAACTGGAAGTTAATGACTTTATGAGGAAAGTCCCGGATTGCTTTATGTATCGTATTCAAGTGTCTGGTAGAGAGATTAGGAGTTTGGTTACCCCACATGGACCCTCTGTGGTTAAAGGAGAGATAGAGAGGGATCTTTGTGTATCACATCCATCACCTGCACACCACTGTTGTTATCAGACACAGGAAAAGACAGAGATTATTACTATAAGAGTGCAGACACCCCTATGTGGATCAAAACCAGTTTAGCATTATGAAAAAAAGCCTTTCTCAATGTTTGAGATATGCTGTCGAGGCAAATTTGGCCCACTGAGACCTATAGAGAGCTGCTTTCAGGAGGTTATTTGTAGCACAAACCAATGAGGTTGTTGAATTTAATAATTTACTGGCAGACATATTTACATTCTAAGGATTAGGCTTATTTTTATTAATTAGTTCTCCTTATTGACCCACAAAGAGAGGATTCTTTTTTTATGTAGACACCAGTAAAAAATTCTGCACATAAATAGTCAAGAGGACCAGAACTGACAGGCAGTGGTTGAGAGGTGCCATGCTGTAATTATATTAGAGATAATCTGAGCTTGAATTATTGTTATTTTTTGCTATATGAATAGTCCATGAATATGATACTTATATTTACTCAGTGATCTCATGAAAGAATTATTGTTCCTTCATTCTGGCAGCATTGCCAGTGTGCTCAGTCCCATACAAAGATGAAGCAACATACAGCTCTGGTCACTGAAAGTAACATGAATTTTGAGCACAACCCACATTTTAAAATTCCAAATTTGCTTTCACAAAATAGCTGAACATTTGCTGTCAACAAACATGTGTGCTAGCATAGTTCAGCAGTTGAATATTCACAGAAAGGGACTGCGGTCAAGTCCAAATCAATTTTTTAACCTAGATGAATGTAACAAACTGAGGTTTTGTGTTTGTTTTTTTTTTTTTCTTTTCCACCCTCCCCTGCCCTTCATATTCATGCACTGTGCATTTAAGCAACACACTTCCTTATCCACCTAATTTCCACTGAGTTTCAGGTATGTGCCCATGTTGAACAAGTACTTACATATGTTTTTCTTGAATGAGGCAGCAGAGCCTTGGCCCCAGAGACAGGGAGGGTGCAGCCTGGGTGAAATTCCCAAAGTTTTGCTGCCCTCAAATTCAGTAGGCAGTTGGGGCTGGGATCCCTGCATCACCAATGAAAAGAGATGAGCTTCCCAAAGAAAAGTGCCTCACGTGGCAGGGCAACTCTACCTCTTGCCATGCTACAAAGGGAGCTGAAGGACCCAGCTGGGAATTGATATCCAATTTTTAAGGAAGCTCAGGTTAGGCAGATGAACCTTAACCTATGCTTGGTTAGCACTCAGAGCAGAATCGACTGTGAGCAGTATTCCAGCTCCAGCCTAGTTTGGGTTGCAAATCTCTCTGTTCAGTTACTTAACAGGAAAATATCAAAATTGTCATGCTTGTGTCTTACACTATCATTCCTGGAAGCTGAAAGAGACTGCAGGCTGCAACTTCCAGAAAAGGTTTATTTTCAAAGTCTTTGCTTGTTCATGAAGCTTTTCATAGAAATGTACCATTTTATTTACCTGAGTTAAGTTCTGGATTCTGCCCAGTTTTTTCTCTTCGGCTTCACTAACAGTGGGTTTCTGTCTGTTCTCACAATGCATCTGTGTTCTGCTCGGAGAAACGCCTTCCCAGAGCAAGCCCTGTGTTTGTGGAAGATCCTGCCTTTGGAATAAGGGTCCATGATTTCTTATGGTCAGGTTCAGTGATTGAGATGGCATCTACCTCAAATCCACCTGTGGAAACAAACAACGCTGCAGCTGTGGATTTGCTATTGAAATGAAACACCACACTCTCCAAACACAGGGTGGGAGACTGGATATTCATGATAGCACTTGGGGAAGCTGGTTTCTTCTGCACAACAAGTTGAAAAGGCTTTCCCAGTACTCAGTTACTGAACACACCCATGAGACACACACATGAGGAAATATCATAAGCCGCCTGTTACCCATACAGGGTGCAGGAAAATCAGGGATTTTAAGTTATTTAGATGCTTAAGCTGAGATTTCTCTCGTATCCCTAGATGCCATCAGTCAGATTCCTGATTTTGATGTAATCTAGCATAGTTTATATCCTTTTTTAAGATTAAATGAATTACCAAAGATACCTGTTTCTCCCCAGTTAAGCAGCAGTTGCTCAGGGTTAAGCCTTTATTTTTCACATGCCCTAAGCATTTTCCCAATGGTGATACAGCCTATTATAATGATTACTACCTGTTACAGTATGGGAACACTAAGTCAACATTACATCACGTCACAGAAGTTTAGAGTCATGGTTTACGTATTGTAGCAGAAGTGTCTCCCTAGTCTTGTCCATGATTCCACCATGACCACAGTGCTTGCTGCAATGGCATTTGTGGCCTCAGTAGACTTACACCCTAGAGAGAGTGTAGGCTCTGAGGGATTTTTAAGTTCCTTTTTCCCTCTGTCTATAAAACAGGGAGAGATATGGACAGGAACAATGTGTGGGATTGCAATATGGGCTGTTATAGTAGTTCTGGTTTTCCCGTCCAAGGTTGCTCTGCATACCCATGTCTGCTGTGCTCCTGTGATTTGCAGTCACAATGTGACAGCATGGCAGTAAAGTTCAGATAATGATCTTTGTAATGAAAATTGATTTTGTAGATATGCCATTTCATTTATCTAAAGTGTAGTATATGAAAGAGCAGGTACAGTAAGTGGAGAAGACCTACTGTCAGCTATTTGGGTTTACTGAAGGTTTTAATAATATATATTGCTTTTACCTCACTGGACGCCATAAGGACATCCAAATGAAAAATAGAAGTCAACTTCCATATGTCAAGATCTTGATGAAATACTCAAACAGAAAAAGAGTCTATTTGGTGACAAAAAGCTCTGGGTTAGTACACTGTCTTGATTTCACTGGGACAGAATCGTAGGCCAGGCATGGTCTGAAGGTCATTGGCAGTTTGGAGTCAGACAGGGCAGTTGACCCAAGTTGGCTACAGGTGTATCCCAGACCATAAATGTCATATAAAGGAGGAAGTTTGATACAGATGAGAGGGTCTTCTCCTTGGGTTCTTCTTCCTCTTCCTCCCTGCTCTACTATTTATTGTGTCCACTGTACACTTGCCGGGTTGAGTATAACTTTGTTTACTTTGTGCTGACATTGGTGTTAGTTTTTCTGTTTCATTAAATCTGGTTTTGTTCCAATCCATGGGCCTCCTCTCCTGTTCCATATCCCCCTTCTTGGCTGGGAAGGGGTCATCAGGTGATAGCGCAGCTGCATAGGGGCTAAACATAGACATACACGACCACATTTGTGTTAGGATTTCACATCACGTTTCCTCTGGTCTGAATTAGCCAATGTTGGATGAAATTAGTAAAATACACACATTTTGACTCAGGTTAGCTGGTAAAGTCCAAGCCTTAATAGGAAGCACAGCAAAAACCCAGTACTGTCTTTCATTAACTACTGTTAATAAATGTGGCTTCACTAACCATGTTTGATAGCAAATGAGAGAAGATCAGTCTAGGCCAGGAATGCTCTTCCCATGTGATGAAGTTGAGAATCAAGGGGCCACAGGATGCCCTGTTTGGTAGAAAATAACTATTTTCTTTGGCTGGCAGTTGCAAAAGCATAAACCCTCTTGGAGGAAGGGTAGAATGCATGTCTGCAAGAAAGAGCTAGGATTAGCCCTGTTCAAAATCAGGGCCTTATGTGCAAGCTGATGGAAAGTAAATAACTCACTAGTTCATGTGTCTGAGCAAAATGATACAGGGCTAGAATTATTTAGTAAAAGGTATTGACTGTGGAAAATAGCAAAGTGGCATACTGAAAGCCTGAGTGCGAACGCTTTGTTAGTCAGCTCTGAGATGTTCCGCACTTCAGGGTCAAGCTGAAACACACTGAGGCCCAAAGATGTCCACAATGTTGGAACAGCTGCATCTTAACTCTTATTCCTAGGTTTACTTGAATAAATATCACCAGGGCTGAGACCTATCATAAAGGGCTTTAGAAAGCTGACAAAGTAACAAAGACGCCTCACAAAATAGGTCTCAGGCTGAATGCCGGGCTAATATTCTCTAATCCCAAAGGACTTTTCAAACAAACATATCCCCACAGAGGTCTATTTACTCAACAACTGGCATTTAAAATAGGTATATTACCAAGATCCAGCATTCTCTGCCTCTGTTTATACTCTGAAAATCAATATCACAAGAGGAGGAAAGGGTCCTTGGTTGTTAATATCCTCATGACTTTACAATTCTTTCTCCCCCCACTCCCTCCTGAGATGTCTGTGAATAGCTGGGAGTGAATAATGTCTTAATTGCCCATGAAAAGTATACTTAACTGCTAATATAAATATATACTCAGAATGAGGACTTCAGGCTACAGAATGTCTTATTATTTAGGTACTGTAATTATTAACTGAGTGAGTAAATGAACTAAGATTTTCTTGGGTTCTCAAATTGAAGATTGTGTCAGGTCGTTGATAAGAATAAAACAAATTTTACTTTGGTTTTACTTTATTTTTGTTTATCTTTTCCCTCTCATTCTCAATCTGCTTGTAAAATGAAAAAGAAAGATGATGAAAGGAAAACAAATATATAACATATATGTCATTAAATCAGCCATATGCTGATGCTGTGAAAGAGAGGCAATAAGTCCATAGACAAGTGTAAGAGGCTCTTTTTCACATTCCAGCCAATGCTCGGGGATTCATCTCACAGTTTTAGACAGCTGAAACTTCGGATTTGAATCTATGCTTGTTTACTTATTTCTCTTTTAACATCTCCCCTGGCCAGACAGAATATCTCAGTGAGCAAGTGTATCCAAGATAGGGAGGTGTTCCTGTGCTGTGCCAACTGCTCAGCAGTCAGGTGGTCTACTTGGGGGTGCCAGAACATGATTTTTCTCCAATGTAAGGAATGTATTTATAGGAGGGTTGTACGTTTTTTATTTGTCTTACCCCGGGGATGTGTTAGAGCAACAAAGCTCATTGTAACCATGTTATAAACTATTATCTAGCTCTTCTTGGCAGTGGAGTTCAAACGAGCTTACGGAGCTGGAAAGCATTGCTACCCTTGTTTTTGGCCATCTGGAAAGTGAAGCATGGAGATAGCAGCATTCAGCTCAACAAACACCATCCCCAGTGCGATACTAATTATCCTGCATAATCCTGCAGAAAACAACAGCACAGTGCAAAAGGAAACCCCTTTACTAGTTATGAAATGCCACTGAAAAGTCCTCACTCAAGTGATCTGAGTGTATAGTGCACAAACTGTGAGCAACTCAAGTAGTAAAGGAGTCCTATTCCAAATGACAACCCTGCAGAGGAGTAGTGTTCTTTTCTGCTGAAGGCAGATCTAGTGTTTGTGCTCATTTTCAGTCTTTTCTAGTTTAAAAGCTAAATGAAGCCCAAGGGAGTAATATTTCCAGTGCGTTGAAGGGATGTTAAGATTATGAGATATCAAAGTGACTCTAGCAATATACACGGCCAGGTTCCTGTATGTATGATCTGAATGCGAACATGCCAGAGATAACCAAGATAGTTCAGGGATGTCCTAAGGCATTAGCTGAAGTGACAGGCCTAATGGTCGACTTCAGAGTCAAAAAGCAGAATAGTGACAACTGGCTGGAGCAACTCAGCCCTAGAGCTTCAGGGCTTAACTTTAGCACAGGGTTTCAAAGGCAGCAGACACATGAAGAAGATCTGCAGACCAAGCATGTAGCTTTCCATCTGTTGACACCATTTGCTGTGGAGTCTGATGGCTCACAGGGTTGGGTGGTGTACACACTGGCAGCTTTAAGTGCAAAACTTTGTTATTCAGGTTATTTACTTCCAGATGTGGAGGAGCTCTGTCTGTGATCAAAGGGAAGTTAACTCCAAGAACAGCTTACTGTGGAGAACTAACAGCCATACGAGCCATGTCTTCCTTCCTCAGGTGGATATATGATTCCTTGTAACTCATTACTATGTACACATCTTCTTATCTCCCTCATAGTACCAGGGACTCTGTGGCTGGAAGTCTCATGAGGGATGAATAAAGTGCAAAAATATTGTCCTTTTGTGTTGTTCCAAGATGATGTTCCAAAATCTAATATTCTGTTGTGTCTCGTGGTTTCTAAGAGTCTGCAGTTAGGTTTTGACCTCCACTATATAGATTAGAAAAGTTCCCTGTAAATAAACAGTTCTTTGAAGACAGCATCATCTCGGTTCAATTTATACAGCCATACAGCCAACATATATTAAGGGTGGGCCTGACTTCTCCTCTGGTAGGATTAGACTTCCTCTCAAAATTAAAAGCTGATGGGATAATTTCTTGCAGATCCAGTGTCCAGTACAAGTATTAAGCAAGTAAAATAATACAAGGGACCTGGCACAAGTACAGAGGAGAGAAACCCCCCAGTCAGTTCACCCGCCTCCACCTCTGCCTCCGTGCAGCAGTGGATACATTAATACTGATCATTTTTATTAAAACTTCCTTTACCTTGGTAAAAATTACAGAAAGACAAAATAACAAATGAACATGATGTCAATGCTCAATGCTTCCTTGAAATGATAGAATTTATGTATTTCCATTTATGTGGAAGTCATACAGATTTGTCTATACATTTCCAATATTTAAAATTAAATTTAAAATTTAAAAAAAATCCAGTAATTTAAAAAATCATGGACTAAAAGAAGAAAGGTTTGAGAAGAAAAACAATCACTCATTTTTACTAATTTCTTCAGGGGTAAAGAAAGGGAGAGGAACAGTCCGTAAAAAATAATTATTTAATTTAAAATAGTAGAATGATACCACTGTTTAATTGAAAAGAAATAAGTTGGGGTTTTTTTAAATTCAGATTAAAATTGTGTTAAACGTGTTATTGTTAAAAAAAATACTATTTTTTTTAGTAAGACCTGTTTTCCAAAGGAAAAATATCCACAACATCCTTCATGCAAGTGAAGAATACAAATATATTACCGAGTCCTTTGAAGCATTCAGCTACTTGGAGATAGCTGTTCTTAATGTTTGCTTACAACCATGCAAAATACATGTATTTCCCTTTTTGGCACTCTAATGACCTTATCAAGACTCTCAAAGTATGGAACATCAGTGTTTAAAACAACAAAAAGAAAAGGAATTCAGTTGCTCTTGTGAGTCTTGTGCTGCCTGGGTAACAGGTCTAATGCTCTTCTGCTTCAAAGAAGTGAAAGCACAGACATCTTTCCAATAGCTTCCAAAATCCAGTGAGTTCCCAGGGGAATGGAGATACAGGTATCCCATGCCTCAGGAGAGGCAATCTCTCATGGAGAAGGATAGCAACAAGGACAGGGTGGTAAGCAAGAGGTCACAGATTTTCTTAGACTGACTTACTTGTGCAGTTGCAAAGAAACAGAAAATTCCCGGACTAAGTTTAGGATCCAAAGGAAGAAAAAAGCTGTTCTGACAAGCCTCATCTTGCAGGTTGATACTGCTTTGGTAAGTGTGGAAAATACCTGAGCGTTTACAAAGTGACTGAAACACCTACACTCACTGAGGTGGTAGAGGAGTTTCTGTATGGAGAGGGACAACTGGAAAAAAAACTTCTCATCTTTGCTGAAGTAAAGGAAGGGGAGGTTTTCATGTTTTCATTCTGGGTTGTGCACCCCAAGTGGACATTACACATTTTGGAGGAAAGTCCAGACTAGTAGTATTTATGATTAGTCATAGTTAATCTCTCTCTGAGGTGATTCATCTCAATCTATCACTGTATTTTGAACTTTGTGAAAGAAGAGTGGCTTTGACTATCACTGAGGGGCTGAAGAACTTGTTCATGCATGTTAACATCAACAGAGAAAATGTTAGTATTTCAGTTAAGGTCCAGATTCCTTAACCTTGCCTGGACCTCTTTCGATTGCTATTTTGGTGATACTGGCTTCCATCTGGAGGCTACGATCAGAACAGCTTGCCATAGGCTTTAGCCACAGTCAGATGATCAGTAATTTTGTCAGTGTGAACAATCTAGATGGTATATCGTTCCATCAGTTGCAGCAGGTACTGGGGCAACAGGAATCCTCAGTCTTTGTGCCACTGTGCCACACCAGGCTCCTGCCTTTGGTGCCCACAACCACTCCCAAGCCTGCCCCGAGGCAACAGCTGCCTGTGTGGCAGTTTCCCAGATGCTCCTGGCAGGTTGCAGCATTCTCTCAGGACCTCCCTCTAAGGACAGTACAGATACACCCAAAGATTCTGATGTCAAGGCAGCTGAAGCAAAGCTAAAAAGCCCATTTCATCCATCAGGGGTTTTGCTGGCAGCTCCTGGTGTGCAGCGCTCCTCCCGCTATCACTGCGAGCTGGGAGCGATACCCCCCTGCCGTGCTTCATCCTGCCTTTTCAGCCAGAGCTGAACAGAGTCAGCAATGTGACTTGTCCAAGGCCACCCAGAATGAGCACAGGGCTTGGAATAGGATCCATGTCTCCTTGCTCTCAAGCTCAAGAGGGGTGTTTGGCTTTTTTTTTTTTTTTTGAAGAACAAGACCTTCTTTCCTGTAGGTTGCTGAGCGTCCTGGCACCAGCCATAGCCAACAGTCCCAGCTTCGGCTCTGTACAAGAATGAACTGGGCACAATTTCCAAGAGATCCGAGGGCTGTCTGCTGGGACACAGGGAGAGAGGTTTCCAATCCAAACAAAGCGGGGAAAGCATTATGCAAAATTGTTTCTCCATCCCCTTCCTTCCCACTCTTTCTCTTTGCATCGTGTTGACAGAGGATGTTTCTCCTGGCCATGGCCTGGCTGCTGGTACATCCTCCACATGGGCTTCTGCGGCCTCCCAGGGTAGAAATGATGTCTCACAAAGAGGTTCAGACTTTCATGAACTGGCTTAATTTCACATGGGTATGAAACCCAGCCTTCTCTTAAATATTTCATCAGGGAAACTCCTTCCATCCAATTCAAATAAATAGATTAATAAATAAGTAGATAGATAGAGAAAAATATTTTTTTCTTGGATAATTACAAATGGTTTGCTTCAAGGAAATTGATTTATTTATTATTTTCAGATATTGAGAGTTTCTACAGGGTCTGTGTGTGAATGAAGTGGTTGGAGGGCCCTGTGCAACACCCACCTACAGCCACTTGCCCCAGCAATTCTCCACCAGACACGTGACTAAGATGGCACAGCCAGCTTGATAACAAAGCATGTGGGACAGGAGAAGGAAAATGCAAATCCAAAGTTACATCTAGAAAAAAGCCAACGAAAATTTTATTTCAAAATGTCAAAATTGCACATTTTGACACTGTCAGTACTTTTCCTCTCTTTTTCATATGATTTTGCTAAACTTTTCAGTTGAGATGACAATCAGCTCTGTGAGAGCAAAGACCTCTATCAAAGCTTTTCCAAATAGTCCCAGAGGAGATGTTTCATTTCCTAATGAAATCTATTTTATGATGGATTAAATACTATTCTCTTTGGTTTTTGAAATGCAGTTTTGTGGAGGAGGACTAGAGAAACAGGATGACTCCAGGTGCACACAGCCCCCAATCCTAGTCACAGCTTTCCCACTTGTTCTGGTGTATTTAGGAATGTCCCTTGGCACAGCCAATTATTCCTGTGAAAAACATCAGAAATACCTTTTGCAAGAGCCTGTTTATGGCGCTGGCAGGAATCACCACACTAACTAAAAATACCTCTGTGCTGTACAGGAGCAGCACAGCTCACCCCTTAGCTGTGACTGCAGTTGTGCTTAGCAGAGCATGGCCAGAGGTTCTGCTCTGCTGTGCTACTGCCATTTTTTTTGGAAAACAGAAAGTGTTAATTACTAGAATTACTAGAAATACCAGGGACTTGAGATGCACAGGAGATATTTACTTTATGTAAGAGCTGTGCACCCAGTATCAAAATTCAGGCCCTCCTCCAGGGTTTGAAATTTGGCATCAAAAGGGCAGACCACCATAAATCATTAGCCACTTCTGGAAATCTCAGCCAGTGCTGCAGAAAATGAGAAAACCTTCCGCTGGAAGTTAAAAGAACAATCCGTAAGTAGTTTTAGCAGCTACTGTGCGTCCCTGCTGTACTCAGTTATTTAACCTGAGACTAAGTTTCTTCCCAGGCTCCTAGCCCAACATGGCATGTTTGCTCTGCTGGAGATTCAGTTCTTGTACATCGTGTAGTAAATATAAAAAGGGAGGTTTACAGACCACTGAATAGAGAAATCTCTTTCCAGGTCAATGCAAGAAATTATAGAGCATTGGAAAGCCCTAGTTTTATCTCCTGCCAAAGGAGGGATTAAGCTACAATGATTCCCAGGCCCAGGGTCTTTTTTTTTTTTTTTTTTCCTGTGCCTCTGCCTTCTTTGAGTGCAAATTGACAGAGACGAGTTTTCACTCCAAACAGCTGTCTGTTATTTGAATGGAGTCAGTTCCTAATCCCGCACATGCCTGCCATCAGAGGCTGCTGTAGTGGAAATGTTTCTAGTATCAAAACAAAGCCTCTGGCACAAAGATCTATTTGAGAGGGATCTGTGTGTAACCTCTGCTTTCAAATACTATCTTTTCTCCGAAGGCACTGCTCTGTTGGCTACCAAACTAGTCATTACACATTTAATTAAGAAAAGATGCACTCTATTTTGCATAATTATAAAGGAGGAAAATCAATAGAAGATGCTCAAATGAAAATCAGTTGTTGGAATCCTTCTATTTATTTTTCCTTTTAATGTGTGTTTTCCCTCCTTCAGTTTTCATTTGGAAATCGGGGCTTCAAGTGAAGTGGTCTGAAATAATGAATGGGATTGTTCTGAGAACTGTAATTCCCAAAGATCAGTTGCTGGAAATGCTCATACCAACCATTAATACTAAAATGTCTACATTTTTAGGTAGAATAAACATTCTAGGTATTTCTCTAGTTACTTGCCAATCCATACTTGTTTTTCAAAACTCAAAAGGTCATGCACTGCTGATCTACATAACATTTAATTACAAATATTGTTGGGTTTGCTTATCTCAAATTAGGGGAAAATAACCCAGCAGGTGCAATAATGCCATGCAGTTTGGGATGTCGTGTAAGACCTGAGTTCTCTCCCTGCTCCCATTGACAACTTCCATTGGCAAAAGACTTGCTCTCTTTGCCTCATGTCCTATGTGTATGACCTCGACAGAAAAAGTTCTGTTGTTAAAAATGTCTGTCCACTCATTCTGGCAGGAACTGGTTCTTACTATGTGTTTGTACAGCAGCGAGGATGCTGCACCTCATCTTGGTCACACTTATGCCACTGTCTGTCACTGAGTTAAAAACACACAGAAGGAGATTGCCCTTTGATTAGTACAGCAGAAGACCAGAGTGCCACGTTTCTGAATAGATGCCGAAACCAGGACTGAACTGGACAAGTTTAAGAATTCAGATCTGTACATTTTTTTTGTTAGAGGGGATGAAAATCATGTGTCCACACAAAGAGCAAGGTTCAGGGAACTTGAATGACTTGCTAAGAGCTTCACAGAGACTCCAAATCAGACATAGGGGTAGGTACACACCTGGGCTCCAAATATGAGGCTGTCATTTCCACTAGAAAACACAGAAAGAGGTGATGCAACTCCAGTGGACTGCAGTGCCTTCACCTTCCTCAGAACATCCTTCACAACAAAATACAACAGCGCAAGTCCCACCTCTTTCACTTCCACAGTTGCTATGGTTCAGAGAGGGTCAGGAAGATCTTCTCCATAGCCCCTCACTGTTCTTTCAGTTGTGGTCCTTGAAAGATCAAGAAGGTGCAGAGCAAATACAAACATCAGGGAACAGATTCTGTAGAAAGATATCTAGATTAATGCCAGGGGAAAAAAGGAGTTAACTAGTTTTGGGGATGTTATTTGTTTTTATAAATGGCTTCTTATTTGAACGGCAGAAATTTAGAAATGTAAAGGATTGCTTCCCACATACTCTGGATCCTTCTGAGCATGGCCAGGCAAGGTGAAGTGAGATGCTGTAACACCTCCAGGGACAGGCACTGCTGATAGCAGGGTGCTGAGCTCTAGGAATGCCTAGATTCTTATGGGCATCCAGAAGCAGGTGATGGGTTCCCCAGGGCAGCTTACACAGCTGAGTGTCTCTGTGGCATTGGAAGCTGAAGAGAGGACAAGAACAAGCAAATTTCATCTACTAGCATAGAGCCGTACTGAGGTATTGTAAGAACAGAAGGGCAAGTGCTGTAGACGTAGTGCTTAGGGGTATGATTTAGTTGAGGTTTGTCAGTGTTAGGTTAATTATTGGACTAGATGGCCTTAAAGATCTTTTCCAATCTAGGAAATTCTGTGATGCTGTGCTTCTGTGCAAGGCTGGTATCATCTTCGGGGATGGGAGGGTTTTGGATAGGAGCAGTATCACTCTCCAGGAGTCAATGAGACATGCTGAGGATGGGCACTTCAGGGGAAGAGACCATTGAGGGGAAAGTGGTACATGAACTCTCAAAGCATGCACTGTGGGAAGGGCTGGAGCTTGATGGGCCCTGACAGTGCTAGTGCAGCCCCTACAAAGGCACATCAAGCGCTTTAGATAATGAAAAGCTTAGTACCGAAGCATGTCTTTCTAATTAATTACTTCATTTGTCACAATAATCCCTCTCAAACTGACTTAATGCTCAGTTCAAGAAGTGTTGGAAACTCTGGCAGGGTCAGCTCACCCCATCGGTGGCTGCTATTGGGACCCTCTGAGGTGCCTGCCTGTCTCTGCCAGCTCAGAGAGGTTGGTCAGCAGAAGTTACCTCCAGCAAAGACACTGTCTCACTGCTGTGTGCCTCAATTTAAAAGCAATGTTCCCGCTCTTTCTTCATCACCAGCTCACAATCACATTGACCTCCTATTTGTCATAACATGTCCCTTCTGGGGAAAAACTGACAACCAGAAACAGTTTTCAATCCAAACTGAAAACCTGCTATCGGGAACCCAACAACAGCTAATGAGGAGAACTTTGAATAAGCCCCTTGGGAAGTTTCAGCAGGAGGTGGCAGCTGGATTGGGACCACAGGCATCTCCTGTGAGCTGTGGTTTTTTCTGCCATGGAGTTGGAAGGGCAGCAGTGTGAGGACAGATCCAGATGATGGGCTCCAGAGTCTGTCCTTGGGTCAAGCCAGCAATTGAACCAACCTACTGATATGTGGTGTTAGTCCAGGAAGAAAACCCCAAAGCTTTGGCGGAATGCAGAAGGCAGAAGGGTATGAGGAGGGATGTCTTCTGCACAGCGTATGCTTTGGTTTTGTGCAAAGGCAGTGAAGCAATAAACCCAGAAATGTTTGATTGCTTGTTTGTTCTTATAAGTGAATAGAAAATCCCCTCTGAATAATAGAGCTGAAATAACCAATGATCTCGGAGACAGGATCCATTCTGCTTTCAAGGGAACTCTCCAGGTGACTTCAGTTCAACACACCTAAGACCTTTGTCTAGGAGTGTGGGACTTTTACTCAGATATCTGTCTGGTGTGACCTGAGATGGGCACTGAGGGTGGGCAAAGGAAGACTCAGAAGTTCCCATCACCTTATGCATCTCAGACATTGAACGCTGCTCCCGTCCCATCACCCACTGCCCCACCACATGGTAGGACCACTGTTTGGCCATGCACCACAGCACCAGGGGTAAAACATCAATTTGTAGGCTTTTCCTGAAAGGACATTTTTAACCCCATTTCAAGGACTTGTAGCATAGACCACAGCTATCTGTCCTGCCACACCAGGAGCATCGGCTAATGGTAACACATGGGCAGGAATAAGTGGGATTGCTGGGAAATAGGGACATTGCATGCCAACCTCTTCATTAGGCCTAACAATTTATAAAACTCATTTTTCTTTAGCTTAGAAGACTCTTCATCTTCCTGTGTAAAGTGCAAATAAAGCCTTTCTGCTTTCTGACAGATTTTGTCTGGAGGGAGGTATTGATGTCTATCGATGGAGGCTGTTCAATTGCCTCAGGTAGGTGACACCATTTGAGCAAGGTTATTTACATCTGCTTTTTCTCACAGTCTTGGACAAGGTGATAGTAATGGGAGAGAGTCCTTGGGTGGCAATGGAAACTTCAGACTTTATACAATATCACACCTGTAGAAGTGGGACATTATCTCTAACAAATGCTAACTTAACTGTCAGGAAGTTTTTCTTTCTAAGTAAGCATCAATATTCACTTTGACAGTTTATTTTGGGTGTAAATTTGGGAGGTTTTAGTTTTTAACAGTTTTCAGAATTTTGGGGGGACAGTTTTTCAAAGATAGCAAAAAAGTTTGAAGAAGAAATTTAAATGAAAAATCACGTTTGGACCTTCCCCCAGCCCCTCCCACAGAGAAGACCTACCTTAATCCACAGTGTTTCCAGATCAGAAACTGAATGGCTTCTTGTATCACTTTAAAGAACAGAAAATGGTCAAAGCCTCTTTGCAGAGTGGGTAGGAAGGGAAAAACTGTTTGAAATCTAAATTTCACCATCATAAGACAGAAAAGAAGCACATCTTATTCATCCAAGTGGTAGACTGAAAGATCGGCTAATTTTCTTCTTTCCTTCCCAAGCAGCTTTGCTAGTCTGTAAACCTCTACAGGTCATGTTCAAAATGGCTGTAACTGATACACAGGTCAGTTCTGTGAGCATCCCCCAGGCTTGATTTCCAGTGCCATTATTTTGGGAGTCATTCATTGCCTTTCCTGGGCCTCGCCAGTAACAGATACGAGGAGACAGAGGGGATAAGATGAAATGCTTTAAACAAATGCTTTCGTTAATGCACATCCCACAAGCCACGAATGCTCCAGGGGACCTTTGCCAAGGGTTGCTTAAACATTTTTTTCCAAGAAACAGTCTCTCTTCCTCATCATCCTGGCCCCTCACATCCCAGTGGAGGTTTAGGGTGGACTGGAAACTCCTGGCTGAGTTCTCAGGTGGCCATGCATGATCATGGAGTGGTGGGAGGACCCCTTTCCTCTCTGGGTATACAGTATACGTGCACAACAGAGACATGTATGGGACTGCTGGCAGGGATGTGCAAGAAAAGTTCGTGCAGCAGGATCCTTCAGAGAAGGATGTCCCAGATCTGCTTTCCCCCATGACTATCAATCAGCTTCTCGACCTTGAGCCTCTCCCTTGCTTTCCCTGCTTCAAAACAAAAGGTCCGTTCAGGGAATGCCAAAATACAGCTGGATAAAAATGAAAAAAAAGACATAATCTTTCCCTTTGCTTCTCTTATGGTGTCTGAAAGGGCATGCTCAGCATGCAAATAAAACCTGCTGACTTCACACTCTGCTGGAGAAGGAGATTTGAAACCAACAAAAATAATTGTCACTGTGTTTAGCCAGAGTCAATAAAAGCACTAAGGGCCTGGCAGTGTCAAACACAGGAGAAAATAAATTGACAGTTCATGAGCACTCCCTACAATGTATCCTGAAAAGAAGTTTTCTTTCTTTTCTCCTCAGAAAAACATGATGGGGAGGGAGGGGGAGAGAGCTGAGATGGGGGAGAGCCTGGCAACGTATATTTCATGTCTAATGATATTGTTTTAGCGGCGAGCAATAAACTGTGGAGTCTTGAATGATGGCATAGGAAAGAATAAATAAAAGCACTGCTCACACTGATTGCCTGCTGGATCTCACAGTAAATCTGAAGTAAAGCGTCTTATTTGTAGGGACAGGCAAAAATGTTGCAAAAGCAATGGAGCGACATGATCTATCTTTCCCAAAATGCTTTTTGATGCACAGCCTGAGACATAGTCAAGGGGCCTGATTTCAGAAAGGGGAAGAGCTCAGCACAGTCTCCAAATGCTAGCGTGTTTTAGCC
This sequence comes from Todiramphus chloris collaris, assembly GCA_025345505.1. Taxonomy (NCBI): domain Eukaryota; kingdom Metazoa; phylum Chordata; class Aves; order Coraciiformes; family Alcedinidae; genus Todiramphus; species Todiramphus chloris. Next base: position 35,431,471 of record JANVCC010000035.1, read on the forward strand.
CTGAAAAATGAAGGTGCCTACTGCTACACCTACAGGGGATCAGACATGGGGGGGTCAGATTCTCCATAGTCATGTCTGGTTTTATTCCCTAGCTTTGCCAATCTCCCTACTGGCATTGCCCTCCCCTTACGAATCTTTCCTCACCTAAAGCCACCAGCCACTCTGAAAACTGAAGCCAAAACCAGAGTTCTAATAGTTTCCAGAGATCATGAGAGCATGAGGGAAAGCCACGTCCAAATGATCTTTCATTGAATGTTTTACCAAAATTAAACAAAATATGATAGAATGTAGGGACAAAAAAGGCAGAAAATAAACAATGTTATTTGTGTTTCCTTTTCTGTGTTAGTTACCCTTACCCTGGTAACCTCCTTCTATTTTAGCCTCATTTGTCTTAGTAGTGTTAGGTGCCCAACATGAGTGCCTTAATTTTCAACCTGAAGTGATGTCCTGGGTGTTGTTATACATCCATGAAGACCTTAGACATGTGCCGCATTTATGGGCCCACCTTGGAATGTACAGCTCCGTGCATTAAAGACATCTTCTCTATGAAGAAGGACACACTGGCCCAGTGATACTGACCCATGACATCTTTTAATTGTTTTAAGCAAAAAATGCTCATTCAGTGAGTCCAGAGTCATCTGGTGGGCATGAAGACAGTAGGTAACCCAGAGAGCTGAGAAGCCCTGGAGGAAAACTGGCAGCACGCAGAAGCAGGGATGGGGTTGAAGTGAGGCAGCCAGTGACCACTTTTTCTTTGGAAACATCCCAATGGATGGAAGGTGCTGGACAGCAAGCAGGGAAGGGGGATGGATTTATATGTTTCTTTCACCCTTCTGCCACAGAGACCTTGGTACTCACAAGAAGGGAGGAATGTTCCCATCAAACAAACAGAGGTAGAAATGACATCTTCTTTCTCCCAGGAACAGAGGCCTATGTTGCTTGGACGAGATGGCTACCATTTGCACCCCCGGGGCTTGATCTGTTCAGTCTTCTTCTGGAGAAGATCAAACCAAAAAGCAGACTGGTTTTCTCCTGTTGACCTCTACCATTCTTTGGCTACCAACTCAAGTGGGTTTCACAGGGGCAAAAAGTATTTTCAAAGAGAAAGGCAAAAGACTGAACACGTATCTGCCCAGTGCTGGAAAATACCCGCTGCTGCATGCAAAGCCTTGTACAACATTTTTAATTAGATGTGACAGCTCAGGGTTCAAGCATGTGAGGAATTCCAGGCTAGATGAAAAGGGACTGGGCAGAGATCAATAGGGATAAAGAGGCAGTGATAAGGAGAAGGACCTGCTTAATCTTGTTTTTATCTCTGTTTATTTATCCTCTGTCAGCAGTGCTCTCCTGATCAAACACACAGGCATGTAGAATCGAGTGCACTTACTCCGTACGACATGACAATGACAACAGGGCCAGTGCTCACATCCTCGTTCACCTCCATCCCTTGGCAAACAGGGTCTTCTGCTGGCTGACACACAGCAATTGCTGCCCGTGTTTGCTCTTTGGCGCTCAGCAGCTTGTCAAGGCACTCGACTCTGGCATGCCTCCTTTCCCTTCCCTTGCAGCTGATAGCAAGTGTCACTCTTCTCCCATGCCTTCACACTTGACAACTTGCATCGAGGCTAGGCTGGAGATTTGCAAGGGAAGTCCATGAGGTGTCAGAGAATGGAGGTGCTTAGCCCTCACCTCCCACTGCCTTAAGAGGCCCAACTCTTCCAAGTTATTTTACTCTGTGCCTTTTTTTTGTTTTTTTTCTTAACTGGTCTCTAAAGCGCAGAATATATGGCAGCCTATACTTAACCATATATTCTCTGAGATATTTCCAACCCCTCAGGCTTGTTGAATAAACCTAATCTGAGCACAGCTATTTTAACATATCATTGCATCTATTTTCAAGATGATTTGTTTGCCAAAAGCGTAGCATGGCTTGCCTTCCATACAAGGCTTTTCTGCTGAAGATTGTGTGAGGTAAGCTATTTCCAGCATTGTCTTAATTACCAGCAATTTCTACCTGCAAATTAACAAATTCTGTAAGGTGCTAGAAAATACTAAGCATCATAACTGCTACCACATCGTATGTTTATCTTCCAGTCTAGGTCAATGTGGAAGGAAGATGTTGATGGCATATTTAAGCACTTAGATCAACAGGGATACAGTGAAGAGTGAATACAGAACTTTCAAAAACCCATATTGGTTTCTTTTCCACTCTACTCAGTGCTTGTCAAGCCACACCTGGAATCATGTGTTGAGTTTTGGTCCTGATACACAATATGACATGGACAGGCTGGAGAGGGTCCAGAGAAGGGCCACAGAGAAGATCAAAGGACTGGGAAGCTGCCATATGAGGAAAGTCTGAGACAACTGGGCTTGTTCAGCCTTGAGAAAAGAAGGCTTAGAGGAGACCTTATCACCATGTCACCATGTTCCAGTATTTAAAGGGTGGCTACAAAGAACTCCTTTTTTACAAGGAGTCACATGGGAAAGACAAGGGATAACGGGTACAGTTTACTCCTGGGAATATTCTAATTAGGCATAAGAAGAAAAATTTTCACAAGGCTAATCAACCATTGGCATAATTTCCCCAGGGAAGTGCTGGAATCTCCAAGGCTCGACGGTTTTAAGATTCAGCTGGACAGGGTGCTGGGCTATCTTATCTAGACTGTGCTTTTGCCAAGAAAGGTTGGACCAGATGATCCTTGAGATCCCTTACAATCTTGTATTCTATTCCATGATTGAATGATGCAAGAATTAGATATTTCATTGAAATACTCAAACTAAACTTAGACTGTTGGTGTATTCTGCAGAGGTTGCCTAGAGAGTGAGTTGGTCTGTCTTGCATCTTTTGTTGGTGCCTCATTCTTTCTTCTGTCTAAAGAGGAAAACTTGACTGATTGCGTCCGTTGCTTAAATAACTACACTTGTAACAGATTAATCAGACCAAGGCATTTTTACAAATGATTTGTTACCCCCCTTGGCACCTTTGAGATAAGCAGAAGCTTCACAGGTGTTCTATACCAAGAAAGAAATGCTATTTGCTTTACAAATTTCCCAGTGTCCCCTGGGGACAGAAAGTGTCTCTGAGATGGGACAACCACGTTGTTGTTTATCTGTCCAAAATGGATTAGGAAAATCTGCTGTCAGGATCACTAGCAAACAAACAGCAGCGTGTTTGTAGAGCTCCTAAGGTTGCTTTCATAGATGAGGCTTGTGGCTGACCTGTCTGTAACCACTGTTACACTGGATTGTCCGCCTGTCTGCAGTGTTAGCATAACTCCTGTTCTACCAAAACTCCACTGCTAATGCTTATCCTCCCCCTTAGGAAGCCGAAGGCCATAGGACTGCTGAAATCTTCCTGTGTTTCTCCTCACCTAGGTCCTGCAACATAAAGTTCACACTTCATTAAATGTTAATGGTACACTAATTTTTGGCTAAATGTTTCTTTTTAATTGCTCTTCTAACTCCTTTGCCTGTATTATTCCTTTGTTCAGCCCAGCTGTCTCTCAATCTGATAAAGAAATTAACTTCCCACTATTCTTTAAGTGTAAGGTGCAGCAAGCAATGCCTGCCAACTATTTTTGCTCCAACTGGGGACCCCAGTCTGGGCCCCTGTTAGCATTTTCTCCTTTCTAGATTCTCATCCACTGCTGACACCTACAAATGTGCCAAATGAGAGAAGCATCTACTTTTTCCTACCCATATACACTGGCACTTCTTGTCCCAGAGGCTCTGTGACCATTTCTATTTTCTGATTTGGCATTTTTTCTGATCCCTTAGCCACTTTGGAGCAAGCAACAGCCTTTCACTACAAGCGAGTGGTGGTACAATGTGTTCAGCACAGAGCAGACCAAGGGTATACATGAACATCTCTCCCGTGGAACTGGAGCCAAACTGGAACTAAGGAGGTCTTTTAAGAAGCATGTTTGTATTACTGATGACCTTTTGGAAGGAATGATTGCCCTGTCCCATTTCTTCATCCAAATTTGGCCTGCCTTGCACTGCACAGGCTTGATGAGCACGCAGCTGGGATGATTGCTTTCCACCCAGTGGCAGGAGTGCCCCCACGGGCAGGAGGAGCCTGACAGCCCACAATTGCATATGGGTTTTGGAGAACTCATTTCCTTGTTTTCCTCAGAGGTCATGCTCTTTCCACTGCTCAACCATGTAAATAGACTAAGGGATTTTTTTTTTTTTTTTTTTAAAGACTACTCTACTCACCTAAAACCCCAATGAACTCAAAATTTTATCAGCTGGTTTCTGAAAGTCAGACCTGCTGATCCTCCATCAAGACTGAATTTTTCTGAAGCAATCAAAATGCCTCCAAGCATGCCCATACTAAAAGGGGAGCATCCACATTCACAACTGTGTGTATGATCACAGATGTCCTATATGGAAAAGGTGAGGAGCTGATGCGTAAACCTGGTGTCTTCATTTTGACACCCACCAGAAGTTATATCCTAAAGTGTACTTATATTAATATATTGAAGTTGCTGCTAGATAAAGCAGAGCTGAAAGCAGGAACTTTCATTCTTAGTCTTATGTGGGGGCTCTGAAGATTGGCCCAGTTGAAAAGAACCTCAAATCAAACTGGTTTGGGGTTTAGGAGACCTTGTTCTTCACTTATCACTGTCTTCCTACCATGTATATCTAAGACTGTTCCTCCAAGACACATCCTGCCAAGTCCAGCTCCCAGATTTGTCAGTGTAGTCTGCTGCTTTTTGAAGACATATAGTGACCATATGGCTAAAATCTTTCATGAAGAGGAAGATCAGTATAATTTTAAGAGGTGTGGTACCTTGCTGAGTGTGGTTCACATACTATCATGCAGGGTTTTTTTTTTAAGATGCTGCAGAGGTGTCCATGAACCATAAATCAAGCCAATAACTCATTAGAAATAGGTATTTCTAACGCAGACATCTAAGGGATAGTGAGATTATTCCCACCCCCTGAGTCCATGATTGTTACTCTGATTACACACCTTGTGAGATTCAGATTTAAAATTCCCAGGGTAGGGACTGTAGACATGTTCTGTATCGATTTAGCAGCAGCACCTGACAGAGATCAGATGTCTATGGGAAGATGCTAAACACAGATTACACAGCATAAAGAATAAATAAAGGGTTGTTCAGGCTGGTTAATTTAATCTTTTTTTTTTAATTGCTTACTGTATTTTGAGATAGCCCTATGATCAGTGAAGCACCTTTGCCTTCTCTTGTCCTGTCTCTGAAACTGAAGATAGTATTTAAAAATACTGAAATTTAGGGGCCAGGCTACCAAGATGTGTAATCTGGACATAGCACTGATAGCAGTGATGCTGCAGTGAGCAGACTGATCTTGAGAAAGTGAACAGATACAAAGTGAGTTTAAGAACTTTACAGTAGAGATAAGGAAGGATCTGCATATTATTCAGTAAATCTCGAAGTCCTGGTGATCCAGATGGTCCCTTTGCTCTTTTACTGATGTGTGATCATTAGCAGAGATGTGTAGCCCATCAGTAAATCAACTTAAATACTTTGTTATAATAGTCCTCATTACAGAACATTGATAGATTAACTGTGCTCTCTTTCAGTTTATGAGCAAAGCTCTTTGCTCTCCCTGGCAGTGTGATTAATGTGAGGTTCACATACTTAACATTAGAGACCAGTATTTATGGCCTTAAAAACATCAAGAAAAAAGCAAAATGTCTGCTGTGACAGCATATATAGTACAAGTGTCAAATCTTATCAAGGATCCTCTCATCCATTATAGCTTCAAGAGGTGCTATCATTTACCAAGCTGACCTGGCAGACCTCGGAGCCTCATTGTAACATTCTTTGTATGGTAATCCAGTTAAGAGCAAAATGCAGACTAAGTGAGACATAGCTTAACACTTTCATATACTCCATAAAACCGTTACTGGGAAAGAAATCATCAACAAGCCAGACAAAGTCATTCTTCTCCAAGGGGTAAAGATGGAGTCAAGCTTAGCCAAGTGAAGTGATTTTCTCCCTCCCTTGTAGCACAAAAAAAATAAATAAGTGAACAGTGGTGCCATTACTGATGAGTGGGTGAGGTAATTTTGCAGGGGGACTATAAAGTAAATCGAGGCATGGTCCAGGCCAAGCCATCACACCAACCTTTGCAAAGATTAGAGTTGGCTTCAATGATAATATTCTTCAATCAAAGGGGCTGAAACTTAGCAGGGGCTTGCAAAAGAGTTGTAATGGGTTTGTCTGCAATGCAGCTCGAAAGCTTCAGGGAGAACAATAACCATTTATATTGAACTAATTCCTCTTACAGGACTCAGAATGCAAAATTTTGAGTGAGGGAAACAGATCAAAGATCTCAAGTGTGGACATCCTGTTGCAAAGTCAAAATTCTCAGAAAGACCTAGCTTGCCCTCCACATCCCATACATCAGGGACGTGCCTGTAATAGGTATGATATACTTGAGGAGCTGCACTGCTCAGTGGTTGCCATCACAACATGTTTCATAGATGAGCTTGGAGACAGCTTGACCAAGTTGATTTATTAATATGCTCCTATAATAGGACAGGTGTTACTGAATGACTAATACTGGCCCTATTCAAGATCTCAGTTAAGCACTCAAAGGCACTTAAACATGCACATATCAGAGATACACCTTAGTATCATTGACTTCAGTGAGACACTGACATGCAGTTATAGTCAAGAACATGCTTAAGTATGTTCATGAATCAGCGCCATTATTTGATTAAAACTACTTGTGGAATTTGTGAAAATGCTGACAGACTGCAAAAGTCTCATTGACATAAAGCTGATTCATTATTTGTCCAGAAATGTGAAGGACTATCATCCAGCTTCCTCTCTTTGTCCAGACTGGTTCAAAAGACACATCTCTCATGTGCTGAAGTTGAGTAACTGCAAAGAGCTCCAGTGTGCTTTGGTTTCAGTGTACTTTTCAGTTGTTTTAAGACACACAGTGATAGGGAGGTGCAGGGATTGTTATTCCTGGACATGTTTTGCCATGTCTAAACCTAAAAAAGCTATGTGCAGGATCAGGTCGTGAACCAATAAAATACAAACAATAGATAGAACTAAGTTTGAAAGGAAACCAAACTGCCTTTAAAGGTTTAACCAGCTTTATCTATAGGGCTGTGCATCAAGTGAACAGGATGATTCTCAAAGGGGAGACTTTAACCAGGGTCATAATGCACTATCCAACTTCCATCCAACAGCAGATCCCATGCAAAGACCCTGCAGGCAGTGTTGTTTCACATCCCCCCCACAATTTGAGGGTTAAAACACTATCCACCACTAGCTGGGAAAAGGGTTTGGATGTTTTCTGGTTTGGAAAAGTTTCTTTTTCATGATAAAGAGCTCTCAAATTCAGCTGTAATTCTTAGTTAAGTCACTGCCTCTAAATGCCTGGAGTCAGTGGCAGCTTTGCTGAGCTGTGCGGAGATGGGAGCTTACAAAATGTCTCCATTTGATGTAAGGGGGAGGGCTTGCTGAGGAGTTCACATTTATCCAGAGATTTATTGGAGGAGAGGGGAGGCTTGTGCCAAATTTGAAAGAGAACATGCTTCTGCGAGATAAATTAATTTCCATGTTTATTTATCTAGAGTAGAAAAACGGTCCTGCCTAGTAGAGCATATGCTGGGAGTAATGAAAGACAAACGTCAGCTTTTGAAGGAAAACACCCATTCATCAACGGACATGGAAGAACAAACAACTTGTTCATTAAAACACAATTGAAAGGTGGCTTCTCCTCTCCACTCCACCTGCTTTCTCAAGTTGGGGGTTGCATGGGAAACTGCTGCTCTCCTCACTTTCTACTTACTCAGTGTCTTGGAGCAGATGAAAGGCTTTCCCCATATCAAAGATTGGCAAACCCTCCCTCCCCCAAACCTAGGTCCGTGGTACTTCACCAGTTTTTCTCTACTGTTTTGGAGAAGGCCATGTCTGCATTCAGTCCAAGTCTTTTGTGATAGATACTGGCTGAAGGACTGCCTCTGTACCTGGGTCAAATTCTGAAAGCTACTCTGTGCTCTCATTGCAAGTCCTTTTGGTAGGTGCTGGAAGCTGGTAATATGATACATCCCAGGGATTCCTCTGAATAGGAGGAAGCAATCAAAATCTAAATTTTCCCAGGATGGGAAAGCAATTTCCTCCTCCATCTGTAAGAACGGAGCAGATTGAAAGGTCTCAGGGAAAGTAATTATTGCCCTTTGATGAGTCTATCAGGAAGCTGAGACTGGCTCATTGGTGTGAATAAACATTTTTGTCTTTGACCTAATTGTCTGTGTAAATACAACAAAAAGAAATCATCAACTTAGTGTGACTAACATTTATATCCCTGTGTGTAATACCGATTTCTTTTATGAAGTGTCATGCAGATACATGGACAGAAATTAGTAATAACAATAAGGACAATGGCCAACCCATGTGGTAGGTATCCCAGATAAATCCACCAAGGTTTGGGCTCTGGATGGTTTACATTGTTTTTGACTGCTCTATTCATTTTCTATGATTTTTCTGGCCAGTTCTCAGTGAGGCTTTTGATTATGTCTTTCATAATAGCAGTCTTCTGCATCTCTGGAAGCCATAATTAATTAATTTCCATAAAACCATGAAGTATGACAGAGAAGTACAAGTGTTGCCATGGCTGCCCCTCAGATTGCCTTTTATTATAGCATCACAAATAAAAGCTCAAGATTAGAAAACAACTGAATCACTGGTGGATTTTTGCACACTTTTAATATGAAGTCATAGTTCAGTTCAGTCCTTTAAAAAGGGGTCATCTGAGCCCAAAAGATCATATTTACTGTTCCCAGTTGTCAGCAATGACTTGCTGCTTAAAAAAAAAAGGGAGACTTTGAGACTCCTCCTTAAGTGTAGATTAGATATAAAAAGAAATGAGTGGTAGAGAGAAATTCTGCTTTGCACTTAAAATCTTCAGACTGGACCTGAGAAGGAACAATATAGCTTCAATCTGGGAACACCTTGTAAAACCAAAGCCTAGAAGAATGTGCGTAGGTAAAATTAGTCACCATCCTGAGCGCAAAACATTGGTGTTGACGTTTCTTTGGATGTAACTGGAAACTTACTAACGATGATCCACTTTAGCTGGGGATTTTCTTAACCTATAAAGTTCAAGTAGCTGTTTCTTCTCCCCAGACCACTGATCTGGCTTTGCTGACTCTGAGACTAAATAGAGGCCTTGTGCAAGTGACCTTATTGACAACGCTTGGCACATAGGCTTTTATTTTCAAAAAGTGAGCGAGCAGACACCCAGGTCTTACTTGCGATCTATTAATATATCTAGCTGGGACACAGCAAGGCCACAGGCATCTCAAATTGTACATTCGTTTGTTTGTATAGCATACTACTTTGTGCCCACACACAGCCCCAGCCTGAGAGCTTTGTGGGCCAGGAGGGAGGGGCACAGTAAACTGAACCGCCTGGGGAAAAGCTGGCACACGAGGAGGCAGTCTCCTCTTTTTTTTCTGTTTGTGTTATTATTTGTTTGTTTGGGGGGGTTTGTTTGATTGGTTTGAGTTTTGTTTTGTTGTTGTTTTTGTTGGGTTTGTTTAGTTTAGTTTTGTTTTTGGTTTCTCGGTCCAAAGAATAACCTGGATGGACTTTCCAGCCACGCTGTCTCTGTTGATCTGGCCGTTGTCTGCAGGATCATCCCTTTGCACTCCTATGGAAAGGAGTAGCAGCCCATTTCACACCTCTTCTTCCAACTCTCTTCAGTTCATGTGCTGATCAGGATGTTATTAAGGAGAGGGGAGAAATAGCAGCTATTGTATAATTGATAGTAAGCGTGTTTATGCAAGAAAAAGTTATTCCTTCCATGTCTCATAGTAATTATGCAGAGGATCTATAATGAAGGGTGTACCAGTGTACTCTTGTGCTGCTCTCAAGTGTGCTGCCTTATATATCCGAGGTCTCATACTTCCACTTCAGATAGTGACAGAGTGAGTGGGAAACAACTTGTCCAGCTTTAGCCATCAAAAAGGCTTGATATTGGGTCTAACAAAGTCCCCATAATCAATGGAAAGAAAGACACTTTCTAATAAATAGTAATTTCCACTTATCTCAGCGTGGGATGATGGTACTCATCTCCCTCTACTGAACAGAAAATATTGTAGATCAATACCATTCCAAAAGTAGAGGTTTTTTGGTTTACTTTTTATTGGCAAGCATGCCAGATTAATTTACGTTGCTAGAAAATGTCTTTTCTTGTAGAGGCTTCTACAAGCACACTGACATGCCTAACCTTCCATCCCTGTTTGCAGAGCAGCCCACATGAAAGCTCTATTGACCACCTCTAGAAAAATTAGGCAAGGTAGCTGATCCAGGCTTTTCAATTACTGGGCTCAGCTAATGTGGCTGATCTTGTGGAAATGTCATAGGCCATATTTTCATGCTCTAATTTGCTGGGCAACACCAGGGCATGGCAACAGTGCAGAGATGGAGAAATGATCACCTGGGAATTGGAACCACCTCCAGAGGCACAGGTGGGGACAGAAAGGTGTGTACTGGATAACAAGACAGGTTAAAACACTTCCAAGTTTTTCTTCAGTTGATCAGAAACGAAAAGATACTGCAAGATTTGAGGGCTAAAGCTTGTCTGCTTTGGTAACTCTGCTCTGCTTTTCTTGTGCAAAGCAAAATGAAAATGGCAATCCTAGAGACAACCAAGCAGTCAGATCACTGAGGCTTAGACATCTATGCATATAGACATGTATCTGGCTTTTAAAGCAAGCCAGGAAGTTCCACTCCTTGCAAAAAAGATTAGAGCTATGTCAGGCAAAGCAGACATAGTGGTGGAAAAAGTCACTTACAGGCAAATTAATGAATGAGAAAGGTCCTATGTAGCAGATAACACACTAAGAAATCATTTAATTACAAAGGAAGGGATATCAGAGGTCGCTGTGTTTCTGCTAGTTCTCAAGAGTCCTGCACATAGAGCAAAGCACACAGTGCTGAGACACAGTTTAAGTGTGGGCACCTGTTGAAGTCCTTGGGGCTGAAGCTACATTTGCTGAATTCTCCAGCAGCAGAATCCATACAAGAAGTGCTACTCCCATACACAGCCACCTGGCCCCAATCTCTCGCTGCAAGTTATCATCCCTTCTGTCATGCCCATTTGGTTGTTATTCCAGATCAAAACTGGGTCAATAAAAGCCAAGGGAATCAAGAACTGATGGCTTACCCCAAATACATGACTTGATTTTTGAAGGAAAAGGTCTGATTTGTGTTTATTTTTCTGACCCTCCCTGTTCCCTTGCTCCCTAGGTGTAAACAGGTTAGAAGAGATGTTGTGAAATATTTTTCAAGACACATGGAGCAAGTATGAAAGGTGGGCAAGTTCACAAAAAAAATTTGGATAAGATTTCTAGCTTGAGCTGAACTGCTGAGGTCTGGCCATTACAGATGAAGAAGCAAATCTCCAAGGATTTATTTCATGTTCCGGCAAGCTAAGATCCCTTAACTCCCCACACTTGACATGTTCCCCGCTGCTTCTGCTCTGCAGAAGAGGTGACATGATCTTATTGAATCTGTTGCTCTCAAAGCATGGTTTTGATGCTGTGATTCAGAGTGGTAGGTTCCCAACACAGTGATTGCCTCTCTGGCCAAGGATAAACTCATTACATGCAGTCATGGGACAGGCTTGAAAGAGCAGGTCCAGCAGGGACAGGATTGTTCCTATCGGATGCAGTAGGTGCATCTCCACTGGAGAACCACAGCATGCCAGACTCAGAGGCAGCTTGCAGGTGGCTTGGAGGCTTCTGTGTCCTGGAGGCTAGGAGTGGTGAGACTTGAGCTGTCCTTTGCCTAAAAGGATAGCAATGCCTAAAAACACTCCCAAACACATCTAATCACATGAGTCACATGGTCACATGAGTCAGCAAGAGCAGCTGAGATGGCACCATACACCTGTGACTTCTGCCTCTGCTCCAGGCTTTGACACTTGATTTTATAGCTTGAATCTGTGTACCAAATCCTACCCAGCAGTGCAGTGAATTCCACCTGGCATTTCAGTAAGCCAGCGCTTGACGTGTGTGATATCAGAATGATCATATTTGTCTTCAGAGCAAAGTAGGCAGGAATTACCCTCAAGGAAAGAGCTCACTTGGAACCACTGTCATAGCTCCTGCTGGGAACAGGCTACTGGACCAGACAGACCCTGACAGCTACACATGGATCTGAGCTTCCAAAAGCAGGATAATTCATTTCTACATCGTACAGTAACTGGTACCATGGTCAAGAGAAAGGCTGAGATTGCTAGCCTGTAAAAGCTAAGGTAGGAAATTAAAGAGTACTTTTCTAAAGGGCATAAAGAGTTTAGGAGAGTAAATCTCATAGGCTTGAAACACATCATTCTCACAAGTATAGAAATGCTCACAAATCTCCATTTTTTTAACACAGTCCTCTTCAGTTCCTTTGACTTGGGAATGGAGGAAAAGCTAACACGGTTTTAAAAAAGCCTTCCATCTCCTTCAGTTCCTTTCCATGCTCTGTTTGTTCTCAGCACAGTCAACCCTCTGTTTTGTTGTTGTTCTGGAGATGTCCTACAACTTCTGTGACACTACTAAAGTACTTCAGAGAAACTTCTCAAAACCTCCTAAGCCTGAACACAAATTTGAGGAGCAACAAAAAGAGCAAAAAACACTGTGAAAAATGACTGCCCTTGAGGAAACTCCAACCTCAGAAGGTGTGTGGGGAGGGTAAGGGGTGGCTGAGGATCACATTCAATCAATGGGTAGTTTGGAGGTGTTTTCTAACAGTTTGACACTGCTTTCTTCCTCTTTCTGAGTCTTCAGGCCCAAATATGTCAATATTTTGGTACTTTCTCTGTCTTTGTTCAGTGCAATTTAAAGTATATAAGCAATGAAAAAAAAACCCCCACCAACTCATAGAGATGAGGAACCTTGGAAAGGGCTTTAATAGATCCAACCACATGGTTATACTGACTAGTTTTTATTTCTGAGGTTTTAGTTCTTGCTCTCACAAGGGGGAATTGTGGGGTAAAGGGTTGTCAAATTGTATGTGTGTGTTTGCACATAGGATGGAAGAATGGTATCTGTAACAGTTAATGGGAGATGGCATATTTTTATATTATGGTTATTCATATTATCAGCATTATTGTAACAGAAGATAGATAGATAGATAGATAGATAGATAGATAGATAGATAGATAGATAGACAGACAGACACCAGATCAAGTTGAGCCATAGGAACTCATTCAATAGAGCCTTGAATTTTGGCACAGGTCTGTCCGTTAGAAATTCATCAGGCTGCTTTTATAAGATAATATAAAAATTGACTTCTTCATTGCTTTTGAAAAGAAATTATTCTGGCAAACTGCCACACACTTCACAGAGCACAGGTTTTCTCCTTTATCATCTGTGTAGCACTTTGGGTTTTCACAGAGAGAAAGACCCATTACTATTTTGATGTAAAATTGTTAACACATTTGAGTTTCTTCCTACAGTTTGAAAAAACAGCACCATAGCCAGCAGGAAAATACAATATGAGTGCAATGAGGGTGGCATTTTTCAACTATTTCCCATGTGGGTACCTCAAGCCACTTCACAGGTCTCCAGAAAAGTTCCAGAATATCTGTCCTTGCTTATCAATATGAGCACTGCAGTAATGAGAAGTTGAGCATTGGTCCTATGGGAATGATGACACAAAGCTAGAGCCTAGACTTTCTCAAAGCATCCACAAACACAGAGAGGAAGACTTTCTCTGTAATAACCCTTTGACCACTAATAAGAAATTTTCTCTGTGTTTCCCACCATGGCAACATAAACCCTCCCCTGGGTCGTAAGAAACAAATCCATTTCCTCTTGCTCACAATGCTGGGGTTTGCTGTGTGAGTCCAAAGAAAGGTTCAACTCAGTATTTTCAGTATAAAGTTTAATATACACAACTGCCTTGAGTTCATAAAGTAAAAAATTTGTGGAATGAAACTCAAATAATTTTAAAAATGAGAAAAATATACATTCAATTAAAGGTGGATCAAGATGATTTATTTGTGCAGTAGTGTTGAGAGTATATGTTGGGGAATATTGCAGCACAGTTCATCTTACTGCTAAAGGTGAATCTGAGTCACCATTCTTGGATCTCAGAGTGAACTTTCTCATAATTTATGAGGAAGTTTTTAGATCTCACTAGGGAGCATTAACTTCAGTCTATGAAGTTGGTTTGGGTTGCTTTTTTTTTTTTTTTTAACAAGTCTTCTACCTGGAGATACCATTCACTTAGATCCAAGCAGTCTCCTGCAGGACTTTCCAGATAGTGCAGTAATGCTTCTCCTCTCTCTTTGTCCTGTTGGACCAGAGAAGGATGGAAGAAGGTGGGAGAAGTGGCTCCTTGTCCCAGGCTTTACTCCCTGTCACCTCACTCCCTGTATGGCCACTTACGATTAACACAGAGGACCTGGAAGGTCTTCTCACCATCCTGATGGCAGTGATCCTCCAAGCTGTGGAGCATGAGGAAGATTATCTTTTCTACAACAGGCAGCCCAGGTGTTCACAACCTCTCATCAGATTCCTCTAGCTGAACCAAACACATCCCTGTTGCAGATACAGACTTGGCTGTTGGGTGCATTCTCCAATCAGTCCTGGCTGAAGCCATTTCCCCATCTCTCATTTTTTCAGGCTGAAATGTGTAACCTATTAATTTCAAAAACATCTTCCAATGGTATAAAGCAAGCTGTTAATTTCCAGCTTCTAAACATTTCATCCGTCAGTCAAAGACATAGAGCACCATGATAAATTACACATCAGGTAACATTTGTTTTGGCTTACTATGTGTTCATTTAATTGTTAAAATCTCAGCCTGTACTTTATTTTAACCTGTGTTGTCATTTACCTATACCTCTGTCATTTACCTTTACCTCTACCATCTTTTATAGCTGGCTTTTGAGGACTTTAGGAAAAATACAAACTGATGCTGTTCAGCGTCTGCTCTGAATGGTCTGTGCTTTTGTGTGCTGTGTGAGCATGAGGGCCATGGCCCATGTTCTGAAGAAAGGTTCATGCTATGTAGGTTCTGCGGGGCTGGTTCAGTGGAGAATACCCTCAATCATACGTGAACACACCATTCACAGGCTATGGTTTCTTCTGAGACTATGTCAATGTTATTCCAAGAGCAATGTGATATTTGAAAACAATCTTGTATGTATGTTGAGGCAGGGAGTTGGACTGGATGATCTTCCTGGGTCACTTCCAGCTTAAGCTGTTCTATGACTCTATGATTTATAGTCATTGACCAAAGGAGAATTTTATATCCCTGCAAGATTTTGCCACATCAAGATCATTCAAAAGATCACTTAGCACAGTGACAATCAGCACTTTATCTGCAGAATAAGTTTTAGCCTGACATAAGAGTAATGTTAGTAGATGTGGGATCCCAGGATACAAACTCTGCCTGATTTGACTAAAGGTGTATAAACTAATCCCACATGTTTATGTCATCTCCCTAACTACCTGGTCTACAACGTAGAAGCCTTTAAATTTAAGTTAACAGTTATTGTCAGTGCTCAAGATCTGAACATTTCACTTTCTGGCTGAAATATTTTTATTTAAATTGCACTTTTGCAACATGAGGAATATTGTTACTGGATTCTGATTTGTTGTGCTTTCCTCCTCTTTAAATGTAGAGCGGAGTTTCAATGAAAGCAACTTTTTGGCTTCTCTAGTATAGCCAGAGGGAAGTAACAAGAAAAAAAAATAAAGAAAAAATTACAGTCTTTTCAATCTCCTGACCATGTAGGTATGATGGCATCATTGTAATAATTTTTACTATTATCCGAAAATCACAAGCTACTTTAGAAAACTGTTAGCATCACTACCTATGCCTTATAAGGCAGAGAGAAGCTGAGGCACAGGAGGAAGAGGTAACTTGTCCCAGGCTGCCCAATGGTAACAGCTGACAGTAGTGTCTATGTCTTTTAAAGCTTGCATTAACATTTGCTTTGCCCCAACAAAGAATGGATTTGACCATTTAGCACCAAGGTCTCCATGCCCACACTTCTCTATGTTTGAGGAGGTTTCACTCTGGAGTATTTCCAGTCCATGACTGAGGACTGAACTCTCCTTGTTTGCTGGAGCACATGAAATTCATTCCTGACCCACAACTTGACAAGCCATGCCTAGCATTTATATGGAGTGCAGCTCATTGCCAGGACTATATTAGAGTTGCTATGATATATGAAGGCTGAGGCAGCATTTTGCACTGTCTCAGGTGTGGTATTTGCTTTTTTTTTGCTTTTATTGCATTGCTGTTGCTTTTGCTTCTTGTGTTTCTTGAGAACCCTGCCGATGGGCTGTGGCAACTACCACAATAATTTGTAACTTGGAGTCAGAGGGATCTCCTGGGAAATGGTGACCTGTGTCATGGCTTATGGGGAATGTCCTCCAGGTCACCAGGCTCAGCAATACTCCTGCGTTGTGGTGAGGAAAGGCCAGGAGTTTTCCTCATAAAACCCAAAGGAGACTGATCCAGCTGTGAGAAACAGCTGTTTCTGTTAAATGCTGGTGAATATTGTATAGAAAAGGATTGTTGACTCTGGGCTGTGCATTTTTCACTGTTTTTTCAATAACTTCAGTATCTGAATTTGCAATCTCATCTACCTAAGCATAAATGAAAAATGCCTACCATGTAAATAAACAACCAATTAAACTGAAATCAATCTTGATATACACAACAAAGACCAGTGATGGAAGATTTGTCTGTAAAACTTACACACTGCCATAACTTTAGGCTAAACAAGTCTGAACCAAAAAGTATTTTGTCCCAAGTCTGTATATTTTATAGGAAGCTGATGCTTATTTTCCATGGGAAACTAATTTTTCTAAAGGACAGTTTGAGCTTGGTGGCTCGGCACAGCGCTGCTGTGACAAGCTGCTCTTTTAGCAGCTCTGACAGATTTGTTTGGGACATATTTATTTTTTCAGCTAAGTCATGAGGCCATTGACAGGTACATAGTGGAATGAAACAGAATGCAGGGAAGCACACAGGAAAGTTGGAACACAAACTTTTTCACTGACATAGCCAGATAGGACACAGGTTGAAGCCACATTTTTGTCGCTCTCAGTAGAAAGGCATTAGTTATGGGCTAGTCCAAATTTGCTGACCAAGTTAAAGAACCTGAATGGAAAATTTTGTGTCAAGTAGACTCAGAAGTTATTTTTTGGTGTTCTTGCCAATATATAAGATGTAAATGATTTTGCTTGATCCAGACCTGCATTTTTTAGGCAAAAAAAAAAAAAATAAACCAAATGAAAAACACCTTCCAGCTCCAATTCTGACCTTGGTGAGAAGGAAAAGTTTCTGTTTAGCTCTTAACCGTATTGACACTTCTCATGTCTAAACACATCTTAAAATAAAGAATTAAACTGAAAACAATCCAAAAGGCTGAAAGGCACAGTTCCCCCAAATTCAATGTCTTCTGAAACTACTGTCTTTCAAAATGTCTTATTAGTTTAAACATGAAATTAGACATGTGAGCTTGGACAGTTACCCAAAGCAGTGTCTAATAAAATGTATTTCTCAGATGAATCAGGCCATGAGCATTTTGTAATGCATAGACTGGTATATTTATTCCTACTCACAGTCTCCCCATGTACCATGAGACTTCAGCCAGTGTCAGCTGTGGTGATGCTCTCTGGGAAACAATGTCTAGAACTAAACTTGTGACTGCACATCCCAGTAGACCTTTTTGCAGGTTATTTGTCCCTGAGAACTGCCCAGAATACAGAAAAAAGGGCTCAAAGTGTACCCAATCACAAAGGTCATCTTCAGAATATCAGCTCATCCCAAATCCTTTCCTATAAGTCGTCAGTGACCTGAATCATTATTCTCCTCCAAAATTCTTCCTCATGGATGGAAACTGGCAATCCTTCTTGCTTTTGTTACTGAACACAGCCAATTCACCCACAAGATTCTCCATGGGCATAATAAACTAATTGCATTCAATGTTATACTTTCCTCATGCACTGCAGATTATTTCAGCACTGAAAAGAGTTCAGGCATAACCACAAATCCTCAGGAAAGAGAACTCAAGAGATATCCAATGATCATGAATCTCTAGAAACTGAGATGGATTTTGAATTACTGGCTTGTAAGCAGACAGTTTATTTAAAGAAAAAAAAGGAAACTAAAAAAAAAAACCTTTCATGTGAATGAATATTTATAAAAGCTTCTCTCTACTCTTCTAATCGTAAATTTCTGTAAATTTATAGAAGT
The DNA here is from genome assembly GCA_025345505.1 of Todiramphus chloris collaris. Lineage (NCBI taxonomy): Eukaryota > Metazoa > Chordata > Aves > Coraciiformes > Alcedinidae > Todiramphus > Todiramphus chloris. Next base: position 35,449,698 of record JANVCC010000035.1, read on the forward strand.
TATTCAAAAGCAGTTACTTGCCAAAATAGGCAACAACCTGAATTTAAGACTATATAGTCTATGATGATTGACAATTATACTGCATAAAGCATTGATCATGTCAAGTGATAGCTGGTATATTGGTTCCTAGCACACTATTGACTTCATATGCTGTTATTTGGAAGTCACACGCATTGGAAAAGCAATGAGGTCAATGATTGAACATGCTGTAAGCTTTACAGGACACATGGATTATCAGCAGGAAATTCCCTTCATTGTTCTGTCAATGAAGTACCTGAAAGCAATTGAGTTCATCTAGGTTCCTCACCACTCAAGAACTGATCAAACTGTCTGTTGGTACAGGTGTAAAAATGATGGCAAAAAGGCACCCATGCCTTTGTATTCAAACCAATCTTGCAGTTAGGACCCTTTGCTCTGACCCGTGACTGTGCCCACACTAATAGTTTAAATGAAACACAATCACCCATCCTGTAAAGTCGACAGAATTGTTCTTTGTAAACTTTCATCCTGTGCCGACTTAAAGTCTTCAAGGCAATGCCCTGGAAAGGCTGGGGAGACAGAGCACTTCAGGACCTGTTCCTGGTAGGCAGCTGGTCCTGGGGCCAGGGATGTTCCCAGGGTCATTTCATTTATTGGTACAAGCACAGCTTCAGCAGACAAATTTCCAAATGGTGTAGAAATGTCATGCTGGGACTTGCAGGATCCTGGAACTGTAAAATGATACATTTTCTGCAGAATGACTTCCACTCATTCTCCAAGCTCATCAGCTTGTACCAGAGAATACTGCAGGTTGTTCCAAGTTAACAAAACATTACTGTTGCAGTGACCCCTTGAGATCCCTGAAGTGCACAGCACTCTGCAATCATGTTACTAAAAAAATGTCCCCACCACCAAAAAATGTATGATATAAGCAAGACAAGAACCATCAGGGATGTAGATGGACAGAAAACAATGAGATGACCTTGGAAGGCACTACAGGAAACTGCTCATCTGTAATCACTGCCACATTTTTTGTAGGCATTAACAAGGTATTTTCAAAAGCAAGGAGAGACATTTTCACATCTGGGCAAGAGTATCAGAACATTGCAGATCAACCTTCACCCATTTTCCCAAGTAAAGCAAAGCATACTGAGATGCATAAAGGGAAGATCTGCTAATGCAAAACTCAGCTCGATTCCAAATGGCAACTGTCAGGATACCTCTCCTCCCCATTCATAGTCTTTCCCTATGTTTTGTAGCAAATGCTTTACATTTACACATTTTTTTCCCTCTCTTGGAAGCCCTGCCAACTCCCTGCTGGATTCTTTCCCTCTTTTGCCTCATCACCACCAGTGGTCGAGGCCAAACACTCTTCATTATGTGCAGCTTCATGATGTCCAGATTCAGTTCTTGCTGACATCACTTCAGATGGGCTTAGGCAAGTCCAGTGAAACATAACTACCTCTGAGTATGTAATCCTGACTCACAGTTTTTGAGAGGACAGGAGGACTCAGCTCTTGGAAACGTGTAATGAGATCAGTTTTTTAAATATAACCTTAACTTTCACATTTTGCAGACTAAGGCAAACCCTTCAGTTTCATGAAGTTATTTCTCCTAAGCCAACTTAAAAATCTTTGATGCCCAGCTCTCAGCTTTTCATAGTCTAATAGAAACTTATAAAACTTTACAGCTATAAATTTCACTGGTTTGTCTGTTCCAGGAACCATCTCAGGGATCCTGATTCAGACAAATTCCTCTGACTTAGATCCAGTATAGCTAGTCTCCCTCACCTCATTTTATGGTCCATGGAGAAAAATAGGAGCTTCTACAGTTCAGGTCATTTAACTTCATCTGGTGTCTTCTAGCAAAATGAGTTCTGCCCTAGAAAAGCTTTTTTTCTTTTCATAAGAGGAGCCAAGGGGAACTCACCATGTAGTCTACACCTACAGTTAGGTGAAATTAAGCTTGTTCAAAAAATAGGACTACTTATTTTTGTGATTAAATTTCAAGTCCATTCCCTTAAAGAGCATCATGGTTTTGCTGACTGGAGATGTGGCTGCCAGGGTTTACAGCATAGCCAGGGTTTACAGCATGGCTGGTCTCCATCACCAACAGGCATAGAGTATTTTGATATTTTATGTACCTTCTCCCTTTCTGTAGCTGTGCTCTTCACTCCAAAATATTCCCTCCTTTCTCCCACGACCTTCTCCTTCCTCTGCTCAAAAACAAGAGCTTGTAATGTTGCTTATTCTGGTTAAACCAGGAATAACCTCATACAGAGCTTTCCAGAAGAGTTGTACTTGTTTTCTCCACCTCTCATTTGAATCCCTGATGAATTCAGCAAACTGCCTCTCAGGTGCTAAGAGGGTGGGTGATACTGCTCTAGGCAAGCAGGTGCTGTGAAGGCAGGTAAAACATGCCAAAGACACGTGGTTAGTGCTCTTTATAGAAGGGGTTAGCTCTTCCTACATGCACATAGTTTCCCTCTCCTTCAGGGGACAACATCCATGAAACACTATAGCTCAAGTTTTTATTGGACTGTGAGGGAAAATAGAAGCAATGAAGGTCATCACAGTGAGCAATGACACGATCGAAGGTCTGAAGACCTGCCTTTGATACATCTCTTGAAACCTTCTTACATTCTTCCTAAACAGTCATCCATGAGTTCAGTGGGGCCACCTGGGGAAAATTAAAGAAAATCGGACGAGCCACAACAGGGGCCATCAATGCATAAACCAGAGGAGAGGGAATTACTCTCCCTCCAACCATGCTAGATTCCTGGCTGCTGCTGGGACTGACCTTGCACTGGACACTTGCACCCAGGGAAGGGAGTGCACCGTCGTGGCAGCCACGATGTCTCACTTCAGCCATAGTGATAGGCTGTGTTGTACTAACCCCAAATTACAGGGCAAGGCAACTTTTTTTTTCACTGAAATGTAATATGGGAGCACAAATATCTCCTGCTGAAATATTAATTGATTTAAAGACCAGCTTTTCTTTACTTGAGGTTAGATATGAAGTTGGCCTGAACAATTTGATAAACAGATAACTTTAGATAGAGATTGCTGTTTCATAATACAAGTGCATGCGATCAGAAGACACTGAAAGCTCTTCACCCTTAGATATGTTGTATACTGAATTTTACACATATGAATGCATTTTGTTATTAACTTTTTTCCGAGTCCCCATCCTACTTTTATTCCAAAATAACTTCTCTAAGTGACATCTTTAATGTGTAATAACACGTATTGACTTTCTTCTGAATCTAAGCCAGGTTGCAGGATGCCTTCATCTGGTTTCCCCCTCAAACTCCCTTAAAGCCCAATAAATCTGTGACTATTTCCTCTCTGAAGCCTAGGAGGATATAGAATTACTTCACAACTCCTCGAGCCCAGATCCCTCAGCATGGCTGATGGAAAGCCAAGATCAGAATGGAGTTGCTGAAATTGGGAAGTGAAAGAAAAATAGTCCTCTGGAAAGGAGGAAAGCTCAATGACAAAAGCAAGTCCCATTTGGAATTACAGCATGATGGTTATCAGACATCACAGTGAAGTGTGTGCTTGCCTCTACAAACTGTTAAAACAGTAGCAACTGTCATATGGTTCCAGTCATAGCCTATCATTAACAAAAACTCTGTAACAGCATTTGATGTAGTCACAGGACAATGCAATTTAGTTTTGTCATTGTACCGTCAGCAGTTCCTTACTTCTCCTGTAAAGGGATAAATTATGTTTCAGCTTTAATTTTATATAGTGTCATTGAAAAAAGAGCCACTTACACTCCCCACATTGCTGTTCTACTGTATGATCCATGTCGTACTAAGCTCCATCTTTAGCATAAGTTTTATCAAGTTTTACATTACATTACATTTCATTTACATTAATGTACAATATCATATACACTTATAGGTTCAGGCTAAAGGAAGTAAGAAATTGCTTTTGTTACTGCCCATGTTTGTATGGATCTGTGACTGCAGCACACAGTGCAGTGTGGAGAGTTTCCATTTCCAACACTGAAAGAACAGGTTTCTTGCTTCTTTCCCCCACACCTTTCTAATAACGGAGAAATAAATCCAGTGTGTTTGGCCACTATTTTATTTGCATTCACATGAGGATCAAAGCACATTAACACGAATCTGATGTCTGTGCAAACCCACCTGCCCCTGTTCTCCCATGCGGGGAATTTCCAAGGGCAGAGCATGTGGATTTTAGGTTTTTCTGTGCATTGCAAAAGATACGGAGCTCAGGCAAAATGTGTGGCAAAAGTCCCCATATATGTGGCCTAATAGTCCCATTTTTTTACAGCTTATTGCCCTTTATCTATTTGCAGACACACTCTTAATAGAACTTTGAGGACAGAAGGTTTTTGTTATGTGCTGAACAGGTTGATACTTCTGACTCATGTCAGAAAGAAATGAAGAAGTTCTTTCTTCATCAAGACTGCAAAATGTGATGGACGTGGGTAGGGAGATATTTGGTGTTGCAGGAATGCAGGTAACAGCTTCACCAATACCAGAACCTCATCATCCCTGAATATCCTGACCTGCTATCCATTCAGATATTTCATACCCAGACAATGCTGCACAGCATTGCATCCCATGGTCCTGATCACCAAATTTGTCTTTACAGCTCTTCCTCTAAAAAGAATAAAGGAAAACTGCTCAGTTTGAGAGGCTCTTTATCAAAATTACTTTCTTTAATACCCTTGTAGATTCAAAGAAGGATTTGTAGGTCTATCACTGTAGTTTAATCATCCCTCTCCTTTTCCACTGTGTGATCCTAGCTTTACAGAAGCTAAATCATTAAAATATATGTTTCTCTCACAGCATGGACACTTGGCTCTAAGCATTACTTAGAGGACATGGGTAAACACAGGAAAAGACATCCCAGCAGGAGGGAAGTGATTGTGAAGACAGTATGTTCTGACAGCAATTCAGAATTACCCGTAGGTTACAGAGTAAGAGTTGCTTTATTTAAATAGCCAGCAGGTCTCAGCCCAGAGAACAGTTGACTCTGTTCCTACAGCCAGTGCTGTACACATGCAGGGAACTTAATTTGGTCAAGACCATAAAGACAAGAAAAAGGCAGATAACATCTCTGAGGGATGCACCAGGCTGAGAGATTGACCCTGAGTCTTCTTTTGCCCTCAGCAGAGAAAGTAATCTAAGGTGAGGAACAGTACTCCACAGCAAAACTGGAACGCAGCAAGGGAAGTCTGGGCTTTTCCAGACTAAGGGTGGGTTTTGTTTTTCATTTGAACACCGGTGAGGTTCTCAGATCAAGATCTATAGCCATGCTGGGTTGGGAGGGGAACATGGCACAGTAATTGAAAGGGCAGTGAAGCTCCCAAACCCTAATGTAGACCCAGCTCTTGGTTGTGCAGGGATACAAAACAAGGCCCAGTAACAGATGGACAAGAAAAGCCACTCCTGGGGAAGAAGGGGACAATTTTGATTTAAATAGGCCTTTTTCTTGCTATGTTTTTGTTTCTCTGGGCAGCCCACCACTTCTACCCACACACTTCCTTCTTGAGGCAACTCCCAGCATTGCCCAAAACACAGGTGAGCGTGCCTTGCTATGCACCTTAGCTTGAGCTTTCCCTTTGCCATCAGCACAGCTCACCAGAGATGTGTTTCATGGACTCTAGGTCTCCTCTATGAGAAATGAGGGTTTGGAAGAGGATCAGTTTATCCACTGACCACTCTTTAAATGGATGTTAGGTTGTTACAGGAGATGGCATCTTCTAAGACACCTTGGGAAAAGTAGATACCCTGGTGGACAGAGAAGTACTCCTACAGGTCTTTGGGAGACTGAGCAGCACACTCCAAAATAATCAGGGTCTGGGAGCAGTTTCTCTCTTTATCCACTAAGTTTAGCTTAATTATTCTCAATAGGGAAACAATTTGAAACAAAAGGGTGACTAGTAGCTGTGGCCATTGATCAGTGAGGCAGGAAGTTCACAAACCTTTGTGGGATAAACAAAACCTGTGGCAAGAGGATAAATTGGAGAAGGATTGTAGGGAGAAATGTCAGAGACTCTACCATTATGGAATCTGTGATTTTCAGTATCTAGTGGAGTAGTCTGCATAAATGAGCTCCCATACTGATTACTTCTGCTCATAGCAGTAACACAGCCATAGTTGTTGTCTAGCAAGACATTATAAATATAGGGTAGTGTGGCAAATCATTTCTCATCATTGAGTCGACCTCAGACTGAAAAAAACTCTTATCGAGGAAAGCAGTAAACTATTCTCCATGTCTTTCTGGGGACAAGAAGGGAAGGACTGGCCTTTCACAACGAAAGATTTCAGTCAATCATTAAGAAAAAGTCTAGTGTATGAGTTTGGACAAGTCTTACAGTACCCATCACAGGAGATTTTTGAAAAGATACTAGACAAATCTCTGTAACAAATTGGCCAGGTCTAACTGATCTTGCCTTGGGGCAGGGAAAGGATGAAATGCCTTCTAAAGCTCTCTTCCAGCCTTATTTTTCATTTTTCGACCTACGAAATAATTTCACACAACTGTGATGTCTTTGTTTCTTATTTTCCCTTAAGAAGCAGTTGGGAAGCTGTCTGTCCACTCAGCAGAAAGCTTGCCATTCAAACCCCTTGAATACATAAGCTGGCTGCCATCCATTTCAACTAAGAATCTCAAAGAGGAGCTGGGTAAATTGAAGTCCAATAAGATTACCAGTCAGTAATGGTGTTCTTGGATGTGGGGAGCATGCTCCTCTACTTGGGGAATAAGAAATGTTCATGTATTTCATGCATCCCACGAAAAAAGCCACCCGACGGGAACAACTAAGATTGGCTGATACTTATGATCAATGATGGTTGGGGTGGTTCTCAGAGTAGTAAACCCAAGATGAAAGATTTCATATCACATTACCAACCCTTGAACCTAAGTACGCCAACAAAATTAACAGAAACCCTTTGGAAACACAAAGAGTTCAATTATTTTGGCTAAATTTCCACATCCATGGCAAATTACAGGCTGTCTATTGGAAAATATCTCCTCTCGGTCCTGCCATTTTTTGTTCTTCAGTTCTGTTTATGTTCCCAGCATTTTCCCTTCCTGGCAAAGGCCCAGTGTTTTTTGGGAAGGACTAAAGATAGGCTTTTGCTCCACAGAACACTATTTAGTGGCTGGACGAGGTTGCAATTAGACAGTGTGGTCTTCGATTCCTCTGCAGACCCATGATATCAAGCTTGTGGTGCAACCTGAGAAACTGCATCCAGATCTGAGCCTTGCCAAACCAAAGCAGTGCAGAAAATCTGACTGGTGTTTAGAGGGGAGTGATAAGGGCTATGTACTTACAGGCTATCAAAAGCTGCTTCGTATCTGGAGCGTCTTCAAGGGGTTTGGAGAGAGATGAAGGGATACACTGACTTTAAACTTCTAATGGAGGGAAGACCCCAATCCTGACCATTGATATACAAGAAACCCATTGAGAGAAGACTGCAAGTGCCTAAAGCAAAGACTGTACTTATATGGAAACAGGGATGCAGTGCCCAGAGTCACCAGCTTGGGCCTCAAAAACTGTGCACATGGGTTTGCCCAGCATCCAGTAACCCTCCTCATCCAGAAATCACAGGGGTTCAAAACACTCCAACCTTTCCAAGTGATGTAGAGAGCCTAGAAAATTTTAAACAGACTTTTAATTATCTGCTCCTTTTCTCATTTGTCTTGCATATTTGAGATTTGATTTTCATGGTTCAATCTGCAACCGTGTGCTGGAGGTCTTGATGGACAGAGGTGAGCTCACTTAAAACCCATGCTCTGTCTAATCATTTCACATCTTTTGATGTGTTTATCATCAAATCAACCCTCTGTGATGTGTGATTAGAAGTGAAAGATTGAAGCACAAAGTCTCCAGTCAGGTTTTAAAAAGATTATGGATGAATCAATATTCACATTTTTAAAATCCAGTCCCACAAAAATGACCAAGAAGATCGTGATAAAGTAGGGATTTTATCTCCCAGATCCCTCTCTAAAAGCACAGTGCTACTCCTTCATTTTAAAGGCTTTTTCATAATTTTAATTTAGCCTCTTTGAGGATCTGAAGTGAAATTATGGTCCTAGATTTACAAACAAAATTTTTGTAACAGCTACAAAATCATATAAATATTTCTGAACCCAATGACATCCGTAATCAAATTAAATGGAGTTATTTAATATTGTAACTAAAGGCTCCTCAGCGCACATGTCACTATCATATCTGTCTCTCACTGCATATGGAAAGGTCTGGGAAGGGAAAAAGAGAAGAGAGAGAAAACCAGGCAGATTAAACAAGAGCCACGGAATTATTCTGGTAGTATTTAAACTCAATTACATTACATAATGAGAGACTGCTCCTCTTATTTCTTTTTTCCATACAAGTAACTGTTTTTTCTAATGTCCTAACATGGGTTCCACATAGATCACCACAGCTGTATTTCACAATACAGCCCCATGTAAAACAAGGGAAAAAAAAAAAGAGGTATTGAACAAAGTTTTTAAGAAAGATAAACTTTTTCATCCATAATCTGTCCAAGCTATACTATTTGTTGATGACCACGAGTTTATCCAGAGGCATACAGAAGGGATGAATGAACCCCAGAGAAAAGTTTCAATCAGTTCAGCTTTCAAAGCCAGATGAAATCTGAAAAAGTTTCATTTACCCCAGGGAATTTGTGAAGAGAGAGATTCTCACCAAAGATGGTGATTTTACATTAACCTTCAGGTCAGACCGATGTTGCATTATTAGCATTATTTAATTAACAAAATTCATGCCTTGAAACTTTAAATATTTGCAAATTCATCCCCTATAATGACTTTCATTCATTATTATTTATCTAGGGCCGGAGTCAGCCTGTAGCAGCTCTCATTTCCCGCAGCGGGAACAGCTGGGGGAGACAATCCAGTCACTCTCTGTAGGTGTTTAAATGGGACCAGAGCTCCTCCAGAAATCTGGCTCCAATTATGAGCACTACGTGCTTTGAAAATCTGACCCTCGCGTTCAGTGTCGGCTAGACATTTTACAAACAAGCCTGATGATAATGGCATAGTCATACAGGCAAAGTGCTTACAGCATAGACACAGCACAGGCTTGGGGCTTTGCCAAGACAGCTATTCTGGTGTAGGATCACACCTCTTCATACGACCAGCTAGTGTGCATTAGTGTGCTCCCCAGCTGACCATCAGATCTATGTAAAATTTGCCACCAAACTGGCTTCTCTGTGAAAACCTTAGGATTGAGTAGGGAAAAAAACCCAGGAGTTCACATTTGCTGTTAATTTTTTTAAAAATCGAAGCATTTTACTTAAATTTTAAGGAAAATATTTTTTTCATATTCTTCTGCCCCTTTTATTATTTATTTTCCCCCCGAATTTCATGTTGTCATTTAAAAAAATGCACTCAAATTACTCCATTTAACTTAAAGGATTTCTGGTTTACATTTGCCAAAGACTGCTCCACCTTTGTCACCTTCCATCTGAATAGCCTGAAGGGAAACACTTTACCTCTTTCCAACTCTGTTCTGTTGATGGTTAAAGGAGAAAGTGATGCTGATGGGCTTTGTAAGTGCTTGGAGATTAAAATGCCCACACTCCTGATAGATGGATAGAGTCTGCCAGTATGTACACAGGAGCTAATAATGCTTTCATTACCACACCCTGCCACCCTGTACCCACAACATTAGTGAAAATGTCCACTGGTAGTTTTTAAAGCACTGTTTCTCATATCTATCCACCTACCTGCAAACTCTCCATGACCATGAGAAAGTAACTCAAATGTGCATGACTGATGCCTGTAAGTACAGCAGCTTCAGGCAATTGGGCATCTACTGAATACTGTTCTAGGCATCAAGCTCAAAAATGACCATATTGCTGTCCCTTCTCTCTGCCTCATCCTCATGTACTGGGACCCCATGACAAAACTGGAGATGAGTCACATCCTCCTTCATGGTGTGAGTATGGCCAGGCTTTAGGGAGAAGCAAAGAGGAGCAGGAGGCTTTACTCATCATTGTGCCACAAGACATCACCAAAAGCAGTGCCAGGAAGAGGATGGTGAGTTTGGCATGGGCTCCCTGTGAGAAATTGCCATTAAATGTGGGGAAAATGCAGCTAATATCTGTGTACATGCCACTTTCTCTGGGAAAGCCATGCTTGTCTTGTGGGTTTTAATAAAGGACTTCTAGACTTGGCAACCCTGAGATGGAACAGCACTTGCTCCTGTCAACACCAGAGCTCATAGGGAAGGATGTATGGATACACACCTACATGCACCTGTCCCACCTGGAGATGCCAGTGTGGGCACAGGCTCTGGTGGTCCTTGGTGTGTGGGCTGTGCCTGTATCCGTCCTTGCTATCCTGCTTCTGGGGCTCTGAACCTTGTCTGTAAGAGATGGTGGTAACGGGCATTTCGGTGGAAAGTACAAGAAACCCTCTAGTGGACAATTAGAGGGAGTGGGTTTAGGTTCCAAAGTGTGAATATTTTTATTGCTCGTTGGATTTAACATCAGGCTGATATTGCAAAGACCATTCTTGTATAGGGGGACACCTAACTCTTTTTTTTTTGGTGTTTTTCTCCTGGTTTCAGCAGCACCTTAGGACAATGCCCTGAGCTGGGCACAGATGCTCATCTCATCAGTTTTGGAGGCTGTGCCAATGGGTAGTGAAGGCCAAGAGATCTCCTGGTGGCCAATATCCAGGTAGCATGTGGAGGCCTGGGCTGCTCTATACTAACTGAAGATTAAATGGTGCATTTTTAGAGGTAGTCAGGCATGTAACTATATAAGTACCTAAGATTTCCCCTCTGTGTCCCTGCAAATCCAAATACCTTCAAGGCTTTCCTGAAAATCTTTCAGTAGTTTAAGTCCTTTTATAGCTCGTTAGGTATTAGGTAGGAATCTTGCCAGGGTCCCAGGGCAAAGCACTGTCTCTGTTAGGCTTAGTGGTAAGAGCTGGATGGGATAAGGATTTCCTCACGTGAAGTTTTTAAGGTTGCAAAGTCCAGATTTTTCTGGTCCTTTGTATTCTTACAGATTTTATTTTTTGGCTGAGCAGGACATCCTTTATTGTGAGGTACATTTATCTTAGCTACTGCTTCCTCAGCCTAAAATCCTCCAAGAAAAGCCATGGCTGTAAGGGTTCTTTCACATGGTGCTTTCAGCCTGCTTGACTCTGTGACTGCTCTTCTCAAGTATGTCCCCAGAGAGATGGTAATGAACACCATTACAGCTTGGGCCCCTTACCCTGCAGAGGGGATCCTACAAAGAGACACTGATTTGGGCACTGTAGGGGCTCAGGCATGCACAAAGATGCCCAAGTCAGTTTTTAGCTTGGGCTACCTTGGAATCCTCGTGGTGAGTACCCTATTCCAGCACCAATAGAACCATCTGGAAGTTACTTCAGCTCTACTTGTGCATGATATACAGTACACAGTCCTTGAAGCAGAGACACAACTGGAGGCAGCCAGGTAGATGGGTCACTGTTTAAGTCTTGGCAGGGCCCGGAGGTGTTTGTAATGGTGCACTGGGGATGCTTCTGGAGGCAGGAGAGGTTAAAGCAGAAGATACTGTATGTTCAGAGAGCAGCTTTAAGATTTGCCAGTTTTTTTGAAACCTTCAATATCCTTCTCTGTTCTATACCCACTCCAGAGCTGGTCATGGGTGCCAGACTAACTCAGCAAAGGATTCTTCGTTTGAGGCAAAAGTGCACACTCCCCAGGGAGATGGAGCTGTGCCTCCTGGTGTGTAAAACCTCAACATCCTTGAGCCCATTAAAACCAGATGCCCAAAACCCAGCCAGGAACACTACCTTTGGATGGCCATCCTTCCCCCTTGCAACCCATCCTTTGTACACCAGCTGAATTCTTCCTCAGGTGTTGGGACACCAGTAGTCCTTTGGCTTAGTGAGTGCAAATGCCCTGTTTTCCATCTCTGGCCAGGGCAGTGCCTGCCTTCCCCAGGCCATGTGAGGGGACAAGGGCCCATTTCAACTCTTCTGAATACAACTGCTCCAGTGTGGGTGAGGTATTTAAACTGCGTTACACTAGTGAGTCAGACATGGTGTGGGAACACACCTCTGTGCTCTGATGGCTGGGGCTCGTCTAGAGGAAGCAAAGCGTGTTTTTTCCTCTTCGAGTTTGTTCCTGAATTTTATCCTATTCCTATTTTAAGAAAATACATACACTAGTTCAAGTAGGTAAAGCAGTCTGCTGCAGACTTCAACAGGGATCTCTTAGTTTCTCAACAGTATTAAGGTGGCGAATGAGCTGCCATGGCTCAGTGAGCACCTCAGAAAGGATGCTTGTCAAGTATAAAATAATGTTAACAAATTAAAGTAATTAAATTTAGGATGTGGTATGTCAGAAGTCAAAGAAAAATGCAGCTGCTGGCATCATATTTGGGGGGTGTTTGTCACATAGTGTCAAGGGGAATCCCAATAGATAGAAGGATCTTTCACTGTGCACAGAAAATGAAACTTTCATGGTCATCATAGGTTATAAATGGGACCGTTGTTGACTTTCTTCATGCAAAGGTTTCCTGCTCCCCAAAAAAACATCAACAGTCCCTGAAAAAAAATTCACCCAAGCATATTTTCTCCCCATCGAGATGCCCTTTCAGGGGCAGCCATGCTTGCTCCGAGCCTGGACCACAGTTCAGCCATCAAAGTGCCTTTTGTATGTCCCTCCAAAACAGTTTATTCTTCTCTGGCAAACAACACCATTTAGCAGTAGCTGGAGTAGCTGAATGGGCTCAACTTAAAAAACCAGATGTAGTTGAATCATCTGTCAAAAATCAGAGGCCAGCACTTGATCTACAGCAAGGTAATGAAAAGAGTCACTCATACATTAATAGCGCTGAGCCGTAGGAGCGCCGCAAATCACGGAGTGGGATATTGTATGATTGTGTCAACGTTACTGATATCCTGGGGCCTGTTACTGAAACACGCGCTGATGAAAGGCTGCATGTGTGCACTCAGAAACAAGCCAATGAAGTCCTGCTCCTCGCAGGAAAACAAAAACAAGATCTGAAACGGTGGTCCAACGTTAAAACAACAGTCTCCTGTTACTCTTTTTGCTGTCACTGGAGCAAGACACTGGACTTGAGAGAGGGTTTTTTTATTATTTTTCTAAACCTTTTTTACAGACTTAACAGCCTACCTCCAAGGTCGTGCCATCGAGAGGCAGAAGTGATGACTCAGATGCCATCAGTGCATTTGACACCCTGTCCTCTGCTGCCATTATTTACAGCTGGTTTTATAGCCATGTTTTTGAGGCTGCAGCTGAGGCAGAGCCCTGGTGCTCAAAAAGTCTTGTACAAACACACAGTGAGGACAGTCCTGGCCAAGGAGGGCCTGACTGTACAAGGGGGCTGCAAAGTGCATCTCACGAATGGCTATTGATATGCAGACCATCTCCAGGAGGTATACAGAAGCATCTCTCTGCAGGCTGGAGGAGATACTTCTGTTTCAGCCAAGGAATCCCCACCACAACATCAAATTAGGGTACTTTTGAGAGGAAATGTAATGGGGGAAGCACTTGGAGGCGTCAGGAGTCTGCATCTGGAGGCTATGAAATATGTGGCAGGAACAGAGAGGATTTGGCACAGTCTTGTGGTTGTGTGATGGTTTGTCTTGATCTAGAGTGTTTTCTGCTCTAACGGTCTGAAGTTTGACATCTGTAGTCTGAATGTTATGAGCATCAGTGACAAAGGTGATGAAGTACACTGTTAGGATCACAATGCAAATTAGAGGCTTAATCAGGAATAAAACCCAGACCTCCTCAGCCATATGTAGATGTCAAAGCAAATGGGTGCTGGAGGATGCAGTTGGCCTCTGATAAACATCACCCTCATGATATTCTCATAGGATCTGAATGATCTTCTGGTAAATAGATTAGAAAGTACAGAATCTGATCTGCAGCTAGCACCCATCAGGAAAGCAAGGTTCTCTTGACTTGATATAGCTGTCAAAATTTGACACCAGCCTACACCAGCTGAGGATTTGGCCCTCTATGCTGGGCAAGGGATTTGCAATGAAAGAATGTGCCTACACTTTGGCAGCTTGCTCTTTTTTAAAGATCTTGATTCGTTCCGGATTCGTAATTAAGTTTAGTTCTTTCACTGATAGGAACTGCTCTGACAGCTGCAAATCATAATAAAATGCATTTCTGCACATTTGTGTCTACATGCTTGTGCATTTTTGCTGTTGTAGCCAAGAGTATAGTCAATGACTTATGTACGTTACACTGTATCTTGAAATTGTTCTTGCAAACAGCCAGTGCTTACGTGATCAGGAATGCAGTGCTCTGCTAAAGACACCTTCACCTCCCTCCTGGAAAAACCTGTCTCCAGATAGGAACATCTTCACCTAGAATGTCAGTCAGATCAGGCCCTGGGTTATCTCAGGGGCTACAAACTCAGAGTTAAGTGGTCATTTCTTCTGATGTGCTCCTGTCATGCTGCAGTGCATGACCCATGATGCTCTGTGGGAACCAGTCCCAGAGAACCTGGACTATTCTCCCAGGTGCAGGATGGAGGCTGGGGAGGAAAAGAGAGAGTTATTAGTGGCTGAGTAATGTAATCCAACTCTTCCCAGGAGTCGTGGCAGATTGCTAAGTGAAAGCAAAAGAAACACTCTGGGCAATGCATCCTGCTGGGACAGCTTATCCCAGCTGGGAGCACCAGCTAACTGGGATAGTGTTCTCAGCAGAGACAAGGAAAAAGATTCAGAGCAACTCCTGAGCTATGGCTTCTGCTAATCCTGATGTGAAGACAAGTCTGAAAGAGCCCACCCCCATTCTCAAACATGTGCTGAAAGGCTTACATTTGCATTTAGATAGTAATCACAGCTAGAAATGCCATCAAAATGTTGCTTTAGATCTGGAAATGCAGCATAACTCAAAGCCAGCTCTATGATGCTGCCAGACCCATTTCCATTGAGGGAAATTAAGGTTTCCCAAAAACTGAATGGAGAATGACAGTGTGCCAGTTTTAGTCCTCCTAGGTGGTGATGCTGGTTGCTTAATCCAGTATCTGAGCATGCAGCAGAGATTCTTCACAGATTCACATTTGGCTATGGTGACTGATAGCCACATCCTTGAACCCCACATAACCCAGTCCGGTAGGCTCTGATAGATCCTCATGATAAAACCCCGCTTCAGTGCAGATTTATTTTCATCCCTCTAATGAAAGTGCTTTGATGCAGTTTACAGCATGGTTTAGAGAGCAGGAAATTTAAAACCAGCTCAGTGTGCCATAGGCTCGAATGCTGTCATTTGCTTTCAGCCCACCCAACTGGGGTGAGGGCTGGTGAGAGATGGAAAAGGCAGTCTGGGGCCTTCAGGAATACTTTCCTCACTATACTGGTGATTCACTCCTCAAAGAGGAGAGAGCTATCTACAGTCTCTCTCCCTGGCTGTGGCTGACAGCGTGTCAAGCAATTCAGTAATCTCCAAAACTTGAATGCTATACTACTGCAGGCTGAAAAGTACAATTAAAATGCAGCATTTTCGTGGGAGAGAAATTATCAGCTATGTCTGCTTGGATAGGAAAACTTAGAATATGTATCAAACAAGCTGATACTTTTAAAAACTTATGTCATCTAATATATTCATCAGGCCTCCATATCCAGGCCTTACCTTTCACTCTTAAATGATTAGCCTCAACAAGTCATAGATCTGGGGACATAGAGCTGAGTGGTGGTAGATGAAAGAGGATGTATAGGATCCGTGTCTTCAAAGAGACATCTATGTCCATGTTAGATATGGATGTGGGTGCTGGTGCTGGGCCGTTGGAGAGGTAAGCACAGCCTGCCCGTCAAACAAGGGACTTCTCCTAACCTGGGATTTATTTTCTGAATGTGTCCTGCTAGAGCTGATGGTGCACAGTGAACTTTTAGTGAAGAGATGCAAAAACGCCCCTGACTTGCTTTATCACAGAGAGATAGGAGAACACAGCACAAATCCTGCTCTACATCTGCCAGAAGAAGCATTTGGATCCGAATCCAAAACTGAGAACTACCAAGCTGTTAGGTGCAAAACATGGGGCGAGATCCCCTGCTGGGGAGCATGTCCTCCTGCTTCTGCTGGGATGAGAAAGTTTATATTCAGGTCCCTGCTCCTGGGGATTTCAACTGCTGTCAGGTACATCCCAGCCCAGGATTAAGCTGGAATTAAGCACTTTGGCTCCCGGAGGAGGACAGTGGTGGCACCACACCATGGCCACCAGCACATCCTATGGCTGGCCCAGGCAGCTCCCTGCCCAGCAAAATTGCACCATGTCCCTTGTTTTAAGGTGCCCAGGGCTTTTAGTGCCTTATGCCTTTTCCTGAGGCAAGCACATCCCTTAGTTCATTCTGGGCAGGGGGAGAAGGCAGTATGAGCATGTCTTACTCTCCCATGCCTTTGCCTCCATCTCCTAGCAAGCTGTCACCACTGGTAGATGTGAAATAGCTTTTAAAATCCTGGTTTTCCCTGTCAGAGCATCAGTTGGAATTTGAGTTTAGAAAGCTAACAGGAGCACTGGTTTTAATTTTAAGGGAGAAAAAAACAACCTTCCTAAGTTTGAATTTGTTTTCCAAGTTCCAAGACAGCAACCACATCCTCCCTGTGTTACTGCTTCTGCTTATCTGACAGACCAGGTCATGCTGCAGGGATAAAACAATATACGTTCAACGCAGAGGTCTCACATGTTTATTGGGACCAGATACATCCCTAGCCTACTCAATATGTATTTGAAAACATCTCTTTTTTTAGAGTTTCTTTGATGGCTGGTATTGGGGTTGGGTCCCTCACTTCTTCAGAGAAAAGTGACCTTTAAGTCTCCAATTTTGAAAGCTGTTCCAAACCATGGAGCCCCGAGTGCCAAAACCTTTTCACATTCAAATCTCTTTCAAGCAGAACAGGGGGAGGAAGACCAGAGTTAGTGCACTCAAATGACTCATTTGCCACATCAGAGCACAGAGCATTTATTCTATAAAGAGCATCAGTATGTGTGCAGTATCCAGGATGTCTTGTTAGCCAGATTTTTCAATACTCCGACTAATAAGCCAGCTTTTATATGGTATGGTTTGGCTGGAAACAAATGTATAAATTCTACAACATGCAAAATTTGGAGGTTCTGATCAGCAAAGCCACTCTAGCACATATGTAAGTTTAAGTACACAAGTATGGAGACCATCAAAACTTTCCACAAAAGATGTTTTTCAGCAGAAAATTAGCTGTTAGGTATTTCGGGGCAAGGGGTCATTTTTATTTTTTTTTCCAGAATTAACTGATTTGTGAAAGTTCTGCTTTTTGAGGAAAATGCCAAGTGTTCTTCCATAATTCAAATACTTACTTTGAAAAGAAAATGTTTAGATTCAGCTTGCTTACCACAGCAAATGGTGATGGGGTTGAGATCCCTTTATATCCTTATTTTCTTTTATGGGTTTGGCCAAGTTTTATCTCCCAGAACACAACTCTTTTTTTCACATCATAAGAGAAGACTGTGGTGTATCACAGGAGAGAGAATGTGAGTGAGTCTGTTTGATTGAGGTAGATGTTAGTACAAGGCACTTAAATGGCAATTCCTGTAGGGTAGCACATTAGCATTTGTAACTTAAAAAAAAAAAAAAAAAATATCAAAAAAAACCAGCTTTCATCTAAAAAAAAAAAAAAAGAAATAAAAAAAAAAAAAAAAAAAAAAAAAGATCAAAAAAAGCCAGCTTTCAGCTGCAGAAAAAAATTGCCCTTTCAGTGAGAAAAGCTTAAACTTTTCTGTGGAAAATACTAATGAAAACAGTGCCGCTTTCATTTTTGTTAAAACACCCAAGAGAAAAAGGAAAACATTTCTGAAAAATTTCTGAAGAAACAACTTCTAAAGAAAGTCAAATTGGGTCGAAGAATTGGGGTTATTTCTGGGTAAGTCAAAAAAAAATCAGTTTTCAAAATATGTGTCAAGCAGTGTCTTTGCCTCACTAAGTCACTCTAGCAGAGGCACCTTGCAAGAAATACAGATTTTCCTAATCCTTGAGCTGTGTAAGTTCATCATGAAGACTGTTAACCTAATGAAGGAAGACTTAACTATATGTGAGAATAGCAATTCCTCATAAAATAATGCTTCATGTGCTTTGGGACCATCAGTGCTCCCAGCTCTGAGGCTGCAGGAATATTAAATGTAGGCATGCATTAGCCTACTGGATGCAAAGGGTGAGGCACGCTATAAATAAATCAGTATGTGTGTGGAGTGGGGCTGTACTGTGGGAGAGATGTCTCACATTTAGTTAAATGCTGGCAGGTTGCTCTGTCCTGATCTGGATGCTCTCACAGAGTGCAGTGCCATCTCCCAGGACTTGCAAAATAGGTGGAAAGGCAGAATGTGGCTGAGAAACCCAGGGAAGGGATTTGTTTGGAATTTTTCTAATTATCTAAGGCTTAACGCAGCCCTTGCTTACATGCATTGGTCTGCAAAGCATCTCGCTCACCAGAAGGGCTCATTTCGGTGCAGAGCTCTGAAAAGATTTAACTCACCTCATGCTGCCTAGAAGCATGTAACTAAGGGTAGATAATGGCATCACCTTTTACCTGCAGCTTTCCAGAGGCTTCTATGAGATCCTTACTCCTATATTGGTGAATGGTGCACAGCAGCAACCTCGGTACACAGGAGACCTCACAGTTCACCTGGGAACAAAATCACAAAAGCAGAAATAGCATCAGTGCCTTATATGGATGCTTAAAAGTGAAAGGCTGTATCTGACCATAAATCACTGCTTTGCTGGGTCAAGAGAAACCCTAGCAGAAGGCATTAAAAGCTTCAGCACATGCTTGTATTTTCAGGAGAAGGAAGGGAAACACATGATGGAGGTGCTTTTCCTGGAGAGCTGCCTTGGTGGGTCTGCATTGGACCAACCACAGACAGGACCTGTCCTATTTCAGTGCCCACGTTCCCCACTTCTGTCTGAGGAAGGGACAGTGAAGCTGGCAAACATTTCCCTCTAGGGACAAACTGAAACCTGGCCACACCTCACACATAATGCAGGATTACCACTACATTTGAGACTTTATTATAATTTGTCCTTGTTTCTACCAAGCCTATGACTCGGGACTTAGCAGATAGAGACAATAGAAAATTATGGCACCGATGTCTGTTCTTGTACACCCAGCAAGTTGGGTGCAGACTGTTTTAGGGGAAGACAGTACTGCTGGAAAAAGAGTTTTATTTTAATGTAGGAACATCTCACTCCCAGGACATGCTTGCAAAGCACTCAGCTATGCCCACTGAGTTTACCCAGGCTGGTGGATAGCCAGTGTGTCTGATATCAGGTTAAAAGGACATGGTTCAGCACTGCCCAAGCGGTTAATACAGCAATTTGCCTTTTCTTTTTTTCATGTGTCAGGCTGGGGATAAAAAAAACCCTTTTCCAGTAACTATCAATATTTGGAGCCTATTGCACTGTACAGCTTTCCAGCTCTTCTGCCAGGGAGTAGATTTACAGCAGAAACTGAATCTTCTAGAATAGCTGATATTTAGCCCAAGCAATGTTATACTGCCCTCTCCTCTAAAAGTCTAGTACACTTTATCTAACCCAAACTCCCACTCCATGGGAACACAGGAGACAATGCTGTCCTTTACTGGTTGCATCTTACTTTGCTGCAAAGCCCTCTCTGATTACATGGTGTGTTAATCTTCGCACCTCTCTCTACCGCGGCTATTGTGCTGGCACAAAACACTTGATTTAATCACATCGTGAAACACGGATGTGCGCAAGAAAAGTTCTTCATCCCTTCAGCAACGTGGGTGTGATGGGAACAAGCAGATGTAGCCCCTCAGACTAACACAGAGCTCTGTTTCTCCTTGGAGATTGCTGGGTTATGTGGAAAAAAACCCAAACAACCCAAACCAGAATACCAACATGAAGAATACCCCACGCCTCATTCCCATGGTGTACAATGTACCTAACAACTATCTCTTTCAGAGCACGGGCATTCAAATCAAAAACATTCATCAGCTTTGCTGGCACAGAACGCAGTGTTTTCCAGGTATCGCTGATAGCTGGCTGACGCTTTAGCTCTCTGTGCTTCTGTGAGAGGAAACACTGGACTCTTTTTTCTATAACTGGAACTGCTGAAAGTTTTTTTTTGTTGCTGTTATCACTTTCTGCTAAGTGCCAAGCGAAAAGACATGGAGACAGAGGGGGATCCTGGAGAGAAGGGAGGACCAAAGCAGAAGAGGAGCATCCTCCTCTCCTGCTTTGAACCAAACTGAGCAGAGGGCAAGGGGAGTTGGGGTCAGGGAGGGTTAGAGGCTGAGGAGATCACTAAACCCACTGGGAGCAGGCAGTCATCTCCTAGGGTCACTGTGGTTTCATGGCCCCTCTACATCCATTTCACAGGGACCACAGGGTCCATGGACTGTGCTCATCTCCCTCCCCTTCCAAATGATACATGAGAGAGACAGCAACCTTAGGGATGGGTCTGATGACCTCTCTTCCTCTCCGTTGCTGTGGGTGCCTTGCTGTATGGGTGGTGTATTCCCAGCAGAGCCATGCTGGAGCTGTGGGAAGCACAGGGGGAGAGGTGATGCTGGGGCAGGCATGGGTACAGCAGTGGCAACATGATCGTTCCCTTGCAGGTTGCCACCATCCTACCTTCAGTAGCTGGGTAGTCCTATCCAAGGTACCTTTGTTGCAGGTTAAAGGACTTATGGGTAAGTATTTTTAGGCATTTATCCTCAGCACCATTCAACTAGCCAACAATCTGCAAAACAGGAGCAATTGTGACAAATTGGGCTCCTCTGAAATACATCTCATTCAGGCAATAGGCTGGATTATCCCCTAAAGCTTTTGGAGAAGCTCTTTCTTCCCTTCTTCATATAGGCAGACCTATCTTCAGTTCCTAACTGCATCAGGTTGGATCCAGGCCTTGGATTCCAGTTCAGAAGAACACTTTGTCAAATGATGTGTTTTAAGTAGGTGCTTGAGACCCTGCAAAGTTCAATGCACTTAATTGTGTATCCAGAGGTAAGTGGGTACTTACAGGTTTTGCTAGTTCAAAGCCCCAGCATTGGGAGCAGACAGCTGCAAATCGGTGATGCTCTCAGAGAAGAGACTTCCTCTCTCCCTCTCTTCATCTCTTCGTCTCTTTGTCTCTTCCTCTCTTCCTCTTTCCCTCTCTCCCAGGGAAGACGCTCTCAGAAGAAAAAGTGGTATGTTACTCAATTCCTGTATCAATCTTCTGTCTCGGCTTCATCTGGGACCATCCTCAGGGGTGTGTGACTGTCTCTGAGAGACACACAGACATTGTGACCGATAAGAAAGCCCGACTACTTAGCCAGGGGGGAGGGAGGGAATAAAAGCCGTGAACATGTTAGTAACATTTGGGCACACAGGCATACCTAAGAAAAATTAGTTTGTTTCCATAGAGAGAAGATCCACTTTTGCTTCTAGAATGAATGTTAATTTAATACATGTTCACTGATTTATTTAGCACTACAACAGTTAGTAGCCTGGTGATACAGATCTTCAGTGTCATCTGGGGCTTTGATTTGCACAAGTTTCTTTATCAGTATTTTTCTCAGAATCAGCATGATACAGTAAACAGTACTAAATGTTATCTTTTTTAAATTTAAAAAGGAGGCATCTCTTAGGCCAAAATTATTTACAGAGGAAGGAGATAAAACAGAGCTTTAGGGATTTCTTTAGATAATCTATCAAGGACAAAACAAGGAGACAGTCAGAAAAGGGTGAAAGTAAACAAAGCTGCAAAGAGACGCATCATCTCTGTACTCTGGAAGGTCCCAATTCAGCAAGGTACTGCAGTATGTGCCGGACATTTCACGATTTCAAGTCTGGCATGAAGTTCAGTGTCCTGCTGAACAGGTCTTCCATGGAGATTGGATGGTCTTTGCAAAGATCCTTTAGTTCGGATGTTCATAGTGGTGGTCCAAAAGAACAGCTCGCAAACACACGGACACAAAATCGCAAGAAGTCATCGGGTTAAATTCTCTGGTCTGTTTTATATAGGAGATTAGTTCACTACCTTCTGGAGATGGTGGTGGCCTTCCTCTCCATCCATTCCAAGGGGAGTTCAGGTTAGGTTTCTTTTCTTAGCATCAAACAATGAAAACAAAACAGACCACCATGACCTATTGGAAATCTTGCAATCTCTCCTGTTTCCCCAGCTCCTAGGTGGGAGTTCCTATTAGGGCTGGATTAGGCTAAATCAGATTATGCACCACAGACAATGGTGTCGGCAAGCTGCGGACAAAAGGTGTCAGGGCAAATCTCTTCTCAGACCCACTAATAGTGTACTGCAGCAGGACTGTGAAATGAGTCCCCTGAATCAATGCTCCTCTTGTGGGCAGGCTGGAGTGTAACAGATCAGCAGCAGGCTGTGCATATTTTGTGTTGCTTGAGATAAACCTCTGCCAACACACCTACATCTGTCCCAGGTGAAAATGAAGAGCAAGTGTCAGCTATACCAACTGACATCTTTCCCTGATTATTTTCTTTTACTTCATTTATTCTACCTTCTGTCAGCATCCATGAATCAAAGCTACAGGGCAAATGCACTTTTGGGGCAAAGCACTAAATTTGGCCAAGCCTCACCAAAACAGCCCTCAGCCTTTCAAGTCGCATCAGACTAAAGTCTGGTGCTATAATGCCTGGCTGTGCAGATACAAACCAGCAGAAGCAATGCAGGAGGAGATTTCAAAGCCCCCTTCTGTGAAGGGCTCTGTGGGGTTTGGTGAAGCTGCAGCCATTTGAAATGCCCATTATTGGAGATTTTCCATGGCGTGCACATACAAGTGTGTGCGTGTGTGCTCTGCGTGCATAAAGCATTCTCTCTGAAGCTCCTTAGATAATTGTAGAAAGTATGAAGTTTCTCAGGCCTTGCTGAATTAAAGCTTCTATTTTATTCTGCCCCCCCAGCCCTTAACATGTAGCTATGGGTTTAGTAATTTATAGTTTCATGTTAAGATAGTCATGAACTATCTGGGCTGGTTTTTATGACTAAAGCCATTTATGTACGTTTCTCCACTTTAAATCGTCCTCCCCCCTACCAACTGACACTCCAGAGCAGGCATGGGCTACTAGATTAAGTGGTTGAAAACTGTGGTCTTTAGCACTGCCTTGAATAGAAAATCCCACTTGATTTAAACACTTACAGTTGCCTAGTCATAACTGTTAGCATAAGTGTAGCTACTTTAGACTAACCCTCTCTTTAAAAGAAGATGCCCTTATTAAGGCATTTGGAAGACAGTACAGCCTTTTCTGTCCTCTCTCGGGTTTTGCACAGCCAAATCCTGACCTACATTACATCACCTGACCTTGAATTTGATGTAGACCAGGGTGAAATCTGGTTTATCGCCTGTCTTATAAACATGGAAGGCCTGAGAGCATTTCCCCCCCCTCAAACCTGGGCTGATGTCACCACATCGTGTGTGTATTACTCATGTCAGAGATTTCTGCAAAGAAACTCGGTGCCCAAGAAAACTACAGGGCAAATTCTACCAGACACTGAAACCATCTTTTGCTGGGCAGTGCTAACAAAGTTCAAGAATAAAATGGAGAGACTCTTATCACTATCAATCACTCTCACTATCACCATCATTCTCACTGTCACTACCACAATTCGATCAATATTCAGTGGAAAGTTTGTTCTCCTTTTTGGATTCTTGAATTATTCTAAAAAATAAAACCAACACAGCATTTCACAGTAGAGCAGTTTTATACATTCCACATCAAATGGGATTCACAGACAATATCTTTTTATTAACAGATATCAGATTTTATTTGCCTCTGCAATAATGATGAGATAGATACATCTAACCCTTCGGTGGCAAAACAACTGTGAACAAAATTGGTTGAAGTAACTTGGCAAATTTTTCTTCACTTCTCTTTCTGAGATGGGAGGAGTCAGGCAGAGGAGACAAGGAAATGGTCCTGCAAACCCGGAGGGTGTATTCCTGGAGATCCCCCCAAAGAGATCAAAAGGCCAATGGATGGTAAGTCTCCAGAGGTGGCTCAGAAAGCATTTTTCACAGTTACTGTTCACAAGTTCGTCTCAGGCTGACATTGTCAGAGCCATGGATGCTTAGCAAGGTATGCAGCACAGACTGGTTAAGCCACTTCTGCTCCCAGTGTTCAGAGACTGTTGTAGCAACTGAGACAAATGCTTTGGGCATCACCAAGAGGACACTATGGCAATGTCCATGCAGAGGAATTATTTCACCCATACACTTCTCTGAAGGTCTCTCTTCAGAAGCAACATGGAAAAATCGATGTGGAGGATCTTCTGATCTCCCTCAAGGAGTCAGAACAGCACTACTGAAGAAAGATATAGACTAAAATCACAATACAACAAAACAATACCATTTGTGTCCCAATCCAGCAAAGCTACTTTTCTAGTTACGTTTGTGAGGAAGGCCATACCAGTAATCCCAGCTATACCTCATCCCTTGCAGCCTGTGACAGCAGAGGGCTGTGCCCTACCACCAGTGGAGCACAGAGCAGAGGCAAAGGGACCCTATTTGAGGAACAAAGGGAGGGCTGCTGCCAGCCCAGCGTCTCCTCTATCCATGTTGGTGTTGAACCTTTTGAGCTCCTCTACACAGCCTCACCAACCTACTGTTCCTGATCCAGGAGGTCCTCCCGGTTTGGACATTCCTACCACAGGAGTCCTCTGTGCAGTAATCCAAAATATTGCACTTTGGCAAACAAAACACCACGTATTTTTCACCATTATTTACTTTGAAACATGTGCTTTGGCAAGAATATCCTTTTTACTTCTGTGAAATCCAACTGAAGAAACAGAAGATAAATGAGTATGTCTAACACTGCAGCACAGTTTAGAAATATGGTCCAGTCTACTCTCTGATGCAACACTGCACCGTTTTTAAACCTTGGCTAGAGCTGTTATATTGTCAAATACACATACACAAAGGTCATTAGAGTTCAGTCTGATTTTTTTTTGTTTTTTCTGTTTTCTAGAAACTATTTAGATTACTAGTTGAAAAAATTCACTGCTTTATGCTCAAATTGTATTTACATTTGAGCATAGAATTTCAGCATGGGCAAGGGAGGAGAGCATATTTTCTTCATTGCCAGCCGTCGATGGTTTTTCAAAATGCTTATTTCTCAGAAAACTTCCACAAACTTTCCATTGTGATCAAGGGACACTTATCTTAAACCACTTAGGAGCTGACATGACTGCACAGTAGGTCACTCTCACCACATAGGAATATTTAGCCAGGAAGAACAAGGGGGAGGATTCTGACTCCATCTTTGGTACTCCTGACACGCCAGTCCCAAGACCTGTGACTGTATAATCTGTCCTTCAGTGTATTTACATTCCTGAAAATACAGGCAGTTTAAGATGCGTTCTAAGCAATTTATTGGAATGTAGTAAAAGGAAAATCTTTTAATGGATCTGCTGTGGTAATTCCTATTTATTTTATCTTCCATTTGCTTTTTTTTGCAGCATTCTGAATGTTGATGTTGAGACAGAAACAGGACTTTATTGCGACTGCCAGTGGTTCAAAGATGAAAAGGTCTCAAGCAGCTTTTTGTTATCAAATTCCACTTACCCTCCCTGTTCTAACTTTCATCACAGCTGAAGGGATGGTGCCAAAATCTGACTTCATTTTGGAAAGTGCCAGGATACGCCACTGGAGTTGCAACAGAAGAAAGAAAAAGGGAAGGAGACAAAATTCAATGCAGGCTGTGGCCTAGGAGAAGAGGAAAAGGCGGAAGGAGAAAGAAAACGGCTTAGTGTTGCTTCCCAAACCTTCCCCGAAGTTGCTAGGCAGGTGGGAGAGATGAGGCCATCCCTGCTCTTTCAGACAAGTGCTTTCCAGATAACTTTCCCTGCCAAATAGGAAAAAAAGCAAGAGTTCCCACCAAATCAGTGCAAATTCTGCCCTCTGTTTTCTGCCCGCTCCCTCTCTTTCTCTAAAACAGGCAAGAAATTTTAGCCCAACAGCAGCTGAACAGTTAGTTAGGTTAGACATTAGGAAGAATTTCTTCCCCAGGAGGGTGGTGAGACACTGGCACAGGTTGCCCAGGGGGGTGGTGGAAGACCCAACCCTGGAAGTTTTGAAGCCCAGGCTGGCTGGGGCTGTGAGCAACCTGCTCTAGTGGGAGGTGTCCCTGCCCATGGCAAGGGGGGTTGTAACTGGATGAGCTTTAAGGTCCCTTCCAACCCTGACAATTCTATGATTCTATGATTCTGTGAACAGGTAGCATGCTGATATTTCCCTAAGCATCACAGAGCTGGACAACTCTCATTTTTCTTCACTTTCATCCCAGTGTCTCCTCCCACTGATTACGTGTTGCTCTTTGGAGAACAAGCTTTTGGGGCCAGGGACATTTGCCATATGTTTGACAAGTATGTAGAGCAATGACAACCCCCAAATCTGTATTTGAGTGTAACCACAATAACGATGCTAATAATAATATCTTCATGACCAGTTTATAAGCCTTCAAGACTGACAAGATAGTTTTGTTGCCTTCAGTGTTGGGTACCAATAGGGGACCATTCAGAAGGCCTGTTTCTCCAAGTGTAGATGCTCACCATTATCTTAAGATCAGACTCTTCTCACTCTCCACTTGGGTTTTGCCCAAGATGGAGTATCTCAGATTACTAATCATTTTGGAAAATGATGCCTTATTATGTTAGCTCATTAGTTTTGCCTGATTGTGCAATGGAAATAAGACTTGCTTACTCCACTGTGATTTCTCAAAGTACTTTCCATGACTCCAGCAAAGGCTACTTGCGAACAAAACATTATTAATATTGTGAAATGTTGAATAATCAACATGTGCCAGCTGTTACCACACAAACTTGTGTCATTGGTCCCCTTCTTATTTGATAGGTCTGTCAAGTTAAAGGTGAGGTGAATTCAGAGAGCAATAGTTATTGAATAACATATACATGAAAACTCTTACTTGATAAAGAGAGATGTTTTAGATTATCCCACCAGCAGAAGATTCTGGTAACTGGGAATGACAATGTCCACACATGGAGTTACTCAGGGATAATTGTTTCAGGAACAACTATGCCTTCAGGGCTATTCTGGAGTAACTTTGTGTCTACATGAAGCGCCTGATTAATGTAGGACACCACAGTGTAGAGCATCCTGAAAACAACTATCTTGCAGGCATCCAGCCAGTAGTGAACATCGTGCTCCATTTCATTGAAAATAAAGCTATTCTTTTCTATTGAAAAATCGTGGGCAATTTTGCAAGAGATTTTCTCCTTCTATTTTGGATTCTGTAAGAATGGAGATAGAAAAAATGTGCAGCTCACCTGCTGTCCTTCTTCAGAGGTGGCCAAGAGCAGATAACAAGAGAAGAAGCCTCAAGCAGGTGAGCATGACACCTCCTGAGGCACTTGCCTAAAGATCCTCCTCATAGTAGCTCAGGGATTTCCTGCTTTCTTGAAGACAGCATTTTTGTGTCTCTATGTTTACTAGCTCTTGAAGGAATTCTCCTTCATAGCTTTGTTTAAACACTTTTGAGTAAATTTATACTGTGGACATAACACCCCATGGTAGTGAGAACCACAGAACATGTGTCATCACTTCACTTGATGTCCTCTGGTTTGTAGGTGGTGGAGACTAGGTAAAAACACTCAGTTCTCTTCTCAAACTGCTCAGGTAAAGCAGACCTTTTTCATTATCTTCACTGGGAATTGGATCATGCTCTAAAACTTATCACAGTTTCCTGCATTCCTTAGGGGAAATCCTCCATCTTGCATTCTCATGCCTGCAAGCTTCAGGACACAGCTCAAAACAGAATGAGCTTTCCTACAGCCCATACTTACTCATAATCACTGGAAATCTTCTACTGGACTTTAAATCAAGCTCTTACCTACATTTTTCCTACTAAGTGCATGGAATTAGTGGTATAATTTGTCAAGGAACATAAATAATAGTAAGAGGTATTTGGTGTCCAAAATGGGTTTATATATCCCATGCTTTCCTCCTGCTCCCTGTTGCAAAATTTACATGCTACTTCATATTTAAGTGCCTGACAGACTGGGCTTTTTTGAGGCAGCACCCAGAGAGAGACAAGCATCTTTTGTTTGGTGCTTATCTTCCTCTCTTGCTCTCTCTCCACCCCTCTCTCTTGCTTGAGATAAGTTCACAGCTAATCATGAGAGATGTCAGATAAACTTACTGTGAATTGAAATCCTGCAAGCCTGAAAGGAGCACTGTTGTTCCTTTCTCAAGCAGGTATTGTATTTATACAGTCAAGCGAACAGGCGATGCAAAAAAGATAATTCCCTCAAAACTTGGCCAGTAAACTCCCCAGAGAAAGATAAATGATATTTAATTTTTTTTTCTATTGATATAGAGCCAGCAATGTGTCCTTGGTGCAAAGCAGCTATTATAATCTGCTTCCCTGGACTTGCAAATGCCTCTGATTTTGGTCTGAAGCATCCAGGCATCCTTCATGCACCGACTGGCAACTAAACAGCCATGGAGAGCAGCCTGCAGGATGGGGACAGCAGCCCTGGCACCCTTGTGCTGTCTTCACTTGGGGCATCTTGCAAAGTTACTCAACACTGCCAGCTGCTCATGCATGATTTATCTTAAATAAATGGGACCCCAACCTTAATCTCAATGTAGTAACCCACTTATACACCACTCTGGGAATGAGAGCTATCCCTGTCCTTTATATAATGCTAGACTTCTAGGGACACAAACAGTTAAAGGGATGTTGCTGATGATACCTCTATAAACAGTCCCACTCCATTGAAACTGATGAGTTTAGATATTATTGTTCAGTGTACAACGATGATCTCTGGTTAATTAGTAATATGTGTGTTTCTCTTCCACCTCTTTGCTCAATTTGACCGAATAGTGAGGAATTATTTAAATCAGGGACAGCAAGTTGAAAGAGAGCTTTTGTGGGAACTTGTAGGTATTCCAGCAGTGATTTTTTGTTCATAATGAATAGTGATGGGGTGTTATTGCACGTAAGCCCTCCTTACACCAGCCACTGTACACAGAAACACAGCAAAAGGCCCATGGCTCAGATCTGCATGGTCAGCAAGTAGAACTATGTGGGAAAAGCAGAAACTCGGGGGGGAAACATAACACTCAAAACAGATTTGCGTTTGCCCTCAGCTGTCATTTGCTCCAGCTTTGCTGCACGAAGTCGTACCACTGCAGTTTCCAGCTCCACGGCTTTGCATGTTGCCGTGTCGATTTTGTACAGCCTTGTCTGCCTTTCAGCAGTCACTTACGTCCCAATGACAAATCCCTGTGATCCTTACTAAAGTCAAAGCAGGTTCTTCCAGCATCAAATGATGCCAAGTCGCTACTCAGTCACAGGCAAAGATTCAGACCCTTATTGATTTTAAAATGTTCCTTATCTCAGTACTTGTCCAAGTGTTGGAAAAAGCTGCAGGCTGTTGTTCTCTGATGGAGATACTGCCTGGCCAGATACCATCCCCAGCCTGCATTACAAAGCTACCCCGAGATCAAAGGAAACAGCAGGACTGAAAATATAAATATGGTCCTATTAAGCAATGTGAGGAAAGACTGACGAGATCAAACCTAGCCCCGCGCTGAGCACGACTCTCCTCGTTCACGGGACGATGGGATTTCACACAGGTACTCCGCAAGCTGCCAACTGCTACTTCATGCCTTGCAACACATCTGCAGCTGATGTCACTCTATGAGCAGAGTCTGAGTGGGCCAAGCATGGCATTTTCGTTTGAATATGCCCCGTGATGCCCTGAAAGCAGCAACTTCAATTTGCACCAGCCATCCGTAATAACAAATGCCTAGGTGCATCCTGGATTTACTATATCATTTACTATGTCATTTTATTTAGCATGCCGTCCGTAGCCAAGCGAGACAGCAGGGTAGAAATGTGATGTCTGGTTTTGATCTAGCTGGAAAACCCCGTCACACTGCACAGAATTGCTATTCCCATCTGACACAGTGTGAAGGGGTGAGGCTGCTGGGATAAAATACTTGGACTGGGTTGGAATATGGCCTGTTAGTAATTACTTGAAAACTGTCTTTAGCAGCCAGTTCCTGAGAGGTGCAGAGCACTGCCTGTCCCATCAAAGCCAGAATGCATGGAGGCTCTTGGCGCACCCAGAGGAGCAGATCCCCTCCTTCCCAGGTCTAACCCTCCTCCAACTGGTGCTAGCCCAAATCTGCCCCGAGATTTGCAGTGCCAACAAGTTTCCAGTCAAGCATTACTCATTAAAGGCTTGTCCCTTCTCCTTCTGACCACACTCGAGACACGGAGCTAACGCACGGAGAGGGATCCTATTTATAAGGCATTGTGTAATATGGCTAATTTAAAAATGGCATTTGTCAGCGAAATCAGTAATTTTTTCAAGATGCTCACAAAGGGCTCCTGAGCAAATAGCCCCGAAAATTACAGGCCTATAAACCTCTACTTTGACTCAAGCAACTTGACAATGTCCGCTTCAGAACTATTTGGGGATGGCTATTTAAACACAGCGAGCAGTTCATTATCATTTGTGTTTTCCTGCTAAGCTTTCACTCTTTTGTTAAACCCACTTCAGTCCCGGATTGAGACATTCACAAACCTGCCAGGTCACTCCTGCTTATCTTTCCCATGACACCCCCTGGTCTCCCAACGAACCGAGGGCCATGTCAGTGCATTTCCACATAAAGCAATTCTTCTGGCTGAGCGGAGGCATTTCCCCTGTGCCTCTTTTCGGGGCTGGTAGCCCGGTTTCAGTGCAGACAGTATGACAGATGCGGGCTGCATTTCCCAAGCAGAAAAGAGATGGAGGCTATGGGCTGAATGTTAAATGTACCATACGCCCAACATAAAAACAGCCCAAACATGCTTACGAGATTTATACTAACGCTTACTTTCTCTGGCTGGTCAAAGGTTCAGGAGCTTATAATAGTTTCCCAAGGCACGTTGACTGTGACAGATTTTAAAGAAGAGACTCCTGAAGGAGTTCAAGGCATAAATTGAATTACAGTATGCTTGGCCTGCGGTTGCTAGGGAGATCCCAGAGCTGAGGAGAAAGTTCCTGGTGATTTTTCACTGTTGTTTGAAGGCTGTGAAATTAAGGCTTTGTGCGGTGCTCACCCAGACAAGGCTGTGGTTGACGTTCACCATTGACATCAAGCCGGATTGGCCCGGAGGGGGCAAATTTTTATGAAACAGATATGACAAAGCAGCATTTTGATCAAGTCATCGCTTGCTTTTAAAAGGGCCACTCTCGCTTTTATTCACCCCGATTGACGGACGTTCCTATTTAAACACTTTCAGCTGCAGAGTCCTGAACCTTAGCCCAGGAGCCCAGGCTGCCCTGAGACTTGAGAAGAGTGTGGACTGGGATCAGGGCTTCACAGCTAATCCCTTTACCTCTGGCATGGGTGGAAGCAAATTCCCAGCACTGAATTCACTGAACTTTAAGAGAATTCAAGTCTGGGGCTGCTCTTTACAGACAGAGTCTAATTGCAGCTCATAGCATGGGCTTTTGCAGGACTCAGGAGGGATGAATTTCAGCTCTTTGAGGTTGCACAGGCAAAAGGGAGCTCTCAAGGAGGACAAGGATTTTTTTCAAAGGATCCAGTGGCCAAACAGTGACAAATGGCTTTTTTTGAGAGGCAATCATAAAGAGCCAAATGGAATCCCCTGAACACTCCCCCCTGCTCGCACCCAACCACGTGTGACCATCACCTGGTCATAGACAAGCTTTCCATGGGCTATACTTTCCATGGGCTGTGCTACCAACAGTATTATCAAAGGCCAGCTTTGGCAGGAGGCAACCTAGGCAGTTGCCCAGAGCAGCCTGACCTCTGCTTTCTCTATCCCAGGGGTACTCTGCTGAAATGCTCCCAAGTTGCCAGAGGTATTGGGTCAGTACTGTTTTTGGCACCTCCTCCCAGTAGTGGGATAATTACTATTTCCATGACAGGACTAGGGAACTGTATCTCCATGCTACAGAAAAAAACAGGGACTCAACAAATAAAACCAGATGAAGCAAATGCTGTACTCTCTTAGGGCTCCAGAGAGCTGGGATCATGTCCTATCTCTGCCAGGGGTTTCCTACATGAATTCAAACTGATCAAGGTCTATATGCACAGTACTAAATAACAAAGTGTTGTGGGACAAACTCAGTCCCCGGACAATGGATCAGCCACATGGCTTCAAGGTTAGCAGGCTCCCCAGCTTGGTGTGGGCCAAGGCCAAGCTTAGTTCTGGGACACTTAGCTCCTTGGGCCATGCTGGTAAGACAGAACTGCATGGGAGTGAAAAGGCACCAGGTTTAGACTCCATAGCCTGGCCCACTCCTCCAAGAACGCCTTGTTTCTCAAATACACCCTCATGCCACACTCCAGGGCTTGGACCACGCTATCTGAGTACTATGCAATACACAATACTACTGCTGCAGTGTCAGCATAGCCCTCATATGTATTTGTTTGATATCTGGCTATAGGAGAGTTTCAAGTAGACCTGGTCTGGGTCTGGTTGATACATATGTGCTCTGTGTGGTCTGGGGGGAGTGTCCTGGGCATGTTGTGTGATACCCTTAGACAACAGCCATATATTTTCCTTCTGCTATCATTCTGCCTTTCAAAAGATTTTTTTAAATACCCTGGGACAGGAAATTTTGTATGGGGTTAGATCCTTGTGGAACATTTGTCCATATCACAACACACTGAGTTTCTTTCAAGTAAGTCCTTCTTTCCACTTGCAATTTTCATATGCTGCCTGTTTTGTGAAAGGAATTGTTCATGACATCTTTTGAGGGCAAGGAGCAATGGATGGTCATGTTTGCAAGCAATGCAGCTGCTGAAGGCAAGACAAGACTAAGCAACAAGTGAGGAAACTAAATCCCTGAGCCAACCACTAGCATGCCCAAGCTAGCTCCAACAGCCTGTGCTCAATGGGACACACTGAAGGTTTCTCAGCCCTATATGCAAAGCAAAATCTTGCCAAATCACATATGCCAAGACCCTCTCTTGTGACTTTTGCATAGGGAGACAAGAAAAGGATAAAAGTGGAATTGAAGATTTACAGAGCTGTCTTCTATTCTTGCTCCCACTGGAGGGAGGTCTCTGGGAGAAGGAGTGGCTGACCCACAGATGTCAGACTTGCCCTTTCCCTTCTCTTCGCAGCCAGCTTTGTTTCTTCTCACAACCCTGGGTTACTCCTGGTGCCAGCAACCCCTTTCTCAGCAGTGGAACACCAAGAGCCTTTTGCATGGAGAGGAGTCACCTTAACTGGGAAAGAATCGCTCTCTTAGGGTAACGTAACCACCACCCAGAGCCACACCTAGACTGGCCTAGTTAAAGCAGTTTCCAGGACTATGAACCCATAGTATCAGACCAGTTATAATCTTAGATGACTTTGGCCAGCTATGGCTTGAGCTTAAGCAGCACCAGTCTGCATGGTAAGTAGCAGCTACAAACACTGTGAAGAGAGCTGGGATAAAAATAAAATACCAGGATTAAAGTAAAGTTTAATACACCCTCACTGGAAACTTTATTTGCTTCAGTTTCTCCTAAATCAATTTTTCTCCGTCCTCTGACCCCATCCCAGAGGGATTGATGCTGCCCCTTAGCTAACAAGCTATTTGGCATGTCACTTAGCATTTGAGGCCCAGCTGGACTTGTCTTCATTTTATAAAATAGTAGGAGAACTTCACAAACACAAAAACCCTCCCAGAATGAACCCCTCTATTTCTTGTGTTGGCCTATTGTGCACAAAAATGTCATCTCTGTTTGCTGAGAGGGGCAAAGTAAGTAAAATACAGATGGGGAGAACTTGCTTTCACTACAGCACTGTTTGCTCTGAAACATTATGCAATGCAGATTAATGTCTAAACACAAGAGAGTTCAGACAAGATCCTGAGATTATGACTTCTCAAAAAAACCCCAAAAAACCCAAACCAGAACAAAACAAAAACCCCACAAACCAAAACAAAGGAAGAATCTTGTATGAGAAGGAGAAACCCCTGGGGGAAAAAAAAAAAAGTCCAAACCAACAACAAAACAGTCCACATTTTGAGAAGCTGAACCTGCTGCAAAAGGAAGGAGGCTTAGTGGAAATAAAGGAAGCACAGAGAGACCTCCCTTGGGGTTCAATCCACACAATGTTGGTGAGCTGCCTGATGCATGAACACAGAGTTTGGGTTTCACTGAGGTTTTGGTTTGCCAGGACCCACAGCTCTGCTCTGTTTCTTGGTGCAAATTATTAGCATTGTCAACAGGCCTGATAAAGCAGGCCTTGCTCCTGGCCACAAGTCCAGAGTTTCCTGCAGAGCTCAGGACTCAAAGCCTGCTGAGGCTTTTTCTTTTTAAGCATCAGTAGGTGTACCACTGTAGTGCCCAATCCTGCCTTTCAAGATACTTTGTACACAGGCATTTCTCCCCAAGATAGGTTCGTGTCGGTAAAATGAATTTCACCTGCAGATCCATAATCATCCTTTGATTTTTTCATCTTTCCGTGACCATATGCCTGCCACTGGCTGCAATGTCTCTGTCAGCATCAAATTGTCAAACTGTCCCGCAGCTCCCTCTGACTTTGCTCCCGAGCCAAGTTCTTCCAGTGTTGGTTATAAGTTATCATCTGCAAATCTCAAAATCTTGTGTACTTTACACATGTGAGTGGTTAAAAATTCCCTGTGGAAGCATTTGTTGGGTCTGGAGGTGAAGCACAGTCATAGAAAAATTTCGTTCTAAGTTGTGATGTTTTGCTATGTCTGTTTACACACATATGTCTATATATGTGTGTATGTTTGAAGTTTTTAAACATTGACAAAGTTTTCCTTCTTTTATGTTTCTAATCAATACCACAGATAAAGGCAGAGGAAAATCCTTCCACAGAATAACAACTCATGGATGAGCAGCTCCCAGCCATAGCAGATTCTCCACCTCGCAGCAGAGGAAGCAAAAGCAGGCAGAGGAAGAGCAAAGGGCCAAAGACAGGAGCTGCACTCTGTGACCCATGCCACCTTAGCACCTCGGTCCTCAAGCCCACTGCTCACTGTCCAGCCCATGAGGGCCATGAGATTGTTCAGATGTGGTGGTTGCTCCACTACTCTGCACAGCTACCACTTTGATGTCAACCACTGCCCACCTCACTGCTATAAACCTTGGACAGATCTCTGCTCTTGTCCTCCCTGTTACAGAGATGCAGAGAGATCCCATTACGTGCTGCTGGGAACAGCTTGTGTCTGAGTTTCTCAGTGGTACAACAGCTTCATCTCTCTTTCATTAATTTCTAATCTACCTCTTCCCCCTAGCTCTGGATGGGGAAGCATCTGCAAATAAAGAAGGGATTTGCTCTTGTCCCTTTAAAAGGCAGCCCCTTATTCATTTTCTCTTTTGTTTTTTATTGTTGTCATTAAATGAGACAGATGCCTCATATTTATGTTTTCTGATCCAAAGCACTCTGGAGACAATGGAATGACTTCCATTCATTCCTGCACTCACTGGACAAGTGGTAATACCTACAAACTTTGCTCCTTAATTTACATAATTTCTTTTTCCAAATCACTGAGCTAGTGCATGCAAAAAAAATGAACAACATAATGGACCAGGGTTTCTATATTTTTCCTTTGGGCATCTTTATCTAGAATTTAAAAGCCATTATTAAGTAATGCTTTCACTTTATTTTATGTTTTAAAATAATGAAGTCTAATAAAATAGATTTCCAAAGCCATTCAGCTTTAAACATAATAAATCAAGCTGTAGAGAGATACTCTGTGTGCCTGTCTGTGTATGCCAAATGCCACTAAAATGAATACCTTGAATGTTTTACACTGTTATAAAATGTGGTTTTATTTTTTTTTTAAATGCCAGCACGATTAATTGGTCCCCTAACTGAATATTCAGGCTGCTACTGTGGCAAAATGTTTTGTGGGTTGACGGGGCGATGGATTATTATAAAGACTTGAGTAATTAACTCTATTGGGAGTCTTATATCAGGCACTGGGGTTCAAACTAAGCCATGATGACTTGGTGTTAGAAATGAACCAAATGCCAGGGGGTAAATTCAGACCTGGTGTAATCCACTATGCA
Source organism: Todiramphus chloris collaris (assembly GCA_025345505.1). Classification (NCBI taxonomy): domain Eukaryota; kingdom Metazoa; phylum Chordata; class Aves; order Coraciiformes; family Alcedinidae; genus Todiramphus; species Todiramphus chloris. Next base: position 35,485,687 of record JANVCC010000035.1, read on the forward strand.
GTCCACTGGAGTTACTGGGTTTTACTTACGCCTTCTGTTTTCACTTGCACAGTGCAAAGGTTAAAGCTGTCAGGCCAGGCTGTTGGAAAGCTTAACAATTAAGTATTATCATTGTTTGCAGAGTCATTCTTCAAATGTTTTCAACATAAAACAGTTTATTAAATGTCTGGCAGATTTTCACTGAGAAATGACATGATGTGATTTCTCCCCTTCCTTGCTGTTATTTTAGTATTTAGCACCTCTGGGAGCAAGGGGAGAGAAAGAGAAAATCCCAACAATAAATAAAGCCTGATACTCAAAATGTGGCTACTTAAAACTCCACAAGGGATTCAGGGCCCATCAGAAGTTTGCTCTGGGAAGGGCTGTGTGGACCAGGAGTCATCAGTTGGTGCCACCAGCCTGCAAAAAGAGCCATGCAAAACATCCTCCCTCTGGGTTCTTTCTGGCAACCATCTGTGAGTTCTCCGATGGGGCATTGATCCTTTGCACTACATTTCTTGGCATTTCCCTGATTTATCTCAAACTTAAGGACATCTCTGGCCTTTGTGATGTGCTTCCTGGTCCATCACCTTGTGCTGAGGGCACTGAGGGAGCCAGACCTGCCTCCACCAAACAGTGGTATTGCTGCATTCTGTATATAGCATTGTCGTAAAGGCTTTCACAAGGATTTCTAAGACTCTAAAATGCCAGCAACCAGAACACCAGTTGACCCTGGCCCATCAATAGAAAAAGACAACAATTCTTGTTGCCCAGCAACAAGTAATGATTTAAATTTTTAAGGACTTGTGAAAGAGAAAGAAGATGCCTCTGTATCCCTAAATAATACCCAGGAGATGGGGAGTCCAAAAGGAAGAACACTGTAATGGAGAAAAGTAGAAAGAAGTAAGTAGACCCTGGAGAAGCCTGAAATCTATTTTACAGATGTTGTTTTATTGTGTTGGAGAAGCATTTCTCCTAGAAAAGGAAAAGGCAGCATATTACAGAGAGATTAAAAGTTTATAACTGCAACAGTGTGAAGAACCTGGGCCAAAACCTAACGCCTAAATTAAGATATTGCTCCCAGACTTTGGAACAACAGGCTGGAAAAAAGGAAGTGGGAAATTTTTTATATCATCTGCATGCTGCAGAGTAGGAGAATCTGCTCCATGGCCTCCTGCATGGAGGAAAGGGGTGTTAGTGAGAGGTTATTGTGCTAAGACATCAGTGATGCTGGGGGGCTAGCAAGCAGAGATAAGTGATGCTGGGGGGCTAGCAAGCAGAGATAAGCAGCCAGGCACAGCAGATCAGGCAGCAGATATGGTACCCTCAGCTGAGGGTCTGACGCCATAAAAAACAATGACACAAGACAGAGACTGGCTTTCTGTATCTGCAGCCCCACTGCTGTGTCCATGTCCTTCCTCTGGTGCCTCTAGCTGTCAGTATGAAAATCTTGACACAGAGATGCAAATAGTTCTTCCCTTCGAAGAGAAGAGGCCCATCCATGGATAAGGAGTGAAGGTTTGGCTGTTTTCTGGGTATTTTTTAGATTTATGATGTCTTTGATTTCATGAAGACATAATATCCCATGCTGATGACCAGCTTTCCAGAGCATGGCTGTCATCCAACATGTCACTACTTCATGCAAATTGGCACCAAGTGTTTATGAAGTGGTGGTTTTCTACTACTACAGATAATTTTTAGAAACTACCAGGAATATGATCAGGCTTTTAGCAGTCAGACAGCACACAAACCAGCATCCTTCCTTTCTTAGTGTGGAGTATGGGATTTTTTCAGTAGAATGCTCCTCTAATGACTTCATTAGGACCCTTCATCAGTCAAGGCAAAGTGAGAATCACAGGGATTCAAATATTTGTTTTTTCTTAAAAAAGAAAGCAAACCAACCTTCAAAAATTATGAAAAGCTTCCAGACACAGGAAAGAAGCAGTAATGAACAATATACATTTCCAGAGCTGTGTAGCCTCCTCTTCTCTATGAAGTTCTGTGCTGCAGCTAGAACCATGTTGTGGTGTGAGTTTTCTTTAAAGACTGCAGTTTTGTTAATTAAGACCCAAATCACAAAACTTCAAACAACATTTTTCTGCAGGAGATAAATCAGCCTTACGGTGGTCAATAAATGGACTAAAGTTCCTACAGGCTAACCTCCCTTGTCTTTTCCTGTCAACAAAAGTACAAGCAGAACGCTGGATGCTACAAGGAGAAGAGGTCATGGCTATGCTTATGGAGAACACAGATGGTTGGACCCATTTTAGTAACTTTGTTAGGTCTGTCTGAGGCAGATTAAAGAAAACAATAATTTTTCATCCAAAAGCCTATGGTTGTTAAGGGAGAGATGCTTCATCTTTTCTCAGAAGCATGCATCATTAGGGAAATATCATCTTCCTCCATTAGAATAAATTACTATGCTGCAAACATATGGTACTGTTAATTGTGCTGGAGAAGAAGAAAGTATCTGCTGCCTTTCATGATTAACAAGTTAAAATGGATAAGGAAAACGAATTAGCTTCATAGTCACTCTTACAGTCATCCTGAAAGCACAGATATTCATGTTGAGTTTAGAAAAGGAAAGAGAGAATTTATTTTAGGGGGATTATTTAATAAATTTGCCAATGCCCAAGCAGGAAGTAATAATGAAGAAGGTAGGACATTTATTACCTGCCTAGCCTGCACTATGCCAGATACTGTAGTTTTACCACACCCAGTCTGTGGGGTCAAAATCTATTGATTTATAATGAAGTCAAGAATAGTCTGAAAGGCACATGGACTTTCTTCTAATTTACGTGACTGTAAATAACAGTGGACCCCCTGCATACCTGAATAGCTTTGCCTGACCCAGTTACAGCTGCAGCTGCTGGAGTCGTGATGTGTCAGAACAGTGTCCATGTCCCACTCTGCACACGGGTGGGAAAAGTCAAACCACACAGGAGGGCCTCAACCCATGGCCCTAAAAGCTGCTGGGTTCTCCGTGGTGGGGTCATCTACAGGGGTGATACAGATCACAGTGCATTCTGAGTCACCAGCAGTAATGCTGGAAGACAAGAAAAAAATGTTTTCAATACTTAGGGACAGGAAGAGGGAGTGCATGGCAACTGCCTTTCCTTTCATTGGGTTCCGTGAACACATCTTACCTTGAACAGGGGGAGGTTTCATTAAATAATCCTCAAATTGCAGAAAAGAGGCTAATAAAAGTCTCTCGTTCCACCTCCTTTGTCTGTGGGTTAGACCTTTGAGGGAAAGAGGATATTTAGGAAGACTTCTTAAAGAAATTAAGGGAAGGGTGGTTGCTTCACCTGACAGAGACAAAACCCAAAAGTATTGCAAATGTTGCCATTTGGAAAGACACTTCAGTGGCTAAATCTCAAGGAGTTCTTCACAGACTGCTTGTGAAAACCTGGGTTTACTTGACTACCAGGCTCTTGTTACCTAAGCAGCATCCAGCCGGTGTAGTAACAGCTTTACTCAGACCAAGGCACATGAAAACTTGGGTCTATCTACCATTTTGCTTTCAAAAGATGCAAATATAAAATAAGCATTCATATGTATACACACAAATTACTGTGAACAGCAAGCACAGATGTTTGACTTACAAATTTACAGGTTGATATTATTATCTCATATCAAATGAGCATAATTTGGAACTGGAATAGAGTCCAATCCACATCCCAAGCACAAGAATTTATATTTGGAGTCACTCTTGTGAAATCAAGGGCTTTCCTCTTATTTACACCAACACAGTCAAGAACAGAATCTGACCCACCCATAGCATGGAGGAGTAAAAAATGAGATGCAAATCTTATCTCGTTTCACTGCTGCATGGATGCAAATGCCACGTTCTCTGTTATGTGAAATAAAAGTTCTCAGACGTCGTGCTGCCTTATCAGACCTCCGTACAAACGCTGGATTTATGAGCTGCACATTAACTCCTGTGATTTATGCAGCTTTCTCTGCTCAGGTTTGCTGCCTTCCCCCAGGGATCATATCTATGTCCATAGGCACTTTCTAAGATTTCTATGCGCTACCTAAACAAAATGCCTTTTCATGAGGCCAAATACATCACATCAAGAAAGCAACTGTATTCCTTTCATAACAGTTTAAACTCTGTCAGCTGTATGAGGCTCAGTAGCCCGCTTCTGAAAAATAGTTAGCCCTGTGTGTACGAGAGTGATAAATTAATATAAAAATGTTCTTTTAATTTAGAACTGCTCGTGTTTCTGTCACTGGCCACAGGGCACACTGACAGGCGGACAAGGCCCCTCTGTTTGTGTCACCATCCTTAATGCAAAGTAGGTAAACTCTGACGCAGGCTCCTTTCCAGCAATGTAGCAGCTTTTTTCCCTTTATTTCACTCCTGAAGTGGCATTTTGATGTGCTCAAAATGTGTTCAGTGCAGGTCCAGGAAAAAAAAATTCAAGGAAATACCAACTCCCACAGTTTCTTCTGTTTTTCATGCATTGGCACGCTCTAAATGGACCTAAATTAACCAGCATCTGCAGAACTGCACCTTACTTGAGTTTCGTTGGACAGAAATGATATAGCTGGCAGAGGAAAGAGCCTCTACCATATTTTGACCTACCACTATATGCAAGCAGGATTTTAGCAGTGTGTGTGCTGCAGTCAGGCTTTGCTGTAACAAGGTGTCTGGGAAGTCAGCGCTTTAATAGCCAGCACTCCACTCCTTTGCAATAGTATATGCATTATATGGGACATGCATGAAGAAAACAGAGATGTGCAGCTTAAAAAAGATGAGGATAAAGAATGTTTCTCTGTCTCTAAGCACTGACACACCTTTTTGGTCGAAAGGAAGAAATATAAATACATTTCCTTTAAAAAATTTTCATCCCTCTGGGCACTAGCTCAGTTTTCCACTCTCTCATATTTATAGTTTGCTTTACAAGCTATTTGTGTCTTTTTCATTACAAATAACTCATCTTCTGGGGGCCAAAACCTTGACTAATAGAAATAACAATGATGATAATAAGTTAGTGATGTACTCTTTTTTTGGGGTTTTTTTTTTTTTTTAATAGATTGCGTTCCTACTCCTCCCCACTTGTTCATTCTGGGCAGCATCCAGAATTGCACTCGGGGATCTGAAATGTAGTTTAGGAAGAATTTAAGCTCCTGTAGTGAAAACAATCCAAAAACAACCCCCTGAAAGGTTTTTATTGGCCTTTATTTTCTAATGAAAATGTTCTTAAGCTTTTTGTTCAAGGTGAAGGAGAATCTAGAGATTGTGTCTTCCTGTTTTCATGGCCTGTGGTGACCCAAGGAGAAAGGACCAGAGTCTTTTTAACAGAAAATAGGGATCTCGTCAGCAGCACTGAGATAATTGATTTCAGTGCCTTCGTAAAGCACAGTTTCAGACTCTGAATCCTTATTTCATGTAAAGGCAGAATGGTAACCCTCAATTATAACCTGCTTTTGGATAAGAGAGAGATTTTTTTTCCTTTCCATGTGCCCGGATGTTCTTCCACCCACTCCCAGTAAATCTCTCAGCAGTAAAAATGCGAGGCTCACTCAATCTTCCATGCTTCACCATTTTCAGGTGTCATAGCTCTAGATATCACAAATACGTACATCCCTTGTTTGTATAGAATGCTGTGCTTTTCTTTCTTTCTTTCTTTCTTTCTTTCTTTCTTTCTTTCTTTCTTTCTTTCTTTCTGGTTGTAAGGTGAGAAACACAGATAACATCTCTTCTCAGGCATAGGCAAAGTGCTCATTCTTAGTGACGCAAAAATTTACATAATAATGTCACGAGAGAAATAGGAAGAGGAGATGGTGTGTTTTGTTTGTTGCATTTCTGCTGCAGAGGGGAAGTAAAATATGCAACAGAGTTTTCCTCTAACACATGGTCACCACCTGTGAAGGCAAAGCAAGATGTTCCGTAAACAGATACTTATGCAGGTTCATATACACAGTAGTATGTTCATCACACAAAGCCCAGATCAGATGTTTTGTGTATTTTTCCCACTTTACATCTTTGACACAGGCAAAGCCCTTGGACAATTAGCCCAGGTATTGATTCAGCAGATGTGAGGATTATTAAGATGAATCCTGCCCATGGTGCCTTTGAAATACTCAGTGTTCTTCTGCATCAGAAAGCACTGTGCAACTTAACTACGCTTCATTGGCCTTCTTGAGTTAGTGCCTGCCCTCTTTCAAAGAAATGCAGGATAAGACCTCTAGACCAGCTCCTTCCCACTTCGCTGCCAGGGAAGTCCACAATCATTTTCACCAGCTGATGTCATTTACATCAGCACAGCCACCAGCATTTGTTGCAGAGAGATAGTTTATAGGAGAAAAATCTCTCCTGCGGCAGTAGAAATGCCTGCAGTAAAAGACCTGTGAAGGTGAGATTCAGTTCTGCTTCAGAAATCCCAACCAGGTACAAGTCAGGCCAGCAGTGGGTTAAACTGTAACAAATAAATAAGCTTTTCCTCCTCTGACAGACAGAAAGCTTTTTTTCTAGTCCAGCAAGAAGGACAAGGAATTCCCATCATTGTTTCGTGCTTCCCCCTGCCCCTTCTCCTCTTTTTAAGTCCATTTTTCAAAAAGTAATTTTGAAATGTTCTGGGAAATGCAGGGGGTAGCGGTGCTAATCTATCATCCTCTTCTGATAACATTTAATTAAAAAACACTGCTATTAGTCATTTGCTACCCCACCACCAGGGCTGACCCAACAATATCTTAACCCACTGGTGAAAGAAAAATTGAGAAGCTTCTCTTTCATTTCATTTTATTTTATTGTAGCAGTAGGGGAGCACAAGCATATAATTTAAGGCAGGGCCAAGGCAGCTTCTTCTGCCAGTTTCTCAGGAGGTTAATCCAGGTTTTTTCAATGTAAAGGTCTGGGATTTTTTTTCTGCTGTTGTATCCAATGTGGTTGTAAGAAAAATCCAAACACACCAGAAACAGCTACCATGGAAGAAGCTCTTGTGTGACCAAAGCTATCACCCTCCCAACAGAACCTCTATAACTTGCATTTTCAGCCTCTGAAAAGTTAGACTTCCCCCTCAATGGAATGGGAAGCCACAAAAAATCAGGTTTAATTGTAACAGAGAATATTTCTAAGACTCCAATCATTGAGTTGGTCATGGACTAATGAGATCTCGGCTCACCTTGGCCCATGTGCTCTCAAACTTGTCTCTTCATACCTGTGGACATACCCTAGTGAAGAAAGCCCTAAAGCCACAGTACCAGGACATGGGCAAAAAGCTAGTCAAGATGGTTTTAATTTGCACTCATTTTAGTTTCTGTGGACATTTTTGTCCAGATCCTGGTTTCAGAGTGGAAGGGAGATGCAGGGATAATTTCATTCTTGGTCCAGTTTCCTGGTCAGTTTTGAGTAACACTGTCCTTAGGTTGAAAGTTGGACAGAACATCTAGGGGTGTCAGAAAACCACCTGAAATAAACAGTGAACTTGATGAAAAATGAAATTCTCCATCAACAGATTGCAGAGGTGGAAATTACCACATTCCTGAGCAGAAAAAATAAGAATTATAGAATGGGTGACCTAAATCATAAAGTATTTACATGTGTCTTAAAAAACCAGTCCTGGTTTGCTTGCTCATTTCAGACCACAGCTCTCCACTCTGGCACATGAATGAAGAGACAGGAAAGCAGCCATGCAATCCTAGACCAAAAGTCCGTTTGCTTGCTGACAGGATCTAGGTGCTGCTGCTTAGGGAACACTGCAAAACCAGACAAGTACAGCACAAACCTGTCTCCTCTGTACATTCCCAGGATTTCAATTTGCAGGTAGCTGCTTCCAGTCTCAGAGGCCGCATCCACAACAATGTGTTTAGTGGCCTTGATTAGCTTGCCTTCCATTAATGTGCTAAATTGCTTTTCAGTTCACTTAATAAATTTGGCAATTGCAACTTTCTGTGGCAGGAGGCTCCACAACCCAATCTTTAGTTCTTTGTGGTTTGTTCCTGTTCTTTGGAAGGGAGGTGAACACTGTTCCTGGTGCACATGTGTGTGGCTATACACTGTGAGAAATCTCTTCTCTGCTTTCTGTGCTGTGAGGTAGGAGGAGAAATATACTTTAAATGTCACCTTTTACCATGTGAAGTATTTCCTGGCTACTTCACATATGAAGTCACTAAGCCCGAGGAGGTATTTGTAATAGGTGAGCAAATTGCAAATCTTGGGGTGGACAGAAGTATAGAAATGGAGGTGGGCACTTGCGAGATAAATATCTCACTGTGTCAAAACAATATTCCTACCAGTTCAGGTTTACCCAGAGTGCAGACAATTCAGTCACATGTAAGTCACAGGTGGAGCTTCCTCTTGTTAAGCATGCAGTACAAACAGACCTGGAAGAATGGTAAAATGGAAAGAGGAATGAATCTCTGAAAGCAATATTGTATTTTTGGTTTTGGATGACTCTTGAACCGGCAGTGCTACAGAGAACTGAGACATTTCCTTTCTTCAAGCCTAGGTCAGAAACTAATTGATGGCATTTTTCTTCTCTTTCCACTCTTCCTCAAGCTGTATCTCCACAGCAGAGAAGGTGTGCTCTTAAGTCACATTATGTCAACTAGGGTTAGAGGAACAGTGAAAACAAAACCTTTGACAATCCGCATTTAGGTGGGAATATGAGGTTAGGGTGAGCTATGAAACTGTACTAAAACTCAAGCCATCATATCTTGTGTTTGCAGACACTATTTCCATTTACCTTCTCATTATTCTCTGTCCTGAAAAGCTACTGGAAATTCTTGCACAAAGTAGAAGCTTCAGGCTAAGGGTCAGACGTTCAAAGGTGTGTTAGATGCCTAATTTGCATTGCATACAATGGGAAGATGCCTTTGTTAAACCAGAGCCAAGTGGCTAATGATGGAAACACCAGAATCCTCCAAGACAGACTCTTTGGTCCCTTCTTTTTAGTATTTGATGAGGTGCTGGAGCTTTCCATTTATGTCACCTAGCCTGGTATGTAGGTCTAGTTTGAGACTACTATAAAAAGAAGCTGTAGTTTTACTTTGTTCACATAACTGCTAAATCAACTCAGCACTCAGCGTTCAGGAAGAAGCCAAACCAGTCAGCAAAGTGTGGCCACAACCATGCATCCCCTGGAAGACTAACTCTGCAATAGCTAAAAAGAGAATGTGTAGCTACTGACTATTATTTTCATTATGACTCAAACTTGGGTTTGGGCTATTCACGGCCATTATGGTACTAACTGGTAACCTATCATTATGAACAGATTTCACAGACTGCACTCTCTATGACATTCAATCCTTACAGAAACACATGATGATCATCAAGATCCTGACAGTGCCAGTGCTCTTGGTCACATCCTGAAGCTTCACAAACAAATGGCAAAGCCCCTTGTTCCCAACACACTATGTAAATGTGCTGGGATGGAGTATGAAACTCACCTTACTTTCTTGAATTATCTGAGTAGTTTAATTAGTGGTAGAAGATGGTTTCCTGGTGTCCAGTCATCATCTGGTTTGTGTATCTAAGAAAATGTGAGCTCTGACTAATGTCTCTCTGGTGTTTGGAGCAATCTCAGTCTTTCATTCTCTTTCAAGTGAGGGTTCTCTGGTGTGCAACAGAATTGTAGTCACGCTACCTAACTCTCCTCTGATGGGAAGATGAGATTTCTTTCTCTCTTTCTTCTCTACACAAACACTGCTTTTTAAGAAACTTCTAAGAACTTGCTATCTTCAAGATCTTTATGACCCTGTCAGCTTTAGCTGAAACAAGCAGAAGGATTCAAATCTTATTAATGATGAAAAGGGAGTTAAAGAGGGCCAGTAAAAACAGGCAAGCTAACTATTAAAAATTTATCAGAAAAGGGGATGGTGGTATCCTTGCAGGTTTCCCAGAGTGAATTTCAGAGATGAATGCTCCTATTGTTTTGTAGTTCTATTTTTTCCAAGTCTGAAATCACAGCAGTGGGCAGTTCAGCTCATGTGAGAATAAATAACCCACAAACCAACAAATACCCTTCTTTGCTCTACCGATGCTGCTGAGAAAGGCAAAATTACAGCAAGAGTACACTTCCCAGGGCCAACTGGGACTGAAATGCAGACATTCACAACACCCAACTTAGGCAATTTGTGCACAAACTAAGGGCTTCTGCATCTTGTGCCCATATGCACACTGCTGTATCCATGTTGCTGTCAGCACTTGGGCCATGCCATGTAAAGCCACCTCAGGTATGTGTCTCTAAGCTGTAGTCACACCTTTGGCTCCAGTGTAGACACACCTGAAATGAATTTTGAAGCCTGAAGATCTTGTAGACTGCTGCTGATCCAGCAATATGACATGAGGAATGTTGGGCAGTAACCCAGATGAAAGGCAACCTCTGTACCGCAAGCACATCACAAACAGGACCTCAACCTGGCTTCGTACCATTTGGGACTCCAATCTCCTTTACAGACATTCCACCTGTGGCCCTAAGTTTTTGTGTAAATCAAAACTACTAAGATTTGTATATGCAAATTGTTTTTCCATGTGGAAAAAAAGACATCATTACACATCCAATATTTGCAATTTGCCATTCTCAGTTGCAAGGGTATCAAACCTTTTAGACCTTTTCAGACCTAGACGAGGTGTGAAGTGAAGGCTTTAAAACTCACCAATCTCCTATTATGGGCACAATTCTGCCATCACTAGTTTTGAGAGATACTTCGTTATTATTTAACCAACTCCAAGTTTTAAATGTGAAAAAGGTGAAGCTCTGTGTTTATTTCTCTTCTTCATTTGTTAGAGTGTGTGGTTTGGTTTGGTTAAGAAAGTAGCTATAATGAAATGAGACCACAGCTCACTGGTTAAAAAGCTAAGAATAATCATTCTGATGTTTTATTCATGTGGGAATGTTAATTAAGATGCAGCTGTAATTACAGTACCATCATCATCTAGTGGCCTGGAAGTGCAAATGTTCTTCCTGACATATGGAATAATAGAAACCAGCTCAGTACAAATGCTGCTAACCAATACCCAGACAAACACTCAGCTACATGCATCTCCTGGCTCCCGGGGTGCTCTTCCAAAAGGCATCAGTCACTGCCACTCGCACAAACTGTTGAAGACAAAGCTGCATTTTGCATCTCCGGGCTTTAAAAAGATCACACAGCATCCCAGGATCAAAAACAAATAAACAGGCAGCTAACCTCAAAGTCATCACTGACACCAGAACAAATGTTGAGAGCAAAAGTTAGATGTTGGGGAGGTTTCTTTATGTGCTACTTTCACTTGGAGAGTTTGTGGTGCTGATAAAGATGCTGGGCAGCAGGAGCTGTGCTTTCATGGTTGTATGGAGTGTTGTGTGGCCAGACCCCGCTGGCACATGACATTCATCTGAACTGGATAACATTGCTGTTATTCGTCTGCACCTGGTATAACCTTCCCTCCCTCCAAGCAGCACAACAGGCAGGACCTGCTTAGTATCATTCTTCTCAGCAGTTGCTTTTTCATAAATATCAAGAAAGCAAGAAGCAGAAAATGCTCTATTATTTTACCCCTCTTGGTACTAAGCTGAGAATTTTACATTAGCCGACAGTGTTTCTGTGGATGCACGTCTGCTTTCCTGAAAACGTGACTTGAACAGTGGCTAAAATCTAGGAAGGTCTGTGTTATGATGTGTGTACCTGGCTCCAAAATCTCTATAAAACTTTCTTTTGTCACAGGTGCTACAAAGAACACTGTCAACGCTTAGATTTCTAGCAAGCTTATTGTGCTATTCACCATTCTGACCAAAGTTTTTTCATCTCTACAACATATACCATCTTTGTCTTACAAATGATAACATTTCTTGTAGTGATTGTTTTTTCACTCCATGCCCATGACCAGGATTCCATTCTTCAATGAAAAATACTTAGAGTATTTCAGAGGGGAAGAACTGTACGTTACAAACAGTACAAGACAGGCAGAGAGCTCGGGTTTACACTGGAAGACCTTTCAAGGTCACAGCTCAAGAGCTGATTGAAATTTGTAATTTGTAATAAAAGCCCTCATAGCTCTCTGGAAAACATATTTTTTGATTCTGCTAGACATGTCAACATATCTAAATTATATTCTGTTACAGAATGGAAATAGTAATTAAAATACTAAGAAAAATATAATCCCAAAACAAAATATCGTCTCAGAAGCATTAAAAAAAAAAAGAAAAAAAAAGTTCTAAATACAACGAAAGGTTGTTTACAAATTTCTGAATTAAAAACAGTATTTTGTGGTGAATGGTAAACCCAGAGTAAGTTTTTTTTATAAATGCCACAATTCAGAAAACCTGAACATGTTATTTGAAATAGAGCTCCCTGGTGAAAAACATTTATGCTCACAACACTCTCTAGTGTTTCCTCTACAACATATCAGCCTGGCAGTGCCACGTTGTCCAGCAGGAATATTTGGATGAAAGATATTTCAGCAGGTTTGACCAAGTGTACAAGGGCAGGACTCCTCTGTGCATTAGCTGCTCCATTAGTATTTGCTGATCACCTGCTGTGCCTGGCAACTTTGTTCTTTGGGTGGACAGGAAAACCACGGTCATTCAGTTGTCACTGCAAATTTCTTGCCTAATGTGTTTAATTGTCTTAATTTCTCAGTAGTAGAGGGCCAATACTTAATGCAACCTGGTAAAGGAAACAATCAGTACAACACTTGTCAATCATGAGGTGTGTCAAATAGTAACTGTGGCTCCTGCCGTAACACGCAGAGAGCTGCTTACCAGCTCTCCAGAAAGACCATACCTGTTTCCATAAGCAGAGCTCTTGAGCTCAGAGACCCTCTCCTAAAATCTGCTAGCACTAAGGGGAGAGGAACAGCTCTGGCCTTTACTGTAACAGAAATAAGAACAACAAAGAGCCCCTGAAAACGGTGAAAAAATGATACAACAGAACTGGGGAGACCCTCTCTGGGAAGACGAAAGTTTTGGCTGCTTTTCTTACACATGTATTCAATAACTCATCATTACTGGGTAAACTTTTTTTAAGTGCAAGAGGGAATTGTTGATTACTCCTCTGACTGTTTGTTTAGGTGGGCAACATAGTCCTTCCTTCCACATTTCTAAGACACACTGAGATGTCCACTTAGTGCTGCTGCCCTCATCTCCATGCTAAAGGGGATGCAGCTCCTTCCCACTGCTGCCTTGACCCACCCATTGACTCTCTTCTGAAATAGAATCATAGCATCACTGAATGGTTTGAGTTGCAAAGGATTTTAAAGATCATCTGTCCCACCCCCCTGCCAATGGGCAGTGACACCTGCCACTAGATGAGGTTGCTCAAAGCCCAATCCAACCTGATCTTGAACACATCCAGTGATGGAGCATAGCCCACACCACTTTAAGGAAATTCTCATTTCAGTTAGAAAGAATCGAAATCTTCAGGACACTCATCTTCCTGGTTATTTTTGACATCCCTCTGAACTCCTCAACCAGTGTACACATGCAAGCAGCCAGCAGTCTATAGCCACTTACATAGGTCATCTGTAAGACTTGAGGTGGATATCTCCAGGCTGGTATATATGTGCTGTCATCCACACAGTCAAGACTAAGCAGGGCTTGTGCCTTATCCCCTGATTGTAGGCACTGTTAATTTGCTGGCACCCCTCCTGGTATACTTCTGGACCACTGTTCTCCCAGGTAGCACCCAGGTCCAGTTCAGGGAGTGTGTGTGTTCAGCTGGAATGTGGACAAAAGCCACCCTGTTTTGGGAAGGGAACTGGTTCAGTTGCTAAAGTGTGAGCTGTGCTATTTGCCTGGAGGCCAGGGAAAGAGGCGCTTACTCATTGTACTTACTGCTGTAGAAGCAGCTTTGAGCTGGTACCTGGAACACAATGTCCTTAGAGTGTACAGAAACACAGACAATGAGGACTGTTACGGAGTAGCTCTTTCTGAGGGTACATCAGCAGAAGGCCCAGGCAAGGGAAAAGCAGATCTGCTTGGGTAGACAAACTTTCAACCCTGGCTTAAATATTGGCCTGCATTTGCCATTTTGTGATTCTTCTGTCAGCTGGGATAAACCGTTCCCATATTTTGAAGGAAGAAATGCACATGAGATTTTGGACCTGACAGTAACTGCTACAGTGTGATCATACTATGCTAAAAACTCATTAAAAGGCTCATCTCACTTATCATCACAGGGAATTAACACTGTCAAAGTTGCTTGAGGATGAAGAAGAGCCTGGCAAAGACACCTGAATGTGAAGGATATCTAGCTCCGAAGACAAACAGTAGCTTCTGTTAGACAGATGTTGGGGACAGAACATCAGGCATGCAGCAGAGCTGACCAGAGGAGAGAGAAGTGATCAGGGCATAACATCACCTAAAGGAGAATCTCTCAGATCTTTGGCACAGTGTGGCAATACCCACCACAATGACTTAAAATCAGACCATACTAGCATCAGCCTCACATACTTGTCCACAAAAATAAGCTTCATAGTTAGCTTGATTCTTAATAAAAGCTAAATTCTGTTTTGGTTTGGGGTTTTTTTTCCATTTATCATTTGGACTTGCAGACTCTAAAGTACAGTTAGTTGTGCTGGTGTTTTTCTCAACAACTTTGGCTGAAGCAGCCAACATGAACCACTCTCCTTCCAAAGGTATGTGGGACAATGGTGCACAAGCACAACTCTGGCTGCTGGGTTTCAAGCAAGGTGTTCAGACTGGGAAGATTCAGAGGACAACCTGAGGCACAAACAGCAACCTCTACTTACCAGGAGTACAGTTTCCTTTCTCTGAATATAAAATGCACTTATGTTTACCGTGCCAGTGTAGTTAGAAATGAAGGGAACTTTCTCCCTCTTCTTTTTTTACTAAGTTTTCAGAATGTTGAAAGGGAAAATTATACCAAAAGAAAAATCCTGAGCAATATATGCAATCCCCCATCCTACATGGAAGGTCAGTCTCCAGATGTTTTCACCTTGGCACAGATAAGCCCTTACTCCTTTCTTGGCCCAAGCAATTGGGAAGGCCGGAACCTGTCCTTGTCATGAGTCAGAGCATATGCAGAGTTTTTGTCTTAGTTCAAATGTCTCTGTAGCCAGCTCAGTTGCTTTAGTGAGGCAATCTGAATTCAGACTAAAGAGAAATCCACACCAACAGCTATACCCTACCTGAATATAGAATAGAATAGAATAGAATCGAATCGAATCGAATCGAATCGAATAATAGAATTTTTCAGTTGAAACTGTCATATAATGATCATCTAGTCCAACTTCCTGACCAATTCAGGACCAACCAAAAGTTAAAAGCCTGTTATTAAGGACATTGTCCACATGCCACTGACAAGTTTGGGGTATCGACTGCCTATCTAGGAATCCTGTTCCAGTGTCTGACCATCCTTCTGGTAAAGAAAAGCTTCCTAACGTCCAGTCTAAACCTTCTCTGGTACAGCTTTGAACCATTCCCACACATCCTGTCCCTAGATACCAGGGAGAAGAACTCAACACCTCCCTCTCCACTTACCTTCCTCAGGAAGCTGTAGAGAACAAAACACATAATGTATATATAAAAATTTATACCTATATGGTCAAATATATGAAAAAAAAAATATTTTGCAATACTAGATGGATTTTTTTTAATATAATAATTTTCACATATTAAAAACTATTTTTAAAATCTGCTATGTCTATGTAGCTCCCAGTGATACCTCCATGATGCTCAGAAAGGTAACAGCAGATATGGGAACTAAAAGAAAAGAATGAAGTCTGAGAGCCCTGAGGAGTGGGACTTGTCCTTGGCACCCCTTTTCTGAAAGCAAGAGGGGAATTATCCCATCCAACTCAGTATCTACAGTATCTTGCAACATTGTCACAGGGAGCTTGCCCCCCACACCAATGCTCTGCTGACTCCGGCCCTCCTTCAGCATCTCATCACTCCAGTTCCCATAACAAATGATGTTCCCATTTATCTCTCACACCAACAGAGACAGTGTCAAGCTCCTTCTGGCTATTCCCAGGCTCTTTCTACATATTTCTTGCTGCTTTCTTTTTCCCACTGTTACATTCTCCACTGATTTTAATTAAACACTCCCTGGTTGTGAAAGTGGGGCAGGGAGGGTTTCTTTCCCTTTCTGTAAAAAAGCCCACCAAGAAGGTTTCCTTAATCTCTCACCAGCATAAAATAAGCTTTCATTATGCCAACGAGTAAGCTTCAAAGTTTTAATTAATTTCTCTGCTTACATAAGCATAACAATATTAGTCACGTTGGCCTATAAATTGTACCAACCAGCTCAGATTTTTAATTAAATTAATGTCATTACATTCAGAGAGATGAAATATATTCCACCCCATGCCCCATCTACACAATGCTTTTCCTCCTTCTTGACTCCCCCTCAATTCTTTGTGAACTACATAGGTGGGTTTAAAGCTCGTCACACCGGATGAGTGTCCCAGAAAACCACTTATAAATTAACAGCTGCGTTTGGAAAAGATATTCCTTCAGAGAAGCAGGACCTATTCACATATACTACAAACTAAAGGAGACAAGAAAAACCAGGGATATAGGGATGGTGGAATGAATATTTTCGGTTGTGCCCTGTGAGAGGACAAGAGGCAATAGTCACAGGCTGGAACACAGGAAGTTCCACCTCAACACGAGGAAAATCTTCTTCACTGTGAGAGTGACAGAGCCCTGGCACAGGCTGCCCAGAGAGGCTGTGGAGTCTCCTTCTGCAGAGATTTTCAAGACCCACTTGAACCTGTTCCTGTGTGGCCTGCCCTGGGTGTATATGATTCTATAATTCTATGAATATGCCCACACATGAAAGTTACCCCTTGCTGTCTGTAATTTTTGAGAAATATTGAAATATTGTACAAACACAACTTTGGTTTGCTACTGCAGCAATTTACTGGTGCCTAATAAAACATTCATTTGTGTGGTGACCTCTGTAACACTTCATAGACTCATTTAATCATGGAAACGGAGAACGTGAAGGAACCTTGAGAGATCAATTACATCCCTTGGTCCTCTTTTGAGGTATATTAGAAATAACAGCAACCAGAAGAGCAAAACCAAAATGCGTAAAGAAAGTGGGTATGGTTTAGTTTGGCCTCTTGCTGTGTTAGAGGTTATCACAGATAAATTGTCCTTGGAAAATACCTCCTCTTATTTGCAATGTGCTTTAGTTCGGTCGTAACTCATACCAGAAGAATTAAAGCTTGACTAACAATCTGATGTTCTTCTTACTGAGGCTTGAAGAGTGTGTATTTAATGACTCAAACGTGTTTATTTAAAAACTACATAGCAGAGCAATGACAGTCTTTTGTAAACTTCAACAAGCAGTCTGCTTTGCTGCCTGCAGCTCAGAAAAATTGCCTTCCAAAACAGACAAAAACCTTTGGTCTCTGCAGCCACATCCCACAGAACAAATGATTTTACATTGCATATGCCCAGCACCATCACACCACCAAGCTGTTTAAATCACTGGCTGCTAAGCTATTCCAGTCAGAGGTGCTATGGCTTAATGCAATGCTTCCAGTAAGTTTGTACGGGAAGCACAAATCCTATGCGTGTCTTTTGGAACCTTTTAAGGGCACAAGTTTTTTTTTATATTTTCTAAACCTGGGGCATGTCCATGCAAAGGTGGAACAAGTGGTCTACAGTGTGTGGGCTGCAGTCCTGGCCCCCCATCATCACTCTCACTCCCTGGCCCACATCTAAGGTGTGCAAAAGGTGGGCTGTTCCCTGAACCTGAAAGAAAGTGGCAAAAGCCACACACACAGGAATTGGGAAGAACACAGACTGTAGACAGAGACAATATGGTCACCAGTCATTGAATGACATGGGTCTGTCCTGGTGCAAGACATAGATATAGATGTAAATTTATACAGATAAGGTTGTGGATACAGATATACTATTTTATTGCAGTTTCTTTATTATTATATCATCATTTTAAAGATTACTTTTAATTGCTCCTTTTGCCTGTGTAGACACCATGCACCTAGCTATATATAGACACCATGCACCTAGGACCTCTCAATCTCCCTGTCAGCCCATGAGCCCAGCCTGCAGGACTACCTGGAAGAAGCACTGACTTGGGCTTATGCAGTATGGATCCCAGGTTGTTTCTCACTGGAAAAGAAAGAAAGGCACTTTCCATGCCACAACCAACACTATGATGCACCAGTAGCAGTTTTGTTTTCTGTTCAGGGAGGAAAAAATCCCCAGGCATCCTCCATATATTTTTTCCAGAGACAGAGCTCTTCCCAGCTTCTGGAAGGGGTTGTGTCTGCTTGGATCCGCCACTGGGAAGCCAGAAAACATTTGCTGACCAAGCCATCAAGGCAACTATGTTCCTTCAGGAGCTAAGCAGAGCTCAGAGTCTTAGGCTAGAACTTATTTATGGATGGGTGTAGGCATAGAGAATACTCCAGCCTTGCTCTAGCACACTGCACATTTAAGTATGAGATGAACTCTTCCTAACCCAAGTGTGTGGGGCTTTTGGCTTTGGAGACCATTCATTGTGATGAAACCAGTAAATATTCATTCATCCAAAGAAAGGATGACTCCTAGTGTAAGTGTTATCACCTACCTGAAGGTGAGTGGGGAATCATCTGGATCTGTCTTCTTTTGCATATTGAAAGACATTAAGAGACAGAGAAGTGGCTTCAGACAGAGAAACCAGGAATAACCTCCCAGTGAAAAAACAAACACTTGTCTCTTGTTCCGTGTGTCAAGGCACAGTTCAGTGGCCAGGAATTATGCAGGCTGAAAGAAGACCAGACTCTTAAAACCCAGTATGAGTTTTTGAATAAGTGGGACATGAGAGAGGGATGAAGACAGATTACACCTTGGTATTGATCACAGAATCACAGAATCATAGAATCACAGAATGTTAGGGAAGGGGCCTCTGGAGATCATCAAGTCCAATTCTCCTGCCAGCACAGGAACACCCAGGGCAGGCCACACAAGAACAGATCCAAGAGGGTCCTGAAAGTCTCTAGAGAAGGAGACTCCACAGCCTCTCTGGGCAGCCTGTGCCAGGGTTCTGCCACTCTCACAATGAAGAATTTTTTCCTCATGTTGAGGTGGAACTTCCTGTGTTTCAGCTTGTGACCATTACCTCTTGTCCCATCACAGGGCACCACTGAAAAGAGACTGGCCCCTTCTACTTGACATCCACCCTGCAGATATTTGTAAACATTCATAAGATCCCCTCTCAGTCTTCTCTTTTCCAAGCTAAACAGCCCCAGATCTCTCAGCCTTTCCTCGTAAGAGAGATGTTCCAGTCCCTTCTTCATCTTTGTAGCTCTCCATTGGACTCTCTCTAGTATTTTTCTGTCCCTCTTGAACTGGGGAGACCAGAGCTGAATACAATACTGCAGATGTGGTCTCACTGGTGCAGAGTAGAAGTGGAGAACCTCCCTGGACCTGCTGGCCACACTCTTCTTTATGCACCCCAGGAGACCATTGGCCTTCCTGGCCATGAGGCCACATTGCTGTACCATGGATAACTTACTGTCCACCAGGAAGCCAAGGTCCCTCTCCATGGGGCTGCTTTCCAGTGGGTCTACCCCTAACCTGTACCAGTAGATTCCTCTTCACTTTTGTTAAGTGTGAGTGAATGCAATGTGTTGGGGTTTTTTTTAACCTTTCACCCTCTCCACTCCTCAAAAACCTTCCTCAAAAAAGCCCTGTTAATTTTCCACTCAACTTGAAAACTGCAAAAGCCATGGCCTTAGTGGTGAGGGCACAGCACCCCTAAGCAGAGAACTGAAGTTAGGAGGCCTTTTTAGCTGGCTTTTGCCCTCAAATTACCATGCTACAGAGGCCATATATCTCTGTACGACAACACTAAGCCATGAACTATCTGGCAACTGTGTATACAAATCTATACAGAACTTTAATGGCAGAACTATGAAGGAAAGGAGGGTTTGCTGAAATATCCCAGACCCAGACATAAGGTCAAACAAACTCAGGACAGAGCAAGACCTGGTCTGGAGTGCCCTGAAATAATTGCTGACCTAGCCTGTGAGCTACATATATTTCACCTATTGCTAACACATTGGAAGTCATAAAGCACTGTAGAGATGAAAAAATGGTACTTTATCTGTGAGCAGAAACTCTGAGTTTCCTTGATCCTTCAGTCCTGCTGAAGAGAGGTGGCCACCACGACTAGCTCAGGATTTCAGTTTTCTTGTGTCAAAAATGAAAACTCAGAGGGGAATGAACTGGTACAGACCTCAGACTGAGACTATTAGGAGTATTACACCATTCAGTTCTGAATGGTCATCTTTGAGGCCATGAATCCTTGTATTGCCCTGTGGTAGCAGGATATAATACTGCAGATGGTGAAACCAGGTCCCAGTATCGCAATTTTCCCATGAAAACGTAAAATACAGATAAATTTTGCCCTTGTTTTGGGGAACAAATTCATTGGAATGGTAGGAGTAAACCATTAACTGGAGCAAACTAAAGCCACCAAACTTTTTCAGTTGAATCCCACAAGCAGCCTAGCTCAAAGCACCTACCAACTGCTGCAAACAGCTGAACTCTTCCTAAGTGAGAGTTACATCTGCAGAGTTGAGGTCAAATTATAAAACTGTGATCTGGACTTTGGCTGAAACTTTAGAGTTCAGGAATTTTCAAAACAAAGATTTTGCCTCGTTTGACATTAAACATGGAGAGAACAACTCACTGAAGTGTGAAGCAGGAGATATTCTTGAGAAAACTTTTGACCAAAACAAATGTTTTCCATTCAGACAACAGCTTTTTTTTAAAAAAAGAGTGTTACATTTCAGACAAGCATAAAAAATTGTGTCATCTAACGTGTTTTTAAAAAAAAATTTTAAGGCAAACATTTTAGAGAAAGTAAGTGCTCTTCATAATAACATTAATTTAAGTGAAAGTTCAAATTCCCAGTGGACAGAGAGGAATGTGAAATACTGAAGTCAGTGGAGAAGCCTTGGTAGATCAGGAAGGATTTGTTGTCTGAAGGTATGTCTGCACTGCAGCACTGAAAGGAAGAGGATGAGATTAAGAGTAATTCATCTGAAAAGTCTAGATTTGAGGGAAGAGCAATACATTTGTGTCTACCAAGTAGAAAGACAAAGAGGGACTATAAATTATTTCAGGTAACATATCTTAACTCAAAAATCACTGCACTATGTAGCCATTTTTTGGCTGTGCAGATCAGACAGTATTTAGTTTGGCTGAGTCAAGAACGGAGATGACAACTGATATAGTGAATAAATAAATCAACAGGAGCCTGACATTGCTTTAAGCTGGACCAATTTAAGTCAACGCCAGTTGTTCTGAAATTATTCAAGTTCCTTTAACACACAAATGATAAGTGGGATTATACCTGTGGTGCTCAGCATCAGAGAGGAGCCTCTTGCAGCTAAATATAATGATTTAATCCTTTATGCAACCAGGAGATAAAAAGGGCCACAGCTTGATTATGTTCCTGAACAGAAAACAAGGCTCAAAGAAGCAGATCTGTGACTTCTGATGTATACTGTTGGCTAATAATTAATTGCATCTTTCAGGTATAGACATTGGTAACTGCTGGAGAGTTTGAGATTGTTAAAGAGGACTGTGGAAAAAAAAAAAAAAGCAGATTTGTATAGAAAGTTTAGTACTGTGATCTCAGATAGATCAGATTAGCTGCTGACATGGAAAACTTTCTGTGAGTTGCTTTAGGTAAGTGAGGAGGGAAATAAAAATATTCAGAGAGTGGATGACAAAAGCCAAAGGTAATAATATATCCCCACATGAGAGACACCAGGAGAGAGAAGAATGGAATAGGCTTCCAAGCACTTTGTTTTTCGTGGTACTTCATTTACACATCAAATGTCACAAACCAATGAAGGATCTGGGCTTCTAGAAGCTTGTGTGGTACAAACAATAAATGAAAACCACTCAGGAGAAGGCTTTTTCCCACCTCCTAGGTCATATTTTGCAGCCCGATGATATGAATTATATGCCCACTCCTTGTCAACATCCTCATGCTGCCATATAATAGGAATCATCCACACTACAAATGGGAAACAGGCCCTAAATACCAGAAAATAAAACTGTGGGCTTTTCTGAATGTCTCAGTAGTTGGTAATCTGGAATTATGTAAATTTAGGGTAATTAGAAGGATATGCCAGAACATACATATTTTCTGAATGTAGAAAATAATACATTTGAGAAAATCAGGAGGCTGACTTTACTGCGGGAACAGGAAAAATGGTGTGGAGAATCCAGCCCTACAGATAGTTTACAACTATGATATTTTACAGTCTTTCATGTTTTTTCCATGTAAAGAATTTTGCTTTTTATCTAAGAAACTATTTCTATGTTTTTCTTGGTTTTTCTTTGTGTCTTTTTTCACCATAAATCATTATGCAGACATGCATCTTTCTTCAAAATACTTAAGAGCAGTAGTGCGTTCACTAGAGACTCTCTTCTTTGAAACTAGCTGTCACTGTTTGTTTTTTTGGCTTAAAATTCTACTTACAGTGAGCTCCAACCACTTCCAACCACCCTTCACTCCTGGCCAGGTCCTCTGTCTTGTGCACTCAAGGCACTGATTTCCTTATAGTTTAGATTAGCCAGGTACCTGACCAGCTGTTTCCCCTTTGGTCTATTTTAGATGAAAATATGTGCCACCGATACACTTCAGGTAGATATGAAACTCATCACTACCAGGAGTCTTGGCACAGAGAATTTTTTGCAGTGTGGGGGAAGTTGTCCATCCTACAAAGTCTCCACCAGCAACAGAAAGCACCTGCGGATTCTCAGTCAGACCAATATGTCAGTAAATCATAAATTTATCATAAAATTTATGATAAATCATAAATCAGATACTATGCTGAGGAGGCCTTTGCCATAGGTAGGAAATGGCTCCTTCCTATGGAGATGGCTTCCTCATCTGCCCTCAGAAAGACTCTTATGAAGATCCTTATGGTTGAGGAAATGAGCCAGATAGGATAAATATCATAGGTTAGAATTACAGGGAGCCTTTAGGATCAAATGCTGACAATTCCATTCTACTGGAAACACCATGACAGAGAAGCATCAGGTGACGCTTAGCACAAGAAGTGGCTATGTGGGGAGACAGGGCAACACCAGCAGGAGCTCAACTTGGGCTGTCTGGCAAATCTGCTCTGTGGAAGACCTTATTTCCAAGATGAAGATTTAGACTGCTCTCCTGACACAGTCAGAGCCATGGAACAGCCATGAAAATTGAGATTTTTCTTTAAGCAGGGCTCCAGCATTCATGGCTGCCTGCTTCTGACCTAACAGTCCCCTGGGTATATTCCTTGACAGAATTTTATTTTTTTTTACCTATCACTCAGTGTTTTGAACACCTCTACAACAAAATATTGAAGAAGTTTCAGTCACACTATCTCCACTTGCAAGAAAATCTTTGAGGATAACTTAATCACTTTACTTTTCTACTGGTTGCACCAGTGCTTACAACAAATGCCCTAACTGGGGTATTCTAGTTCACTAGACTTCTAGTGAACACAAAGAAATTGCACTTCAGTTGGGCAAGGCTTTTTTTTTTTTAGTAACTAGAAGAAAATTTAATTTATTAGAGCAAAAACTGGAACATTCCAAAAATCTAAGTCATTTCTAGGCATGGGATCATTATGAGGGAAGTCAATTGTGTAAAATAAAACCACAGCATACAGACATTTTCTAATAACTCCTGCTGACAAATATGATTCTTGACACAGCTTTTGCACTGGGATTATTGACTGTGTTCAGCACTGCTGTGTTATTAACAAGCATGTTATCTGGGTACCTGAAGTTACCTGTGCATTTAGTGGTTCAGATGCACCTATTCTTGCTATGACTGCATAAAACAACAAGAGCAAACAGAGAAAATCACTGAGCTACATTCTAGCTGTGGAAAACCTTCCAAAAAGGGGAACTTTTTGTTTTACTACACTTCAGAAAAAATCTAGTGTCAGCCTGTGCTACATCAGCAAAACAAGAACTGAATGACTGTGCTGCTTCTTATTCCATTCCCTCTTCTCCTCTAGGAGAATAATGGCAAGCAGGACACAAGGGCAAACAGCTTCTTGGCTCTCCTGAGGGAGCTGCACTTGAAAGTTGCACTCATCCTACCTCCCCCAGCTGCAAGACATTGATATCAGCTGTATCATTAATGATGTAGCAGTGTGTGAGTCCTGCACAACTGCTTATGACATCTGGACAGCATATGTCAAAGATCCTTCAGCTCTTATGAGCATCTCCCGGTCTTTACTGGCAGATGCAAGGCAGGTAGCAGAGGTTAAACCACTTCTGCGCTCAAGATAATGACGTGCATGAGGGCAGCATGGATATACAGTTTTGAGATCCATAGCAAAGGCAAGGAAAGCTTGAATCAGCCTGTAGATATCTCCAAAGGGGACTACAGATATGTTCATTTGTATCCTCCTATATGAGTCACGCACTCCTGACAGTAGGAGCGCATCTCAAGCAGCATTCATAAAACTCGCATCATACACTTGCATAACTGGAGCTTCATCACTCAGTGAAGAGTTTGCATGTGAGACAGATAACTGCAGAGGCAGATGTGTGCTCAATTACCCATTCAGCATAAACAAACGTGC
This sequence comes from Todiramphus chloris collaris, assembly GCA_025345505.1. Lineage (NCBI taxonomy): Eukaryota > Metazoa > Chordata > Aves > Coraciiformes > Alcedinidae > Todiramphus > Todiramphus chloris. The sequence goes on from JANVCC010000035.1 coordinate 35,510,186, forward strand.
TGCCTCTGCACAGGTGCATGGGTTTGTAGTCAGTAACTGCTTCAAATATTCTCCTCTTGAGTTCTCGCCACAGGGAAGGTGCAAAATAATTATTAGAAGGGGAAAAAAAAAAAAAGTCTACTTTATTAATACTTTAGAGGGTTAGAGGTTATCTTTCTTCAGTAAGTTTTGCATGTCTTTAAGCTTAGCCCAAAGACCTACTGGAAAAATTGTCATTAACACCGGGAAAATAGAGGCTGGCATGCTTCAGAAGAAAAGATGGCTATCAGATGTAAATATGAATGCATTTTCCCTTTTCTGCTACAAAGTTGAGCGTTAAAGCTGTTATGATACTTCCTTTGAATCAGGTTTTAATAAAATTAAAGGGATCACAACTGTATGTAGCTCACTGTCATATACTCAACTATTCAACTTCCAGACATGAATGCAGAGACAAGACTGCACCATGATAAGAGGTCTGAACAACCACTTGAATTTCAGCATCCATATGCAATCTTTTAGACTAAGAACACTAGATCTATGCCAGAATTCCATTGTCCAAAGCTGAAAATAGCTCCTTCCATTAACCTGGAGCCAGATTAGCTTTCCTTCCAATATATTTAAAGGAACATCTGAATCCATATTTACAGTAAATCAAAGTTTGTGTAAATGTCATCATACAGCTAGTTTGAAGGATATTAATTTCAAACACAAGAGTTTTGACTCCCATAGTTGTAGGTTGGCCTACCAAGCTTGTTCTTGAACAACATGATGAAGCCTCATACCTTAAAATGACCTCTCAGTAATTACAAGGATTATGGTTTCTATTTTGCTGAGGGATGCGAATTGTCCTCTGGAGACCAGCTGTGGAGTTGAGCAGCTGTAACAGGGTCATCACCCTCCAAGGAGGCAGTTAGTATGCCAGCAATGACACAGAAGCTTAAGGCAGGATCCTTCTTGAAGTTCTTTTGGTGTGAGCTTAAACCTCACAGTCCTGGAACAACATCAGGATATTCTTCTGCCTGTCTGTTGTGACCCTATGTGTTGGATTACAACAATCCCACGCAATGCTACAGACTTCGGGAAGAGTGGCCGGAAAGCTGCCCAGGTGAAAAAGGGTCTTGGTGTATTGGTCAATAACCAGCTGAATATGAGCCAGCAGTGTGCCCAGGTGGCCAAGAAGGCCAACAGCATCCTTACCTAGGTCAGAAATAGTGTGGCCAGTAGGACTACAGAAGTGATTGTCCCCCTGTACTTGGCACTTGTGAGGCCACACCTTGAATACTGTGTTCAATTTTGGGTCCCTCACTACAAGAAGGACATTTTGGTGCTGGAGCATGTCCAAAGAAGCTGGTGAAAGGTCTAGAGAAAAAGTCTTATAAGGAGAGGCTGAGGTAACTGGGATTGTTTAGCCTGGAGCAAAGGAGACTGAAGGGAGACCTTATCACTCTACAGCTAAGAACTTTTTAATGAGCTCTGCAGCATTGAAAGTCCACTAACTGAAAGGAGGTTGTAGCAAGTGATTGGATGAGAGGAAACGGTCTCAAGTTGCACCAGGAGAACTTTAGACTGCATAATAAGAAATATTTCTTCCCTGAAAGGTCTGTAAAGCCCCAGAACAGTCTGCCCAGGGAAGTGGTGGAGTCACCATCCCTGGAGACATTTAAAACACATGTAGATGTAGCACTTAGGGACATGGTTTACTGGTGACCTGGTGGTGCTGGGTTAGTACTTGATTATGTTAAATGTCTCTTCCAATCAAAATGATTCTGTGATTCTGATTTTGTTCATGTTTCCCCCAAATTCAAAATGTTCTTTCTGTAGGTCTTTTCAGACATTTAATTCCTTTCTTGATGAGGTCTTTTGGCTACATTATGTGGTTACCAATGCCTTTGTTTTCTTCTGAAAAGCCATTAGGAAAAAAAACCCAAAACATTCTGAGATATGTCCTAAGTGCTACATACCAGGATGTCTATTAATTATATATCTCTTGGGATAAAGTCCACTGAGAAGAGGATAGTGTCTGCTGCTGATGGGTCAAGCTCTAGAAAACTTCTAAGAGCAGCTTGTTAATGACTCACTTCCTTCCATCATAAGGAGGAACTGTAATTCAATTTTTAAAGGAAACAATTCCAAAAAGAATCTGCTACCAGTGACATGACTCTCAGGTCAAATTTTGAGGAAGATAAAATACCAGATCTGACAAACAAGAGCTCATCCAGGCCACTAGAGGAAAATCAGATGTTTCCAGGCTCACAGGGAAATCAATAAACCCAACGAAGTATCTTATTTTTATGTAAGTCTAATTAAGAAGATGCCATGACTCACCAATGCTGAGTTCTTTAAATCTTGGAATGCCTGGAAAGTCCCATAGAATACCAAAGGGAGTGTCAGTGTTAAAACCAGTGCTGCACTAGGTCATCAACCTGCAATCAACAAATACAGCTGATGTTTTCCAAAATGTTTTCAATACAAGAAGAAAATCTCATATACTATCCAGTAAGCCACTGTTCCTAAACCTTTCCTTCATTTGCAGTGATGTCTCACTCAAAGCAAAGAGTATTGTGTTAGTAGAGGAAAAGATAACACATAAACTATTTAATAAAATCCAGCAGCAAGGCAGGAAGTGGTAAATGGTAATTGATGTATGAACCAAATTAGGCTACAGGTTAAAATAACGTCCCTAACTGGAGGTCCTACTCGGAGCAATGAGAGAAAAACAAAAACAAAAGAACATTTACAGAGATTTGATAAGTTTATGACCAAGACTATAGAAGCCTGTTGTCTCTGTCAGCCAGAGCTGAACTCTGCTGAAGCATTTCTAGTCCTGTGAACTCTGTTCCCATGGACCAGATTTATCAGAGGATGCATCCCACTTCTCCTCACTGTTGTCACCCAAAGCCATGTACTCTCCAAGCTCTTGATAGGTGTGTGCTGAGCAACTTCTTTCTTCCTGCTACACCACCTCTTTGAACTGTCCTTTGGCAGAGCATATATGGCTATGAAAGGAGACAAGGAAATTAGACTTTTAATCCATGCGTATCAGTTTGCATTTTACGACTACACGCTGTGAAACTTCTTCACCACTCCCAACCTCAGATAGGTCTCAAATTTCCCGATGTCACCATGTTATCATAAATAATAAATGAAAAGCACTGATGGCAAAGACATTGTCCCTGGAATAAGGAACTAAGAATCTCTGTAAGAGGTATTCTACTCTTCAGAAACTGCTCTCTAGTTTTCTTCTTTTAGTTTCAGACATATCCATTTCAACCACAGCCCCACATTCCTTCAACCTTGGCTTGTTTCTGGGTGTCAGAAGAGAAAAAGCTTTTGTGCTTTGACATTATATTCAAGACCAAAATTACAAGATGGCTGTAATAGTGAGGAAAATTTCATCACAACCTACCATGGAAGGATGAGATTAAACACAAGACAATAGTCTAGTAATGAAAAAGACCAGTAATGTCATAGAGTGTTTAAAAAGATAACAGGGAGCACATACAAACAAGCTTTTTTTTCATTAATAGTTGCATTGCTTATAAAATTGTAGTTGGATTATTACTCTGGTGTCACTGCCAACACAGTGCCTGGCATCAGAATATCTGGTTGTGGTTGGAGCAGCATGAACAAGGGGCACAGACAGTCCTCTCCTCAAACAATTTATAATTATCATGGAAAACAAAAGACCAGAAGTGGACTACGATATAAAAGGATGGAAAGGAGCAAGGATGTGATAAAATAATAGCTTAGGGAAATGATCCTTTGTTGGGTTTTGTGGTTCTCCTGAATGAATGGAATGTAAAGAAAAGGATGTTGTTGAATGTTTGATTTAAACAGTTTCTCAGGAAATTTGAGTAGAAAGTGACAAAAAGAGAACCCAGGAGCCCTCTTCAGCACTGATGGGACATGTGCTGAAGGACATGCTGAAAGGATTCTAGAAGGACCCTAGAGACATAACTCAAGAGCCATCTTAAAAGATCTTTGTCAATGGCTGATGTCCACCTACACACAGGTTCTTGAACAACTGTGGAGGCAGGAACAGCTCCTGAGATCCATAAAAGGTGAGCAGTCATAGCTGAAACACCTGTCCTCGTTGCTAGAAGGAAAGAGCATCCTAGGACGCTCATGGAAACTCTACAGTGCCTTAAATAACATTTGGGATACCCTTTGGGTCCTCTTGGTAAGGCTTTAATGTGGACCAGCCCTAAATCCAGTGTAAACACATGAAGCTAAGCTGATTTTACTTAGTCAATGCAGTGTCCTGTCTAGTCCAATTACAGAGCCAAAGAGTTGAAATTTTATTTGGACAGAGAGGAGAATTAATATGAATTGTTGATCTTTTCATATGTTTCAGTTCAGTATGATTTGGAAGTGACATCATCATCACTTTCCAATCTCAGAGGAAACAACAGCATGCTCAGAAACAGCCCAGATCTTTCATGTCAAGAGAACTGCTGAAAGTAAGAGTTAAAAGATTAGATACATCTGGACCTAATCCATAAGCAAACTTTCCCTTGAGTTCAAACTTGGATTTGAAGAACAGAAGGTGTGAAGGGAAGCTATAAACCCTCCTGTGATGTGACAAGTGAGGATTGTTCTCAAGGCAAGGTGATGCTGTGCTTTTAATTAGACAGTCACTTCACTTGGCTCTATCGTGTCAAGTATAATTAATATAACATTGATTACTCCATGGTAATCTTGGGAGATGAATTATACTTTTTTTTCTATTCTTCAAAGACCACGTACTGTTCTGGTGAAGTGGAATTGTCCCTTTGCTACCAGCCTGGGTTATCCATAATGTCTGTGCCTGTATCTTGCCCTACTGTCCTCTTTTCTTCCTCTACTGAGGAAGAACTTTCCTACCAAAGGCTTTTTTAACTTTTGTGTTGTTGCAATACACTTGCTTACCCCCGGAAAGCTAGGGATAGGCACAGCAACCAAACATCTAACTATCTTCCTACCTAGAGATGCCAACGCTTGCATACAAGGGTTCAGGGAGATTATTTCAACATGTGTACACACATACTGTGGGACAAGTAAGATGCAATATTGTCACTGCATTGAATCACAGCTGTGCCCATCCCTGTGTATTCCCTACTGTGTCTTTCACCTACATTTTTTACACTACACTTTTCTCAAACATGAGTCTTTTTTTAATGCTTGTTTCCAGAGAAGTCAAATACTGGTTTCTTACCTCACACTCTCTCAAAAGGAAAAAACAAGCATGAATTCACACTTGGCATCCTTCATCATTTTGTAGAGATGTCTCCAGGTGTGTAATGAGAGATGCCATTTTGTTTTCCATCTTGCATGACATTCCCAGCCACCAAAGTGGAATGCCATGACTGGCCTGCTGACCTTAACACACACGTCTTACTGTGGGATTTCTGGTGCTTCTGTCTTCTCATTGTATTGTTAGGTGTTGTGAGAATATGTGGCTGAGTATGGATTTGTCAGTAGACTGCTCCTATAGGGAGGCTTCCTGAGTGTATTGAGTCATTGAGCTCCAAACCTCCCCCAAGGAACCATGGTTCAGTCTTTACCTGTGCTCTCTGCCTGATTCTCTTCCTGTCATATTTGTTACTGAGTTTCTTAAGGACAACCCTGAAGCCGAGTTTGTCATTGCTTTTCAAGCACAACATAAACATGTTAAGGAAGTGCTACCTGTTGAATCCTAGTGCTGATGGGATTACACAGCATGGACCAAAGCAACTGAAGAAACGCAGACCTTCCCATTAAGCACAAACAACTGTGCCTGGCAGGCAGACTCACACAGTGACCCAAGGCTTTCTCTCCTGCCCAAGTCCCAGCTTTGTCTTTGCTCACCAGAGACCCCAAGATTGATGGCCCCTCTGTGCAGCCCGCAGAGACATCTAGTGACTGAACCACATACTGCTGGCAAGCATGGCATCACGAAGGGCTGCTCGGGTAAGTTGTGCACTCCTTATTTTCCGTAGATATTTACTAAATCTAAATATTTAAAAAATAAATAAGAAGAACAAAAGCCTCTCCTCCTCATAGCACAACAGGATGCTCTTTGTTTATCTTTCCTGAGCGCAGGAAGTTGTGTTGTAAGGAAACTTTGCTCAGCCTGATGCAGTTACAGATTGCTAGTACGTGGTATTTGCCCAAAATGTCTAGATAGGATTCAGGGTAATCTGCAGAAGTTCAGCCAGATAGATGTGTTCCTTTGGGCTGGTATGAATCATGGAGCACTGAACTGCTCGGGGAAGGAAAAAGATTAAATAATTTACAGTAAAAGCCATTCTGGTCTTTGCAGTTATGTCACACAAAGACCTGCCTCATCTCAAAGCACCAGAAAGGACTCAGAAGTTCTTCAAAGTTTATGAAAGCTCTCATTATGGGAGGTGCTGAGGAGGTCATGGTGCTCCTCAGGGTTCAACAGGACTAAATGTTTCCAGTTGAATCACAAGATTAGGACTGAAGGATGCTGCTGTTACTGCAGGCACAGGCACAGAAGCACGTTCCTCTGATTCAGCGGCAAATTGGCTTAGTTATGGTAGCTGAGGTAGGCTATCCTCATCCAGCAAAAGTGAATTATTGCCATCTAGCTTAACCCACAGTAGAAGGAGTTTTAGATAAGTTGCATTCTTTCACATTAGCCATGGGCTGAGAACACACACCCTGACAGTCACTGCATCTCAGCCGACACTCAAGCCTAAACAGGATTTAAGTGGAACACAAGTTGTCCATAGATCTTCCAGCAACCCAAAGACTCCAGATACCAGCTGTCAGGAGAAATGGTTACTCTCTATGTGCTTATCAATTCCATCTTGTATACACTGTCACAGATGCCTGAGATCACTCAAGCTCTTGGAAGCAATGCAGATCCATGGCACACACACAGCAGATCCATGAATTTTCAGCAGACATACCTATTCCAGACTGGCCAATACATCAGGACTTGAATTAGATGAATTATGTTGCTATTCACTTGTTCATTATTTTTGCTGAGACACAAGAACTTACTGGGTCAGTATCCACACAGTTTAGTATTCTACCTCTGACTCAGCTCTGGGTGCTTGAAAGACCTAAAGCTACAGTGGAGGCAGAATAACCTACAAGAGTCTGATTTCTAACATATAGAAAGAGTATGGTAAGTCCTGAAGTTCTAGGTTTAATATCCCTCCCCAAACACTTTTTATCATTAATTATAACTGGATAGTCTGGATATGCGTATGTATTTAAGTCCTGGATAGTGACCAGAGGACCACAGGCAAGAGAAGACAAAAAATAAGGAGGGAGAAATATTGAACACATCTTTTTTTTTTATCCCAACATTTTTGACGGAGGCACGAAGATGGTTTTCATTTCATCCCAATTAGATCAACTAACCTAGTTATGGAAATCTGGAAGCCACCCAAATTTTTACTGCAAGAACAATTTGGTAACATTAAGAAATATTTTTATTAATAGCTTTTGTGTCTCTCTGTGTGCAATGTCTGGGCACGTGTGTTAACGATCATTGATGTTTTCTTCTCTGCTGATATAACTGAAAGCATACTGAGTGTGGCCAAACAACCTGACCTCACTTTTCTATCCCCACCCCAGTTTTGATATAAACGAGGTCATTATCACTGCCAGCAACTCAGAAAAACAAATCAAAACAAAAATGTAGGGAATAGATTAAAAAACACCTCCCTTTCATAATTTGAGGCAGCAAGAGTCTAAAATAAGCTCGTAAATAAGCCCCTGAGGACCATTTTGATCTGTTCAAACAAGAAAACAGTTTTGCAGTGATTTGCAGCTCTGTCTGGGTATCTTGTTTACCAGGAGATGGCTCTTTCCATCCGCAGGGCTAAGAATGGAAAGGAAGACATCCACATAGTAAAATAAGCATGCTTTCAGTTGTCAAGTCTCCTACAGGCAAGATCATCTGGGTCCATCACCTGAACAGCATGTCTCAGTTGTGTTGTCGAGGTCACATCACTGAAGGTACTTCACCAGCAGTGATGCTTTACAGAGGAAAGGACAGTCCCTGTTGGTGGCTAGCTCTCTGGTGTAAGTTCTGAGTAAAAGCCTCTCAACCAATCCTGCAAATTAACACCACCACTCCTTAAGCATCCACTAAAAATATTTTCTTCTTAAGATTGAATGCAGGGGACAAAAAAAAGGAGGTGGGACTATTCACACTTTTTAACTTTGCTTGCCTAACTTAAATGTCCACATTCAGAAGCCAGTCTCCTTCACATTTAATGGAAACAGCAGGAGGCTAATTCAAGATAAAGCTTAATTTAGGGCTCTGAATTCCCACTTGCAACATTGTCCATCTTTTGGCTGACTGTGTCTTTTATGCCTTAAGGAGGTAGCTTGCATTCCCCATGGGCCAAAAATATTGTCAGTACCCTCAGTAAAGATGGTCTTCATCATACATGTTCAGGCTTCATCATACATGTTCAGGCTTCATCATACATGTTCAGGCTTCAGAGAGACAGACAGTCTTTGGTGGTATTGCCACCAAGTGTTTTCACCTTATAAAAATTACCAGCTTTAATTATATGATGGCGTGTTGTGAATCTTCCTTATTATTTTACCTTGCATTGGGACACTAGAAGAAGGAATTTAATCACAGGGATTTAATCATATATTCAATTAGTTTTCTAGAAGTCGTGGTAATAGTAGAAGTCATAACAACCCCAGTAGGTTTGGTGGTGAAGTGTCATAAGCATAATAGTAATTCTGCGAGATATTATGAGAAGTGATCTTCACATGGTGGCTTCTTGCAACATCATTGCTGAACGGGGATAGTGACTGTCTCAAGAGGATCATACATTTTTCAGAAAGTGTATTTGGATCTTTAATGTTAATGTAAATGCAGATTCGGCTGCACAGACAAGGTTAATGGCAGTGTTCATTTCTTTACCCCCAACCCACAAAGGATTGAAGGCATTGCTCCAATTTGAACACATTGCTCTCCCACGTCACCCCTGACACTCCCGTCTACATTCAGGATGTCATCTCATCAGTCTCCCGTGTGTGTTCTCCCATATTTGTCATCTCTATGTTAATGTCTCAAAGGGTACTGGACAAACTGCCTTCCTAAAACAGGTTAAATGAAATGTGCTTCTTTCCCTTTAGTGATTTTAAACAAACATCAATTGGAGATTCTGGGCTCCTCTGCTTAGGCAGATGATTGTAGGGAATGAAGTTTCTGTTTAGAAGTAGAGCACCACAGATAGTACAAATGCTTTCCACAGGTATTTCGATAGAGAAAACAAACCAGATGCCCATCTGAGAGCAGAAGCTGTGCCTGCACATCATGCAAATATTGCCCATCTCTAGTGGTTCAGCTGCTAAGTTCTCCTAAATTCACCTGCACAGTGATTTATTCACTTGAGGATGTAGATAAGCCTCTTAACATGGGATATCCAAGTCAAGTAGGACTTTTCGGTGGTTGGAAGATGCACACAGGAGATGCTGTACTTGCTGATGTTTTTCAGACACACAGACTGCCATCGTAGCTCTTCCCAGCAACTGTGAAAGATCAGTCACTGAGTTGTTACATAAACCTGGTGCTGGGGCCCCTGAATCTATGCACTGATCTATGAAACAGGGGCAGTGCAGACTCAGCTTCCTCAGTGATGCAGAATAGACACAATTTGCCCAGCAGGAATGTTTATGCAAATGGTCCATTTTACACATAAACTTAGTAGTTTGGGTCTTTCTCCTTGTGTCCACAGCTGAATACATGAAGTATAGGTCTAGGAAGCTTTTTGTTTCTTCTGGGCTTCTTGAAGATGAAACCAAGATATAGACAATAACTGGGGCATGACAGAGACAGCACAATGCCAAAATAAACATCTTAGCAAAAAAGCCTGTACTCAATCATTATTCCATAAACCACGGCCGAAAAAAAAATGGAAAGACATAACAGCGGAAGAGTTTCCTTCCAAATCCCCCTGTGTTTTCTAGTAGTTTCTTTGCCTTATGATCTCCCAGCTGTGGTTTTCTTGTCTACACACAAGCCCTCAGAAGCACCTTTGAGGAGATCCTGCAGGTCTCTTGGAGGGATGATGACACAGGTTTTGTGTATGAGAACATTGTCCTCATCACTGTGCTCAGCAGCTTCTCCATTTTCTTCTTTTTCTCCATGTTTCAAGCACAGAACTGACTCTGTGAAAATACATTGTTTTATTATTATTATTATTATTATCCTTCCTAAATCCTTGCACAGGTTCCCTCCATTTCCCCTGGCAAGTGGGGTCATTAGCTTGCACACAACTGGGTGGTAGCCTCTGGCTACAAGACCTCCTAACAACCATATACTGTGTTCACACACAAAGTTCACCGGACGTTCAGTGTCCAGCTTGCATGAAACTCTGCCAAGTCTGCAAGCACTAAATGTTGAACTAATAGTGAACTTTCATAAAGCGGGTCATATAATTAACGTCCATGAATTACTACTGTAAGCTGCTATAAATTGCTCTGCAGCAGGTTCCAAGCAATGTTTTTACTGTCCTTTCACTAAAACCGCAGTAAATCCTTAGGAAGAAGAACCAAATTAGATGTGCTCTTGCTGCATGGTTTCTAGCCCACCTTCAGTCACACAATGCAAAAAGCGAAGCCACTGTTTGGAATATTGATCATGGGAGTTTGTGCTAATCCTGTACACAAATAGGAACAAATCTCTGGTTGTTCTGGAGTCAAGATTTTTCTCTGAAGAAAGTGGAAAAGAGAATCCAGTTTCTTAAAAATGCAAAGATCTTTACTTTAGACAGCAGTTGTTCACTTCCAGCAGGAGCCAGGAGCTTACAGCTTCTCTGAAAAGCAAGTCCAAAAGTGCAAGGTATTTCTGTAACATCCAACTATATTATAAATTCATCTGTGATGCTCCAATCCCAGATTCAAGGGAAAGATCAGATCTGATGATTAAGTGAATACAGACAGAAGTCACTTTCTTCCCTTTTTCTTTTCTCTCCTCACCTTTCCCTACTTTCCTGTCCTAACTAGCTCTCTCTGCCAATGACCTTCGTGTCTGTGTGACACAGCTAGTACAACATCCTCCAACCAACTTACCGGGATGTCTTCTCCTCCAGAACACTAAAGCAGCAAATTTGGCTTTCAGTTTATTCCAGTAATAAAATTCTTATTTCATTACCAGTATCTTCCACTGGGAAATGCCTCTGTGTGCTCCAGGACAATGGATGGGGTATCCTGAACTCTGTTTAAATATGGACAAGAATGTGATACATAGGTGTCAATAGAAGAACCTGCCAATGAGGCCACAATGCTGTATTTCAGCTGCCTGGGAACTGATGCAGCTTCTAATTATGATCCTCAAATTACTTCAGTCTTTTGTCCTGAACTATTCCATGTAAAGCCCTCTCAAACCAAAGAACATAAGAGGTAAGTATTGTGATGTGTAACTTGGAGATACTGATGTATTTTCCCGAACCTGTCATTAAATGTCCATCTCTGCAAGAAGCTGAGTTCCCCTGGTTTTCACTAATATAAACAGAATTTGAAGGAATTTGGTGCTGTCTTGCGAGGACTAAGACTCATCAAAACCAGGCTTTAACATCTGGAATAGATGTCCCATCCCAACTATGTGTCATATCTACAGCTACTGATACTAAAAATTTTCCTGAAAAAAAGGATAAAATCTCAGCACAGCCAAAGCTCTGTTTATCATTTTCCCCTTGCAAATTGGAGCCATGTTTTGATTATGTCTACTTCAGCCTCCCTACCTTTTTTTGGTTTTTTCCCTTTGCTTGGTGACATTTGGTACCATCTGTTATAGGGAACATCATTCACTCTGTATGCATGAAACATCCTTCAGTCCCAAGTATGAGGCTAAGAAATTTCACAAAAGCACAATCATAATCTGCCAAGGAGGAAAGGAGATATCTAGGAGCCAGGCAGGAGAGAGGACAGAATGTGTTCCATCAGCAGGTCCCGTGGCAGCTGAGAGGAGAGTCCCTTTGAGGAGCTCCATCCTGTTTCATATCTTTTCCAGACAATTAATTTTTTAGGAGTTGAAGAAGGCTGCCAGGTAAAAGGTCATAAAGACCAAAGTCTTTTGCTTATCCCCTGCAGCAGAGCAAGATTTTTCCCCAACACTGCATCCATGGGCCCCAACCTTCTCCCAGAAAGGAACTATACAGAAGAAGAGTTGTGCGAGTCCCTTCCCCACAGCCTCAGGGCATTCTGCCAGCTCCTCCTTGTGTGGAAGTCCACAAGGGACAGGACGAGCACTGGCAAACTTTTTCCATGCTGACCACTCGACAGAAATCACAAGCAAGAACTAACTCTTCATTTATCCTCATTACACACAGAACAACTGGCATTTTCCAGGCTATCAGACAAATGAATTCTTAGAATGAGTTTCATACAGAAAGTAGCTAGACAGTGAAGTATGTATGGACATATAAATCTTTTCTTGAGCATTTCTGGGATGGCTGGCAGGAAAACTGCAGTGTTCTTCAGTTGATCTGAAGAAATGTAAGGGGAGCTCATGCAGTCGTTACAGATGAAACTGTGTGGATGCTGAGAAGCTGCTAGCAGAAGGATCTTCTCAGGTTCTCACAATATTTGGTGAGAATCCTGCCTTTCTCACACATGTTATGAGAAACAGTAGGATGGTTTTTGTAAGCTAGACTAACACATAGTGTTTTGCTAAGTTCTGTTTATGGTACATTGGAAAAATATTTTGAAATAGGTGTTGTAGGACTTTAGCCACTCACCCTAGGAGATGGGTGATCACTGACCAATCACCCTATAGGGCTAGGGGTTAGAAACCGGGGTTGTAAATTAATAAAGTTGCTTCTTTTGCCTGCTCTTGCTGAATTTGTGTGTTGCTGCATCTCTCCGCTCCTGGCATAAACAGCGACAAAACTGCAAGTGTTAAATTGCTAGTTAAGAAAGTGCTGCAGAACAATACCGTGAAAGAGATACGTTTCTTATTTCAGCATCTCTGCAATAAGAGGATGAGCATAAGCAATGGGTAGGAATCTGACCTTTCCATGACTTGGCTCAGGTCTTGGAAAGCAGCAAACACAGGTGTAGGACTGCACTCAACAAAGACTGCAGCACTGAGCACCAGCTATGCCAGGTGGCTACTTATTGCTTAGGAATCTCACCTCCACAACACGACTCATAAGCATGGAGGAACACAGAGCTGCGCTTTACGTGTGGTGAGCAATAGCATCTTTGCTAAGAATCACAAATAACTCATCACATATATCTTTTTCTAGGTCTTACTCATGCACACAAGTCTGTTCCAAAACTCACTGAAATCACTGGGACTTTCTCCACTGACACCAAGCATCTCCAGATCCGGCCCGTAAAGAGCTGTAGCAAGACTGCAAACATATGGAATTATTTCTGAGTCACAGTAGTAAGAGATATAGTGAAAATATGTTGGCTGGTTTTAGTTGGTAAACATACAGTCTTGGCAGCCTCAGCAAGAGACCAGATGCTAAGTGGCCTGGAAACTATCCTCTCATCCTTAGAGATTGCTACTTTGGATCAAGGTGAAGACCATGAAGAGGGCACTGTAGACATGTTGGCATTGCTACTGGCTGTTTTCTACCTGTCCTGTGTTCATGCAGAGCTTTCCAAGTCTGGCAGTCTGAAAGCTAAAAATTCCCTGTATTCAAACAAACCCATGGGAAAGGACATATTGAGCTAGATAAATTACAGTTATGAAATACAAGTATTTAATTAAATCTTGTCTGGATATATTTTCTACCCTCCCAGAAAAAAGTCCAACTTCAAAACTAATCTGGAACTGACTGCCTATGTTATAATTTACTAGAAACTCTGTTGTCATCACTTTAGTTCATAGAAAGGAAGAATAAGAACAGCAACAGCTTTCATCAGTTCCTATTTAAAAAAACAAACTGCTGCATTTTAAAGACAAAAAAAAAACCCCAAACCCACAGATGGAGCCAAGTCCAAGTTTGCGGTAACTGGGTGGAGGTTAGCCAGGCCAGTCAGGGTGGAGAAAGGTGGGTCAGGTTAGCAGAGGGCAGACAGGTTTCCCAGTGTCCTCTCACCACCTGGCCTGGCAGCCCTGGGGATACCCATCCCGAGTCTGCCTTTGGCTGTATTAACTCCATCTGAGACAGAACATCTCCTGACTCTGCCAGCAGCTGCATGTCTGCATGATGGTGCATAAAACAGGGACCGAAGGCAAGAAAATGGTGTGGGGAGGCTGGAGGATCACTCCATGGCAAAGGCTCTACCAGATGTGGTTTCATTGGAGGCGACTGGCACCACTGGTTTTGCTCCAAATGCCTGAAGGCTCCTGACTGAAAGGTGAATGACTCCTCTACTCTTCATCTGTCCTGTCTAGGACACTTACATCTCAGGTCATCCTTTTAGCAGCCATTTGCTCAGGACCTACCAGAACAGCATCCGAGTCTTGTGAATGGAAATATGATACGTTTAAACAAGAAGAAAAATGTCAAAGGGTAAACCAGCATTGCAGCTGTTTTACAAAGTGGTTTATAAAATCTGCACTGCCCAGTGGATTTTCCCAAGCACCGGACCGACAACTCAGGTGAAACAGAGATGGGGCTTTGGGGCTGGTGGCTGTAAGCATTGTGAAAAGGCAGCTTCATCCCAGCTCACTTTCACAGAGCTGCTCTCTGGAGGTTAATGGTTTCTGTGTCTGGTTTCAGCCAGCTGGTGAACTGTTAAAGGAAAATGTCAGCACACACCATTCCCCCACCAACGCACTGCTCAGCTTGGGGTGTGTCAGAAAACCCTGCTCACATATTCCTGTTGAAATGTTGCTTCATTTTGAGTCTTTTATGGATGGATGGGGTTTATTCAGACTTTCCTTGTTTTCATAAACATTGCCATGCAACAATGCATAGTGCCTCTTTCATGTGTGTGGTCAATAGATTGGTCAATAGATTGTTTATTCAAACTGAATGGTTCATGTGCAATAGGATATTCTTAAGTCTTTGTCCCTTGCATGCAAAAATAGCAGTACATGTCAAGTTGGTCTTGTTGTTTCTTTCTTTCTCTGTAAATAGCAGTGACATCAAGAGGAGCAAAACAAAGGTCATTTTTAAGGATTTCATCTGCATAGGGAAGATGTATTCCCTGTGACTAGGTGCCTAACACTGAATATTTACGCCAATCACCTTTCCAAAAGACTAGCATATAACAACTCACAATTATAGATACAGAACATCAGACAGTTCATCTCCTTTCCTGTGAAAGGCTGCAGGTGAGAGGAAATAGGAGGTTAGCTAGATCCTGAGATTTCAAGATGTTTTTACAATATAGGAAATGTCTCCCAACATCCTGATTTTTCATGAAAAGTGTAATTTTGGGGCCATATGCAAAAACTTTCAGCAAAGATTATCAAAAAACTCTAAGTGAAAAAAAAAATTGTCCAATTTGAAACCTCAAAACAAGATCAAGGCCTCTTGTTTATGACACCATATGGACATGATAGCAGACAATTCATGGTATGAGAAGATGGTAAACTAAGGGAAGTAAATAGTTAAGAAAGAAGTACCAGGCCTGTGGTATGATAAAGAACAAAGATAAAACAGGATTAACTGACTTACACAGGGTGGCTCTGGAGAGAAAAGTACTAAACCTCAGTCTCCTGACTCCAAGGCAAATGCCTTAACCACAAAACAGTCCTTCTGCATTAAAAGAAGGATTCTTTTTTTTTTTTTTTTTTCCTGTTAGAAGCTGTTCTTCTTATCCTGTTGGTGTTTAAGAACAGAATGTTTTTTTTAACCATTAATTTTGGATGAGTTTGCCATCTGAAATCTTATAGCACTTACAGTAGTTTTTGGAGATTTCCCCTGTTGGATCACTCATACAAGTAGCTATATCTTATTCTTTCCTTGGCTTCTTTCTGTGTTTGTTTTGGCTACCAATATGTTCTACTTACAAGAATAATAAGGGGAAACCTTTCAAAAAAATTAGCACACTTACTTATGAAAGAGTCAAAAACATATCATGCCCTTGCAAAGAGTGAGTGACAGAGAGGATTCCTCTTTTTAATTATTTTTCCTTAGCCCAGACGAAGCAAAATATTTGAAAGAAAAAATTGTGTTTACCATACCCAGAATTTGGCAAATTTGAAACAGGAGAGGACTGCATGCACTTGTGTAAAGTGCCAGCCTCATGAGAAGTACCAAAACTCATTCAGCACTTGAAAAAGAGATTTTTTTTTAGTTGGAGGCCAAGCACAACAGCAATGAGTTTCCACACACATTCACTTTGCTTTCATCTGACAAACACGGGCCAGTGAATTTGCATTCTATTTCTTTTAGGAGAGTCAGTAATTCTTTTTACTTTGCTTATGGCAAAACACATGAAAATATCCAGTGGAGGAAGGTCTACACAACTCCAAAGTCCTACTTGAAGCAAAATTGATTTGTAGCCTGTATAGCCTTCACGTTGGATATTTGGTTTATTTATAATTTTCTTCCTTTTATGACCATGGACAACACCGTGACATGTTGAAAGCTGGACTAGGGCCTTATGCAGAAGATCTATTTTCTATCACATATTTATTTTGTCAACCCAGATGTTCCACCAGAGAACCTGGGGTGCCCTGACACCAGCACTTGTCTCCAAGACACCCGTGAGCACCAGCTGCAGCAGCTGGCTCATGAACACATTGCCTTTGTAACTCAGAAGGCTGAAGGCAAGGGCTGAATGGGATCTGCCCCACAGAACTTCCACCTGCCTTTTCAACTGCTTTATTAAATACACTGGTCCAAAGCTGCATTTTGTTGGGAACAGTCTGCATAGATTCTGGGGATGCTCGAGTGACTCAGCCTCTTGAGATGACGTTGTAACAAAAGAGTCCAGAACATGAATACACACAGAGTGATTCCCACTGTGAGATGTCCCCTCACCCACACAGCTACGATGCCCCACAGTGCCTTATACCTGCCTGCAGGAGCTGAGCTATAGAAAACCTTCCTCCTTTCTTTGTCCTGACAGTTTAACTCTTACAGCAGGACAGAACAGTCACTGATGAGTTCCACACAACCTGTAGAGAATGCTCTTGGCTCATCTCCTTTCTGTATTCAAATGGTTTCAGAGGCATTAAAGCTGGGTAACAGCAGACGAAGGTTTAAGCTTCTTCAGGCATCTCCTCTGAAATGCCTCAATACTCATCCACATCCCTGCATAGCTTGTGGCCTCACAATGCACTCTCTAAGGACAGCAAATCTGGTCTTGAAGTGAACTTCCAGGCAGCCCTCAAATGACATTGAAGACAAAAACATCCAGTGCTTGTTGTCTAGTGTTTGCCAAAGGTTTGCCCTTGAGTCCTTGACTTATTCCTACAGCAGACATTTCCATGCGGTCACCTATCCAAATATTATATAACTCCAATGCTGCTTTGCTCCCTGGGACAAACAAGAGGACATGGGTTCATGCTAGGATGGAAAAGTGACAGAACAGAGCTGTTTTCAAACAGTGGAAATCCTGCCACCCTCCTTACCAGCAAAGTGGACCTAGAGTACCTTTCCTTTTCTCAGGGTTGGGTTTAGAAGGCCCCACACCAGGGAATAAGGTTATATGGGATCAAACTCTCCCTAAGACAATTGCCACCTCTTCTTATTTTTATTTTTGATCTATGAGAGGTCAGCCATAACTTCCTGAATACTGTAAGAAACTTATCAGTGTATTATTCCCACTAGAAACAGACTCCTTTCCTAGTGCTTTTAATTAATTTCAGGATCTTTAAATCAAATCCATATGAATGGTATGTAGAGTCTGATCCTCAAATGCCCATGTGTATTAATTAAGTTCTTATTTTAATAAAAAGAATCCTCATTTAAGCTATGGGAAATTGCAGTGTGTGCATGAACATGATCTTTGTATCCATGCTGTTTTTTCAAATAAGTTTACCTCGCATACACACTCACCCAAAATTAAGTTAATGGCCCCAGTTGACCCCTGAGGACTCTACAGCTGGCAGAGACTAGTCATAAACAATTTCTTAGAGAAAATACTAGGGAAGCATAAAGTACAGATATCTTGAAAAGGAGGAAGGATAAAAATATAATTAGGGTAAATTGTGCTATTCTGTGCTCCAGAAGGAAAGTAAAAGAACAAAAGTGGAAACAGCTCTGATACAGGTTCTTTGCAGGTTACTTTTTGCAGCCAGTGGATCTTCTGCCATTGGTTTCCAGGGTACTTTGGCTCCATACTGGATTATTCCACAGAAAGAGAGGTTCAAAAAGGAAAATAAATATTGCAATCCAGAGGAAATTCCTACAGCAGAGAGCATGGATACTGAAGTACAAGTGGGATGACCACACTTATCAGCACATCATTTGGCTTTAGATTCCCCCAGCTTTTCAAAAAGGAGAGGGATTTTCCACCTCATCATGACAAGTACCAAATCAAAATAAATAGTTCTATAAAAAATAAGCACAAAAAGAACATTTTTTTTACATTCCCGAAAGCCTTTTTTATTTTGGCCACAACTGAGAGTCCTTGAGATCCCTGAAGCACTATGTAAATCTGTTGCTAAATAAATCAAGAGAACAGTCTGATTCAGCAGTATCTAAAGAAACACATAGATGGGAACTGGGTTTGACTTCCTGAGTATGGCACCCTGATACAGTACAGCTTATTTAGTCCTTGTTTCATTTTTTAAGTGGGTACTTTGCAAGGAGCAAGAAGGCAGGTCCAGCTTTGAGGGAGGTCAATAGTTTGCAAAATTATAAACTCTGAGTTTTCTTTAAGTATGTTTTATTCTTCAATTTATGAATCAAAGTGCTGGTATTTGCAATGTGGTGGTTAACCTCTATCACCCAGCTTTATGATTGTGAATTCTGTGCTGGACCATGAATCCATCATGTTTTATTGAGAAGGAGACAGTCTTGCATTTTAAAATGTGCAACAGCGATCTTTGACTTTGTCCTTTTGATTTGGGTCAGCTAGCAAAACTGGAGGAATGTTTATGATTAAGGGAACTTATAAATCAGAGAGAAAGGAGACAAATCCATTAGTTATTGGTTATGGCAACTCTGAAGGTCTGAATTTCTTTTGTTGTTGGTCTTTTTAAATATTCAGATAAAATCTATAAAGGTGTCTAAATAAAAGAATTGCCAGAACATATCCACAATAGAGGTTCTTTGAGATAAACTCATTATCTGATTTAGCCACATTAACTTCAGATGACATTTATCTTTAGGAGATAGCCAAGGCCTGACTTCTTTGTTTCTGAACTTATCTCAAGCATCTCTCTTGTATTTGAGCTCTTCTACAGAAAGTAAACAGAAATAATAAACTACAGAGTGATCATATAAATCTTTCCTCCCTGTGGAAAAGTCCTCAGCCACTCCTGTACTATGCAGCCTTTAAATTTTCCAACAAGTTTTGTTTGGCTAAGACAACTCTTTCAGAAAGTCATCCAGTTTTAATAGAAGACATTGAGAAATGATGCAATCTATCAATCTTTCCATGGTTCATTGCAATGGTTAATCAACCTCACAGTTAAAATGTGCCTTATTTCCAGTTTGGAATTGCCTTGTTCAATCTTCCTGCCCTGGATAGGTACCACATTCTTCCTGAAGAAAAACAATGAATTACACACTACAGTGAAGTCCTCTTTCAACTTTTCTGATAAACTGAAATAAGGAATTGGAGTTCACCGAGGGGCTCACTGCAGAGCACTTCCTGCAATGATCAAACCATTTGGGTCTGGCTTTGTAGATTTTTTTTCTTGCACCTGCTCCAATGTTTCAGGAAGGTTTTGAAAGGGCAAACACTAGAGCTGGATGAGTTTCTCTCCCAGTCTGGGATGGAAATGTAGCACTCCCTGGTGCCGTGTGGAGGTTGGGTCATTTTCCAGCATTTCCAGTGCCACTGTCTCCTTCCCCTTCCCATGCTGTGTCTGAAGGTGGGGACCATCCTTTACAAATATTGATACTGGGTTTTTGCTCTCCATGGCATGGATTTTCCTTAACCTGTGTTGTGAATAATTCCATCTCTCCAACTTTCCTTGACGTTTATGAGAAGTAGTATCAAAAAATGACAGATAAATCCCCTTAACATAGCCTGCTTCCCTCTTTTTAAAAGCACCATTAGAGCTGTTTCACTGGCTTGACACTTTCAAAACCTTAGAGATGGGGAGAGTCTCTGCTATTGTACTGTGATGTTTTCTGCAAACGGCACTTGCTATTTTTGCAACACTCAGGACCCTCAGCCGAGTACCAGACCTCCACCTTCTCTCTTTATACTGGTGCAGTTTTTTGAGAATTGGGGGCTGAGAAGATTGAGTCTGTAGTGAAAGCTCATCCCTGACTCAAGAATATTCCACATCTGGAAAAAGGAAATTTTTTTCCAATTTTTTTTCTTAGCAGCAAATACTTCATAGACAACCACTGAGAAAACCAAAGTGAGATGAATGCCCCATCTCACCAACTTTAGCTGCTTTTCTCATAGATGTCAATATCTGAGCTAGCCCCTTTACAAGATCACAGAATCATAGAATGTTAAGGGTTGGAAGGGACCTCAAAAGATCATCTAGTCCAACCCCCTGCCAGAGCAGGATCACCTGGAGCAGGTCACACAGGAACACATCCAGGTGGGTTTTGAATGTCTCCAGAGAAGGAGACTCCACAACCCCTGTGGGCAGCCTGTTCCAGTGCTCTGCCACCCTCACAGTGGACAAGTTTTCCTATCATTGGACATAACAGTGAAGAGCCTGGCTCCATCCTCCTGACACTCACCCTTTAGGTATTTATAGACATTAATGAGGTCACCCCTCAGTCTCCTCTTCTCCAAGCTAAAGAGACCCAGCTCCCTCAGCCTTTCCTCATAAGGGAGTTGCTCCACTCCCTTACCCATCTTTGTGGACCTCTGCTGGACTCTTTCAATCAGTTCCCTGTTCTTCTTGAACTGAGGGGCCTAGAACTGCACACAATATTCGAGATGCAGCCTCATCAGGGCAGAGTAGAGGGTGAGGAGAACATCTCTGGACCTACTAACCGCACCCCTTCTAATACACCCCAGAATGCCACTGGCCTTCTTGACCACGAGGGTGCATTGCTGGCTCATGGTCATCCTGCTGTCCACCAGGACCCCAGGTCTCTTTCCCCTCTGCTACTCTCTAACAAGCCAATCCCCAACCTATACTGGTACCTGGGGTTATTCTTTCCCAGATGCAAGACTCCACACTTGCCCTTGTTGTATTTCATTTGATTTCTCCCTGCCCAACTCTCCAGCCTGTCCGGGTCTCGCTGAACGGCAGCACAGCCTGCTGTTGTGTCAGAGTCTCCTCCCAGTTTGGTATCATCAGCAAACCTGATGACAGTGCACTCTGTGCCCTCATCCAGGTCACTGGTGAATATATTGAATAGTACTGGCCCCAGTACCAACCTCTGAGGGACTCCACTAGGCTAGATACAGGCATCCAACTAGACTCTGCCCCATTGACCACAACTCTCTGGCTTCTATCCTTCAACCAGTTCACAATCCACCTCACTACTGGATCATCCAGACCACACTTTGTCAGTCTGTATAGTCAGTGGACAGAGGTATTTTTAGAGTGTAGTTCATCTGGCCTCAAACCAGGACACCTTCTTTGAACATTTCTTTCAGGATAATATGAATCGCAACTTATAAGCAATTCTTTACCTGCATTGACTATGAAGAATATTTCTGGACATTAATGGAGACATAAACTCCTTTACAGTCAGGCAAGATTAACTCCAAAAACTTTAACGACCCCTGATGAAGAAATAGGTTGGAATAATTTTCTATTGCCACTCAGAAATAAATCATTTATTAAGCAAATAAATTTGTTTAAACACATTAGTAGACATAGGTATCACTCTGCTTTCTTTGTCAGCAGTAGCAGTGGTGGGAGAAAAAAGAGAGAAACCTTCAAACCTGTGCTGTGTCGAAGCACAGAAGTTCCCCTTCATATCTTGGGCATGTCTTAGCAGAGTATCATGTTTTAGGGCTTACATGGACTTGGGTATTGGACATATGTTACAGCTTTGTAAAGGGTAATTTGATATGGTGTCAGCCCTGTGTTATCATTCGCCTCACTGGCATGTTAAGCCTCATTCATGTAGAACTATTGAAGAGAGAGACAAAATCAATATTTCTGTACAGTGATGAAGATACCAAACCAGAAACAGTGAGCCACCAACATCTGCTTTCCAGGGAACTAATACAGTAAAGTGTGTCTGTGCCTGGATATTTGAAATACTCGAAGACAACAGGACATTATATCTAATAAAAACACAATAAGGAGAAAAAAATATATAGAGATTGTCATGGCTTTTATGTTACTCAGTTTAGCACAGAAACTGGGAGGACTGAATCCAGCCTTTGCTGTTTAGAGTGACAGCTGCTCACTCTGGGTTCACTGTAAACTCACTTCTGCTGCCTGGGTACCACAACTGCTCCCTGGCAAGGGAACTTTACACATTCTAGTCTGGTAATTAGTCTGTACCCACTCCAGGAGTGAAAGTCTGGATCATAAACAACCTCCTGCCTCTGCTAGGGAGCCACAGGGAAAGATTATCTCCCTGGTCAAGAAAGGAAATGGGTAGGATTGGGCACAGCACAGAAAATCGAGATGACTAGGTAATCCTCAGCATGCAAGTCTGGCACAATTGTTTCAAAAGACTATATCACAAACTGAGGGGGCTGACATGGGACCAGCTGACATGGGTAAGTCTTCCTTTAGGAAGGGATGAAACCAGTAACAACAACTCTGTGTGGAAAGACAGAGACAAGTAACATTATACAAATAACACCAATTCCCCCTTTGACATTCACTCACTCTAACATTAGACATGTACTACCCAGGAGTCCCCATGTGTGTCTAAGTTCCCATGATATCTGATGGAGAACTAAAGTGTGATTAATCTGCATAAGCAGTCCAGGGTTGTGCAAGATGTCCTAGCACATTCAAGACATCTGAATAACCCTGGCAGATATGGCACCAGAGAGATATGTCCTCCTAATTGTTCCTCTATCCCATACACACAAATACATGTACCCATAAAATCCCTGACCAGACCCGACTCACCCTTTCAACACTTGGATGGTGGGAGGTCACTTAAAATGTAGAAACCAAAGTTCAGTTTTTGTCCTTTCCTCAGGGAGATTAAATCCAAATACCCTCCTCCTCTGAACAGTGTCCTAATTGCTAGCTACAAGCCAACTTGTATGGGAAGCAGTGTCCTTTTATCCAGTAGGAGTTCTGCCATTATGTACAGAAATGAAAGATTTCTGTGAATATGTGGGAATGGGTAAACATGACATTATAACCTAAGGGCTCTATGTGGGAGAGAAAGACTGTGGTGCTGACATTGCTCAAAAGACTGTTTCTGGGTCTTGCCGAATGTAATGTAAAATACTTCAACACAACACCAAGTAAGTCTTGGAGCACTTACCCCAACAGTCAGTCAGGCTCATCCACGTTCTCTCTGGTCTCATAAATCTTTTTATTCTTGTAACAATTCACTAACTGAGAAACCTTCAGCTCTTCTCTCTCCAGAAAAAGCTACAGCCTTGGGGCTATGGAGTAGACTTGAACACCATGAGGCATGCTCTAAACTTGGGCACTGATGAAGTGCAGGTCATCCTGACACAATGATGTCCTAAAAGAAGAGACAATCCCTCCTTAGGTCTTTAAAGAAAGGACACAGAAGTCCCTTTGTGGGTGTATTCTAGGCTATGAATCCCACGGCACAGATAGAAACTTTCTGGGATGGTGCTCAGACTCATGCCAGAAAGCAAGTTTATCCAGCCTGGGACTAGGGAGACCCAAGATTCGTGTAATGTCATTGTTGTCCCTTTTCTGGGAGAAAATGGGACCAAGCCCATGCTGAAGGCACACTTTATATACCATCAGGAGAATGTGGGAGTCAAAAGTTTCAGAATTTTTCTCCCATAACCAACCGTGTCCCTTAAAATGAACGTCACTTCATCTGCGGGTGTTTGCAAGAAGCAAAGTTTCTGTCTTGTTTCACAGACCAGAAGAAATTTCCACAGCTAAAGACTTTTTTATCATGTAAAGAAGTTCTCTGGTCTCCTCTGAAGAGTTGTTCTTCAGCATTTCTTCACTTGCTCTTTTATCATTCCACAGGCTGGGAATAGAAACTCAGAGAACCAGCTTGTGTCATTCATCTCTCTACCAATCGTTGCATCAAACATAGTTTTGTTCAGATAAATATCTCAACTTCAACATGGGTGACTGAGCAGAGCTGCACAATCTGTGCTCCCTTAAAATAAAAAGTAAACCAAATTTTCACAGGCAATTTATTTTTCCATAAACCCTTAGTCACATGAGCTATCTATCTGAAACCAAATCAGTCTGACAAAGGCTGTATGAGCCCTGGTGCTTTACTGACAAAACCGTGTACAATAACAGCCAAACTCTGTGTCCAGAGGTAGAGCACATGCAGCTTTGTCTGGAACCCCTGAAAAATCAAGACCACCCTTAAGACTGGCAGAACTAGTGGCTAGACATAAAACACTGCATACTGAATCTTATTTTCTCATCCATTGTGGACATCACAGTGTGTACTGAAATGTCAGATAAAGCTAGGGTCGGGAAGTTTTGTTATATGTATTTGCTATATAAATTTTGCATGATGCTTTTTGCAAGGATGCTTTGTGAGGCCTTTCCACATTCTGATGATGAAATGAGTGCATGCAGCTCTCTACAGCAAACCTGGCAAGAAGAGTCCCTCTTTCCTGCCTCCACCTCAGCTGTGGATACGGATAAATACCATCTGGGTCTTGTCTCTTAGTTGCTTTGCTCTTCCACTAAGGTCATACTACCAAGAAACACTGTCTTTATCAATCATTAATCCACAGGCCTGTCACTCACTGCTCAGCCTTCGTCAAAAACAGGCAACTTCTCTGCAGTAAAAATACAGTCCATGAAATGGTTTTGGCACCTTTAAACTCAGTTTGCAAGGAACTAGATTGTCATTTCACTCTTCTGGAGAAAATGGACAAATCCACTGCTGCAGAGAAAGACTCCAGGATAGCTAGCAGCATGAGGGAGTTGTTTCACTACACACACAAAACCAATAACATTTTGCACAGGTATAATGAGCAGAATAGTCAAAAACTGTACCCACAGAAACATTCAACTCTTCAACATTTTCAAAATTTGAAACAAATGTATCAATTATTTGGGAACAACCAAAACACAAAAAAAAACCCTGGATCAAAATGTCATCTCAGTTGAAATAATGAACAACAAGTAGAGATGTGTCACCCAAGAATGTTTCTTTTTCAGCAAGAAGAAAAGCCAGGAGACAGCATTTTAGCCTGTTTTCTTTCATACACCTTCAAAGTCTGCAGGGTGTAATCCTGAAAACCAGTTCGTAGACCAGAGTGAAATGACAGCCTTTGGGGAACCAACAACACCCACATCCAGTTAATGTTATTGCATGATCTATTTCATGGTTTGGAATTAATTGCAATGGGGGCATGGAAAAAAAACCTGAAGCCTAAAGTGGTTTTACAAGTTCATAAGGAAGTATTTTTCTTTGAATAATAATGTTATTATAAAGTTATGATCTTTCTCTTTTTTCAAATAAACCCTTTATTTTCTTTCAAATTTCGGTTGCTTGTGGCCAGGGGCTGTCTGGTGCTCTCATCTTGTGGGAAATTGCTGGCTGGAAGCAGTATCACTTCTGTAATTGCCACTTTCACTGAAATAGTTCTGGGCACTCCAGAAATGCCTTCAAGTATTTGGTCATAGGCATTAAAACTTGGAGGGACAGCTGATGTTTGTTCCTAAATGCTAGAAAAGGGCAAGCTCATTTGAAAACCAATTTTTAAACATCCCAATATGTCTCCCACTTCCAAAACCAAGTGAATTTACTCTCTCACCTGTGCATAAGGCAAAATGATACTTACCTTTACTGCTTTGTAAATACTGATGGTGAACCTCAAAAAAAGTCAGGTGAATATTGTTACTCTCTAATTTCCCTCATAAAAACCTGGCTGTGGAGAGTCCTCAAGCATTTTACACGTGAATGAAGCTTTCCATCATACCCTCAAGTCAACAGACCACCCCTCCTTTCAGCTGTCTAAAAGTGAGAAACCCAGCCCAGCATCAGGGTTTCCCTCATAGTCCCATGAAGGGATGGGCACCTTCAGAGAGAGATTCAGGAGCACTGAGCATCCAAGGCAGGTGGGTGTTTCTCCTGCTGGAGATCCTTTTGTGGCACAGGAGTCTGTGTCCCACCCAATGCCCAGCAGCAAGTGTTGGGTGAGCCTATCCCACCTTCAGCTCCAAACTGCAAATTGGCTTTTTCACTTATCTAAGGCAAAACAAGTTGTTTAAGAGGACAAATTATTAGATCCGTGCAGGCAATGGATTCTCAGGAAGACAAACAAAAGCCCAAACTTTTCATGCACAAGCAGCAGTTTCCAAAGAGGATTGTTTTGAATCACCCACAATGTGATTGGGATGTTTTCTATGGCAAGGGTTGCATCCACAAATTTTCAGACTTAGAAACTTTTTCTTTTGCCACGTTATTACGAAACTTGGCCAAAATTCATAATTAGGAATCTTGCTGCTGGCTGCAATAGAACTAACATTTAATTCCATTTTTTTTTCACACTAACTTGCATCCCAATTTGATTTCTGGCAAAAATACATTTCAAGGAAATCGTTCTACGTCCCTCTGCATCATATGTACTCACATCAGCTCTGTCACATACACTCTGAGATATACCCAAGAATATAAGGCAGGTCATGCTCCAGCAGCACTGAAGCTACCCACATGCAGCTTGGCCAGTGATAGGCAGCAGACACTTCATTGGCTGGATGCTGTCAAGTTAGAAACACAAGGAATCTTGTGTGAATCTTGTGAATCTTCTGTGCTTTCCCACAAAAGGAGGCACAAATTTGCGTTTCTCTTTCCTTCCCACATGCTGATTTTCATGAATTCTCTAGAAACATAATTACCTTTGTGATTCCCATCCCTCTGTCAAATTTGGTGGAAATAAGCTTAGCAGTTACTGGAACAGCTAAACTGACAGGCAGGTATCAGCAGACACAAGTCACACTTCCCTACAAAACCACACTAAAAGGATGCATTTGTCATTTACTGAACATGAGGAAAAAGCTGAGTCCTGCAAAACAGAGAGAAGAAACCACAGCAACCACCAAAGATCTTCGCACATTTCGCTGGACTGCTCAGAGCAGCCACTTCCCAGTGATGATTGCGGGGTTAGGGTCCTGACCAGCACAGACAATAGCAGCAGAAACAGGAGGATCGTTTCATTCAAAGTCCTTCAGAACGTTCATTAGGCCAAGAGGACATCTTCCATTAGCAAAGCTTGAATTTTTTTTTTTTATTATTTTTTTTTTTAATTAATAGAAGTAAATGGGCAAATTGCTTAATATTAAGAATAACATTACTTCTTTGATGAAGTGGTGACCCTGTAACATCAGAGTGTGGACACTGATGGGAGAAGCAGAGGGACACATTTGTTTTGTCCTAAGCAAAGTTGCTCATCATTAGTAATGGATGCAGAAGAGCTGGAAGGTATCCTGGACATTTGGTTCTGTTTTCTCATGTGTGATGCTTGAGATTAGCCCTGTTTTAAATAAGACATTTTTCTTCTTTAGGTAAAGCAAATTGCTGTTCACATGGGTATTCCCTTAAGTAGTAGTCAGCGTAGGACTATTTTCTGTCTCTGGTTATTAGGGTCAGCCAGCAATAGGCAGTAGATAAGAGTCCTCTTCCAGCCATCCCCTAGGTGTGCATAGTATATAAAATTTGTGTTTGCAAGAAATAATATATTTTCTACTTCCAGGCTTACTGGGGTCAAGAAGAAGACATAAATATTTTGACAGTTTTAACCTGTAATTGTGCATCCTTTTTTGTCCTTGTCTCAAGAGAAGGCGATATTCCCATACACAGCGATTTGGGTATCTCCATTGTTCAAGCTGTTGATTAGCTTCAACTGAGGAGATACCCACGCTGCTGCTGTTGCTCCTTTAAGAGTCCTTGTCCTTGGAAGTCAAGTTCATGAAGCTTAATTCAAGTTCTTCAGAGTCTAAAGTGGTGATGCACCAATTAACCAAGCAGCACTAATTGCGAGATGGTGCCAAGGCACTCAAGGGAAAACTGGGGAAGTACATGCCGTGAATCAAGACTGCCTTCATTCTTTCAGTTGTTGTTAGCAAGAACCAGAAAACAAAATTCACTGAAGGGCATCCCAGAGGTTAATGAAAAAGGCTAATAGCACGTTTCTGCTCTTACTTGGAAGGTTTAATTGCTATTTAAAAAATAATAACAGTAATAATACACATTTAACATTCTGCATGAAATTGCACAGATTCCACAGGGACCTGGTTTGCTTCTCCTATAACCTGTTTATCATTACACCCTTAAACAAGATGCAATTAGGACTACATCTCACTGGGACTGGATCACAAATTATTTTCTAACAGGAACAGACTTTACAGAAAAAAAACAGTGTTTTCCAAGGAGAGATAGCTATAAATATTATTTAAAGTTCCATTGTCCAGCAGTGAAATGGAGATAAACACTTTAAATCCATCTGCTTTAAAAATGTTTTTTAGGTTTGAGTGTTGTCTATAAGGAAAAAAATAAATGTAACTCAAAACTTTGACCTTTCAAGAACAATCCACTTTTATATTCCCAAAAAATTTTTTTCTGAGATTTTGCTTGACTCTTGAGATGCTCAAAATGATGGGAATCTTGTAAAATCAGCTTGTGTCATTAATATCCTTAGTTCTTGATCCTACAGGTGTGAGTTTTTAACTATATTAATCCCAATTTCTGCAACTTTCATGGTAATTCATGAAGTCTACTTTGGGAACAGATGTAAACCTCTCAAAATCTCACACATAGATGAGGACCTACATCCTCTCGAAGGGCATTTTATGTGAAAGAGAGACCTGCATCCAGATCCTCACACATGGACAGATGTCTTAAGAAATTTAAGTTCATAGTGGCATGGAGGATTCAATTTTATGCAGCAGTCTTGCCTTTGTTGAGAGGGATTTCTCCCATCAAGAAAGGATACACCATTCAAGTAACATGTACAAAACTGGTCTCATGCACTGGTGGTTGGAAACCACGGCTGTGTGTCATGAGCAGCAACACAAAGGGCATGAACCCACTTGGAAGCAACTCACTGACATCTCCAAATTACGGGCGATGGTGAGAAAATAACAAATTGCTAATTGTGAGATGGCTTTGTTTAAATGTGCTGATAGCCAAAGGGGCTAATGCACTGGCTGCCTCTGGCACTGCAAAGATAGCTGTCTCCCTGGCTGGGAGATCACAGTGCTCTGAAATGCCCTTCCTTCCTATGGAGATGAAAGGCAGCCTGGATGCACAGATAGTTTATCAAGCACACAGTGCTCAAATGTAGCCCATTTATCTCCTTCTAAGTGTTCTGCCTCTCCCACCACTCAGCTTAGCAAGATAATGCCAGTGGTCAGAGCGATGCTGTGGTAGGTGCAAGAAAGCATTCAATTATACATTGGAAATAATTTCCAAGCACATCCTATTTCTGTCCACAGATCCAAAGTTGCATTTTTCTGCAGTGTCTTGGAAATAATTAGGATTTGCACACCTAAAACATCTCAGGGCCTAGGAAAACCACTTAGGATGTGCCTGATTTCCTGCCATTTGCCTTTGCCTCCCACCTTGATGCCAGCGGAGATCCTGCTGGTGCACACAGAAGCAAGGAGAGGATTCATGGCTATACTGTGTGTGTACATAAAAAGGGAGGTAGATGTCAGGATGCAGCGTATGACTACCAAGTTTCTTTGGCCTCCTGGGTAGTGTGCACTGCAGAGATGGAAGTTTTGGTCCATTGCTTAAGTTGCATCATATCTGGAAACCAAAGTGAGGTTTATCTCATATTTGCTGCTAGGAATGTGCAACTGGCTACTCTGCACACGAGTAATAACTGTACTCGCTTGTCCATGTGTCCAAACCATTTCACAATCTCATACAACTCTCTTTGCACATCATTTTATATCAAGTCCACACACACCTATCCAAACAAATTTGTGTTCTTAACCAAATGTGTGTGAGAATAAAAAACAAGCACACTGCTGAAACAGCACAGAAAAGCAAGGAAAAATAGTCATGAACAAGATAACATCTTGCTCTATGCATCAGGAATAAAAAGCAGTCTACAGTTTTTCCCTTTCTTTTTACACACTGAACGCGGCTCAGGACAGGACACAACCCCCTAACAGAGGTTTTGCCAGTGTGAAGCAGAATGAAAGAATTCTTCCATGGATGTTTCATGCTTATTTATATATATACACCTTCAAGCCCTCCATGCCTTTCAGTTTGTGACTCTTAGCAGCTCGTCTCTCATTACAGCCCCCAGATACTTTGCTGTCTAACCAGTTGCTTTTGTATATGTTTGGACAATTACCTATGCCTAAGTGGAGTATCTTGCCCTTCCTGAGTTGCACCCTTAATTTTTCTGTCCGTGCCTACAATCTGTAAAGATAATTTTAAATCCTAATGTTGTTCAAATAAATGTTAATGTTTTCTTCCAAGCCTATCTAATCTTGATGTTCTCTCAACATTTAAAATGTTTGTCTCTATTCTGTTGCCTCAGAAGGCCTCTTAGTACATCCTCCAATTTGAGTGCAAGCTATTTTTATTAATTGTTTTCTGAGTAAGTATTTCCAATCAATTTTTGCCCAGTGATGAGCATTTTCATGTAGACCATCCTCCTTTAGTTTCCCAATGAGAATGGCATGTTCTGGCATAAGCTAGACAGAATGCTTCTCCCCCACCCAAAAACTCTGTTGCCTTCTTATGAAGGGGAATGACTTCTGGAACTTGAGTTATAATTGAATATAAGCAGCTGCTATTGTTCATTTGCAATGTAATGTCTATACCTGAGCACTAACATTAAAGTCACCATGAAATATAGCACAGGGAATTAATGAGGAACTTCTAGTTAAAAAGATTTTTACATAAATAGAAAAAAAAATCCCCACAAAACAACACCTCAAATCAAAACATTTCCCATCATAGACTTCTGTGGGCTTTAAATGATGCCCTGAGAGTGCTTTTGTCTCATCCTGTTCTCATGTAACTCAAAGACAGAATGATTAAATTAACCAGAACAGAAGAGACACGTGGCGGTCCCTTGAATTACTAGGTCCCAGTACCACCATGTTGTCCCCCTCTGGATGCATACCATGTTTTTGACTCACTGCAGACAGGATATC
Source organism: Todiramphus chloris collaris (assembly GCA_025345505.1). Taxonomy (NCBI): domain Eukaryota; kingdom Metazoa; phylum Chordata; class Aves; order Coraciiformes; family Alcedinidae; genus Todiramphus; species Todiramphus chloris. Next base: position 35,541,366 of record JANVCC010000035.1, read on the forward strand.
CTTTGGCATCTGGTCTCCATTAGATAGTAGGCGTCAGAAGGAGGTAAGATCTGCTATGGCTTCTTATTTGTAGTGTTTGTTGCTTGGTATTACAAACAGTGGGCTATTAAAAAAAGCCAAATACTGATATTTCCACAGCACTTGTAACACAAGCTCCAGTTTACTTCAGTTTGGTTACAAAGGTTTACACACAGAGCCACATACATTTCAATACAATATTTATTAAACTTGCTTAAGTTTGTTCTGAGGTATGACTAGAACCCAGTTTATTCTGGCTGGGTCAGAGAGCCTGTGTCAGGTTTGGAAGTGTGGTGGCCAGCCATGTGCACCAGCACTGTTGCAGAGCTGGAGCAATCTGCTTCAAATTAGCAGCCCAGCTTATTTTATTGTACTTGGCCTGGTCCTGCTACCCAGTGACCCTGAGCACGATTGCTCTGAAAGAGATAATATCACTTGATAAAACATAAGAACCCTTAGAAAAGGGGAAGGAGTACCAGCCATCGGGGCCTAATTACAGCCCACAATCTATTTTCTTTGTTTCTTGGATGCCTGTCACACGTAGGCTGCAGAAGCAGCTCTGTGCACCTGTATTTTGGCTGGCAATAACCTCTTCTTCTTCCCACACACCAATAATCTGCTGGCAGTGCACGCACAGCGAGCATTGCCCGATCAAGGTGCACACTGGCAAATCCATGTGCAATGTCTCCCTCAGCCTCTCCACAGCTCCAAAAGCAAAGCCAGGCTTTCTGTGGCATATGGACTGAGACAGAGTTGGAGCCAAAACCTTACAACCATTTTCCAAGGGGTATGTGGATATAGATACCAGCTGGAAAATAGGTCCTTTGTGTACATTTGCTGAGTAAAGAGATTGCCTTGGGATGTGCTAAGCACATATAATTTTGATTTGCATTATGATATGGGAGGCTGTATATTCCATGGTAGGAATCTACAAGCAATTGCTAACTTGTAATTGTATAGGGCATTTTCCCCAAATGACTTTTATTGGCCGTACTTCCAGCAGCTACAGGAACATCCCTCAGGTTTGGGGTTTTTTTCCATAGACAAAAGTCAGTCTATTGGAAAGCTCCTAAAGAGCCATGGTTATTAGCAGGGAAGAGTGCACAACATCAGGGTTTCTTTGATACTGCAAGCCTGCAAAACAACGAAGATAAAGTAGAGGCAAGAGGAAGAGAAAAATGAAGAAAAACTATTTGCTAGGCACCTTCCAAACTTAAAGGAAAAACAGATTGTCTGTTCTTTCAAACTACCACAAACCTGCTTAGAATTTTTTCAGTAAAACTGAACAATTGAGAACAGCTCAAGCCAAGATCTAGGTACATGTGCATGCACTTAGTTAAGTTCATTTAACTCCAGATATTTCGCTTCATTGCCTGTGATGATTTTGAAGCACATGAACACACTGATAAGAGAAGGGGTCCTTCAGAGCCTCCCTATATTGTTATTACACAGATCATCTCTTAACACTTTAGTACAGGACGCTGAGGATCAAATTTAACACATCATTGAAACATTGTTATTTAAGTTTCATTTTAAGCTGATCATGTTCTTGTTTAAAAAAAATAAAATGCAGTTGTGAAACTTTTCCTTTTCAATCAAAAAAATAAATGTTCTTGCTGATACAGAAAGTTTCCATTTTGATTCCTTCCCTGTTTGTCTGTCTTTTACCCCCTTCCCCCATACTCTGTAAAAAGGGAAACGTGTTTAACTTTGATGCAGTACAACTCCAAACAAAGTATTTCATATGGTTTTCAATCCAATTTTCATTACAAATTGTTTTGCCAAACAATCAGAAAGCTTCCAAGAAAAATTCAAATTAATTTCATTCTTTTCTCTGCTTGTTTCGGTCAAATTCTGGGGGGGGGAAGGAAGGGTCAGGGAATATCTCCCTGCACTTCATTCTATTGATGGGTAAAACCAAAGACTGCAAAAAATTTTACAAAATACTACTTCTGTTTTTAAGTTAAAGGAAAACATTTATATGGACATTTAAATTTACCTAGGTGTACAAAGGCTGCTTTTTCTCCACAGATTAGAAATGGGATGTGACTGGGTGCTTTTTCCCTCTCTTCATCACTTGTCTACCTGCTACTCCTCCTCCAAACACAGGCCAACAAAGTGGATTCAGTCCCATCAACCTCAATATGCACACAGGAACACACAAATATGAGTCAGTCTTTTGGCTTATTAGGACTGGTTGGATAGAGAAGGACACAAAGGGCGTAGAAATGTAGAGTTAGTGTGAAATAACCCAATAGCATGGAAATTGCATAGTGCAGAAATAAAGGTTCATAGTAGAACTTCCATGTCAGGTTAGAAAAACTGCATTTCTTTCATGGCCTCTGCCCTCCATGCTCCACCAGCTCACACTGGGACTTAAATAATCTCTCATGGTCCTTGGTATATTGGTTCCTTGTGAATATTTTGCATTTCTTTGAGGAGAAAGAAGAAAATTAGGTGTTTGCACCCTTCTCTGTAACATCCTGGAGTTTGTGATCTGGTGAGCTTCATCAAAGCAGCAAGAAAAGGAGTACATCCCTCAGATCCATTGTATCCAGGACTTTTGTATATGTCTTTCTTATCTTTAGGAAATTCTTGTAGCAACACACTTCCTGCCGTCACCCTGCTTGTGTGGTAGTTCTGTCCCTGACATGAAGGGGTAAGTGGGACAGGGCAGGGGCTGCAGACTCTGCTGGAGGTGGGGCTCATGTCCCTTTGCATTAGCAGGAGTTTGTGCTTCTTCTCAGATGCTTTCTCTCTTGTCCACCTTCCCTCCACCTCATTTTTCCTACAGCTGAGGGTGGTCCTCACCAGCTGCATCCCAGTGGAGGGAAAGAAACAGTGGGAATCTTCATCCTTACACTGCAAATCTGTGAGCAACAGCCCAGGACACAGGGGAGCAGGAGACACGGACTAGTCTTCAGCTGCCACCCCAGGACTCATCTCACTTAACATGAGATCCCTAAAAATCAGAATCTCTGGGTGGACACTTTGTCTTCTGTAGGCATCTTTCTGCTTTCTCAGTCGACTTCGGAGGCAGATTATCTTCCAAGGGTGGGATTCAAGACATCTGTCTCTCCAGATGTATACGTGAAGGCATCTACAATAAGCTAAGGGCTCAGATAAGTGAGCCATCTGTGTCCAGCTCCATCTGAGATGCTAAAAGGAACCCTTCCTGGGACAAACGTGTCTCATAGGCCAGATGTCATTGGCAGGAATATGAACAAATAACTCAGATGCTATGCGTATCATTTGAGAAGCTGAGACGTCCCATGCTCATCCTCCCTGTGTGAGACCTGAGAGCTCTGCAGCACTTGCAGAAGCACAGACAGAGAGGATTCCACTGCAATCTGCCATAGCAATGCTGGTCCCTCCAAAAGGCAGGAGGAGCTGTGTGCTCCCATGGGTCTCTTGGATAATTTTTTTTTCTTCTCACGCTTCGCCAATACGATACGTGAGAGGGAGGGCTGGTTTGAGCTAGAAAGTGCAAACTTGTCTCTCAGTGTTCCTGCTCCCTCTATAAAGGTTATACCAATGAAGAGCTGGGGAGTATTGACCTCTGCAAACACTGCCAGCATCATCAGCTGGAGGGAGCCGACATGCTCTGCCAGGAGAGATTGCTTCAGCAGCACAAAACCAACCACTCCTGTTCTTGTTAAAGCACGCACTTTTCTCGTCAAGTGTTTTGCCATTGCCGTGGTCTCCTGGGCAGGTGAGGGGCTGCCTCTGCTTGCCCAGCCTTCCTGCCTCCACACCAAGCAACCTGGTCTAGTGGAAGGTGTCCCTGCCCATGAGTTGGAGCTAGATGGTCTTTAAGAACCTTTCCAAGCCAAACCAATCTATGATTCCACGAGTCTATGATTAAAGAAAAGTCCCGATGGGGAAATATGGATAGGATCCTTATGGGAGAGCTCCTAAATGCAGGGAATAACAAGTGACAACCTTTATTGTACACCTCTTCTCACAGTTCTGGGTTGGAGGAAGAGAGTCCAGTCCTCTGTTAGGTCTGGAGGTCCAACCTTTCTTTGCCAGCATGACCTCGTGTTCTTATTTAAGTCCAAATCCACAGAAATGCCCCCATTCCCATTGCCTTCAGGACTCTTTGTGTGTAACGGCCTCATTTCCTCCAGCTCTCTGCCGGGGTTTTCCTTCCAGTTTCGCACCAGTAGAGCTGCGTTTCCCTGCTCTCCCCTATTATGATGCTAAGAGGCTGGCGGTGAAAGCAGGGGGCTTTGCCAGCAAGGGGAGGACAGCCAGCACTGCCCCTGTGTGCCAGCCCTGGGGAGGGGAGGGCAGAGCCCAGGGGGCTGGTTTCTGTGTGGCAGCACAGCTACATGGAGGTGATTGATGCTCCTGCCAGCAGCAGCACAGGCTGATGCTCAAGGAAAACCACTTCCCCCCCCCCGCCCCAAAACAGGCGATGCTGTGTCCCACAGGGTCTGGGGAAGGGAGGGGTGAGGGGGTCTCTCCTGTCCTTGTTTTCTCCAAGTGCCAGTTTGAGCTCCATTGCATTCACCAGGAAGTCATGGAAATAATGGGAAATAATGGGAGTCCCAAACTATGAACAAAGAGTCCTTGACATAATGGGAGCCCCGGTGTGTGGACAGCGACTGGGATACCCTGGGATGGAGACGGCTCATTCACAAAGGGCTTTTGAGTATAAACAAAGTACTCATGTCCAGGCAGTTTCAGCCTCCCAAGGTGGCTCCCCAGAGTAAACCACAGGTGACATACCACCAGAGTTTGCAACACACTTGCTCCCAGCCCTGCATGCTGGCTGCTGCCAGGACTGCGGGATGCAGGACCTTGCCCTGAGTGGGAAAGCCTCCCTGAGGAGACAACTGCCTCTGGAATTAGGGCTTCTTTCTTTTTTGTTTTTTTTAAATCTCATGGAAAATATTCACAGCTCAGCACCACATCAGAACTGAGGCGACCTTGCCCAAGGCCACATTGCAAGCTGGTGGGGTGGCATGGACTGCAAGGCTGGGAAGACAGTGCTGCCAAGCCTGCTTTGGAAGCAGCCCCTGTCGGTTTTCCCTTTCAAGCTCTTTTGTTGAAAACCCTTAAAGCACGGAGAAAAAGGCCCTTTCTCACGACAGCTTCTCCGAAGAGCCTGGGAGAGCCGGGAGCTCAGCCCATGGGTGCCAGCAGGCAGGGGCCACCGCTGCTCGTGACAGGTCCATGGGCAAAGGCCATCCCTGAGCAGGGTGCAGGTGTGGGGGATGTCTCAGCACCTACCCAGAGGATTCAGTCTTCCTCTTTCAAGACCTCCTGCCCCAGGCTGAGAGGATATGCTTTTGTCACCCTTGCACTCTACAGGAACACTTGCCAGGATAGGACCCATAGAAAGTGTCTCCTGTATTTAACACCTTCCCTGCCTAATTACAATAGGTGCTTTATACTGGTATCCCTGGAAACCCAATGCTTGACAGCCTTGTTACCAGAGCAGTTGAATGAGGAGAAGGGCAACTTTTACTATCCTACTACAAAACAATCTGATGTTCAAGGTTTGTCTGTTCTGCTGCCTTTATTCTTAATGCTAAAACCTCATTTTTTCTTTCTTAGTCTCAATCAACATTTAAATGACTAGTTTAGTATTGACAACGGGACTGGTGTGTTGTTTCTCTGCTTCAAGTCCCAGATTGCATTACCTGCTGGGACAAGACTCTCCCAAACCTGTGACACCAAGTACTGCAGGATGTGCAGACTCAGACTAAGAAACTTAAACCAACCGAGCTCCATCTGCAGATCCTGCTCCTTCAACCATCTGCTCCATCGCACTTGAATTTAAACCATTCACAGCCTTGCAGGTTAGCAGCCAAACATTCTTCATCTGCCCAACCAGGGTGGCACTTCAAAAGATCCAGGTGGTGAGAAAGTGTATACAGGCCCCTGAATTGTTTTATGAAGAGCACATGATGATGCTGTGCCCCTTTATGAGTTCAGGTAATCAAATTAATGAATCTGATATAACTTCAGGGAAGTTCCAGGCACCATTCAGACAGAGAAGCAAGCAATACATGGATTGCCTTAAGTTCCACATCGATTAGAATTAATTTACAAGTAGTAAAGGCACTGAGTGAAGCAAAACATGCCTCCACATGGATAAATGGCAGTGGAGCCTAATGCCAGCACCAGAGGCAGTGAACTATATCCCTTTCTGTGTTGCTCTCGTCAACATTTCTTTTGGTTTCAGGGTAGTTAGCAAGGGTAGAGAAAAACCCAGCAGTAATAAATGAGTTGTTGCAACCTGCCCTTTCTGCTCTAGCAGTTTCCTGTTTGTGTAAACAGGAAATGCCGTGGAACTTGGCGAGAATGAGATGTGATAATACTGAAGAGTGATCAAGCAGTCAACTATGAAACCACTATGGTGTCTGCTGAGGGAAACCTACAAGCTGTCAGGAAAGCTACTGGACATTTTGCGATACAATCTCTCAGTTATCCAAGATGAATGCCTGTATTTATAGATGGATTATTTTTTTTTCCCCCATTGTAATTCCATGCCACCTCAGTCTTACAGTAAGCCACCTGGCCAGTGTGAATATGCAGGTTAATTTCAAGGTAATATATTATTCTCTATAATAAAAACAAGTTGTCTGGTTGTTTTTAGTGAAGTTGTCTAAGCCTGTTCCCATGGGCTCCCACCTCCCAGGGAGAGGTTGCAATCTGCTCTGTTTCATCATCACTTTTGTGGCATTTCCTACTGAGATGAGTGGCACCGAGACAATTTCCAGACGTGGTTATTTGTTCTCCTTGACCTGAATGACTGCTGTTTTCTAAGCCGTTTGCAGTGTCAGTCCCAGGATTTGACACTTAGACTTCTCCACTTGGGGATTAAAATGTTGTGTCTTTCCTTCAGTCTCCATATTATTTTTCTGGAGGCAGTTACAATGGAGCTGTTCCAAGGATTTGTTCACTACTAACACTTAATTTTGCAAATCAGGCCAATTTCACCAATTTCACATCACTTGATAAGCCATTTTACAAGTTAAAAAACCTTTCCCAGATCTCCAGTGTTTAACAATAATGATGACTTCTAGGTTTGCCTTTTTCCCCGTATATAAGGAAGATTTAACACTCTGTTCCTGTCTGTGCCTACGACCTGCACAGGAGACTGAGAACAGCTTACAGCTCCAAATATTTCCTTCCTTTGCATTCTTTCCATTGGCTGTTTGTCGTTTCCTTTCCCAAAATAAACAGTTCCATAAAAATTTAAGCAATCTTAAATGTGCTGTTTGCAGAAACCTAATGTCCTACAAACAGATGAACCCAGACATCATTGGGCAATAATTTCCTATTGTTCATATACAATCTCAGCCTAAAAATGGGATGCGTGCCCCTAAAGCCACTGTTGTGGTTAAACAATGTGTTGTCAGCCCCCTTCTTTAAGCAGCTGTCATCTGTAAACTCAAGAATCAACAAAGATGAACTGAACAGTTCAGGTCACCAGTTCTTCTGGGTTACCAGAAAGAGTCCCACAGCCTAAATAAGGCACTACAAAATGGTCTGAAAGTGAGTCTGGAGCTGTTTTTAAATCTTGCCTCACCTGGAGGGCTGTTGGGCCATCCTTACTCTCCAGGGAAGCTTGCACCTACATGTGCTTGGTCATATCGCACCCCAGCTGAAGACTCTAAAATGCCAGATAAAAGTCCTTTGTACAACAGATAAGGCATTTCACTTGTATCACTACTTCTCCAATGCTGACTTTTTAGAGTTGTATCCCATGGAAGACCTACTGCTCTACTCCATCCTTTGCAGAGGAGGATTTTGGGTGGAGCAGTGAAGGATAGAGTCCCTGAAGCAACATTGTCATGAATCAGAAGATTTTGTTGACATGGTCATTAGAAAACATTTCCCCAGGGCAAAACTGTTTTCTGAAAAGAATGCCAGGAGAGCAGTGGTCCTCCCACCACCTTCAGCTCTCATTTTCATCCAAAGATATTACCCCAGTTCACCAAGACCATGTCAGAGGAACAGAGAAAGATAGAGAAACCTCCTGACAGCACGAAAATCCAAGTCATCCCTTTCTGTCACCACTTCCTCCCTAATCTCCACATTTCTCCCCCTCTCTGTTCTTGAGGAGGCAACCTTGTGTTTGTAAACGCCAGGGAAGCTCAGCCTCAAAGGAAGAGAGCAATAAGCACATGTCTTCATGGCGGCAGCCTCTGAAGGCAAAACCACATCGCTTGGCCCGGCACGGAGAGCTGAAAGCAGCCAGGTCGGTGCTGCGGCAGGTTGCCGGCACATTGAGCTGGGAGGTGTTTGGCTTGGGGTCAGGAGAGGAGCTTTCCCGGCAGGGTTTGAACAAACACACCTACTCAGAGCCAGGTGTGCTCTCCTTCAGAAACGTTTCCGCTGGATGCACCCCAACAGTCGCCAGTTTGATCGACAGCCCTGCTACAGCCCACAGCACCCAGCAGAGTTGGATCGGGCTGATAAGCATCTCCGGGCATTTCACCAAAGCCTAAGGAAAAAGCCCAAGTGAGTCAGCAGAAAGGTACGATTCCACATAGGGCCTCTGGACATGATTTGTTGGACTCCCACCCACTGGAAAAGTAGGAGTGTTTTCTTATTGTCTCTAATGAGTTTTGGATCAAGGTTTTATCACAAGGAAAAGAAAATAAATAATGTCGATTCTAAAACACTCTCTTCCCCTAAGCTTCATTTTTTAACATGATTTAAGAATGCCCAAAGGAAAACATTTAATCCAAACCCCATTTTGGATTTGTATTTTAGGAACATACAGGAAAGTTATGAGATGTGGCATGTTTTGAGCTTCTAGCAATTCAAAGGCAGATTTCCAAAGGCAGAGTGAAGCTGGCTCCATGAAGTCCTTTAGACAGTGTAGGAGGAATACCTGCATATCCTGCATGCCTCTGTATAGAGTCAACAAGATGTAAGAGAAAGTAAAGCCGTTATCCCATAATATGCATGAGAAAACACAGCACAGATCTATCAATAACAATTGCTTAATTCTCTGGAAGCTATCTCAGACATTTCAACACAGGAGTATCAAGGACAGGAATATTCACAATCATCATACTTTCCAAGAAGCTGTCATTTACTTACAATTTCAGTCCACCCAAAGTGGTTGTGATAAATGATTTTCAAATATAGCCATCTGGTATAACTGTATGGCCTCAACAAATGACTTGGTGTGCTCCCAAAACAGCAAGGTCAGCCACCTGTTGGGTGCTGCAAAGTTTTACGATGTAAAGAAAATTGAAAACAAAAGGAAGCTGGAGATCAAAGATGACCCTGAGGTTGACAGACTCTAGCATCCATACTAAACAGGGCTCCAAAGGACTTGGAGGGGTCGTTTGGTCCATCTGCCTTCTCCAGGACAGGGTCTGAATCCCCTGCACTGTCCTTCAAGGACTGCAGAGGAGAAACCCCTCAAAACACTTTGCAAGTGTTCATTGACAAAGAGCTCTTTTTTTCCTCTGGTAAGATTGCTTTAATGGAACAGAACACTCCAGACCCCAAAGGATTCCCGATTGCAGGGGCAAAAATGAAGCTTTGTGAGTGGAGGAGGCTTCCACACTCCCATCACTCATCTATCCCATCCACATCAGGAGTGCGTTCAGCTTTGCACCCAACAACACAGGAGACAGAGAGGAAAACCACCGATGACACCAGGTCATGGTGGAAAGATCAACTCAGGTAACCAAAGGATGAGATGACAAATAATAAGACACTAAGATGTTGCTATTGGAATGGTGGAATTATTTGGGAACTCACAGGGATATCAGTTGAAATGAGGATACAAAATTTTTGATGGGTCCAATTTAAAGCCCGGTGTTGTGGATGGGGAATTCTGCTGCTGATCTCAGCTGGGTTTGGATGAAGCCCTCCACAAAATGTCCTGGGCTAAGGTTAACGGGGAAAGTCCAGCTGCACAAGATGGAGATCAGTGTGACAAAAAAGTGGCAGTTACAGCATGCCACACCTTTCCCATCCTGAACTTTGGTGGTTCTGGTCTCACTAACATGCTGTGGCCTTCGAGCTAACATTTGTATGCTAGCGTAATTTTAGCGACATGCTTCATATGGTGGCCCTCAGCACAAGAAGAGCAAAGGAAAGCCTCAGTGAAACCAGGGACAAAGATGACATTGAGTTCCCCCTTGTCTGCCTGAGAATACAGTCCATCCCCAGCTGTGGGATCCCACAGCACCACCTGGACTAATGCGGATAATCCCCTGTTACAATTTTTATTATATCTGGGTTTTTTTCTACCACACTGACACGTGCTATATTGACAAAGGAAAAGAGCTAAGGATTGTGTTCTTTTAAATGCCCCATAGGGACAGGCTATATTTTTATGTGGAGTTTATGTGGTTTGGATCAAAAATCAATGAGACAAGTGGCTTTGAAAACAGAAAAATTACTATGTTGCCTTAAAAAGTGTATTTTTCCCTTATTTAAAAATACGCTTGTTTCTCTTTATTGTTTTCCCATTTTTCTCTTCTGAGGGTATAAGAGGAATTGACTTGAGATTTCTAGCCAATATAAAGATGCATTGTCCCATAAGGAGAATATTTATCTTGGTTTTGAACTTGGTCTATATTTACCTTCTAGGTCAATACGGATGAGCCCTGACCTCAACCGCAAGTCAGTACGGGTTTTTGCTGGCAACTCACTATAATATGCTTTGAATTAAGTTACTGAAGCACTTTCTTTTTCCCCTGCACTGCAAATTCGGGGGGGGAGGTGTGGGTAAATCTGAACAATGGAGTTAGAGCCTGAAGTCACTTCAAAAACAAATGCAAACACTTCATGTCAGAAACAGCCTCGGATTGCTTCACTACCTGTTGACTCATTTTTCAGACAGACACTATTTTTGGAGAGTGCAATCATAATTCAGGCCAATAAAGGAAGATATTTCCTATTTCTTGACATTAGTTATCAGCAGCACACATAGTGGTAGGACAGGGACACTGTCAGGTTTATTTTCCCCTGCAGAGAAGCTGGGCAGGGGTGCAAGTATGGTGCAAGGACTGCTCTGTGGTCGGCATTTTTTCATCAACACTGGGGGGACACAGCCTGTCACAGGGGAAAGACAGCAGGTTACACTGAACGAGGCAGCTAATACTTGAATGAATGAAAGTCCTACATTTTCTGGTTGGTGACAAGAGTGTTGGTGTGAAGTAGATGTGCAGTGACTCCAAAGGCACACCCTTGGACTTGCTGACCCATGCAGACCTCCTAGTCCAGTGGTCTAAAGTCATCATCATTATAATGCAATCGGTGATCTGTATTTCACTGATCTTGCAGTACAATCCGGATCAGAAGCAGCTTTCAGGATGGTTACTATCAAGTGTTCCACGGAAGTGAATGAAGCTCAAAGCCCATGACAGCAGTTAAACAGAAGAAATGTCGGGGTTTTTTAAAAATCAGCTTTTTGGCTTATGCCTTTGGGCACTTTTTGGTTATTTTTTTCACGATTTTTCTCAGACAGACTAGGCATTTTTTTCCAGTGAATGTTGTTATTTTCATGTAATTTTTTGCACCTCGTTGCTGAAGCTTTAAAGAAAAACACTGAACATTGCATGATTCATAAGAAAGGCACCAGAGCTGGCAGGACCAGAACTTCAGATACATTAATCTCCCTGTCAAATATATGGGATTTATCAGCAAGATCAGGGCACAACAAGAAGCAACAGACCATGACAAGCAGGAACTGGGAGTGAAAACGGATTCACGGCACAAAATCCGGGGATGACACAAACACTCGGTTTGCGGCTGTGAACACGCAGTAATCGCTGTCATTAGCATCATCGCAGTTCCCAGCCCCGGGAGGATGCCAGCCCTTGCTAGCCCGATTTATTTCTCCCAAACCTTCAGCCTGCCCCTGCCAAACAGCCCTCGTGGCTGTACACGGTCTCTGAAAAGATACAATCAGAACAGGCCGTTATTGTATCCTGGGGCTGAAAGGCCAACTCCCGCCGAGAGATGAAAAGCAATTAATCTTGAATGACTGTTTGTACAGTAACTCTCTCCCTTCCCACCTCCTGGCCCTGATAAGTGGCTTTGTGCTGAGTGGACAGGAGCACCTTTCACGCAGCCCATCAGCACCGAGTCCCTCCTGGCAGCTCTTGGGCTGGGAAAGAGTTGCTTAGCACTGTATCTCCAAGGGCTGCACAGCATTTGCCTTCTCCTTCGGTGAGAAGAATGGGGGCACGATGGCAAGGGCCTGGCGGCAGCTGCTGATGCTGGCGAGAACCTCTGCCACTGCCACCAGCACGGCCAGCAAAGCATGTCATTTCTTGCAGTGAAGGGCTCCTGGCTTCTTTTGAAGCCCCAGACATTGGTGACAGCGATTTGGACACCAAATCGATCATTCAGACAGCAATCAGTCAGTGCTCAGATCAGCAGGTCCCCCTCTGTACATGTGTATTTTTATTTTCGCATTAGCTGCACCCATTCTTACCTGGGGCAAAAAGCTGCCCATAGACACACACACACACACACACACACACAGATACTGAGCAAAGGATCTTGCATTCTCAAATCAGTACAAGAATAAACTTCAAAAGCAAATGGGTCTTCTGGGACCCCCATCATGCACTATTGTGCAATGCTGCTGCTTATATGCTTGTTTGTCTGGGATGGTCACCATCAGTCGAGACCTAAGCCACTCTTTCACACTGCTCCAGGACCAAAGGGTGAAATTCCCTTTCCTTGTATCTCTCTGGATCCACATTACCTTTGCTTGGGGTCTCAGGTGATTGTGACATAGGGCCAGATCCATCTTGACATGCGACAGCAGTGTGGCCTCTTGCTGTACAGCAATAGCCTTTCATAAAGAAAGAAAGGGAACCATGTTCAAAGTATACTTTTTAAATCTTTCACCTTCATCACCCCAAGTCTTGGGCATAGGAGGAGAAGAGAGCTGGAACTGGCCTCTATGTGTCTCACACCTGGGAGCAAGACACACAGTTAGAGCTGAGGATTTCACAGCTTAGAATTTCTGCAAGTATTTCTCATTTTCTGATTTCTCTGCATTTTACCCCAAAGGCCTAACCTGAGTCCCCAAGTCCTTGCGCCCACAGTCCCTAGCTAACATTTCCACCAAACCTCACACTCTCGTGGTGGGAGGGCACAGCATAACGTTGTCAATGGGCCGTCCCACTTCTTAGGGCAGCCAGAAGATGGGCAGGATATGTTATTTGGGGGCTACCACATCCATTTCCATGGAGCCAAGGCTTAGGAATAGCAAAGCACCACTTTGCTGCCCAAAATTTCCCATGAATTCCATGTGAACTCAGTATACATCAGAATCTGTCCCTCAGATACTAAAAGGAAAGGAGATAATTTCTATTGCTTTTACCAGTTTTTAAGCAGTGCTATGAGTCTCTAGAGAAAACATCCAGCATTGAACAGTCCTGAGGACAGAGGACAGTAGAGCTGTCTAAAGGCTGCCTGAAGCACTTCAACTCACTGCTTGGACTGTATCTAAAATATTTTAAAGATAATAAATAATATATACCCTTGATAGGTGAGTTTTGTTTGGCCAGCAGCAGCCTTGTCCTTACAGATTCTGCAAATTCTTCACCCTTCAGCAATGACAAATCCCAAGAGGCTTGTGGATTCTGTCACCTTGATATTTACTGATGAAAAATTTCTAGAGGCAGGTCATTTTGCCACTGCCTGGATCTAAAGTTACTTGAGTGTGAACTGAGAAAAACTTGCTATTCCTGGAAGATTACATCTCCAGCTATCATTTTCTCTCCAGATTTCCTCCCTCTGTATAAAGGAAAGACAGGCACACAAAGGTAGGAAGTCCCAGGAGGGACTCCTCTGCAGCTTAGCTGTCCAAGAAATTGTATTTAGAAAGGAATCAACAGCCAACCACTAATAGGAATTGGGCTGCCTCCAAACTAATTTATTTCCAGATAGCTCATCACGCTGTGTGGTAGTGTTCACTGTTGTCTAAAACCAGTTATTTTTCATGCCATTAGACTGAGCCCTCTTAAACACCCCAAATGCACATGCTGTCAAACCTGCATTGTCTTTCCCACAGAGGCTGGGGACCCCAAACCTCTTGGGCTTTGTGCCTTAACAAGGGTGTAATTTTTGATGACAGTATCTCATCAGTGTACAGCCTGGGAACATGAAAAGGAGATTCTCCTCCCTTGCTGCTGTTTCCACTGAAGAGTGTTAAATACCAGCCAAAAATGCATGTCCCCTTCTGCACTCCATGCACCTCAGGCTATGCCTTTTCCAGCACACATTCCCATTTACATTTTTCTTCTATTTATGCTACCTTTTCAGCAAACCATTATGAATTGACAGAAACAAGAAATCCAGAAGGCTACAAAGTGAAACAAGTAAACCTCCTTTCAGGGTCAGATTGCTTCCTACATCATTTTCACCATGGCATTATTATCTCTGATCACTAACTCCTGCAGTGCTGCTTTAGAGTGTGCTTCAGCAGGGTCACTTCTGTGCCGTGCTGACAAAACTTATCTGGAGTCACTGCAATCCAGGTAATCATCACTTAGGAGGAATGGGGTAAATCTGGGGGGAATGGACTCTTCTTCCTGTGCATTCGATGTGCCAAGTGAACCAGCATTCCTAAAACAAGTGTCTATGAATTTCCTATGTGGGGAGAGAGGAAGGTACTTTTGAAGTCTACCATGTGAGGGTCTGCCCAGATAAGACAGGTAAGTGGCTTCATTGATTATGCAGAGATACTTTAGGAGGAATTATTCCCCAACATGCCTTAGGCAGGTGGACTGGCTTCCTCCACCAGCATTTCAAATGAATGCAGAATTAATTACATGTGTAATTCATTCTAGCCAGCAAATGTTACCAGGAATCACAAATTCCCATTTTATTTCTGTCCCCAAGATACCAACAGGAAACTTTCCATTAGCTTCAACAGATCTTGAGTGTTTTATATCCCCATAACGATCACAGTTATTTTTCTGAGATTTTGAACTAGAACATCACTTGCTGTCAGCTCTCCAAACTTTTACTACCACCTGCAAGCCCCTGCAAATCCCAGCCACAACTGTCTTTCACAACATCCGTCTATGCATCAGTGAGACCTACGGCTTGTAACGAGCAGATGCAGCTCAGTAAAGGCAGCTGAGACATCTGAGCAGTGCCCAGGGGCTCTGCCATTTCCAAGATGTCTGGTTTCCCTTTCCAAGAGCTTGCCTCTTCTTCATGCTTTCTCTGCTTGGGACGGCTTCGGGCTGGAAGGCTTCCAGCTCCTGCAGAAAACAAAGGGCAGACACATCTGGCAGAGGAGCTGCAAGACATTCATAAATCATGGCTGATCATGGTGTTGCTGTGATGTGCCACAAGGATCCCTTTGAAGAGCTGTACCCAGCTATAATTCAATAAAGCCGGCACCGCTTCTGCTGCTCATGAGCAGAGCAAGGGCTGTTTCAGCACCCGTGGCTTGCACAGGGCTGAACAGTCAGGCTTTCCTCATCTTTCCTCTCTTTGGATGAACTTCCCACAAGGCAGGAGAGGCACTCTCCCCACTCACCACCACAAAAACACATGAGTTATCAAAAGAAATCCAGACGCCAGCCACGTTAATAAACACTGGGGCCTTCTGGCGTCTCTGTAACCCTCCTAGACTGATGCTCATTTTTCCCGATGCTCAGGCAGCCTTAGGAGACAAGCCACACTTGCTCACTGCCTGAAAAATCAATGGCCTTTTCTCCAAAATGCTGAAAGGAATGAAATATGTCAACAAGACATTCCCACTCGGACTTCTGAGCCCAGACTGTCTCTTGATAGTCCAAAGGGTTGAAGGCATGAGATGGCCCATGTTTAGCACAGATCTTTTTAGACTTGATCTATGCTATAGGACAAAAAAAAAAAAAGTGTGAATAAATTTGAAGCTTTGCTTTTGCACAAGTATTAAGCACCATCTGCCTGCTTTTTGTCGCCTGACATCGAAGATTTCTCTTTAAATGGTGCTGACATGTCTCAGTCATCTACCCTGTACTGCATTTACATGGCAAGGTTTAGTTAGCAGGGGGGCTATGTGCGTGGTATCTGTGAGAAGCTGCTAGAAGTTTCCTATATGCCTGATGAAGCCAATGCCAGCCAGCTCCAACACAGACACACTGCTGGCCAAGGCCAAGACAATCAGAGATACTGGCAGCACCTCTGTGATAACGTATTTAAGATGGGGGAAAAGGTTACTGTGCAACAGCAATGTCAGAAGAAGAGAGGAGAGAGGATATGTGAGAGCAACAACTCTGCAAACACCAAGGTCAGTGAAGGAGTGGGAGGAGGTGCTCCAGACACTGGAGCAGAGATTCCTCTGTAGATTGTGGTGAAGAACATGGTGAGGCAGGCTGTCTCCCTGAAGCTCATGAAGGTCAATGGTGGAGCAGATACCTACCTGCAGCCCATGGAGAACCACATACCAGAACAGGTAAATGCACCCAAACAAGGCTGTGACCTCATGGGAAGCCCACACTGAAGCAGGCTCCTGGCAAGACCAGTGGCCCTATGGAGAGAGGAGCCCGTGCTGGAGCAGGTTTGCTGGCAGGGTATGTGACTCTAGGGGGGAACAACACTCAAGCAGTCTGTTCCTAAAGGACTTACCTCATGGAAGGGACCCATGCTGGAGCAGTTCATGAAGAAATGCAGCACATGGGAAAGACTTGTGTTGGAGAAGTTCATGGAGAACTGTCTCCATGGGAAGAGCCCCACAATGGAGCAAGGGAAGAGTGTGAGAAGTCCTCCCCCTGAGAAGGAAGGAGTGGCAGAGCCAATGCATGATGAACTGATGGGAACACCCATTCCCCAACCCCCTGCACTGCTGGGGTAGGAGGTAGAGAATTAGGGAGTAAAGTTAAGCGTGGGAAGAAGGGAGGGGTGGGGGGAAGGTGTTTTTAATATTTGGTTTTATTTCTCATTATCCTACTCTGATTTGATTAGTTATAAATTAATTTCCCCAAGTCAAGTTCTTTTGCCTGTAACAGTAATTGCCAAGTGATCTATCCCTGTCCTTATCTTGACCCACAAGCCTTTCTTTATATTTTCTCTCCCCTGTCAAGTTAGGGGGTGGGAGTGATAGAGAAGCTTTGGTGGGTACCTGGCATCCTGCCAGGGTCAATCCACATACCCTGACTATATCCTGTACAAGGCTGGCCAAAAATATCCACGAAAAAATGCCCAGTTTCCTGTGGTTTTCTGGAATGAAATTTAAAATTCCCATGATAAATGTTATCAATATTTGGAAATCTGAAATATTTCAAGCATTTGTCGCACCGATAGACTTTTCGCTGCCTGAAAATTAAAGGGATTTGTTGCCTGTACTGGTGAGAAGGGTAAATAAAGAGTTAATAAAATAAAGGCAGGTAAATAAAAATCAGTGACTAAAAGACAGGTAAGTAAAGCTCATTCTACTGATTCAGGCCTTGAAATGGGCACCAACAGGTCTGGTTCAATGCCCAGCTGTGCTAAAGATCTACTGAGTAACTCAGGGACACCATCATCTGTTTACCAGGGTTTCCATCCATTGTAGCCTTTAGAAACGCATTTTGTGCCCCTTCCCTTAATGAAGTACTATGTGAATAAAACTTTTATTCCTTACAAGATGCTTAGGCCTTGCATAAGGAAGACTTATAAATATTTCCTAGGTCTGGATGCTGATGTTCACACAATCAAGATGGTCAGGAGAACAGAATATTCACAAAACCCAGCATTTTTTTCCATGGTCAATGACGTGTCTCATGTCTGTGTTGTTGGGTTGGGTTTTTTTTAATTCCCAGCTTAGCAAGGGCTGGGATGTTGCACTCTTCCATTGCCTTTATTTTTCAGTGGTCTACAAAACGGATCTGAAATTCAAAGAGACAGTTCTCCTCTTCACCTCTACCTGATATAACCTTGCTGACTTCAGACTTGCACCCGGAGCAGAGAGAACTGAAAATGGCCCACATTGCAGCTGAAGTGAACAGCTGTGATTATTTCTCTTTACAGCTCTTGTCCCTCTCTGAGCAGTAACACAGGGCACATCACTGGAAGTGACTCCCAGACTCTTCCTTCACACATGAGTTTTCCACTCCATTTAGTTCCCTTACTTGTCTATATTTTTGTTCAGAGTCTGTTAAGCATATATTTAGGGATAGACAATATTTTCCTCTCCGCCAACAGTTGTATTTGGGTCACTGGTTCCTTGTGTCTTGCCCAAGACAAGAATATTAAATATATATATATATATTAAGAATGGCTGCTCTGTTCTGAGATGAGAGAAGAGCGGCTGTGCTGCTACTCCAGCTTTCCAGCTTTCCAATTTCTATGGACTATGTGGGCTGTGGTTGAAATCAAAGATATAGACACATTTTCCCCTAGAAAGCCAATAATGGGAGGTTTCCATAGTGATGGAAAAGATAATTCTACAAAAAAAATTAAAAAGTGGAAATCCTCCAGGTTGCATCCAACCCTTCCCCTCAGTCAGCTGCTGCAAGAGAGAAGTTGGTGGAGCTCTGCTGAGTGACACCAGAGGAACCACTCAGCCATATGGTCTAATTATGGCTTTTGTGTGTACTTTCCATCTATAAATGACTTTCAGGATTGCTGTCAGGAATAAGCAGAGCCCTACATTGTGGTGGTGCCAATTCTAATCATTTCATTATGTTTTGTCACCACTGGCACTCTTCCTAAACATCATCTCTTTGACTCAGACGATTAAGCGAGGATCTCAGCTTTCACTACAGTGTCCCATCTCTGGCCTTCAGTCTTGCAGATCAAAGCTTGCATAGAGTCACAGAACAGTTTGGATTGGAAGAGACCATTAAAGGTCATCTAGCCTACCCTCCCTGCAGTGAGCACGGACATCTGCAACTAAAGCAGGTGACTCTGAGACCCACACAACCTGACCTTGCATGTTTCCGGGGATGGGGAATCTACCACCTCTCTGGGCAACCTGTACCAGTGTTTCACCACCCTCGGTGTAAAGAATTTCTTCTTTATACAACATCTGAATCTACCCTTTTTTAGTTTAAAACCATTACCCCTTGTCCTATTGTAACATGCCCTGCTAAAAAGACTGTCCTCATCTTTCTTATAGGCACCCTTTAAGTATTGAAATGCTGCAATCAGGTCTCCATGGAGCTTTTTCTTCTCCAGAGCAAACAACCCCAACCCCCTCTGCCTTTCTTTGCAGCAGAGGTGTCCAGATCTCTGATCCTCTGGACCTGCCCTCCTCTGGGCTGGCTCCAACAGATCCATGTCTTTCCTGTGCTGAGGACTCCAGAGATGGCTGCAGTACTCTAGGTGGGGTCTCACCAAAGCAAAGTAGAGGGGGACAATCACCTCCCTCGACCTTCTGGCCATGCTTCTTTGGATGCAGCCCATGATATGATTGGTCTTCTGGGCTGCAAGCACACATTGCCAGCTTTTCATCCACCAGTAATCGCAAGCCGTTCTCTAGAGGGCTGCTCTCCACCCTTTCATCCCCCAGCCCACATCGATAGCAGGGATTCCCCTGACCCATGTACAGGACCATGCACTTGGCTTTGTGGAACCTCACAGGGTTCACGTGGGCCCACTTCTCAAGGTTGTTCAGGTCCCTCTGGAAGGCATCCCTTCCCTCAGGTGTGTCAATCACACTACTTAGCTTGGTGTCATCTCTAAACTCACTGAAGGTGCACTCAATCCCACTGTCCCTGTCACTGATGGAGATATTAAACAGCACTGGTCCTGGTATGGACCCCTAAGGGACACCACTTGCCACCAGTCTCCCTCTGGACATCAAACCTTGATCACTACCTTCTGGATGTGATCATCCATTCAATTCCTTATCCACAAAACAGTCCACCCATTGAAACTATATGTCTCTAATTTGTGTGGGACCACATCAAACCCCTTACAGAAGTCTAGATAGATGACATCCATAACTCTTCCCTTGTCCACTGATGTAGTCACTCAATCATAGAAGATAATTAGGTTGGTCAGACAGGATTTGCCCATGGTGAAGCCATGCTGGCTGTCTTGAATCACATCCCTGTCCTTCATGTACCTGACCATAGCTTCTAGGAGGATCCATTCCATGATCTTCCCAGACACAGAGGAGGGTCTGACAGGTCGGTAGTTCCCAGTGTCCTCCTTTCTACCCTTTTAAAAAATGTGTCACCAAGGACTTCACCTGACTGCTATGACTTGGCGACGACATCAGCCAGTTCCCTCAGGACTTGCATTTCAATGGGATTATATTTCCCAATAAAAATGTTCTGCTGGCATTTTCCCAGCCAGTTCTAATTACTTTTGGTTTATGTGACTAAGGAGGAATTCAAGCCCATACATTCTATCAGTGATGTCTGTCATTACCAGTGTTTAATCCCATGTAGCTTTCTACTGTTTATTATTTATTCACAGCCTATGCTGAATAAATAGCAGTGAAAAGTTCTGTGGAAGAATTGTGTTTTATTGGCATTCCTTGGTATGAACGTTTTACTCTTCAAAGCATCTGACGCTGTACTCGCTGTCTGTCCTGCTTCAAAGCTGTAGTACCTGACTACAAGTTCTTCTGCTGTGCATTAGGTATGTCATTGCTCCCAAAATGAAATGCCAAGCCACAAGGTATAGCAGAAATCCTAACAAGGCCTCTGGTGCTGCAAGATCCCTTTGTTTTCATTATCATTTAAGATTTTTAGGATCCAAGAGGGATGGTGTGTAGCTTCCTTTTGCCTTTACCTCCTTGTTAAATGATGCATAGAAACAACCTTGCATCCAGTTCCTCCGTGAAATGAAATACTAATCGATGTTCCTTGGTTAAGAATTTGCAAGCTGTTTCTTAACCTTCATTAAGGTCTGATCTTCGTTTTTAAGTATAAAGAGAGGAAGCAGAACTCAGGGTTTGTCCTCTGATGCAGCTCAAGTCTCTGTACCTCATTTTCCAAATCTCTAAAACCAGGATAATTATTAGATCAAGATCAAAAGAAGGGGAAAACTTTTAACAGAGACTTCCATGGCTTTTTCCAAAGCAGAAATGTCGTCATTTTGGTGAGTTGGCAACACTCAAAGCATGTCTAATACTCATTGACCTCGTAAGACTTAGTAAACTTCAGCCTACTGATGTTGATATGCTGCTCTATGAGCTGTGAATGATCTGCTGAGATGTACAGTCCCATTTCAAACCACAAATTTGCTCATAAATAAATGTTTCAGTCATATAAAAGGCAATTTAAGGATACCTCCTACTGTCTCGATTGCTGTGCTGTAGAGTAGTTTCTCACACTGATGGTCAGGACCCTAGGGAGGCCAGAAGGAATAGCGAAGGATTAGGAGACTCATAACACGGTGGCTTATCTACATTTTTAAGCATTTAATTGAGTATTAGCTGTGCTAATCATAAAAAGAGAATCATTTTAGGAGGAAAACCCAAGAGAATAAACAGTAATGACTCACACCTCCTGCACAGAGAAGTGGTACAGCTGAATTTATCAGCTGCTGGGCTCTGCAGCAACTGAGTTACAGGAGACAAGTCAGGAGGTGCTGGAAGCCTCTGAGCTTGGGAGTGGTATATGGAGGGTCAAAACCAAGTAGATGCTTACTTGGGGAGTCCTCAACACTGGATATCAGACATTTGCCTTGGTGCAAAAAGCCACTCAGCAAATTCATGGAAGAGGAAGGAACACAGAGCTATTAAACACAAGAAGGATCTTGTAGTTAAGCTGCAAATCACTGACAGGAAGGAAAACATTCTTGAGAAGCAACATCATATTTGCCATCTTCTTATGCTCTTCCCCAGATTAGTAAAACACAGGCTCCCAACCTGAGCGGATGCTCTCTCTTCCAGCAACTGACAGCCTTTTTTCACCAGGAGCTGCTCCATGCTTCCTCAGCTGCTCTGGAGACAATGAGCAAGATGATGCTAGCAGCAAATGGAGGAGTTGATGTTGCTACCAAGCTGAGTGCCTCCAAGTGAAGTTCAGATAGAAGCTGAGCTGCATTCAAAAAGGCTTTATGAAGGCAGGTATGTGTATGGGAGAGGCTTGACCAGGACCTGCTTGTAAAAACCAACCAACCAACTAACTCACCAACCCTCCGTATGATGGAGGGATGGTTTCCTGGAGGAGTTATCACAACAGAGGGAAGCACAAAGACCTGTGTACAGGGTTGTGGTTTTATTTGGGACAAATCAAGAGGAGCTGCTGATCACTCTGATGCACTTAGGTGTCTGCACACCCTCACTGGGGTGAAATTGTTGGTGCACTGGGTGCTGGACCAGGATTCAGCACAGTGGTATTTAATTCCCAGTGTTAACATGGATTCTGGGGTTTGTGTCACTGAGTTGCTTAATCTTTCAAGGCCACAATTTCTATCTGAGAAAATGAGTCTAACAGTGTATCATATGGTGTCCTGACTATTAAGCTGCCTGTTTCTAGTATTGAGTTTTGGCTGTCACTGTATCTCTGTGCAGTGCACAGCACAGTGGGGGCTAAAATTTGTCTGGCATAGCTAGGCACTGTTTCAGTAATAAAACAAATTTCCTACCATAGATAGTTCCTCATGGTTGTGGGTTCTTTGTTGGCTTGCTTGTTTGTTTTTTAATTGCCCTCTTTCATTTTCATTGTGGGAGATGCATTTTGGTGGATTCTTATATGAACCCCCCTGTAAAATCCAGCATCCAGAAGAATGCTGGGCAAACTATACCTATTTCTTGTCTACGTTTTAAGCATTTCTGTTTCCACTTGAAAAACTCTGCAGAACCTCTCCTCCCACACAGGAAATAGGGTTTTTCAGATCCTCAGAGGCTCAGACTTCTCAAGAACTGTGCACCTGGATAAGTTATAGTTTCCATATAGAACACGCATTTCCAGCATCTCCCTGTGGTCATCAGATATCTCATAAGAAATGTGCATGTGCACTCTCTGAGCTGCCAACAGTCTGAGCACGAGAAAACAGACTGCAGGAGAAATTAGTGTTCCTTCAGGAGACCACAGTCTGATTTTGGGTTACACTGAGATAAATCAGAAGGTGCTCTTGTGAAATCACTCCCTGTGAAATGAATGCACAAGTCAGAGAAAAATTAGGCCCCCAGAATGGTGCAGGCTAATGGGTTTCAGGAGTCATGTTAACGACCTGCTTGTGCCTTGTGGCTCTATATGGGGGTTCTCTGAAATTTCATCAATCACACTGATGAAGGCATCATATCCCAAACCCTTTGGTAGGCAGCAACTTCCATCAATCAAGTGTTACGTTCATCCTAGAGCTAATTCAACAACAGTTTCTTTTTGTTGTTTGTTTGGTTGGTTGTTTGTTTGAAGGAAATAGCCTTGAGCTGAGCTGATCCTAATCTCCTGCTAGTGCAAATGTCTCTGCTCCAGGAAGGCTGCTCCTGATGGATGTGGAGTAAGGGAAGGCAGAACCAGCTCCTATGTGGGTTGGGTGAAATTCCAGGTTCTTGGCAGACAAGAGATTTATAATCAAGGGACGCAAAAAGTTAGAAACCACGTGTTGGAACAAGAAGTAAACATCCTGGGTTATATCTGATCACATAGATGTTGTGGGGTTCTGGTCCATGAGGGACTTGGAATCAGGGACAAAAAATGAGCCCTTAAGTCCACAAAGCACTGACATTTTCCGCCTATTAAATGGAACAGGAAATTAGTGTTGAGGGGAACTTGTAGAATCATTAATAACAATTCTGTTTTGTGGGAAACCAAGTGAATATCCATCTCCCTCGCTGTGCACTGATCTCCTGCTTGCATGAAAACTTTCATGCTGTGGTCGTGTCAAAAGCTCAGCATGTACAATCCCATCTAGAACTGTTTAGTGTGTGATGAGATGGCCCGGTAGGTGTTAGAGTAGGTAAATATTCTGAGGAATAAAGTAAATGGCAGCCTGTTCTCTCTTCAGCATCTGTCTGATTTTGCAGACACGCGCTGGAGAGCGATTCCATAAAGAAGACACAGAGAGCAGCCACCTCCATGTTTCTTTCATGACTACCACGTCAAGAGTTGGGCCCTTCCAACCCTGCTCTTGAAGCAGCATCATGCTCTGGGAGAGGTCCCCAGATTCCAGTGGTGCTATTCATGCAGGGTAAGAGGGCAACGTCTTGCCTTATGGTTTACAAGGGACTTTCTTCTGCTTTGCCCAAGCTTGCAAACAGCCCAGATACTGAGAGATCAGCCTCCTACAGGAACAATTCTGCAGTTTCTGTTAAAATGGTTGTGTTATAAGTAACACTTGCTCATTCTCAAGCAGTCTCTGTAATGTTAATTATTCATGGGGTTACTTGGAGGAGAAAGGGAGATGAGTCTACTCTCTTTGGCCTGGGAGTA
Organism: Todiramphus chloris collaris; assembly: GCA_025345505.1. Taxonomy (NCBI): domain Eukaryota; kingdom Metazoa; phylum Chordata; class Aves; order Coraciiformes; family Alcedinidae; genus Todiramphus; species Todiramphus chloris. The sequence goes on from JANVCC010000035.1 coordinate 35,565,650, forward strand.
AATGTAAGTTGCTCTTTCATGTGGTAAAGATAGCCAGACTGGGCCCAGAGAGAGTGGGTGACACAGGAAATTTAGTTTTAATTGTACTAGTGAATGGACATGGTGAGTGTCAGCACGTTATCTGAGGCATTTGCCTACCTATGCACAACTGCAAAACCATCCCCTAGCAAGAAAAGTAATTTTTATTGTTATTCTGCTTCTCTGACCATAAAAATATTATAAGGCTTGTGAATCTGACCTGCAGAGCAGAGAAAACTGATAACGAGTCCCTAAATAATGCCAAGTCATTTTGAAGGCATTGTTTCTCCAATTATTTTAGAGGGTTGTTGTAGACGGGGAAGTTCAGCTCCATCCATTGCTTTAGTTACACAACGCCGGTGACTTAATGTCAGCTCTTAGCTCTGGGAAAGTGCCTGCTTTAAATGGGTCTAGCAGAGCTTTATTAATGCTCCATTCATGCTCATTTTCTTCGTGTGAACTGTCACTATTAGTCAGCAACTGCTGCAGACAGAGGACATTCATCAGGTTCAAGTAGGCAGAAAAAAAATGAGTTTGTTATATCAAACCTGGCTCTTTGAAGCTCTATGAAACGAGGCTGTTGCCACCTCAGGGAGCTCAGAGCAGCCACATCAACATCCTAAAGCACAGCAGAGCCTGCCAGAACACCGCGGCTGGCTGCTTGCGTGGTCCTGCAAGACGAGCAGTGTTCCTGGCCCCAACTAGGCAACGGCATCTACTCTAGGTTCACCATGGTGCACAGCCATCAGTGCTGCTGTCTGCATCTCCTAATCCCTTCCTGGCCCCAGTGGGTCACCTGCAGCCTCTGGGCCAGTGGGCCTGACCCTGCCTCGGCAGGGAACTGAAATGCCTCACAGCAACAGCAACATTTCAATGGGCAACCTTTCCCTTGAGCCAAACTGACATCAAAAGATGGGAATCACATGACTGCAAAAGTTTCCAGCACTGAGAACCATTCTGGTTCTGGCGTGTCTCTCCTCCTGCACAGTGAACATATTCAGAGCTCTGCAAACAGCACCTTTGGGCTAGCTGCCATCGCCAGGGCAAAGATTAAAATCAACCACCCTGCTTTATTCCTAACCTTCGGTTTCCTTGCCCTGATGACCAGGCATACCAAGGCAAGAGCATCCTAGTAGTGAGTGCTCTCCAAATATAAGTAAGGTTTGGCAGCTGGAGGTAAAACTAACATCTCTTTCCCCCTCAAGCCACCCAGCTGACCAACTGGTTCAGAAGCTCTTTTAAATCTTTGGTGGAAGCGCAAAGGTCCAAGCAGCAGGGTGGTGTAAGGAATTGGCTTTAATGTGCGGATGTTCACCTCTGCCTGCATCTATAGAGTGTCATCTGGGCTAAGACAAAGTGTGTCAGCCAGGAGCACAGACAGTGTCAGATGGTCACAGTACTAATTCCTTACAGCACTCATCAGGAAAAAAGATAGTGTGGGATTGATTAGAGTATAAATCCTCCAGTAGTACTGGCCAGAAAGAGAAGAAATAGAAGATGGGTCCTTAAATTTACCACTGAATCCCTGCTGCTATGCAGAGCTCATCTCTTGGTTGCTGCCAAGATCTCTGTAGATAGCAGGTCTGCACAGTCCTTACAGGTGTCTGTCTTCCAGAGCCAGCAGGACACACTGTGATCACTTTGATCTGTACAGCACAGGCGTATGTATCTCACCCAGCAACTTGTGCATCAATTAGCCCCTCACCAAAGGGTAATCTGGTTTCTTGGGTAGGTTCCCAAGACAAGAGGGGGAGTATTATTTGGATGGGAATCACACAGAGTAAACCCCAGAAAGTGTAGAAAATAGCAAGGGGAACCTTCTCCCTGAATCACTGCTCCTGCAGTCACCCTTCACAGCGTTAACTTGGAGACCAGCAGGCTGCCAGAAGTGACAACTTTGCTAGGAGATTTAAAACCAAAGTTCCCTCTGACAGCTTAATCCCTTACATGTATATAGCACTTCACATGCCCAAATATTAACTGATTCATGGTTAATTAAGTTGTGGTTATAAATTTCCCCCGGCACTTTTTGCAAGACTCAGGATGTAAATGTTGAACCAAGTGTCCCAGGCAAATTGCAGCACTGTAAGAAAAATAATGGGGCAGATCATCACCTGGTCTAGTGCAGCTATGTAGATTTACTTGAGCCCAGGGCCTGACCCAGTGGTTCTTGAATTCATTAAAGCAAACTGCAATGAATGAAGTGCAGATCTCCTTCCTATACTTAACTCCAGTAATTAATTCCCTGCTAAGGCAGGGGACATGGTATGAAATAGTGTGCTCACATTTATTCAGATGAGTATTATGGCACAGTAATGGAGGAGCTGAAGATGAGAAGGTGGTTCAAGGCATTGGAATTGATGGACTATTGCAAAAGAGACCATTTTTTACCAAAGTTGATGTTCATAGCCCTTTGCTTGGTCAGGATGCAAAGTGAAGAGAAAATTTTACCCAAAAAGAAGCACTCCAGGGTAGCTTATTTCCCAGAGCTGGTGAGAGATTTCACTGAAGCTCAGGTCTGCTCCCTAATGGCCTCTGAGAGGGAACATGTATGTCCTTAGCTGCCTCTCTGGGAGGACTCAGGATACTCTCCTCCCTCTTCTGCCTTGCTTCACGTCAAAGTGTTTGGAGACCTTCAGGAATTTTCCAGAAAGCTAGTTTCCTTTTGACAAGTGCCAATCCAGTGAAACCAAAATTATTCATAAGGATTTCCAGTCCATGCTTTTTGACCTGGGGAGGAAAGCTTTTGGAAATATTAGATATCTACACACATATATACCCTTTTGAATCTCGGAATGTATATCAGCCCCATCTTGGCTTATAGTTCTACACTATTAAGCCTAATATTTAATGAACCTGATAAATACTTTCCAGTAGTTGAGTGGTTTCTCTTCAAGCATAATTTGTGGAGGACTCTGGTAAGCGCCTCTGGTTTTCCCAGGCATCTAGCCCCTCTGCAGAGTGCTGCCACACTAAACTTAAGTAGTTATGTCCAACCACAGTTCTGCTGAATTTGATCCTTGGGAACAGTCTTCTTTCTTCGCTATGATTTCAGTACGACTTGAGGCTGAGGCACCCTTTGGGTAGCCACCCTGACATCCAAGTATGGCACTGGCTTCACACTAATTGGTGTCATGGAGGAAGAGTTTAAAGTCTACCAGATGCCATCAAGGACTTGAGACTCCTTTAGTGTGAAATGAGTTTCCAAAATCACACCAGTTGCTTCACAGGGCCCCATGGCAGACTGGATATTAGTCTTAATTTTGGGTTTTTTTCTTTTCCCTTTGTACAATAGGTTTTGCACAGTATTTCAATCTAAAGTCTCCTCTCGAAGTAGTCTTCCTTCTTCCATGCCATACCTCCTGGAGAGCTTTGTGAACCCCTTACTTACTGAGAACTGTTTACTGGGGATTGCAGTAAGGATGGATACACAGAAACTAGGGGGCTTCAGATCTGCATAAATTACTAGAAAACCAGAGAATTGTTTTTAACAAAAGTGATAAGATTTGGGGTGTACATCTTAGAGGGGGGGATGCACAGAGTCTGGCCAAAAACCAGTTTCCATGCTGGGCCAGTTGGGGTTGTTTGAGAATTTTATTGATTTATCAGCATAAGACCCAGTTCAGATGCAATTATGAGGGTGTAAAGATGCTTTAAGGCAGAGATGCATGTCTTACGAAGGAAGAATGGGGCCTGTTTAACATGCTACTTTACATCTCCTATTACCTCTTTTATGAAGATCACTTCAATGGCAGATCTAGCAAAACAGACCATGTGGACACTGCTCACCTTCTTTTTCTGTAACACTTTAAATAGCCGTTGAGAATGAGCTGAACTCACCATGCTAATTTTGCATTAAACTCAACAAAGGACCTTCATATACTGATTTGCACCAGAGCTGCTAATGGAAACACTTGCCAAGGGGCAAGAGGTGTTCAAAATGGCAGCGTTGCCATGGATGAACCCTAAATTTGGAATTGGACCTTGTGCTAGGTGATGCAGAAAAAAATAAAATATGACTACACTTACTGAAGACAGTTTCTAATCCTAGTATGTTCTAAGTCTAAAGTAAGAGGCAACAGGGAGGTGAAGACAGAAGGGGAAATGAGGCATTATGAAGTAGTGCACTAGAAAGTAATCTCAGCATGTTAGTACTCACTGATTATCAGTTTCTTTGGAAGAAACATGACAAAAGTGAGTTTTAAAGAGAGATTTCAGAGATAGCTATAGCAAGCTTTGCACCACAGCCATCTCCTCACTGGAAGGAGGAGGATGGCAACTCTGCATCACTGATGAGACTGCTGGAGCTGATAGTGGTTCTCTTTTTGTATGGAAACAAAGCATGAAGAAATATGGCACAAAATAATGAAAGGTACAGAGATGGCACACATGCTTATCCTCTCTTAAGGTGCAAATGCATGAGAATAAGATGAAGGAAAACAAAGACCTTTAAAGAAGAAAACCCTTCTTTTTCTATATAGGTGTTAGTAATCTGAAGAAATTACTGTTGTGTGATTTTGTGGGTTATGACACTTAACAGGATCGGGGGAAAAAAAAAGGAAATTCTGATGTTTTATTATGCAAAGGAGCAATGGAGCATCCAGTGTTGTTGAGGAATAGAATGGTATCAAGTTTCAGCTAAGATATGTCAGGAAGAAATGTTTTGTCAGGGTAGTTTGTTCCATAGGCAGCTGTTTAGCCCACTGTAAAAGAAAAATGCTTCTTCCTGCACGTAGGAGAAGTGTGAAGCCACTAATATCTAATAAGGCATAAACAAGAATGGAAATGTCCTCTGCAATTAAAACACTTAATGGAGTGTGTTTGTTTGGGTTCTCAAGCGTCTAATAAAATCTGAGTTCCCAGTTCCCTGTGCAGCCTATCAGTAAGGGCACTGATGGAGTCTCTCTTACCCATCCATTGGCTTATTTACACTTGTAAGAACTCAATATGTTTGAAATATATATCCTTCTGTTATGTTTAGTTCACATTGGCTTGTGAGTTCAAAAGTAGTTAGGGAACACACCTGCCACATAAACATACATATGTGCACACACACAAACACCACCCCCCATACTGTGCAATGGCACAAGTCTTGTTCTGTTCTGAGACCAGGCTAAAAGCAGCATGTGCACAGAAACATCAGCCCTTTGATCGCGTCCCAGCATCAGGACCTGAATTCATACCAGCGTTTTACACCTATGTTCCCAGAGAACATCCATAGCCATACTCATAACCAGGACCATAGTGGCAGACAGGGGCCAGATGGTTTCTGATGTCCCAAACCACAGGGCTAGGGGCACCAAACAAGCTCACCTACCTCCATCCACACCTGAGAGTTTCTTTAGCAGAGCAGTTTTGGGGCGAGGGACTTCAGTCATCTCTCAGATCCCCAAGAAGCACATTTTGGCCCCATGTGCTTAGAATACATTTGCTGGAAGACACGGCCTGAGATTGCCAAACCCCCAGTCCTGGATGCTCCTCTTGCCACGCTGCACACACAACCCTTCGCACCCACCGGAGCACGGCGGCTCCTTCCCCCGCTGCTTTCACAACGGGGTTCACCAACCTCCACCACCATCAACGCTGGAGCCACCGCACAGCGATTTGTGATGTACTGAAACACAGTTTACATTGCAAAAAAAGCCCTAATACGTCCCTGGAAAGCAATTAAGAGAGACTTGCGTATGAGCGTTAAGGGTTTCGCTTCCCAAGCAGATGTCCTCTTGGCGGAAGCTCCGCCGACATCTCTCTCCGGCAAGCTTTGCTCCACCCCAGAGCCACAGCAAGAAGGACAATCCTGCTCCAGATCAGCTGGGCTCATTTTTATGAGGCCTTTCTCCGGAAATAAAAAGGATGGTAAAGCGAGGTGCTCTTCCCCCGCGGCTGCTGGTGTGGATTATAGAGCTGGCAGCAGCAGGAGCGCATTACAGAGAGCTCCCAGCAACGGGCAAGCTTTAAAATGAAAGCTGGCTCGGTGTTAATGCGCAAGTAATGTGTCCCAGCTGTCTCCAGTAAAACAGCCAGCTGACCCTCAGCATCACAATAAACGGCACAGGGATTTCACAAACATCCTGCCTGCTCAGAAAGAGACTATCTTTTTTCTTCTTTTTTCCTTTTTCTTCTTTTTTTTCTTTTTTTTTTTCACTTTTTTTTTTTTTTCAAGTTTAGTTTAGTTTTGTTTTTTCTTTTTTTCCTCAGTGCTTGATTAAACATTTCCTGTTTTCAACTTTCCAGAAAGGCTCTCAGAAGCCTTCCCCTGCTGCTTTTGTGCTGGCAGCCTCATTTTTCAAGGTCCTCTCCTGCTCCTGGTGTCACACAGAAATAGGAAGATTTGTGGGGACTTGGTGACCCAGCAAGAAATGCCTCTGCTGTGGCTGCAGCCCCAGCCTGGGTTTGATGCTATCTTTGCAGGCATGGGGTGGCACAATGCTGATGGCAGTCCCAAACATCAGGTAGTCTCACAAAATTCCAGAGAGGACTTTTATGACCCGTTGCTTCTTATTCGTAGACAACGTGCAGAGGAAGTTGTCTACAGCTGGGAAATAAACCTCAGTGCATCAGTAATTTCTGCTTTTACCTCTGATTCAGGCAGTGTCACCCTAAGGCTAGACCATCAGAGCTGATTAAAGGTCTAATGATTCACATAGCAACAAGCCCCTGAAGCAGAACCTGACAAGCAGCTGGGCTGGGTTTCATCCCATTGACCTCAGGTCAGCCTTTACAGTCTGTCTCAGCCAATGGAGCAAGCTAGGTATGTCTGGGAACAATTAATCTGAATTCATTTCAGTTTCTCTTTAAAATAAAATCTAACACATCCTTGAAGCATGGAGACGTGACTATGCAACTCTTCTGTGTCCATAGCCAAACCTCACATCCACCCCATGCCTGCATCCAGCCCAAGTCTGGAGGAGAAGAGGAGAGTCTCCCAGCCATGCCAGTCCTTTTTATCATCCAAGGCTTCTACAACTCTTTCCACAAACTCCCCTGAATCAGGGAATTGGAAGAAATAATGTGCTTTTTCTCTTCTTTTTCTTCAACCTCTAAAGACCAATCAGAGCTTGAAATCCAAACTGAGGGATGAAAGCTGCCTTGAAATTCTCACATGCTCCAGCGCCTGCCCAGCAAGCGGCACACCTGACTGACCTGCAGCTGAGGTACACAGGCATTTTGTCAACCAAGAAAATCAAATTTCACCAGTTAACTTTCAGCAGTGGAGAGTCGGGTTAAAAGTACTCAACTTCAATCCCAGATAACGTGAGACAACTTTCAGTGCACTCGTTGAAAATGTTTAACGGGCTTCAGTATTTCCTATAGCTCTAGAATATCTCCCACAGACATCATCTGTGTGGTACAGAAGGGAGAAGAGAGTCTAGTGCTGACTGTAGCAGGAGTAGAAAAATATCATCATCATCCCCTGGTTTCAGTGGTATGTGTCCAAGTATTTCTAGAATCCAAGCTTCACCTATTGTTTAGAAATGCCTGTGCTTTCTGTGTTGTTATTTTGATAGCCAGGTAGGCATCCCTTCATGATTTGGAATTTAACTTCTTCTTGCCTTAGCTTTCCACATCTGGCAAGGATGTTGCAAGCATTAGTTAATACTATAAGGTGGTGATTAATGAGTGGATGTTTCAAAACACGAAGTGCCGCCCGATGCTGGGGATTTTCAGGGGAGTTTGGAGAGTGGCATTCCTAAGGAACTAGTCTGAACTTGACCTCTCCAGATCACACATGGCAACATAAAATGGAAATACTCACTAGTGTTCATTTTTGGTAACAGGCTGGTGAATGGTGAGGGCTTCAGTTGATGCTTCTGGCTACCCATAAATTTCTGCAGGATTTGTAGCATTCTGAGGGATGTTCCAAGAAAACAGATTAATTTTCTTTCCCCCACGGTCTTATTTTACTTTGAATCCTCAGCATTATTTTTTTTCCTAAAACAAGGTATCAAAATATCTTGGATGGAATTATTCAATACATACTGTGAAACACCTTGCCAAAAAACATTCACTTCAAAAAGAATTTGTTTGAAGTACCTGAGTTTTCCTTCAGCCTCAGGAATTCTGCTTAGCACAACTCCATAATATTTTAAAATGGAAACAAAACAACATTAAAATTTATCAGCCATATGCGGGGGTTTTCTTAGAATTTGTACATTGATCTTAGGTAACAGAAAATAAGTTTTTATGGAGTTTTCTCAAATTTTTTTTACATGTGTCCATCCTTTTTTTTCTTCTTCAAAATGTTCTTTATTATTGTCTTACAAGTTCGTTATCTTCAGGTTTTGAACAGACCGAAGACAAAGTGTAAGCATGTTGCTCTCAGTAACATGCGCCTTGACTAGTATCAATATTTCTAAAATACCTATCAGTGAAATATGTCATATTTTTAGGATTTTTTCCAAACACTAGTATGGCCATCCCACAGAGATGACTTAGAGTAGCTTGTACTCTTTATGGGTCTGTAGTCCATGCAATAGACTCACCCACAAATGCAGAAAAAAAAAGATATTTCAATGACCAGCTAAAAATATTTTCCCCAAAAAGCTTCCACCCAAGAATGACCTTACATCAAAAATGTGATATTCTTTAAGGAAAAGGAAAAAAAAAACCTACCTCAAATTCTGAAGACTAAAGAAAATAAATCTTTTTTCCTGCTAAAAAAGCATGGAGGGGGGAAAGAATGAACTAATTTTTTGTCTTTACTGTAATGTTCCTACTGTGATACAAAAAAAAAGTACAAAAAATCAAAATGGTATACAAGAATCAGAAATCATCCCTCAATTTTCTTTATGTCACAAGGGGTAAGTTATCTTCCCAAATGCAAGAGCCTTTCTGATGAAAGCATGGACAAAAATGACTTAGCCTTACAATTAAATGTTGTCCCAGAAAGAAGGTCATATTTTGCTGAGCTCAAACTTTCAGAGATTAGCCAATTAAGCTACCTCTCTGCTCTGCAAATTGCCATTGAACTCACATCCCAGACTGTAGGCAAAGTAAAACTCTGTACAGTGCACACTACAAAATCAGCCTAGGATCCTGACCTGGACAGGTGGACAATTTGACCTTTGGAACAGTTGGGTCTTTTCATTTTCTGTTTCTAAAGCCTAGAATTAAGCGCTGATGTCAACAAAATAACCTTGAGAAAGGTCTCCAGATAACACAACCTGTGTCTGTTGTACAGTAATGCTCGTGGGCCTGAAAAGGGAACAAGCCTCTATTGTTTTTGATGCTGTCCCTTCCCCCAAGATTTCTGCTCCTGACACATACAAAACCAGGATAAAGGAAAGGGGTTGTTATTATCTTTCTCTGCTTCTCCGTTTTTTGGGCTGAGAACCAGGGCAGAAGGTCCCATGACTTATTTTTGGATGCACACCTAAAACCTGTGCCAGCAATGGTATTTAACCCAGCCCTTTGTCCCAGGCCAATGTTCCTAGGTCATTTTCCTCTCCATAGATTTTTTTCCAAACAAATACACAATTTTAGACTGTCCCCATTCTTTTGCTGTGACACATCATCCCTGTCAGCCATTCCTTGGGATCCATCCAATGAACGTGGCCGTCACTTGTTAGCAGCTTCATCCCTCTGAGAACACTGTTATTGTCATGATACTCCAGTGAGATCAAAGATCCCAGCCAAGATGGAGGTTTGGTTATTTTAAACATCACCTAAATTACATCTCTATAAAATAAACCTTTCCATAAAGTGAAAACTCTTCTAACAGAGCTGACACATAACCAGCTTTAGGTACAGCGCATCCTTGGCTGTGGATGAGGAACTGCTGTTCACACAAGTCATCACTTCTGGGAACAGGGAGAAAATTCCCCATGGCACCAAAGCATAGTTCTTGGAAAAAGGGCTATTTGTGATTGGGACAGACAGGTTGCCTTTGCCAGGTTGGAGACAACACTCTCACAGGCACACCCAGCTAGTTTAAGCACTCTGAAGAGAAGCAGTATCCTTCTCTAGTGGAGACCTGCCTTGGCAGAGCGAGAGACTGCACTGATGTCTCCCAAACCTGCACTAAATAAAGACACACATGAGTGATGGGAGTGCTTGCTCAGACTCCATGATGATTATAACATGGTTTTTATTGCAGGAGAGACTGTTAATTTTAACTTGCTTGAGTCCTGACGTAGGGGCTGTGCTGGGATTGTATCAGTAAACAAGCCCATCTTTTGTGAATTGTATTATATTTGTTTCTGTTCTACAGCTGAGCAAAACAAAAGCTTTCTAAATTTGATTCACACATAGGATGATATGATATGATATGATATGAAAATGATATGACAGGCCATCCTGGACCACAAAAACCTTCTTGATAAGAAACATTGCTCCAAGAAAACAGCTTTTACTGACCTAAAGAAGAGGAAGACATAAAGAAGCACAATGAAAGAAGAGCTGGTCAGAAGACTTCTGATCAGTTGCAGAGGTGAGACCCTACACAAATTATGCAGGAAAGGACAGTGCTGTCACTACATCACCACTCCAGTGGACCAGTGTATTGGGATACAGAGGAAAGCCCACCTCCATCAGCAGGGGCAGAAGGCATGGAGAGGGCAATTTGTCTTTTTGCCACCCATATGTAGCCAGGGTCACGGTCTACTCCAGGGAAAACAGTCATGGTCAGTGTGCTAGCAACATCCATAGCACGTACAGGGTCTAGCTTCAACAACAAGGACAAAGAACTTCAAGTAGACCTTCCTGTAGACTTTCAGACTGACTCTGCCTGCAGTGTCTGGCTATGAGGACCTTTATTTTTGTTTGTTTCTTTCTTTGCAGGGTTCTAAGCGTTGTGCAAGGAGTGAGGAGATCCTATGCGCAATGCTGGCCTCGCAGTGTTTTCAACTGCCAGCACAAGGGAGAGCAGGAAAACTCGCAAGTTTTTCAGAATAGAAGTGTTCAGATAAATTCTGGCTGCTTCAAGGTTTAATCATTCTGGTGAAAAATGGGCAAAACAGGAAGAAAAAATAGCTATAAGGTCTCATTGCCTGCCAGGATACGATTATGTCTCTTCTCTGTTGTGTCCAGTCCTGGTATAAAATACCTTACCAAGGAACCTACATGCTCATTTTAGTAGGACAGCAAGCTGTTGAGCAGGACAGCTGCCCAGAGAAGGGGGTTTATGCCTTTGGATCAGCAATTGTGCTGGTAGCCCAGCCTCAGAGTCCCCTCACAGGGCTATTTTCTTCTGGAAAAGGACCCGTGTTTTATTTGTTTTCCTCTGCACTTCTTCATTTTATATCCAAGTGAAGACAGTGCCCATTGAATCAAGCTGCCTTTTCTATTTCTTCACCATTTCTATCTCTTTTCTCTTCCCTCTGCATGTTGCTGAGAAATGATCATCATGTCCTCTTGGAGAAAGATTAATACCTCACTTTACTAGCAGTTGCCCCAAATTTCCCTTTCCTAATTTTTCCTCATTGCTCCTGCATGTACCTTCACAGCTCCTGAGGGAAGCTGTAAAAAGAGTAATGTTCTTTTCCCAAAATAATATTTTCATTTGTATATGTGACACATTGTGCAATATTTTGGTCAGATTCTCATCCGATAAAAAGCTCACAAATTAGCACTCTATTTAATTTCATGGTAGCTGAGAATTGATGTAAAATAAGATTTGAGCAAAAAAAAAAAATAGGCCTCTGCTTTTGGACTGTCCTGGCTGCACAGACCAGCCACTTTCAATGCTGCTAGAAGAAAACATCTCTCATGTGGGATGGGCAAAGAGACTGACCAAAGCAGAAAACTGGGTATTGTATGTATTAATATAATCTCTAGACACACAAGGTAAAACAAGATGCTATTGTAGCCAGCCTAAAAAGCTCCGGGGTTAAAAGAACAAGAAATCAGTCTGTCAGAAATGTTTTCTCTTTTCATAAGAGTCTTTGCGGCCACATTTATCCACGCAAACTTTAAGACCATTGACATCTACCAAAAGCATTTCCTGCCCTTCTGTCTCAAAACACACACTGGAGCGGGAACCCTGAGAGGAACATGTGTTGCCCTGCAGCAAATGTACTGAGGGATGTATAAGATGTATAAGCAACATGGAAGCCAAGAAACATGATGGATAAAACAGGCTGGATTTTCATCGCTGGTGGCTGTAACAACACACAATAGAAAGTGTCATAAGTACGGTGCTCGGAGAGGATGTGAGGTTATGGATCCGGCAGTATTGGTAACTGGTGGCTGCTCTTCAGATTGACCACATAATAGCTAAACTGCTGTATTTTCCACACTGCTCAGCTAAACAGCTTAAATTGGACCCTCTCAAAAGCTAAAAGGAATCACTTTCATCCTAAACAATTCCAAGGCCAACCTGACCAAAGCCTTTCATTCATGCCAGTTAAAGTCAAAAGCTTTATGGTGCTGGTTATTGTTTAATATTCACCAGCGGAGTGAAGTGCAATGGTCTCATTCCCCTTGACCTCCCACTTCAGAGGTGACCAGCAGCTTATAGTTGGGATTCCTCAAAAGCACAGAGCTCAGTCCTGTTACTGATTTCATTTTGGTGCTTTCTTATTACCTGGAAGATAAGAACTGCCTGGTCTGGGCTCCCCTTGCAGGGGCCACTCTGCAGAGCATATTGCTGAACAGTTCCTGGTATGTTCTTTCATCTGATGAAAGAGCTTATTTAAACAGAAATATGAACATTTTTGCTCTGCCAGGCATTGGCTGAAAATATATTAGTAGATGCTTTGTCATGAGCAAATCCAGACCAGAGTTTCTCTCTAGGTTCCTCAAGTTCCAGTTATGAGATCCTCAGTTTTCAGCCAGGTAGGTAAAAATCATTCATATTTTACAGATGGGGAAAATGTGGTGGAGAAAAGAGTGTAAGAAATGCACCCAAGATCAACAGTGATATTTTTTTTGTGGTGGAGTGAAGAGTGGAGCTCAGAAGTCCTGCCACCCAGTGGGGTGCTTTCACCACACCATGCTCCTTCTTTTGCAAGTCTGCTAGAGCTGGGTTCACACACTTCAAACCCAGTGGCACCAGTCATCCCACAGAGAGCAAAGCAGTGCCCAAGGTCAGCGGCTGGATTGCTAAAATGCAGAAGTAAAACACATCCCACACATCTCCTGCAGAAAGACAAGCATATGGTCAGGGAAGGAGTGTCCCAACACCGTTTAATGCATAAAAAGCTAAAAATTGGCTGCAAAGCAAACTACACAGACACTGTGTGGAAACCACTTGCAAACAGCCCTGTCATCCAGCCCAGGACCTGATAGATCAGACCACCCACTCCAGCACAGGCATTAGGCACCACATACCTGGAGATCAGTAGGGGAGGAATTCATTTCACCTAATTTCAGATGCCCAGAAGGTAGAGCTGGCCACACGCATGCTCTTCAATAAATGATTTTTAAGGAGACATGTGTCTGACCTACTTTAGAGGTCTATTTTAAGATAAGTAAAATCATGCCCTGAATATAAAAAAAAAAGGGGGGGAAAAAAAAAAAATGGCAGCTGCAGAGTCCAGCTCAGATGGAAATATCTATGCTCCATGCATCTACTTTTGATCACATCTATCTCACCCAACATGACAAATGGGAATAAAATCAAATTTAAGTAGAATTCTCTCAAAAACCTGTGAAATGATGCTTGGATCAGAGTAGCTTTCTTTTATTTAAAAATAAAATAAATAAAATAAAATAAATAAAATATAAAATAAAATAAATTGTTTCATATATATGTAAATGTAATGCAATATCATTTGGCCACAGTACAGAGCTGATATTTAGGATCATGGGGAATGTTTCCATTATGAAAGATGTTAATTAATTTTGATGCAGTCTTGTTTATCTGCAAAGAAAGTTCATATTCTTATTTTCCTCTGGGCATAGCGGGAATCAAAGAGTAAAGAAAAGCCTCTGCCTATCTTCTTGGTCTCTTTTTCTGGTCAACTCTATATTCAGGACATCCTCTTTGCAGTCAGCCAGGGTTACACATGCAGCTGATTTGTGGCAGCTTTGGGCTTTTTGTTATCATCTCCTTATTTCTTCTCTGGTGTTTCTGGTACATTTGCTTTTACATACACAAAATTCAACCAAAACAATATCTTGACCCCAGGTTTGCCTTCTGCTGCCACTGAAACTCCTCAGGGAGTAGTACAGCTGGATTTCTGAAAAGCTTCAGTACAATGTCTTCTTTGGGAAACAACTTCTATTACTTGAACTCAAAGCTATCTGTCTGGAGTGGAGGATGGCTGGAATAGCCATGGATTCAAGGATATTTTGCAGAAGTGGCCAGGCATGGGTAAAACAGGTAGCAGAGCTTGTCCATTCCAGCTCTGTCCTGGAACAGACCTTACTTTCAATCACTTCCTATTTTGCCAGACTTGAACTGTGTGGGCTGAAATATTATGCTCCGGATATCTGCTGTAGGCTAAATATTTTAAGTCAACTTGAGACAAAACATTTCAGGAGATTTTGTGCACAAGGCAAGGGAAAAAATACATTCTTCTGCCCACGTTAAGCAAGCTGTTCCTTGAACAGAGAGGGACTGAGGAAATGTGGTTTCGCCCCAAGAAGCAGACTTTGGCTGTTAACATCTCCCCCCTGCAATCCCCCTGGTTCCCCCATGCCTTCTGTTCTGCCCCACCAGAAAAGCAACAAAATACACAATGGTTTGTCCTGAGCCATGTGCTTACAGACAGGCTGAACATGATGAAGACTGAGCTCTTCCCATTTTCAAGACACTTGAGTGCATATCTATCTTCTACTCAGCTATCAAGTTTCACAGAGCTTGCAGGAACTTTTGTACTGGAGATCTACCCCTCCTCTGAAAGCTGGTTTGCAATTAGCCAAGTGATTAAAAAAAAATGAAAACAAGTGGGCAGAGGGGAGGATCATGTAATCCTCCTTTCCACATAGGTTAAAATGATTATTGGACCATTATTAGGGGCATTAACAACAATGCTTACAGTCCATTTAATAGTACATATGTATACTAATGTTAACCTAAATACCAAGGATAAAATTAATAAAAGACCTAATCCAAAGACTTTTGGGCCAAGGGCAATCATTCCAACACCTCTGTGGAAGTTTAGATCAGGCCCAGAAAGAGGAACAAGACTAGGTAGGTACCTTTAATTTGGGGTTTATTTTGAAGAAACAAAACAAAAAAGCACCCCAGTGCTTTCCAGTATTTCTAGGTTCATCCTCGTCTTTTGGATACAACCAGCCCGTGCAATTTTTGGAAAAGTTCAGCAAATCACCTCTATTAGCACGATGAGTTGCACCAAAGCGAGCAGTTGTGCCAAGGGGAATGTATTTAGAGCTGCTGTAAACAAAGATGCTAAAGGTTTATAATAGAATCTGTGTTTATGTCTTTACTGGCACCCACAAGGGACTGGAAGGATGTTCTTGACAGTAACAGAAGAGATGTTTTCTGGGGAAAATTAGTGTATTGCCTTTCAAGTGTAATGGCTTTAAGGAGTCCAGCCCATGCATTCTTTGCAAGGGATTAATCTGACACATGAAACACAAGCAGCCTCCGGAAGAGTCTCTGCTCCACACATTCACCTGCTGACTTGAGGCAGGGCAAAAGAGACAGAAATCTGGTACTCATTTGCATGTGAAAATGCTACACTGGCTGTGACAAATGAGGACAAGAGGGTGATGATGGTCTGAGGGAATGTCAGAGAAGTCCTCAGCTTTGCTTCAAGCTGGGCACCCACTTGGGCATTTTCGATGTTTGCAGCTGGGCAGTAGGAGCAAAGCAGGTATAAGACAACCTGGCTGTCCATGCAAGTGAGGATGAGGTGGAAGCACACCAACAACTTGTGCTTCACTTCATTGGGAGGGGAAGGTGGGAAGGATCCCTCTTCCAGTGTCAAGGTTTCCTAACCTTAGCAAGTCTGTGCTACTAGGAATAAATTATCTTATTAACAGCTATTGTCACTCACATCACAGCAGTGGATTTATACTGTACTTTAGAAATAGTGGGAAGGATGTGCAAAGGTAGAAAACAGAATTAGAGAGAAGGCAAGGATTTTCTTGCTTATGACTCCTCTACGTTTGAGTTTCACCAGACAAAAGCCTTTTCTTATACTCTTCATCTCAGCATCTGTAGGTGATTCAAAAGGAAATTCCTTCCCACTTCATCTCTGAATTTGGCCTACATTTTTCATATTTCCTTACACATTTGTTTTGAACAGCAGCAGCAAACAGAATATTGTTCCCCAAAGACTTCTAATACAACATCACCCTGCTCTAGAGCCAGCAAAAACCTTCTTTAGTCACCTGGCTGCATCTGGTCTTTTCCAGCAATGCATGAAAAAGAAAAAGTCAATGAGTGTCTACAAACTTGGTTGAAGACATATTTTCTAAAATATGAAATGCCTGGTACCTTAGAAGACAAAAGTTAGTGGTCGCTGCCCAGACCAGAATAGATGTTCTTCTTATATTTCCAGGTAAATGATATCTCTGGGGCACTCACAGAAGAGGCATCAATATGAAAAGTATTTTTGACCATTTCTCTGATGCAGCCCTTTGGGTTCAGTTGAAGCAAGTAGATGAACTGCCATGGAAAAAATGTGTATTGACCACTTTTCCCATTGCACTTCTTTAAGGGATGCCAAGAGGACAGCAAATCCCAGTTGGTCATCCGAGTTGGTTAATGAGCAACTATGCAAACACTATGCAAACCCATTGTTCTGCACACATTATTTTGGCAGGTGAAATACCCCCACATTAATTCAGAAACTCTTGGAAAGCAGAACTGTAGTATTATTATCAATTCGTCTTCCACCAGCCCTTTCTCCATCACAAGAAGGAACACACAGACTGGCCTTTTCATATGCCCCAAAGTGTCTGAGATGCTCATCAAAAGGAACAATCAGTCCTCCTGGTGTTGCATGAAGAAGTTCCTGCTCCTTGGCGACTGCATAAACTTCCTGAATACATGAACATGCATGTAATTACCAGCAGCCCTAAGGTTAACATAAATCAAAGTGAGAAGTCAGCTGCCAGTGGCACTTGAGATGCAATGACCATGTCTCAAATGGAGCTGAGCTAAAGCACTAACCCCATCCAAGTCCCTGAATGGGCCATGGCTTGTAATGGGCTGGCACAAAGCTACATTATGCCACAAACTGCACCTGCTTCTGGAGCTGCTGTAGCAGTAGCAAATAGAGATGCCACCTGGCAAGATGGCATTTCCTGAAGCCTGCAGTTACGGGGCAAAAAAAAAAAAAATCCCAACAAACAGATGGTGCCTACAGAAATGGGAGCTATATGGAAACAACAAAGGGCATTACAGCGACAACAAATAACACTGCTCTCAGCCCTCTCTAAACTGTCACGCACATCCTCAGTGGGTGGTAAAGACAGGCCTAAATTCAGGTGCCTTCTCTCCCAGGAGAAAGGGATCTTGTTTTTCAAGTTCATTGCTCCTCAAACTGTATGAAAAAGATTAGAATCACAAAGACCCACTGAGCAGTGCCTGTCCCTCAGCATAAAGACAGCAAAAAATAAAACCCAAGGACTGACAGTGCTAGGAACAGGCCATCTGCAAAGGGATGTAAATGTGACTGTGCCCCCAAGTCATGGCTTACGGTCTTGGAAAGCAGAAGCTCACTGACTGAAAGCACACAATTAGTGCCAAAAAGAATATAAAGTACGGGAATACAAGGAGTGGGGAGGTGGCCGAATTTGCAAGAGGAAAACAAAAGTTTGTTTATCCCAATTAATTCATTGCAAAACTTGGAAGTAACAAACAATCAGAGGTGCCTCTGCCATGGGTTATTGATTCCGATGGTGTCCGGCTCCAGTTGCAGCCACCAGTTACAGAATAAATGGCCTGAAAGGAGAATTACTTCCTGACCCACAATAGCTACGCCCCGAAACATAAGAGCTAATGTCTTTCCCATAGCTCTTGTTTATCTCCTCTTTAAAGTGTTATGATTATAATGCTGGATAGTCCTGTCATCTACTGAAATAACTCATCCTTATTTCCACACGGCAAATTATTTCTTGAGTCATGACCCTCAAGATTTCACAATAGTGTCAAAATAATAATTGCATCTCAAGGATCTGAAAAAGCTTTGCAAATCATGGACAAGATCCTGTCTCCCTGGGCAGGAGATGCTCCAAGTTCATACACACAGAGCATGCAAAGCAGTAGTGTCCTTGGAGACCGAAGTTACTTTCCCATGGGGAGGGTGGGAAAAGGAGAGATGTGGCTCTCCAGGTACCAAAGGAGCAACTGGAAAACCTCACATATCTGAAATCGTCCACAGAAAAGCCAGTATCAGCTCATAGGTGGCAAGATGCTCTAGAAATTATCCCTGGACCACCGTCCTGGAAAAGCAGTCCATCCCTTCTTATCCTCTGTTGGTGTCATTGCCCTCCAGTTCCCTGGGGGTTCCCTGCCCCACACCACACACGTGTAGGCTATGCCCCCAGGACCTTTATGCTGACAAAGCAGAGGCAGACTCAGCTCTGCTTTCCTTACCTTTGGATCCAATTTCCTGGATTCTAGTAGATCATTTGGGAATATGGCAAAGGGTTGTCTTCCTTTTTTGTCTTATGTTCTAGAGAAGAAAGACATTTCCAAAAGAAAATCTGGAACAGGCTGGCCAGTCCTAGGGCTGCAGGTCATGTACCTGTGGTGGTATTACCTGTTCCAATGGGTCAGTCTTCCTACCTTAGGCAAAAGCTCTTTTCTCCATGACACCCCTTCAGGGTGGCAATCAGAGAGGAGTAAGAAGACCCAGAGTCCTTTCCCATGTGCTGTGACACATCATTCTTCACCCTGGAACATTACGGTTTTGCCTAGTTGGCTTGAAACCCTGGGAAGTGCCAAACTGGGAAAATCAGTACTAAAGAAGTCTGCAGAACTGTTAGGCTGAAATCTGGTGAGTGAAGAAGTCAGCGTGGTGCTCTGGCAACGGCTGTATGCTCTGCAGGGAAGGCACAGTAAATACCTGAAGTCCAGGACTCTGCTGTCAATTTGTGCTATGTTGCCCCTTTGTGATTACTCCATTTCCAGTCCATTCTGGCTGCTGGGAATTCTCTTTGGATGTGTCTTGTCTGATTTCTGACTCTGTACTTAGTGTCTTTCCTGAAACAAATCAGAAAATAAACATCTATCAGAAAATCAGAAAACATCTGTGCCATCATCCCCACAGGCAATAGCCAATCCAAAAGGCATGAACACAAAAGTGCAAAGATCTGAGCTAGACATTGCCTCTTTTTTTTTTCCTTTTTTTTTTTTTTTTTACCAGTGCTTTTCCCTCTGTGCTCTGGTTCATCCATTTTCCATATGTCCAAACACCTCTGGGAAACCTTTCAGCTTCTGCCTAACCCATGAAACCTGGCACGCTTCATCCCAACCTCACTGGTACTACATGTGGTCTCCTTTTGGCTGGATGACCCTATCATCCTAGTAAAGAGACCATAAGGATCAGTGTGATACTTACACCTCCTGCTTCCTTGTGTCATGCAACAGACTATGAATAATAAATAGACCTACCTGTACCCTCATGTATATATTTTCCTCATCTGATTTTCTTTTAACAAGGAACATCCATTTATTGACGTCCTCGCTCCCTCTGCATGTTAACACAGACCAAAGTCTCCAATCATCTATAGCTTGGGCTACAGCTTTGGAGAGATGTTTCACACTCATCTGGGTAGAAGACCCAAGATTGAAACATTGCTCTTCCCAGGACACCTGTGTTTTCTGTATCAACTTAATATACATCCTCTTGGGGAAGTTTCCCATCATTCCAGAATAACTGTAGTGTGCTGAAATCTCTGTGTGATCAACAGGTGAACATCTCACCTAGGGTTTAAGTTTCTTTCCAGGCCAGGCTAAGCTTAAAGTCAGCCTTTGTCTTCTTTTTCCCCCCTCTAAAAAAACACCATGCCCCACTGCTGCTGTGTTATAGCTGCAGGAGGGTCAGCTCATGCAGTCCCTTTTTGGGACTAGGGTGAGTGACCCAGCAGGAGTTAACAAATGAGGGAGGCAAGAAGATGCAGAAGTAGAAAGAGAGGAGAGGGAGAGGGAGAGGGAGAGAGAGAGGGAGAGGGAGAGGGAGAGGGAGAGGGAGAGGAGAGAGGGAGAGGAGAGAGGGAGAGGAGAGGAGAGAGGAAGAAGCAGCTTCAAACAAGAAGCACTTGAAATGACAAAAACCCAATCCAGTTCATGGGGGGGGAAGCAACAACAAAAACAACATCAACAACACAAATAAACAACACCCCTTTCCCTAAAAAAATCTAAACACAACAAAACAAAAAAGAAATACAAAACTAAACCAAACAAAAAACAAAACAAAACCAAAAACCAAACAAACCACAACCAAAAAAACCATCAACCCCCCCACAAAAAACCCTTAAAGACAGAAGAGTTGGCACAAGGGTAAACACAAAATTATCACATCCCCAAAAAGGGATCCAGTCACGATGCCAAATGCAACACAGGAATAATTCAGATCCAGAACAGAGCGTTTCAGCTCCTATCTATTTCTGGGATAATCAGAACCATGAGGGAAAGGGAAATAGAAACACTATAAAGTTTATCTAAGGGATGGAAACACACCCAACATTCAACGATTCAATGTGAGAAAAGAAAATGTGCTATCGTCTAGCATGCGTACTGCAGGAATGGCCACAGGCCTGGGGTGGGATCAAGGTCTTTTGCATTTGGAGAGGCTGAAGTGAAAACACTCTCTCACCATCTGCTCTGACAGCACCTGAACCAAATATGCAAAGGCTGATGGTTTGGGTTTTTTAATCTGAACAACCCAGAAATGAATGAAAAGACTTCTATGATACATAAACCAGAATTCAGCGAACATTTTCATGTTTTTCCGTCTTTGTTCAAAGCAAGTCACAGAAGATAAGAGGCTGAAGTCTCAGCTGGTCTAAAACATTACTGAGCTCAGGTGAAAAATTCCAGTTTACTACCACTGGAGAATTAGGTTTCTAAAACTTGTTGATCTGCTCTGAAGATGTTGAAATTTAGGAAAAAGTATTCTACTAGAGTTCTGGGCAAAGCCTGTAAGGGGGAAAAGATTGCACTTCATATAAGGAAAACAACTGAGCTGGAGACTGAGAGAAGGGAAGAGGGTGAGAGAGAAAACCAGCTAAATTAAGATATGAAGAGTGGCTAATGACTTTGCATATCTCAATTCTAAAGACCTCGGCTTAAAGGAGACCAGATTGTCCCATGTATGAATCAGCAGAGATTCATCACCAGGATCAGCATCAGGGGAGTGGATTGCAAACCTGAGAATCAATACGGCAGGTACTAACTCCTGGCTTTGCTGGCTGGTCTTAAACTTCACTGCCTCTGCTTTTCACTTCCTAGCCCAAGCTGTCTTGACCATACAGCATGATGATCTGTTTGAAGGAGGAATTGCCTGCCATTCTGGACGGGACACCTCCTACCTAAATTTATACATCAATAACACAGGTGTCACTTCAGCTTCCCTTCCAGCTGGTGAAGAGAAAGCAGCTTTCTCAGATCAGTTTTAATTGACTGTTTCATGATGTCCCACTCCATTTCCAGACCATCTCCGTTGTCTATAGTTCTGATATCAGCACTCACACTGCAAACTTCAATGCTTGGCCACCTAAATCACAGCCTATATGTCTCTGTCTCTGTTTCAAGGAACCCAGATTCCAGCCAGGACCTCAGTATACACCAATAACACAACTAATGTTAGATAGTTCTGAACACCCTGAGGCACTGGGCTCACAGCCACTGGTAATTTAGGGACTCGGCTCCTAACCTGCACCAGAGCTAGGAAAACACTGGGAAAAAGGCCTTAAATGCCTCTGTGAACCAAGATCCAAATTCCAGACTTACTGGAAGTGTAATAGCAATGTACTCTACCCACCTTTCAAGGGCTTCAGTGGAGTTGTTGTGGTTTTTGACATCCACTGCTGCTGATCTGCTGACCTTAGGGGTCCTCGGGTGCAGCCCATATTTGGGGCAGAATGAGACTTGGTACTATGGCCTTTTTCCCATTCCCAAGCACCAGCCTATAATCATAAAATGGCAAACCACAGAAAGTTTGGTGTACCATCCAAAAAAGTTCATATGAAAACATTAGAGACAGGAACCAGGATCCAAGTCTGCTGAGAGCAAACAGGGCTTCTTACCATGGCAGGGAAGAAAGTGCTAGTAACAATAGGCATTTTGTGGTGGTTCACTTCGAGTCCCAGCTGGAGCCAAGGAGTGCACACCATCTGCAGATGTATTTTAGACTGCAATGAAACATTTGTTTTGGGTTTTTCTTCTATGTACCAGAGTAAAAAAAAAAAAAAAGCTGGGAAAAGGCTCTGGATTGTCACTTGCATCCATTCAAATATTGCTAGTCACTCACTAATGACAACCTACATTGAGACATGTCCAAAACACAAACCAGGCCTTTGATAGGGGTTTTTAAAAGTCTGAATAATGAGGGTTTGGGTTTTTTTCCCTCTCCCCTTCTTTCTTTTCCCCTCAGTTCTTCAGGGTCCCCAGATCAGGAGCAGGCATGCCAAAATACGAGGGGAACTGCCCATCCTGCCAGGTTCCCTCAAAGCAATGAATACTGTTATTCTTTATGTCCCGGAGCGAGCCTTCGCCAAGGACCCTGCTCACTCTGATTCCCCGCTGTCCAACGGGGGCTGCGAGCACACGCTGCTCCCCACTGATCAAGGCAACATGTGAGCTTGCCTGTGTGCTAGCTCTGGCAGCCAAACTTCAGAAAGGTAGTAACTAGTAAAGCCAGAATTAAACATCAGCTCGCAGGGCACACGGCCCTTCCTGTGCATCTGACCTAGCATGTTCTGGGGGAATTTAAGTCCTTCTTCAGATCTGCCCTCAAGTGGGACCTCTGTGTCCAGCTAGTTGTTGAGCTATTTCTGCCTGGATAATCTAATAAAAAAACCCTTCTTTTTACCCTACAAACTTGTCTTTTCTTCTGACAACAAGACCATCACCTCTCAGCCTTTCAGGCACGTAGGGATCTTGATTTTGGACCATAAAATCTATTGAGGCACTGCAGGCTGGGGCAATCTGCTGGATGTAGACGTGATTTCTCATCTCTGCTGCCATGTCTTCAGTTCCGTGAGAAAGATTGTGTCTAGTAAGATCCGAGGGTTTCTTGTTTTGCTTTTCATAATCACACTCACACTTTGATGCAGATACAATTCAGATCTGCCACATTTTGCGCAAGGGTCCCGGGTGTGAGGGGAGAATCGATGTGGTGCTCCTGTCAGTGGATCCAGAAGTCCCTCACTGAAGTCAGAGAAAGCCAAAATCATCTACGGCCCTCTGGAGAATAAGGATCACCTTCAAATCCCACCTGCATTTGGAGGTGAGAACCAAAAGTCAGGCAGAAAGGAACTCTAGGGTAGCCTTTGATAGCTGGCTCAGACAGGGAGCTTTTCTGGTAGGATCATCTCAGAATTCCCACCGCTCCGTTTCCTGTGATTGTGTAAAGGAACACAAACGAGACACCAGACGCTCAGACTGGCCTGATAAGATTAAACAAATTTTTAAACATCATCATTCCATGAAGGAAATCAAAATTCCCAAGTTTGTCTTCTTTTTGTTATACGCTCTCCCTGAGTCTTAAGTAGGAAAAGCAAATAAAAAAGCCTCAGCTTTTTCGAGTTAGTATTCTAAACCTTTCCACTACACTAAGAAATGCTCTAGATGCTCAAGAGCTAATTGAGCCACTGAGTGCAGGAGAGTTTATTGAACCAGACTGAGACAAGAAACAGACTGGAGCCTGTATGACCTACTGAAGAGTCTTTTCATCTTTATCATTTTAATTCCACTCTTCCTTTTAATTAAACAGTTTATTTTGGGGGGATAAAGAGGAAACTCCAAATGCCATTACTTGGGAGTTTTCAAGCAATGCTTGTCCTGCAAAGTGTATCCCTTGACACTCAAGATTTTAATATGTCTCAGTACTGGCTAATAAACTTTTAGATCCATTTGTAGAACAAATGTAGATTTATAGGAAGTTCCTATGGACCTGAAGGAAGGCCTGCATGGACATCAGATCATTTGAAGGTGGTCTTCAGCAGGATTGGGATTAATCCCACTGGTTTTCTCCTAAGAGCAGGAAGATCTTTTCCTCCATCTTTCTGTAGCTGTCACAATCTCACGTTGCAAGGATATTGCATTGTACTAGCAGAGAGTTAAAATGGCATTTGGGTAGCTACAAGTAATAGTAACTTCACAAATAATTCTGATAGATACCAAATTACTCACAGACTCATAAAAACACCTCTCAAGCTGGAAAATAACTTTGCACCAGCCAGGCTGAGACCAAGAAATATTGTCTATCTCTTTGTAGCAGACAAACAATAATTCTGATAAATATGGAAAATGTGGCTTCGCTTTCTGTCATGGTCTGGGTAATGGTCATAAGTTCAGACAAGCAGAGCTTTGCTATAAAAACACATGGGAGTCCTAACAATTCAACAAGAGGTTTTTCCTTCCACTCTCTATGCTTCTATGTCTGTTGGGTTTTCTGTTCACTTATATTTATCACACTTAAAAGAACAGCAGAACAAGCTTTATTTATATCCATAAAATAAATCCAGAGAGAGTCAAAGGGCTGATGAAGAAAACTGCAAAAGGCTGCAAAGGCAGCGGATCTCCTTGAATGTTGTGAATCCAAATCCAGAATCAACAAGATTGTTAGGAGCAAGCAATGCATGGGCATGGCATGAATGAACTCAAAATAAAGCATACAGTGGGGCATCTATGTGTTAGGCACAGAGAATAATAAATCATAGCTGTACGTACATCATTATGGTCCTCCCTAAGGAATTCATGGTTACAGATTAACATATGGAGATATTTTCACCTTCCTCAGAAAAGAAATTGCCTCAGCCTACATTATGTCAAGAGAGACTAACAGAATCATTGCAATCAGAAGTAGAGAAAAAAAAATTTGCACCCAGCTGAAACTAAGGGAAAACTTGGTACAGAATCATACAAAAGGGCTGAAATCAGTCCAAGGAGTCATGTATTACCTTCTGCTGCTGCAAGACAGCAGCCCTGCAGAGAAGGACTGGAGGGTAATGGTAGATGAGAAGATAGACACCAGACACCAATGTGCGCTCGCAGCCCAGAAGGCCAGATGTATGCTGGGCTGCATCAAAAGAAGCACGGCCAAGGAAAGTCATTCTCCTTCTCTATTCCACTCTGGTGAGACCCCCACCTGGGGTACTATGCCCAGTTCTGGGGTCCTCAGCACAAGAAAGACATGGACCTTTTAGAACAGGTCCAGAGGAGGACATAAAATTGATCAGAGATCTGATCTTTTATGAAGAAAGGCAGAGAGAGCTGGGGTTGTTCAACCTGGAAAAGAAAAGGGAGCCCTTATAGCAGACTTTCAGTATTTAAGGGGGGCCTTTAAGAAAGATGGAGACAGACTTTTTTGCAGGGCGTGTAGCAACAGGACAAGGCGTAATGGTTTTAAACTAAAAGAGGTGGGATTTACACTAGAGATGAGGAAGAATTTTTTTTCTATGATGAGGGTGGTGAAACACTGTCTCCCAGGTTGCCCAGAGAGTTGGTAGATGCCCCATCCCTGGAAACATTGCAGGCAGGTGGGGGGGGGCTCTGGGATACCTGATCTAGTTGAAGATGCCCCTGCTCACTGCAGGGAGGTTGGACTAGATGACCTTTAATGGTCTCTTCCAACCCATTCTTCAATTCTATGATTCTGTGAAGACAAGTTCTAAATCCATTCCCACAGATCCCCATAGCAGATCCCCCAGCTAACAATGTCAGTGCTTCACTTCCTTTCGACTACTCCTAATGTCCAAATTGATTTTCTCCTGTAATTTATGTTCATTGCTTCCTGACTTAGCTTCATATAGAAGCAATGTATAATTAAAAAACAAAACCTTGAGGTCTTCACAGTCTTGAATTCTGGAGTGTCAGTCAGCCTAGATCTGACTTTTTTTTTGGTAGATACAAGCTAAACATGGGTTCTAAATGTTTCCACTTGCCCTTAAGGGAATGCAGGTCTAGGGTCTTGAGCTCATAGCAAAGTGTCAAGCAACTGGGTGACTCTTTTACTTTATTCTGGCAGGAACCCTTGCAGAAACTTGAATAAATTGCACCCTTGTTTTTGTATTGCATAACAGAAGAAGAAATATGGACTGGCTTAGAAGCAAAAGGCTTCAGAGGAATATTCCTGGTCAAGGGACTGTCCTGGTTTCACTGAGACAGAATAACAGGCCAGCCACGGTCTGCAGGCCACTGGCAGCTTGGAGTCTGACAGAGCAGTTGACCCAAGTTGGCTACAAGTGTACCCCAGACCATAAATGTCATGCTCAGTATAAAGGGGGAAGCTTGCTGAGAATAAGAGAGTCTGGGGTCTCCCGATCTCGCTCATCTTCCTGAGGACTGCTTTCCTGTTTATCATGACTACTGTGCACACGCTGGGCTGAATCTAACTTTGTTTACTTTATGCTGGTGTTGGAATCATTTTGGCTGTTTCATTAAATCCATTTTCATTTCAGCCTTTAAGTCTCACCCTTTCCCAACCCCCTTTCTTGGCTGGTAAGGGTCACTGGGTGATAAAACAACTGCTGTAGTTTAGCCCCAGATACAGGCTAAACATAGACAGGGGCAAAATCCTGAGCAAATGTACCACAGGACCTGAAGGGGTAGATTGCTGATAGGAGATGGGAAAGGTGGGCAGAAGGGGAGCTGAAACCTCTTCTGTGAGGCCTGGGACTTTTCCCAACTCAGCCAGAGTACCCTTTCTGCAAATATTTCAGGGACTCAGGAAAATGTTGGGTGAAATCAGTTTGGCCCTTCACAAAAACCAGCTGAGGCAAGAGGTATGGAAGAGAAGGTGCTGCTCTCTTCAGCTCTGCCTTTTGCCATTGCCTGGCAGAGCACTGTCCAGATCCTTCTCGGTTCGTACCAGGATTTGGCTCTGTGGAAAGTGACATTTTGATAACGTTCTTAGTTTATTCTCTTCCAAGGGTCTGTTACAGCGCTCTACCCTCGTGCTGCTTCACTGGTTTAACTCCTGTATGAACTCTGAATCTCCAAATTATGAAACTGTAGACAACACAAAAGCAAGTTTATGAACCAGCAGCGGTATTTTGGCTGTTCCAGCAGACATGCATTTGGACCAGCAGCTAATCCTCTTAATAATCTCTCACCACCACTACTGATGCAAACAGTGCCTGTCTGAGACTCATAGTAGGATCTCTCGGGCTGTGCACTTCAGAGAGCCTGGAAAAACACAGTATTTTAATATGCTTAAATCCCATCCAGCTGAAAAGAGAGCTAGAGAGACATCCCGTGTCACCACGAGAGCTTGTCTGTTGACACAGCAGTGACTGTGCTGTATGAGTGCTCATCAGTACCTGTCTGGGGAGGTTTAGCAACAATTTCTAATTCATCTGAAAATATCTTTTATCTATTTTGGTGACTGATGCCTAACACAGAAGTCAAGGCAAAGGTTGAGGTTGACTTTGCTTGCCTAATGCAAACTTCCAACCATCCCCCTTGATTCTTGGCCCATGTCTCATCCCCCAGGCTGGAGATGCTTTTTTCAGGAATGTAGTAAGACTTGAAGCAGGGATGAGGGCCCTCTGGTTGGATGAGGCAGGTTGGCTTGGCTCTTGGTTTGAAGTCTGCAGTGAGGAGCAGCAATCACTGAGTCCAGGCAGAGCGCGCAAGTCCCAACTCGACCTCTGCACAGGGCCAAGCTGGGAGAAGAGAATCAGGAGGGAAGGGTTTTGGAAAGGAGTAAGTGGAGGCTGGAAGCAGCTCTCTGTCTCTGTTTGCAAATCTTGCCACTTCAGTCATCGGGTACCAAGTAGCTCTTCAGTGTCTGCTCCTCCCACTTCCTCACTCTGAGCCTGAGCTTAAAAATTACATCAGCCAGTTTTGCCTTCCTGGATCCTGCCAGGACTGCTAATGTCAGCAAGATGTCGTTCATGCCTTTCCACCAGGGTCTTGGGTATCTCCTCTGGAAGAAATGAGAGGACCCTTGGCAGGCATCACTCATTCTTTTTTTGATTCTCTCATTTGGCTCTTCTTTTGATACTTCCACCTGTGAAAGCAGTTTGAATGGTGTAGAGATTGGGTTCAGCCTGCAGCACTCCAGTGGGTGCTTGTCTATCACAGTGGCCAATATTTATAGGGTGATGGGCAATTCAGGGCACATATTACTCAGGTTTTCCATCCAGCTCCCTATAGAGAGCAGACTATGATGCTAAAGCTTCATCCTGTAGCTAGACAGTTTGAATATGGCCCTTCAACAACACTGTCTGGAAGGTGGGATGCTCCCTTCAGTCTCTGAAATAGGAAAGAAATTGTTGAGCTTCTCTACAGTGGCCTACGTACCAACCCCCTCCCCATCCAGAGCAGTAAAAGGGAGCAATCTGCACCTTTCACCTCAGCCGTCTGCTTTTCATTTTCTCTTTTAATCACAAGCAGATTTCAGCTATCACGTGTGAAAGTTTAGCAGACCCAAAGACCCCTGCAGAGGAGAAGATCCAAACTCAATGCCAAATTCATTTTGTGCCTGCTGATTTACCTGATCCCTGGTTTGAAAAAGGGGATTTGCTGGATGTTTTACCCCCACGGAGAGAAAGAGGGAAGATTTACACTCACAGGAAGGTAGTTAAGCTAATACCAGCAGTACTATAGACATTCTTCTCCTGCTTCGGGAACAAAAAAAACACCTTCTCTGTGGCAAAAAGAAACATAAACCACACAGAAAAATGTGGATGGTTACTGATTCACCCAGCTCAGCACCAGCTGACCTCTGCTTGTTTTCCTACACATTCTGCATTTGCACAGTACCTTGCACAGTGGAAAAAATAAAACTTCACTCCAGCTCTTACCAAGGGCTTAAAGCCCATCATCTGAAGGTGAGGGAGAAGCAGAGATGCATGCTGTCTGCATGGACAGGCATGCTCCAGGTGTGGATTCACATGGAGGCTTCTCACAGGTGAATTTATGAACCCAGAAAGTTTTTTCCAGATGGAGGATGCATGTGCACAGTCAGCGCAACCTTTAAGAGGCAGTGGGTGGCTTCTTGGAGTCATCTCTAACACAGGGAATGATGCAGAGCTTTCCAGACCAGCAGGAGCAGTTCTCCATGTGGGATAGTCTCTCCTGGAGTTGTTTCCATCACCCCTTGAACTGCTCAGTCCATCAAGTTGGAATGGGGTGAAGAGTAGATGGTAGGACAGGTCTGCTCTGAATCAGGTGAGACACTGGCACAGGTTGCCCAGAGAGGTGGGGGAAGCCCCATCCTTGGAAGTTTTGAAGCCCAGGCTGGATGGGGCTGTGAGCAACCTGCTCTAGTGGGAGGTGTCCCTGCCCATGGCAGGGGGGTTGGAACCAGATGATCTTTAAGGTCCTTTCCAACCCTGACAGTTCTATGATTCTATGTGCCAAAAGACAGTGGGGAAGTTAAAGAAGCAGGGAGCAAATTCCTCAACACCCAAGGGAGAAAATTATACACTCAACCTCCTCTCTGAAATGTTTATACACATTGGGATCTATGTTCAGTTACAGGGCCACGATCTCATTGCAACTGGTAGTAATTGCAGATGCAGAACCAAAGGGATTGAAACAGGCAGATATGAACTTACCACTGGTGTAGACAGGAAGGATTATTGTAGGAAGTTGAAATGTCATTGGGGAGGGGGGAATTCTTGCTGAATTCACTGCTCTGGCTAATGAAAGTGCTGAGACAGCATGTCAGTTGTTGTCAATCTTACAGTAGTCCATCAGCAACAGTCCTGTGTGATGTGCATTTCCCAGATCAGCACCTCCCCTACGCACAATGGCATTCGTGAAAACTGTGTTTGCTTGCTCTTCTGCAAAGACAAGATAAATGGCTTGTCTGCAACAAAACCGCTTTGTCACCTGCTGACACGATGGTCCTGAGGGGACACTGCTTCAGGAAAACAATCCGCAGTTCACTGGAGAGGAAGGATGCTGCAGAGACCTGAATGACAGTTATCACCATGAGCCATCCACCCTGGAGGCTGCACCACTGGCAGGGGTTCTGCCTTGCAGCAGGCATTGCCCCTGCAGAAGAGACTCTCTGGTTTGTCTCCTTGGCTCAGACTCACACTTTCCTAAATAACTTTCCATTGCAATGGTCAGTTGGTCAGCAGCAATAGCCACCTGAGGAGCAGCAGTCCCCTATCACTTTACAGAAAAGTGCTCAAAAGTAGCTGTGCCTTCTGGACCCACCCGAGTTCTTTCAGAGGGCCATACGCCCCAAACCACTTGCTCGAATTGCTGCACTCTTGACCCACTAATTCCCAAATTAGATACACAGGAAGCACAGCAATTTTCCAGAGGATCCATGTCTGCGAGTGTTGTTCAAAGACATTTGCGAGTGGCACCTCTCTGGACCCATGCTAGTGTGGGACCATGGCCCAACCAAACATGCAAAGAACCTTAAGTTCATTTCCCTTCGTGTCTCCCCATGCTCACCACACTGTAAATATTGTGCTTATATCCTGTAGATATTATAAACCTGGGGCTTTGTTCTTCTACATTAATATTTTCCTTTACAAGGACAAACAGAATAAGCAGGTTTCTAACACGCTGGAAATGCTAGGGAATAGTCAGTGCTCAAAATAACAGTCCTCTTGTGTTTAGTGCCAACCATCCAAAACTCTCACTGATGCTGGGGAGCTCTGATGCTGGAAGAGGGCAAAAGCAGGGGACCCGTGTGACATCAAACTTAAGCTCTTCAGAAGACCATCTGCAAACTGCAAATACAGCAAAGATACAGACATTTGAGTGGGATATTGAGAGATGGAGATGTGATACCAGATACCTTCCACCTACGAGGTCATTCAGTAAAGATGTTATCAGCAGATTAGAGCATCTTATGTACATAGAAAAGGGCTGGCCAGAAACTGCCAGTGTCCAGCTGCCAGACAGCCATGTTCTGCCAGTTATGATATGGCAACGACAAGCCCCTGTTGCATGCTTTGCCATTGCTGGACAGAGTAAAGGGAGTAACGAACTTGCTGTTGAGTGCTAGAAAGGTTTAGGCTCCTTGGGTGATGGGAAAGGCATATTCTGGAGAAAAAAGGTGACATCACAACACACTAATATTTGTGAACACTAAAGCAGAACAAAAATTGAAGTTTGGACCTCAAAGTAGGAATCTCAGGAGGCAGACTAAACCTGCCAAAAATGCCAGTGTAAAGCCCCCGTCTGGTGTTAAACTCTTCCCAAGCAAGGAGGCAATAAACTTGCCAGACACTGTCACTTGAGCTGGGGATGGAGAAGGAGACAGAAGAGGCCCGCAGATGAAGGCTAGGGCTGGTGAGCACCTTGCTGGCCAAAGGAAGCCTTCCCTCAAACCTCATTGAAATGTGAATTCTACCACTGTGCAAGACTTGAAACCTGAATGTTTCCTGACGTCCCACACTGCTATTAAAAATAAACCGAAAAGTTTTCCAACAAAGCAGCACATTTTGCATATGCCAGGAAGAAAATGAATTAAAAATGCATATCTTTGTTTCTTCCTGACAGTATCCCATTGATGCAAAGCAGTGAGTGAAGTAGAGCAACAATCAGTGCTCTGCAAAGAGTTGCCCATAACCATGTACGGAGGAGGTTTTGTTCCCTACCCTTGGACCATGCTCACTAATAATCTGGATTTCCATGCACATCTCCCTCCCCACCATGGGGCAAGCTCAAGGCCTATTTGCATGCAATGAGTCTTGAAGGGAGTAAGCTCTTTAAACCATGTCTGACACTGTGGAAAAATCAGGAAACTTTAATTAAGGGAGCAAAAACAAAAAACCACCCACAAGGCATTTTTGTATTTACTTTCACTAAGTGCAAAACCGAACTTCATAGGAATTTCATCCCACAGGAATTTCCAATATTTTAGTATCTGCTTCCGTTATGACTTGGGACAAAAATGTTGAAATATGAAAGCATTTTCATAGAATGAAGTGTTCTGGGAAGTGATATTTTCTATGTCATTTTGATGTGTTTGACTTGAACTTGCACCTGGCTGAGCTACTGAGAGGTCACCATACAAGTGCCTTGTGGTCCCAGGGTCTTTTATAGACCAGCCTTGGAACATCTGAGATTTCCCACCCAAAATACATCACCAGGTCCCACAGCACAACACAGAAATGCAACAAGGCAGAAGGCAGTAGCTCATCACGGGGTATGTAGTCCAGCTAATGGGTTGGTCTGTCTAAGAGAATGGGCCATCAGATCTCCTCGTGTGAGCTGAGTGTACATAAAATTTGAACACAGCTGAACCCAAATGTTTCATTTCAGCATTGCTGGCTTTGTTCATTTTTTAGCATAAAAGATGGGCAATTCTCAGCCAGCTGTGACAGTGTACTGGTCTGTCAGCAGTCCAGAAACATCCCCACTTTAAACTGCATAGCAGAACTGCACCCCTGCTGTCTTTTCCATGACACAGATGGGCAGGAAAGAGGGACTGTGGTGGCCAACACTGGGAATGTCTGTCCACACCAGCATGGCCTTGGCCTGGATCCGTTTTGGGCGCTGGATGTGTTCATCTCTTCCCTCCATCACCATCTTCAAGAGATCAAGCTTCTAGTTCAAGCTTGTCATTTAAGCTCTCTCACTAAATCTGTCCTGGTTTTGTGATCATTTGTCCTAGTCCTGCCTCACAGAGTTTTCCAGAGGAAATCAGGGTCGTGGAGCAGAGCAGCCAGTGGGGTCACCAGGAAGAAAGTCACCTCTGGAGAAAAGAGAAAAAAAACCCATCATTCTCAACACAGAGCTGTCACAAAAAATCGCAGCAGTACAAGCAAGGGCTTTTGTGCTTCTCTCCGTTGGCCAGTTTCAGCATCACATTTCGTATCACCTGGCAAAAAAGCATGGCAGAACTGATTGTGAGTTTGAGTTTTTCAAACATGTCTGGCCTAAGAACTGCTATTGTACAATTTCCACGTCTGGTACTTTCGCACGTATTGTTTTGTGTTCTACAACTATTGCCTTTCTGGGAATTCAGGTGACCTGTGGCTTGTGCAGGAATTTCCTTGCTGAACTTCATTCTTCCAGACATTTTTGGTATAAAGAAAAATAAGCCCCAGTCCACATACCCCCCTCCTTTTTACCTTTGAAACCTCAGTTTCTCCTGGAGCAAGCATGGATCAGGAGCTGGCCAGGACCACACACGGCTCTTCTACTATCCCAGCCTGATGAACAAGAGGGGGATGGAGGAGACAACCAGTACACTGTGCAGAAAGGAAGAAGTTGAAATCCATGCATCAACAGGAAAGGACTGTGAAGCCCTTACTCAGATCAAAAAACCTATGAAAAGGAGCAGAGCTTTTGACAGAATAAGGACAGAGGCCTATGATCGACATCCTAGAGCTGTGCATGAGGGATTCCTCCAGACAGGAGCCCTATTTTGGGCAGACTGTGCAGGCTGGCATGCCCATTGCTTCCTCTCAGACCCCTTGCAGGTCCTTTCATGGGCCAAACTCTTATGGGCAAGCCACGGACAAAGATGAGCTTCTCATTGCCATCTCAGCCCCAAGGCTGGTCCAAGCACCTTAAAGAACTCCTTGTGGGGTGGGGGCTGTCTCTGGAGGCTGGCTAGAAATAACTAAGTGTTGCATTCCTGTGGATTTCTCAGCAGGCCAAGCAATCACACCCTGCTGAGTTAGGATCACAACCACTTGTTTACTGTGGACTTACACTTTGATTTAATGGAAGGCTTGATTTCCACTGTAACTTATAAGTCAGCATGTCACAAGCTGCAAGAATGCATCTAGCCAAAGTCTGGAAATGATATATTGGACAGAGGTCTTGCAGAACAGGATTGTTTTGTTCCAAAGGCAGGTCTTCACCCAGCAA
The DNA here is from genome assembly GCA_025345505.1 of Todiramphus chloris collaris. Taxonomy (NCBI): domain Eukaryota; kingdom Metazoa; phylum Chordata; class Aves; order Coraciiformes; family Alcedinidae; genus Todiramphus; species Todiramphus chloris. The sequence goes on from JANVCC010000035.1 coordinate 35,599,494, forward strand.
AAGGCGTTGCCAGCAAAGGCAGCTCCTTCCTGGAGCCCAGAGCCCTCTGTCCTTCTCTGCAGCAAGCACTTTCTCTACTTACAAACAAGTCTGGTTCTTCCCAGTATCTTCAGGGTGTAGGAAGATTTTTGATACACAGTCTCCATGGCCACAAACACGCTATTCATGTTGTGGACTTAATAAACAAAGAGAACTTGTTATGTTTTCCATCAGAACATTTCCACCAAGATATGACACATTCTCAGGTCCAATCAGTGGAAGAGTTTACTTAAGAAAAGACTGGGAAAGAAGTCTGTTGTAGCAATTATCAGCTGATATTAATTGGGAAGGGGTCTTTATCTCCTGTAATGCTATGCTAATTTAAACCAGATCATATTTCCTTGGACACCGTGGTGGCAGGCTCAGATTGTTACATGAACCAGGACTGTTCCTAAGAGCAGATTCCACCTGCCCAGACCTAAATCCTAGAAATGATGTAAATTGGCTAGAAATCACCTGCTAGTTTCAACTGGTCCCACTGCTGTGAGGTCTGCCCATTCAGTTCTCCGATGCCAAGGCCAGGACTTCACCTCTTTTTCCTTGCAGTAGAGCCAAGAACACTCAGTCCTCCACACTGCAAAAGGCTGAAGTATGTGGCTTTATTTCCAGTCAGCCAAGAATCAAGAAAATCACAAACCCTCAACCTTTCAGTAACCTTGAAAAAAACCTAAGTTGAGACAGATACTGTCATTTTGCATCACTGCAAATTCATCTTACAGCTGCCCAGTAGGAACTGATGAGGAGTCACCCCATGTGGGGAGTAATTTGCTGGTGTCAGGGCAGTAGAAAAGATTACTTCTCAGTCCTGCAGGAGCATGAAGAAATATATTTGTGGCATTGGTTTCAGGGGTTTTGTCTCCAAAACACTCTTTATCTATCTCAATTTGCTTGAGATATAGGGAGTGAGTGAAGACACCAGAGCGAAACAATGCTTTTCAAAATATGTGATTTCTCAGGACTGTAGGAATCAGGATTTCCAGATGCAAAGGTCCCTCACAACCTCCAGCACAAGATGTTCAAACACACACAGACAGGGACAGTAACAGCAGCCTGAGCAATCCTGCCTGCTGGCTGCCAGTCCCAGCTTCAGGTGGGGGTCTCCTTGTGCCCAGTCATGCAAAGAAGGGTAATATGTTGGCTGACAAATCAGGTAAAATCACTCTCATGATCTGCTCTTTAGCTACACTTTCCCAGCATAATTTTACATCTCACCTTTTTTACTCTCTCCCTAACTAATTTGTTAACTACACAGTTGTTTCCTATTTCTTCTCCTAGACTTACTTCAGCCTTTCTTCCAAGGTTGCTGAGTGCTGCCTTTGATGCTCCATGCTAAATTAATTCTTTCCCTGGAGTCCTATAGGGAACTAGAAAAAAATATTTCCTCATACTGTTTTTTGGTATTGCCACTCTTCAGTGCCACCATCGTAGGGAGGGTCAGCCTGAAATGAGGAACATCACATTTGCAGAGGCAGCGTTGGGAAGCAAGAGCAGTATAGATGGAGGAGGAATGGGAAGACCTCACAGACACGCTGCCCAATGATTGAAGGTAGCACCAATATCGCCCAGCAGCAACATCTAGAGTTCAGCAGCATCATTTGTAAGAAAACTCTATTTCCCTTGTATTTGTTACCTCTGAGTTCAGATATGTTGGAGATGGTCACAGAATTACAGCTAAACAGAACAGAACATCCTCCAATAACTTTAAAAGTGGAGTCTTTTGGCTCAACTATCTTGTTACCTGTCACATCTTCCTGTATCATCTGCAAAGCTGTGAGTCTATATACAATAGCATCTAGCCACAAGTGGGTTTGCTCTCTCTGCATCTTCAAAAATGAAATAAAAAAATAAATTCCCAGCGCAGGCACAGAAGCACCAGAATTAATTTTCCGGCAGATGCAAGAGAACGTCAGCTAATGGAGGAAATTAAATGTTTAAGGAAATTATAGAACGAAAATACAAACTCTTGAACAGGAGCCAAAAAACACAAATTCCATCATTTATCAAAAAAAACTCCAAAATGATCTTGAAACGGTGTGGAGACGGCGGAATGAAAGGCTATATTCAGGCAGCAGCACTGTTTAGCTTACTTTTTGGACCTTTTCCCTTTATTGATGCTGTTTGGAGGCCCTCATTCCAAAACCTCTAATGCCGTCGTGTTCTAGGATGAGTTACTAAAAGCAACCATTCTTCTGCATATGAAAACATTCGATTATTTGCATGTTTGGTGTCTTTAATGCCTCTTTTGTGCCTCTGTTTTTGCGGAGTGGGGGGAGGCAGATGAGGGATCTTGGATTTCAGCAGTATTCTGATATAAACTTCCTCTGAGAGAGGGAAAGCAAAGAAGAAAAAGTCTTTGCAAGCCTGAAATGGAGTTGAGGAGGACTGGCTTTCTTGATTTACTTGAAGGCACTGATGAAGGTGTTTATTCAGGACGTGTGGAGTCCAGCCAGCCCTTAAATAAAGACTCAGCTCTGAAGTTCCAGTATTACCTTGTGTTCCTTGAGCCATGTGACAAAAAATGCCCAATCTGAACCATCCCAAACTGTTGCTGTAGTGACACGAATACTGATGCAGTGCACAAGACATATGAAGGGCTCAGAAAGCTGTTCCAGAAGCATCTCCACACAGAAAGGGGTGAGAGTATGCAGTGCTAGACAAGTGTTTTGGTGCAGAAAACATCCTGGCAGGTCACAGCAATCAAGTCCAAGCCTCCATGTGGTCATCTTGGCCCTCTCTTGCATGGGCTAGAACATTACAAGAAAGCTAGAGGCACCTGGCCAGCTGTAGACATGTTACCAACATTAGGAAATACTTTACATACTGTCCAACTGCTCTGTGAAACTCACTGCTACAAGGCAGTACCAAGACTCTGGGTATAAGCAGATCAAGGCTTGTTCCCCAGCGTGTCAGATGATGTTGAAATAGTGGCTGGTGCTGGGAGAGATCCTACCCCCGGTAAACACTCGGGTTAAATCCCAGGTAAAGCTGCTGCTGAGCTCTGCTGTGCAATTGTAAAGGGCTACGAGCTCCCAAATGGCCAGTGGCCACAGCTCATTGGAGAAGTAGTAATTCATTATGCCATGGTAATTCAATTGCTTGTGATCTTCTTCCCATAACCAACAAATCTAGCTGGAATCCAAAAGAGAATTCCTTGCATTTATGGCTAACAAGATTAGCTGCTCATAAGAGCCAATATTACACAAACAAAAAATACGAGGTTTGGAAGAAATAGAACTCCTCAGGGTTTAAAGCAGTGAATGGGGATTAGGAAGAAATTTCTCTGAGGTTCAGTTATTCATAATCTCTAGCGGCTTGTTACATCTCCTGCCAGAGCCTGTAGGCTTTGACCAAGAAGTACTGGCCTAGACAAAGCACTCTCCTGCTTCGCTGGAGGCAGGCATGGGTCTGCAGAGGACAGCTGAAGGACAAGCCCTTGTCCCCCCGAATCCCACAGTGGTCCTCCATCACTTAACACCATCTCCCTGCATCCCATTTTTGACTCGGCAGCGTTCGGCACCGAAGCTCAGGATTTCCCCGCCAAGGTGTTCCCACAGCTCTAAGCCCCCCTGGTTTTTCTCAGTCCCCCAGAGTTGCTGGTTTAACACTGATTTTATTGGAGCTTTTATTATTGGCGACTCAAGAGCCCAGCTTTGCTTTCCCGGGCCAGCAGCACCATCTACAGCTCCGACATGTGCACAGGAACCTCCCTCCCACCGCCTTCCACACACAGCTGAGACCCAAAAAAAAAGGAGACAAAAGTAGTTTTACACGTGTTAAGGTGGAAAAGAGAGAGTGGCAGACTGAATGAACACCTCTGGGAATAGAACAGCCAATATAGGGTCATAGACAGCTGGTGTGTTGTACTGAAAGGAGGGAGGGAGGCTTTGTATGGTTAGAGACAAAAAGGATGTGAGTTGTAGCTAACCCCTGTTCTCTTCTGTTATCTCCTCCTCAGATAGCACTCTTATCTGTTTGGAGAAGAAAGCTCTTCAGCCAGGGGGTATATGAGCCTTGTGTACTGCTTCCACCATGTAAAACGGAGCAAACAACTTGGACAGAGTTCTAAAAGCAGCTGGTGACAGAGCCAGGACCAAAGCCTGCTTACAGTTTCCCAGACAACAGCTGGGTCATTGCTACTTTCCCAGAGGCAAACAAAGAGGGTCACTGCCTTCAGTGTCCTAAAAACATCCACCCAGTTCAGAGCAAGTAGGGCCATAGCACAGTCTTTTCATGCACCTTGACATGCAGTGGTTTCCGAGGGCCAGTTACAGGGCAAACTTAACAACATGCAGCAGAAAACCATGTGAAATCACTCCAATGTGCCACTGGAAGAGAGCAGGAGAAGCCCAGGGCATAGCCTCTTGCAGCTCTCTGCAATAGGAAGGAATCTGTAAGATAAAGTTCTGAGATAATGCTGGCAAGCAGAGCGTGTTCCACGCTCACAGAGGTGAGCAAATGTGTAAAAACCACAACTTCCCTCTGTCTTCTGGTCTAGGGAAAACCCCTTCCTAGTGACCCATCACTTTAAACTCAGTAGGCTGGCCTTTGAAGGACTCAGCTGGATAGGGGCTGGGGTACCCTAAAACTGAGTATGGGGTAGGGTGCTGGCTTCCCCAAAGTGATCTGGAAACATCATACCCTGAAAAAATGGGTTAGCCAAAGCACTGAGGTTTGTACAGGAAGGGACAGTCCTGGATGGCCCCACTGCTGCATCCCAGCACTGAGGCCATAACAGCAGCTGCACACATCTGCATCACGATAGTGACAGAAAGGCAGGAGGAAAAGCTGGGTGCACCAAAAAATGGAACAAAATCCTAATCTATCCTGGCTGGTTTTGCAACAAATCTTTGTTTTGCTTTGCTCTTACAGGAGCCATTAAGCAGTGAACTCAAGGGAACAGAGAGATTTTTCTCTCGTCTCTTCCTTCCTCTCCAGAAATTATGAGATGCTGTAATGACAGCAGCTGAGCTTGACTCCATCAGCACTCGTTAGATGAAGCTCTCTGAAACACAGATTGTACCTTGTGGCTACATCCACACTAGTAACCTAGATGAGACCAAGACACACTCCTTAGTCCCATGGACGTCCCACCAGATGCTGGGGCACAGCAAAGCCACATGGGCCAGCAACTGCTTTCTGAATGGACAGTTTGGATGGAACCCTCTGCCACTCCTGAGGAACTGCTTTAGACACTTTGGGGAAAGCCGTAGGACACTGCAGAGCCAGGTACCCAGGAGAAGCAACCAGGTCCCACAGCTGCAAATACAAAGCAAAAGTTCCTGGCAGGAGGGAGCAGAGATTTTCCAGGAGATGCTGAAGTCCCAGGACAATGTGTGTTTGATCTTGCTCACTCTGAGTAACAAGGGACTGTATGGAAATAAATCAGCATATTAATGGAGATGCTAATTGCAGCTGATAGACTAAAATCTGCACATTCCTTTTAATTATGAATTCTATGGCCCCATTTGAACCACACTTAGAACAATTCATGAGAGCAACTGTTATGCTAAAGATCAACCATCCTTTCACTGGTTTTGTTGGTTAGAATAAAATATAAAAGCTGATAACAGCACAGATCCCAATCCCTATATCACAGCATAATCTAGACTACCTCCCTTATAATGAAGGAGCCATTATGGGTAATTGAGGTCCAAGAAAGCTCCAAGGGTTTCTGTCTTGGGTCACAGCTCAAACCTGAAGATAACTTAATTGTGGCAAAGCCCAGAGCCTTTAGATCATCTTAATTTGGGATATTGTTCTACTCATAATAGAAAGGCTCAGAGACTAGATCCCCGCATGCACATACTTCCTTCTATATTCAACTTAACTTATGGTGTGTTGTCATATAAAGAGCTGTTAAGCGGGGCGTTAATCTTCTTTAAGAGGGAAGCTGTAGCAGCACTGGAGTATGAACAGGCTTATGCACTTGAATCAGCTAAGTCACATCTCAAGGTGGGAAGTTATAGCACTGCTGGTGTTACCATATGAAAAGACATGTTTTCTGATACATTAGATCTGCACGTGTAGGAAACTTGCTCTTCAGTTTTGTGATATGCAGGTAGGCACAGAGCTTGGCTTTGTTTCTTTGGCAGAAACCTTATGGCTGGTTGAAACATCTAGGTGGGACTGGAGAATCCACAAAGGTGCCAGGACAGCGGTCCTGGGTGACACTGGTGTAGGTAGATGAGGCACAGCCCTGGGGGGACAGGAGAAGAGAAAGGCTAGAGGGCAAAAGAAGTGCTGGGTATGGCTCTGGATTCCCCACCACCAGTTTAATTTCCTCCAAGAACTCTTTGTCGGGATGTTTCAGATTATTATGGGAGTTCGCATCGCCTTAGAGCAGAGGATTTCAAAAACCTGCTTTGAGTTATCATTCCCCCTCCACTCCCTGGGGCTGTGATGCATCCCATCCTAAACAAAGATGCTGAGCAGGATGAATCCCTCTCTGGAAATGCCTTTCCCTTCATAGTGACCAGGTAAGAGGTAAGACAACTAACTCTAGTCAAGCACGTACCCCACTTTTAAAAAACTACATCGAGCAAGATTAAACCCCACCTCATCCTCTGTGAGCACGGAAGGACCGTCTAAAAGAGATGTCAAAGGAGGCAGAATGTATCAAATTCTGGGTGAAGGGACAAGCCCACGGAAGCTTATGGCACCAGGTAGGGTCTTTAGCAGTAAGCCCCAGGTCCAGAAGCCCTTACACAGCTGTAGGAAGATACACATACCACTTGACTCCAACAGAGATTAGCAGGTTTCTCCATGCTTCAGCTTCAACACGGGCTGAGAAGCACCTGGTTCCTAGCCTCTCACCAAAAAAAAACTTCAGCTGCTAAAATAAATTTTAAGCAGAAGGACCTCACCTCCAACCATGGCTTTAAGAGCTTTCCCTGTGACAGGCATGGCTGGAGAACAGGCTCCCTCCCACACTCAGCTCATCATTTTCCCCAACCCCAACAGCTCAGGACCTCCTCACAATAGAGATGTACCCTGAGCAATGCACCAGCAAAGCATGGGCTGAGTTCCCTCAGCAAGCACCTGGTGATTTAACTGGAAAAGCATGTTGTAAAGTAGCAAATAAGTGGGTCAAAAGTAAGTGGTAGGCTTTATAGAGTTGTTATATTTATTCTGCTGAATTATGTTGGTGCCAGATTCAGGAGGAAGGGGGAAGGAGAAGTTCAATTCACGTAGTGAAAGCTGGCTCCGCTGTAAACATGCTTTCAAGCTTTGTTATAAGAGAGGGTGGCAAGGTGGGTTACTGCACCAGCTTGTCCATCTTGCTGAACTGAACATATTTCAGTTCATAGCCACGCACTGATTCCAGCTCTCACTAGTTTAAAATGCACTTTGACACGTGGGTCTGCTCCTCAAGCTACAAGCTCTGCAGTCCAGTAGACAGGTGAGAGACTGAGCTGATGAAGAACAATAAAAACTTGAAGAGACCACAGTAGGGAAGAAAGGCTCAAAAAAATGCACAGTAAAAAGTCCAGACTGATTATTTCTTTAGTCTCTAGGAGTTTTTAGGCACATCTGGAAATTTTCTGAACCATGATAGAAGTTTAAACAAAAAGGCAATCTCTGTTGAAACAAAATCCCCACTAGTGTGCCCGGCCCTCTCTTGGGGGAGGGCTTCAGAGAGGGACCAAGGCATGTGCTGCGGGTGCTGGTTGCATCCCAGTTGCAATGATGGGAAATGCACACATGAGAAGAGGGCACTTGTTTAAAACTTTGCACTTTAAAATAGTCATGGGTTGTCAGTTTTGGATTCCTCAAAGCCACAGACCTGGCCAGGTGCTGTTTATCATGTTTATCAGTATAAACAGCCAAGGGTGATGGATTGTACTGCAGGATATTCTAGCTCTTAAGATGAAAGACAGTTTAGTTTCTATCTGCTTGTATGTCTACCCCATGTGGTGATTATCTTTACAATGAAAATCAGGCTTCCCTCCATATTGCTGTCGTGTGACCACAGACAAACTGGGGGGAGCACAGGAATGATGCTATGTGAACACATCTACATCCTATCCACCACTGCTGAACGCAGAAGCACCAGCGTACAGAACATCAGCCACACAAACCTTTGCTGGCAAAACTTTTCTAATGACTACTGCTAAGCACTACTTACTGCAAGAGTAAGCACCATAAACAAGCTCCCATTTACTGCAGAAGCAGAGCTTTTAACCAATGTCACTATGCAGCACACACACCAAAAAAGTAATCAGAGCTAAAGATCCTAAAAAGCTTAGTCAGGGCCAAGTGTACACAGCAAAGCACCATGGGATTTTAGTTCCGTTTACTCTTGTCCCAAAGAGGTATAGAAGCAAGTGCCTAAATTATAGCACAGGCCAAAAGAAATATGACAAAAATATGTGAAAGTCAATGGAAACACATTGGGGGTTGAAGGGCTAAGGGCCCAACATCGGCTGCTCCTTAAGAAATGGTTTCTTCTGTTTTCAAACGTGCTACAGAAACAGCCAAAGAAAACCTGTGGGTTTTCATAAAGAAACCCAATGAGAAGCAAACGTCTCGCCTCTTCTCAATGCTCTCACATGAGAAGAATTTTGCATTCAAAGCCTTGTGATCAATTTTTCAAGTCAGGTGCCTCCTTCATCCTTGGACTGGCCGATCTCCAGCCAGGCTGCCCAGTGTCAGGCCGGCCAGGCATTTGTGCCCTGTCTTGTATAAACAAACCCTAGGTGAAAGTTCAAAAAAAAGAAGCTGCTGCTCAAGCATGGGGGAAAATGGGAATCTGCTGAGCCATAAACTAGTCCTAGTTCCTTGGTTCTCCTGGCCAGGTTCAATGGACAAGAGGCATCATGGGCTGTCCTGGAGCTGTACACCCACAGATCACCTTGCTGTGGGTTCTCATGCAACATGCACGGACACGGGTGCTCGTTGCTTTCTCCTGGGTGGGTCTTCTCATTCTTTGAGCACCCAGATTCTATAACAAATCTCCTTGATCAGATCCGCCAGTTGCATTCAGACAGTGGGTTTATAGCAACAGATACACCTCTGCATCTTCAGAGAAGTCCCAGCAGCTATGAGACATGAAGATTTGGCTCTGTACTTTTTTGTGGCTCATTAGATGCCATCAGTGACACAGAAACACACCTCAACAGTCTGGTCATGTGGGCTGCCTGATGAGGTGTGTTGCCATTGACCTGGCAGCGAAGAGGACCAACTCCTCACATCATCATTACAGATCCAAAGTCTGTGAGCAAAACTCAGTGAGTGGTGAAGAAGAGTTGCTCAGTGTCCAGCTGGGGACACCCCCTGCCAGGTCTTGACAGCCGTACACTCTCTGCAGTGCAGACAAACCAAGGCCTTGGGATTTAAAAAGGAAAAGCTCCACTGTAAAGCACATAAGTTACACCAGTCTGTGTGTCTGTGAGATGTGATGATGGAGGTCAGGCCAAAGATGCTCTGGAGCAGTGCATTAGCAGGCAAACCATGTGGAAACAAAGAAAAATAGTGCCAGGATTCCTGGGAGTGTTGGCTTTCTAGAGAAAAAGCCCACAACATTCAGACCAGTGTGGAAGTACAAGTGTATATAACAGACTGAGGATGGATGGAGTAGAAGAAACAAAAACACAATTAGTTTTACTGTCTCACTGTGATGAAAAGCATGTGAATTGAGGGGCACATTGGAGAATGATGTCCAAAGGAATGCAAAGGCTGATGAGTCTGATGAGCACCAAGACTCTAGCAACTGGAAGAATAAAAAGAAATATAATTGTTTGGGGTTTACTTGCTTTTGTTTTTTCTCTCACTTGAAACCAAGGAATGGAAGACAGAGTAGAGACTTCTGCTCCACGGGAAAGAGCTTTGGCATCTGAATACAAACTGGGAAGTACAAGTGCTTCCTGGCTCAAAAAAGAGCTCTTTGAAGGACCCAAGATTTTCAGGAGGAATTACTGAGGGCAGCAGAGCTAAACCTCCAAGCAGCAAAGCCAGCAGAAGTGTTCAGGGAAAGGATGCAATTGGTAACCACTTGGGTTGAGCAGATACCCAGCTTCAAGCAAAGGGAGGGTGGCAATCAGGACCAAGAGATGAATGGGGAGATCATCTATTGCAGGGCAGTGAAGTAAGAAAGAAAAAAAAAGTACTTAAATTTTGGACAACAGCACAAGAAGAAAGAAGCTTACCAGTCCCTCCTTGGCAGAAGTCAGGCAAGAAAAAAAACAGTTTTGGTGACTGAGGCTTTGGGGCTCTCCGGTGTAATGGCAGGCGTTGGAGCAGGTCTCAAGGTTGGGTGGGATTAAAGGATTTTTCCCTCCAGTCCTCTCCTCTCCGTGTGAAGATGTCTTTACTTTGAGACAAAGAGGAGTTAAGGGAGAGGCAATTCTGAACTGTGGTTCTGGAGTTGTTCTGTCTACCCCATGGAAGGGAGCAGAGTGGGACAGGCTGACTTGATGTCCCCAGCACACTGGGCAGTCAGGGAAGAGACTGCACCCTACAGAAAATGTAAACTTGAAGCATCTGAAGGCTGACAGCTCTCTGAACATATACTCAGAAATAATTCCCAAAGAGGTGTCACAGAGACAGTCAGGAACCAGCAAAGGATGTCCTAAGCAAGAGGCCAGCCTTAAATTACTCCAACAGTGCAGAGCAGCCAAGGATCAGAGGGGGGAAGAGGCATAAGGACAGCTCAGTGCACAGGCAGCAGCCTCCAGGGCCTCAGGCAAGGATGAGGAACATCCCCATGAATGGGTCCAGTCTGTGGGCTTCACACATGTGGACCCACGTTAACTCTCCACCACAGCAAACATGAGACATGAGCACAGTTAACACAAATTGCTCTGCTCCTCAGGTACCCACTGATAACCACTTAAGGAGCTGATAATGGTTCCTATTGCTCAGCTAGCTGCTTCCTCACCTTCTTGGACATGTCTGCTTCAGGAAACCTCCCAAACCATTCAACAGCACACAGGGCCAAAATAGCAGGTGCCAATTTCTCTGGCATCCCTCAGCAAACAGCATCACACTGCAGAGGAGCAGCAGCATTACTGTGGTCATCGTAAGCAAGGGCGCAACTGTGCCTTTCACCCGTATGCTTCTCATGGCACAGCAGCTGCAGCACATCAGACTGAGGACCACAGTCCCTGGCATCACTCAGCCACTTGCTGGCAAGGAGCATTTTAAAGCATATTCAGCTTTTTTATTTGACCACGGTTTGCTCTGCAAGTTACAGTATAAAGGTTTTTGTTTGTCCCTGTTGTTGCGATGTTTATTCCCCAAACTCTTTTAATAGTGGTCTTTTGACAAAGTGTTTCCCCAGCAGTGAGAACTACACATACAGCACAAAGCAAACACTTGCAAGATAAACATCCTTTACAGCCCGTTCTGGTCCTAACCCCTCAAAGATCACCACTGCCTCCCTTGGAGCAATTCAGCACAACTTAATCAAAGTTAAAAATGATACAGTGTGATTTTATTTTTTGTACTTGCTCAGCGAGCTTTTATTGGCAGCTGCTGCCAGGATCTGGGACTCCGCCAAATTCCCTGGTTATATTGCTCCAGTGTGGACAAACAAAGAAAGCCTATTTAAAGTTTCCTGGACACAAATAAGGCAAAAACATTAAAAAAAAAGACAATGTGTAATTATTTGTTTCCTTTATGAAAGGCCTCCTTTGGAGTCCTTTGAAATTGGTTCTGGTTTCCACCTATGAAAGTCACCCAAGTGAATTATTGAAGAGTAACAGGAATTCCTGAACCAGAATGTTACAACCAGAGGCACAAAATCCAGGAGAAAAAAGGGCCACCTACCTTTGCCTTTCATATTACACTTCCTAAGCCAAGACAACAACTTAAGCTCCTTGCCTTTCTCAGTAGCATTTGCTGCTTCTAATCACAACCAGAATCATTTTGCATTTACATCAAGCACAATTATCTTAAGAATTTTATATTAATTAAATATGAAGGCCCCCATCTACAATGCTTGCCTTTAGGTGCACATGTTGATCTCCCAACCTTTGGTGTTTCTGCATCAGGGCTGCCACCTTCTTGTGCTGTTTTGCAGGCAATCATTGCTCACATGTGACACCAAGGCTTGCCACCTTGTTAAGGTCACTGACATTGCACTGGATCCTTCAATGGTTAAAAAGTCAGAATCACACATGGCATTGCTGAATGCTCAGTCTGAAAGTCATCCTTTCTCACAGAGCAGCCTCTCATCCCATATCCTGTATCAGAGGGAGAGAGGACAGGAGAGAGGGAGAAGGACATAGAGAGGAGGGAAAGGGAGAGGAACATCTACCCCTATTTGAAAAGCCCAGTTGGCAGTATTTTGGAGTCAAAGTGCCTCCTGTCAACAGCACATACAATGTGCTTTTGAAAAAGCAGAAGAGTACATGCGGTTCCTTGGCAATGGGGAATAACAGTCAATATACAGACAAACAGGTTTTAAAGCATATGTTTTTTGAACTGCCAAGAAACTGCAGCTTGTCACTCCTTTTTCAGGTCGCCTTCCAATTTATTATGCAGTTGGTCACTTGTTGGTGTCTCCAGTCCCAAGTCATAACAAGCATAAGAAAAAAAAACAAAACAAAAATCCCACACACACTTTCTCCCAGCAGAAAAGTCTGCCAGAAAAAAAAAAAACAAAAAACCAGCTAAAATAATGCTTCTTGCTTCTTCACCAGTAGCTGCAAAAAGATTAGGGAGGAAATAAAATCCCCATTTTGCTTCTCCCTCTCACTCAGCAAGTTTTTGTCTGAGAGAGACCCTTAAAATTAATTTAAGAAGCTTGAAAATTCCAAGTCTAAGTAAAGTCAGGTCATTTGAAAGAATTATGGAGGCTCAGGAAATGTCTGAATTCCCGCCTGTAACAGAAAGCAGGAGCTGAGATGTCTGCCTTCCTTGCTGGACTACCTTGCCTACCTTTACCCCACGCTGGCTCAGCAAGTCCAGCTGCATCAGGACTTGTCTTTTACCTGTGGACAGCAGACATGGCCAGCTGGCCCGAAGCTGGGAGCCACTGGCCAAAAAATGCCTGTACTTTGGGCAGCCATGCCAAAGGAGACCAGGCTGGAGACCACAGTGCCTCAGACCCTTACTGCTGCAGTTTGCTTCCTCTGCTCTTGGAGACAAAGATACCTGAGCACCTGTGGTGTCTCCACAAGAGATGTACCCCAGGACACAGGTGGCTCTATGGAACTGTCCTGCAGTTCTTAAAGATGCTGTTATCTTATTCCAGCAAGGTAGGTTTCTTAAGACCATTTATTTCTGTGCAAGGAAGTGTTGGCTCTTTGTTGATGTTGTCAGAATGGATATGACTTAAAATAGGATGGAGGGAAAGTATTGAGACTTCATCCCATGGAGATCATGGGTCATGTGTCAGACCCTCAGGTAAGACCATTTGGAGTGAGAAGTCCTGGGTGTGTTCCACAGACCTTTAACTTACAAGCTTTATAATAGGCATAAAGCAAGTTGAGAGCACACAGTTCCACAGACAAGGCAAAAACCTAACTCCTTCCCACACCTTGCTGCAGAGGTGTGGATATGCTGCCTTGCAGTTTGGTCTTAATTGTTCCAAGGAAGGAGAAAGAAGCAATCTTGGTTTCACCTTTTCTTATTTGCAGACCTCCAACAGCACACCAGAGCAGGTGTAATTGAAGAATCTAAAGCCACTTACAGCACATACTTACCTCTCATAGAACACCAACCTTTTGCAAACCACAGGCTGAAACTCATTCTTGCTCATTCTGTCCCGTGTCCAACAGAAGGCCCATTCCAAGAGTGGCCTTCCCTAAACTCTGCTATCACCATCATCAGCCATGAACACACAGCTCAAACCCACCTCAGCATGCTTGTATGGACCTGGAGACAGGCTTGCTGCTAACAGAGGAACCCACAAACCCACCTGAGCCATATCAGAAGACCTGGAAGTTGAATTGGCCCATCCAGTTAATTTCTCCTGCAATCTCTGCGTTACAGCCCTTTCCTTTGTATTTTGCTCATTGTTAATCAAACTAAAACCCAAGCTGTGGTTCATTTTACATGCAAGAATGTAAGTGTAAATCCCTTTTATCCATTTCCTTAACATGCTCTGGATTTCAAAGCCACAAATCACAGCAAAATCCAACTGAAAAATGCAGTCTGAAGTAATTACTTTGTTGGTTGCCAGGAGGATAAAGTTCCCATAAATAATATTCCTTACAATTCTGAGAAACTGAATATCACTGTGAGTAAAGCAAGTAGTTCGGTGCACAGCAGGTTCACACCTGGACAGTCAGCACAGGCAGACTAAATCCTTGTTTACAACAATCAGGCTGCTTTGCTCCCTGCCTGTCCACACAAATCAGCCAAAAAACCATCCAGCCACCATGCAAAGCACTTTCTCGTAGGTAGACTGGGATCCTTGCTTAGTTCCAGCAAGACTTCCCTGAGCTGGTAAGGGGCACTCTGCCTCTCAGCAGTGCAGGGCATTGCTAGCTGAGACCAGGCTGCATGACAGGACCACTCCTGGTTTGTAATGGGACCTCTGAGATCAACTTATCACCGCCTCCCTGCACAATACTCTTCCTCTTCTCCACGGCACAAGGCTAGTGGCTTTCAGCACACGAAGATCTGGGGATATCACATATAGGGTCAAAAAGCTTGGCCATCTGTACTCAGAAGAAAGTTGGACCCTGAATCTAACTGTAAAGCAACCCAAGCTGCAAGCCTATTTCTCACACAGGGCTTATGAAGATCTGAGTGACTGAAGCTTCTTGTGTAAGGGCAACTAGTCAATTCTCTGCATCCTCATAGATTCCCCCAGCAAAGATACACAGGGCCACCAGCTCCAGCTTTGCATAACACTTACCACAACAACCAGCAGCTTGCCCATCCAGTGCTGGGATGAAAATGGACAGATGGATGTTAAAGATAGCCCTTAGCTGTGCTTCCCAATAGACATATGCACGCATCACCTGCTGCTGACATCCTAGGAAGGGAGATCAGAAAGGGAGAAGTGAAGCTTAGAGACATGTATATACATACAGACACACATGTACCTACACATATATGTAGAGATGTACACAGAAAGAGACAAATACTCTGCCAACATTTCCAGTTTCAGTTCTTTTCCTATTCAGGGTGCTCAGATCAGACCTAATCCTGGAAAACAGCATTAGGCACCCCTAACTCCAAAGGGCACTGGGAGACTCATTTCTTCCCAGATAAAATTCTTTCCCTTTCAGGAGCCATCCAAACACAACCAATGTTTACTCTCAAGTATACACAGATACTTGCTACTATTTTTTCATGCAGTCAGAATGGACATAATATTCTCAGTCACTACCAAGGACATTTCATGGTCCATTCATGGCTGGTCCAGCTATCGATCAGTCACACACATTTCTCCGTCACTTCGTTCCACATCACAAGCTGGTGCCACCGCCAGCATCCTCCCTTGGCCTCTGTGCTCTGTCATTATCTAAGCTGAAAGCACAAGTGCTTTCCCAGGGGGCCTCAGATGGGCTTTATGGTATAAGATGAGAGCAGTGCTCAGAGGAATGAATTACAGATCCCTGGCAGACAAACTGACTCTGGGCTCCAGCTTGAACAATTGCCACTGGAAGGATCTTAGGCACCAGAAAAAGGTTAACACCACTCAGTGCTTGCTTTAAGTCACTCCAAGCATTGAAGTGTCATGAGTTTGAGCAACATATTTGTCAGTACCAGCTAAATGCAGTGTGTGATAACATACCTGCTGCTGTGGGCTCTGCAGCATCCAGTCCTTGGGGATGGCCACAACATGCTTCTGCCTTGCTTCCAGCACCAGCTGCTCGGGGTCCCAACAGCACCCACTTACAGTCCTTAAAAGCCCTCATTTTACAGAAAGCACGGAGTTGTTTCTGGTTTTATTTTGAAGCAGCACATTTTTCCTCATTCTAAACAGGAGATGGTTACTGCACTGTCTGGTTTAGAGGTACCGTTGCACTATGAACAGACAGCTCCTACATTGCTTGTCAGGGCTAACACATAAAAGTGCCAAATCAATTTAAGTGGGGTTTCTATTTGAAACAAGGAGTTCATGTATGTCACCTACACTAAAGAGTTAAATCCACGGGAAACCCTCCAGCCCTGCTATCCCAGATTCCAGGGGGACTAGATCTCCACTGGAGACTTCAGATTTGGGACCCAGATACAAGTTCCATTGCTCGGAAACAACTGCTGATCAAAACACTGTTTTGGAAAGGATTTTATTTATTTACAGAGATCTCCCTAGAAACTACAGTGGAGATTCTTCAACCAGATGTGATGCTTCATTGTTTTTCAGTTCATCTGTCGGAACAACAGCTTTCCTATCACTAGATCCGGGCAGCTAAAATTTGAAGTGCTAACTCCAGGCTGCCCATCAGGTGGGAAATATTAGTAACACAGTCAGCTTTTGGAACCGAAAACCTCCAAGTGGGTTGTGTAAAAGCAGCAGACATTGTTAACCTCCAGCCACCACCGAGGAAACAGAGGCACAGAGCACCAAAGTGCTTTCTCCAAGAGCACGCTACTACTCAGTGCTCAGATCCCAGCACTCCAGCTCAGCTCCTGTTACCTAGACCGTTATACCCTGCACTGGGCTGAACCACACCTTTACTGCAAGGTCCAGTAAGCAACATTATTGATATTCTGGATTATATCCAATGACTTTCTGCCTCTAGGCTCTGGGGGCCATGCTGACCAGCAGCAACAAAATGAGGGTATCGGTGACGATACTGCAATTGAGAAAACAAAGCAGCCATCAGCTGGGTCAAGCACAGTTTAGGACCCAGACTGAGGGTGTATTTTTAGACCAGTGTTCACCTCTCTTCCAACCCAGAGCTCTCCTTTGTAATAGCAAGGATGCTTTCAAACAGAGCAGGGAAGCATGGTGCCACGTTTATAAATAAAATTATTAGCTGTCAGGCACAGGCTCCCACACAACTCCTGTGTGCAAGCCAGGGTAACATGCATCACTTGCCTCCCAAACACAGGCCAGTTTGCTTGGCTAATGGAAAGAAAGGCAAGGGATATTGTTCTAAGTGTCAGGAGCATACCAAGCACTGGAACTTTCTGCATAAAATGTTACATAAACTCCCCCAAAAAGCTTTGAGTTCCTTGCTCTACCATCTACTGCTGTTTTCTTTCCCTTACAGTACCTGTTCACTTAAACTGGGGACAGGGTTCAGACAAGAAGTTAATAGAAAACATTTAAATTCCCTCCTCCTCTGGGCTTGACTGGCACCCTCCTGCAATCGAGGATGCACAGCCCATTCACACTGATTAATAGGTGCTGCTTGGGCCCCAAAACCAGCATCACCTTTGTTAACTTTGTTGTCTTTGAGGCTGGTGCATCCTCCAGAAGAAATAATGGAGAAACAGCTTGAAGAACTTGTACAAAAGGAAACAGGTTGAGTTTGACAAGCAAACACTTACTTGTAATGCAAGGGGGCAGTATAGACTCTTGATGCAGAAAAATTAAAGAGTAGTGACATGGCACTGCAGGGAAAATATTTATTTGAGGATCAAATTAAATCAGACATAAAACAATCTTATTTTTAAGACATTAGAAGACATGAAAAAGCAAAAAGTAAAGCAGTTAACTGGGCTTCAAAAATCAGTATTAATCAGCAAGACTGGAAAGAAAAAGGTTAAGTGATTCATTAGATAGCTCCATGCCAACCTGTACAACTTCCTCCAGAAGAGTCTGAAGTCAACCTTGGCACTGTACAAGAGGGCTAGACACTAGGTTTGGGACTAAGGCAATAGGGTGAGAATGGCAAAAGTTTGAAGATCTTCCCCCCAGGTCTTGTGCTGCAAGCCCAAGTGGATTTAAATAGATGTAGGAAAATTCACTACATGTTTGCATCCCCAGGGGCTCTTTCCTCAAGCCTAACAAGCCATGTAACACATGAGCACACGTTGTGCTCTGCTGCAACCCATAACATGTGTTAGCCCCATTAAGTGGACACAGCTGCTTCTGGGCCACTGAGACCTATCATACAAACAGTCAGACACACTGGTCCTCAGCTCCATCAACTCCTGTAGTGCTCTGACAGGTGTCAGTAGCCAAGGGACTGCCTTCTCACATCAAGAGCCCAGAGAGGCTCCATGGAGATGGATAAAGTTTCACCATAACTCTCTTGAGAGCAGCAGGACTTCACCATTCAGATACTCTCCCAAAGAAAAAAAAATAAAAATAAATCAGAGTCTGACACAGAGGTTCCAAGTCTAAAAACTACTAGAGACTTTCAAAGAGCAAGACACCATTGGCATAAACATAGCAGCAAGGGTTGAAAAGCAAACATCTGATATAAACTTCAGCTTTACTGGCAGTATCATCAAAAACAGGACAAAACTCACAAGGAACTTCCTTCCCCTTAACTCCTGCAGATGATTTAGTTTGTCTGTATTAGGCATGCTGGAAAGGAAAGGTGTAAGAAAGTAGATGCTGTGACCGATCCATTTGACAGTCAAAAAAAAAAAATCACACAGGTCTTTCAAAGCTATAAAAAGATTAGTTATGTCATGATCTACGGACTTCTGAAAAGATGGGGAGTTCCTCAGACAAAGACAGCATGCTGAAGTTAAATGCTTTATAAGTTTGTTTTCTAATGGAAAAAATAGTAATAATTTCCCTTTTCTGCTTTAAAATGCTGTTTTCTAGTTCAGGTAATAAATCCATCCTCCAAAGAGAGGAAAAACAGATGATCCATTATTTCTCTGGGGTTTTTTTGTCTGTGTGATTATATTTTTACAACGGGAAAAGGAGAAAAGATGAATTATACCTGCTTTGGAGGTGTAAACCGCAACCTTAGAAACGAAGCTGTATGCTTAGGTATCCAGCTGAAATCAGTTTGATGCAGCCCTTGCCTGGTTCCAGTTTCACACAGAGATGACTCTGTTGAAGCTCCCTCTTATCAAATTATGACATTTCTTTGTTGACAGGGAAATGCAAAAGGACTAGGAAGTTGGTCAGAATCCAACCCCCTGATTCTAGGATCAATTTAAAGACATATCCCCAAAGCCAGCAAAGTTCAAGACATGTCTTCTTAACTAAAATCTTTAACTATACAAGAGACTAAAGTCTGTACTTGAATCATGAATGTCCTCCTAAAAATTGGTTTTGGTGGGACAGGAGTAGAAATGGCTGGAAAGAAGGTGATTTTGGGCTACAGGGCAAATTACACAGTTATGTTTGCTTTGAAAGCCTAAGGGAGGAATAAGTCCCATCACAAGAGACTGACTAATATCAGTGCAAGTACATGACACAGATTTCCTGCACGCTAAAAGTCAAGAAGAGTCTAAGGGCAGATATGTATCTTCAAGACTTCCTGGAGAACCCAAGAAATGTCATGAAAAGGTGTTAGAAGTATGGACCTGTAGAAGCCCTTGATTTAAACACACCAGTGCTGTTAGATCGCACAAGCAGGTTGTTTCTTTGATCCAGTCCAATCAGCTCAAAGAAAATATATCCTCCCATATACTTGAACAAGGGACTGTTCAAGACTGTCTGAAGCAAGACCTGTCATACTCTGTACAGCACCTAGCAATTGTTCATATAAATAATCAAATCAAAGGGAGCAGAGGCACCAAGCAGTGTCAGTTTTCCCTCCTGCTATCTGCTTGCAGAAAGGCCAATTCACATCAGATGAGGCTCAGTAAGTAAACAGTAATAAGATAACAAACCAGAGAGCTTGATTCTCATCTCAGTAAGCAGACAAACTAATCCCACTGAAGCACACCCATATTTTGCACACAAAAGCTCACACAAGTTCATGAATGTGTATCTGGTCACCTGCATTGTACGCTGCAAAGGTGAATTCTTCTGAAGAGTACTGCCCAGCATTAGGATAGTAACAAGAATAATTCTTTAAAAATCAGATAACATTTAAACAATGCTTTTCAATTAGGAATTACAAAATACTAAATTCTTACAGGTAGCACAAGGATTAAGTCAAAGGTACATGCTGCACCTGCAGAGAAAAATAAGCCATTCCTTCTGAGCAATTCAAAAATGCAGAGGTACACAGTGTTTGGCAAGCAAAACCTAGTTACCCAAGCTGAAAGGCAGGCAATGCCTTCAAGTGAAGCCCTAGGGATTCACCTTCAAAAACTACTCACTCATCCTGTTCAGTGCCCAGGCATTTACAGCCACCTCTATTCAAGCAGTGATTTTCATATACTGTCAGTTCTCTTGTACATATTGACACAACCAGCAATGAGGAGAGCCCCGGGCAGATTTCATGGGCAGCGGTAACAGATGACAGCAGGAGCCTGGCGTGCTGTCTTCCCACATCACACTGAAGTGCAATTTCCATTATCTAATACCAACAGACAATATGATAACATGTGTGATATCAGACCCAGTGAGAAGTGTCAGGTACTGACACTACCATAGCACCTGTAGGGCCAGTCTCGACTGAACTACTTCCATCAGTAAACTGGGGACAGTGATGATTGTAAGGCAGACTATATTCAAGCAGCAGAACAAAGAAGTTTAAAGTTCTCTCCTCCCTTCACCCCGGAAGGTACCAGACCAGAAATATTCTGCATAAATAGTAGAAAGTCACAGGGAATAGCACAAAGCCATTTTACCCATAAAGGAAGGTAAAGAAGATCCCAGTGCTCCCCTATGCAGCAGTAGCCTAAAGGTGCACACAGGGGTATAACACTTCAGCACCTGTAGCACAAAACCTCCAGCTAGCGTAGCCACTATTAACACAGTCTGTTGACATACATCACTTTACAGCTCTTTATCCTTTTCAACAGCAGTCTATGAAAACAATTGTTGTACTTAATGCTCATGAGACTAGACAGAAATTTCCAGCCCTGCAATGTGTTGAAGTATAGCCCAGTCTGGTACAGCCAATCACAGGACAGTAGGAGTTGGAAGGGACCTCTGGAGATGATCTAGTCCAACCCCCCTACCAAAGCAGGCTCACCTAGAGAAGGTCAGACAGGATCGCATCCAGGAGGGTTTGGAATCACTCCAGAGGAGACTCCACAACCTCTCTGGGCAGCCTGTTCCAGTGCTCTGTTCCCCTCACAGGAAAGAAATTTTTCCTTATGTTGAGATAGAACTGCTGTGTTCCAGTCTGTCTCCCTTGCCCTGTAAAAGAGCAGCAGCTACATCTTGTGGAAAGATCTGGCACTGCAGCCTTACCCCCCATGAGAAGGGTTAAGTTAATAATGCACCTTCAGCTTCACATTAAACACCTCAGGGATTCTGTCAAAACGCTCTTCCCTTTTCCACGCCTTTTTGTGCAAGACAAAGTGAACCTGCACAGCTCACCGATCCCCTGCAAACAAGCAATTTTGTCCAGTCAACACCCTTGCCCCTAGACCAGTTTGGCTCACACCAGTGAGGTGATCCAACACCAGGGGAAAGGAGCAGGCCTTCTGTTTGTGGCTGGATGCTTAACCTGATCTAACCACAGGCTACATCACCCTGCAACCTCAGTGTTCCCAAGGGCATTAATAGAAATCAGCTCCCATAATTAAATGCACAGGAGCAAGAGTTCACAAATTAGACCAAATACAACATTTCTCATCAGTGTGGTTAAGTTTGTTATAAAGGAGAATTCCAAAACATAGCCTTGAGTAATCCCTGCTATCTCAAGTTGAGGCAGGGACTAAATTTTGTTTTCGTACACTGTTTTAGCACTATTTTTTCCTTGTGCTACCATCTGGCACTTTCCTGAACAATAAGTTAAGGAAAACATCCAGCAGAACAACTTCTGCAGCAGCCAGGAATTCAATACTGTTGCTGCTGACTTCATGTAGACACTCAGGTCAGTTCAGAAATCAAAGAAAATATCGCATACCATGAACTTTAAGCATGTTAACTGTAAGCTTGCCCTGCTCTATAGGATGTTGCTGCTAGTCACCAATACACATAATATGACCAAGTAGCTACCCAACCAAGTAGACCTCAGGTCTCCTAAGCACTGCTACTGATTTTTCTCACCCATGAATTTTTCTCTTACCCTTTCACACAGAGGAAGGGCTCCAAGTACAGCCAAGAGCACACCCAGCAGCAACAGCCCTTCTAAGAGGAAGGCAGCAACTAGTCAGACAAGTGAGGGAACTGCCTCCCAATAACATGAGAAATAAATAGCTGCAGCTTGCAATGAGACAATCCTTGTTAATGTCTGTTAGGTAATAACAGCTTATCTGAGATGTCTGTTATTGCCCTAATTAAAGCTGATTTTATCATAACCCATGACCTGCAGCCTGCATCTCTCAAAGCTCTCCATTACAGGCAAGTTGCTGGCAGTTCAACTGGTGACTAGAAAGTCAAAAACATTAAACACATTAATCACATGAAAAACATCCTGGAGGTAAGAGTTCACAAGCAATCTGTCCAGCACTCCGCTTACCTCATCTGCAAAACCAGAATTACTTCAGCTCCTCTTAAACACTAAAACACTCAAGTTTTTTATATCACTAAATACTTTATAGTATTTGTGACAGATCAAGTTTTATTACAACCTTGTAACTCTGAAATGTCTTAAATGAGACAGCAGGAAGTGCAAAACAGAGACATGGCCCATGCTGACCATCCCCAGCAAAGCCAGGTCATGAAGAGAGAACTCCTGTGTTCTTTCCCAGGGAGAAGACTGAGGGCAAGACAACCAAGAAGTTTTTGCTTTGAGTGACACGTGAAAACACCATTCAAGACATTGTTACCTCTTGAAAGCAGCAACAGAACTCGATTTTTCATCGCATTTCCCACAAAAGATACTGTCAATAATACACAAGACAAGTGCAAATCAAAAGGTTTATTTTCCCAACATACATAGTGAACACAAGACAGAAGTTAGAGAGACTAGACATATTTACAAGACAGTTAAAATATCAGATTTTTTCCATCTTCAAGATCAAATCATCACAGATTTTCGTTAGTTCATCATTTTCTTTAGTCTGTTGAAGACAAAAAAAAAGTTCAGTTTCAGGTATGCCTAAGGTATGCTATGTAGTGAGCTGAGTTGCAACAAGTCGTGATGGCCAACATATGGAATCCAACATACAGAATACAAAGTCTGTTTATATGCTAGAGGCTCATGCAAGTTTACTCTAAAGGACAGTCAGCTTTTAAGTGGTCACATGGCACCTTTAAGAGCCTCAGGAACTGAGGCAGAATCATTGTACTGTCTCTACTACTACAGACTTTCCCATCATATGTGGAGACCAACTGACCTACAGAAGTAACTTCTCAGACTGTCTTTGTTAGATACACTGAAACTCAATATAGTGACAGTTTTTAATCCTCACAAGACAAACAGCTCTGTAGGGTGATGCTTTGATGCTTTCACTGACACATAGCAATAACCATGTTGTATAACTCCTTAGATGGCCAAACGATATTGAGTTCTTAACATAAAATGTTCCTCTTATAAAGACAGTAACAAGACAGGCCTAATGTTTCCCTCAGCTATGCCAGTGTTAGCTATAAGCCTGAAGACTAACACAAATACAGGACTTTTCCCTAACAGGAATGTGTCAGCATTATCTTTTTTTTTTCATTCTTCAGTGCTGGCAAAGATACAGCCATGATGCAGTAAAACTAATAGTACACCTTTCTAGCAGTGACATTTAACCCTCAAAAAGCTTTCTTTTGAGTGGTTCCAAAAGAAACATGTGTCTTTACAAAAGGTTCTAGACTATCTATGCAATATGAAACAATATCAAATAAGGATTAATGGCCTGAACAACACAGTTCAGTCAATACCAAAGTGTCTGCATTAGTGCTAGTAGTTTACAAATTGTGCTTATGAACAAGCTGAACCAGTTACTCAAGATTCATTCCCAGATTCTGCTCCAAGACATAAGTTTAAATTTTAGATCACCATCTCCTTCAGTAGTTCAGATACTCTGCATTCACCACTTCTGTGACCCACCTATAGGAACAAACCTTTTGCTCCAAGAAAATCTGAACATACAGAGTTTTAACATAACAGACTCATGCCTTAGGTTTTGATGCCTATTTCCCAAAGCCTGCCAGGACAGCAGCCATCAACACCAGCACGGTTAGCACAGCTATTTCTAGTACTGGTACAAGGTAGCTCTTGACCTAGTTTATGACAATAGCTTGAAGAAACTCACCCATGACATTTTGACTAACCTTTTGTTCAAGGCTTTTCTCTAAAGACTGGATCCTCATTTGTTCTTTGCGGAGACAGGCTTGCAGTGCTGCGGTCTCCGATTTGGCTTTGCTTCGTACCTGGGCAATTTCCTCATTTGCTCTGAAATGGAAGCAAGATGGTGTTTATATCCTATTCAGACAGCACAGCAAAGCTATTCACAGAATCACACTAGATGTGTACTTTGGATTAATCCCTAAACTGAAAAAAACATTTTAAGACAAGTATTGTTATCAATGAACCATCTTTTGCAGCAACTGTGAAAATGATGTATTTCACTCCCAGTACTTAGCTTCTTGACATCGTACTCACTGCTGCAGCTTTTCTTCAGCATGTGCCTTTAGTGCCTGATATCTCTGCTCCTCTTTTTTAATTCTAGCCAGATATTCTTCAGCACATTTCTTCAGAGCTTCTTCGTTCTGTCCCAAAACCAAGAGGCTTAGTTAGCTTTCTATATGATGGTAGATGGAAGACACCCTCCACTTCACAAATGAGCTATTTAACTACATCAGTGGCAGTATTTGCTCAGAGTAAAACAACTGTGAAGTCCCACACACCTTCATAGGTAACAAAGCCTCTCAACTCACTTTGCAAACCAAGACAGTCACACCATTTCTCTCCCAATATACTGTTTATTTAGTAGAAAAATTTACTAAAGGGGAAAGATAACTGAAACCAAGGTCACTTATCAGTTCTGTTTGTTTTTTCTTTTAAAAAATCCAAACAAACCCAACCAAAAACCAACAAAGTCACCTCTGTCTTAGCTTGCAATTCTCCTAAGAATATCGAGAAATCCAACTATTTTAGAGAATCCACAGAAAGATTCAGGCTTTGGACCCTGATATAAATGAATCCAACATAACAGGAAGTTACCTTGGCAGACACAAACACTATGGAACTTTATTTTATTAGCTATTATAGCACACAGACTGTTTGAGAGAGGTGCCTGAGACTCCCTAGTAATCCCAGCTCTTAAATTTATCAACTCATTTTCCAAGTGATGCTTTAACTCAATGCTAAGGAAAGGGTTTCTGAATTTAGAGTGTAGAGATGGAAAGGACACAAGATGAAGCAAGCCTGACATGTATTGGTAAAGCAAAGCTTAAGTTGCAACACTGACATTACACCTGTTTGTTAAAACTTTAATGGTAGTCCAGGTTTAAGAATCTAGTTCTAAGCTTGAGTACATAGAGAACAGTAAAGGATAACAAGAAAAAAATTTGAAGGCACTTTCTAAACACCAACTGAATCAATTTTTATGCAATAACAAGCCACAGCTTGTGCTCCTCCTTAGGTTCATTCCTCCAGCCTCTGAAGATGCTGCAAAATGAAGGCCTGAATTTTCCAGGTTGGGGTTTAAGCTATAGAACACCCAATAAGCTATTATAACTTTTACTTGCAATAACAAATCCTCTTTGGAATCTACTTAAGATGTAGAAGAAACAAGCTGCCCTTATGCAGCAGTTGCTACCTAAGAGTCTGTCTCTATACTTAACAGAAAAATTATATATGCAACAAGAAACAGCTCATTCTTCTGTTTGAAAAAAAACTTTGGCTTCTAACAGAGATCATTATCATACTTTAAACCTGCTACTAAATACAACTAACCACTAATTTCTTTAAATCTTTAAACAACAACTTAGTCCCTGGTTTTACAGGTAGCACCTATACTAGCTAACTAACAGCTGGTCTAGAAATCCATCATTTCCCCTCCAGCAAGTCTCACTTATCTTGGAAGGGTATTATCTGCATTACAGGATCTTACTTTGCGGTAACCCTCTAGCACTTCTTTCTGCTTTTCAAATCGTTTGAAGAGTTCAGAGAAAGATTTTTCCATAGAGTTCAGATCTGAAAGAACTTGTTGTTTCTCTTCCACTATCCTCTGCATTTCTTTCTTCGAAAATTCCTTCTGCTTCTGAGCATCCTCTAAAGAAAGTGGAATTAACAGGCTTACACTCATGATAGTTATTGCAGTAGCATAAAACTAACTCTATAGCATGGACAGAAAATCCCCACCCCTTCAATTCTTCCTCTTCAGAAAAAAGTTTCATATGTCACCTCCACTCTTCAAGAACACCACATATTTGCTTTTAAGAAAGCAGACACATTCTCTCTGCTACATACTTCACACCAACTCCAGGGACATTAAAGACTGACTATAAAGTGCTTGCCCAAAGCACTGTTTCTTCTGCAACATAGTCAAAATAACAGGAGCCTCAAATGTTGTTATAAAAGCATGTAAGAAAACAGAAGTATTTATTTTCATTAAATAGCTGGAAGATCTGGAGGAGACTGGGATAACAAGCCAAACCAGCATAGCAAACTCTTTCAGGGCAAGTTTTTGTCAGCATATCTTAGCTGTGTTTCCCATAGGTTTAAAGAAGCATTAAAAAGTTGACAATACTCAGTCTCCTTAAAGAATTAAATTTATGCAAGGCACAGATTTGGCTGTTCAGCTTTGAAATAGAACAATATATCTATTTTAAAAGAGTTTCATTGAATGTCCTTCTAGCTTTGAAGCCATAAAGTTGACTGAAGCAAAGGCCAAATCTGTCCAGCAAGAACTCCTAAAGACATCTTAATGCTTCAATGAGGTCAGACAATCAGCAGTTAAATCCAAGGTGCAGACAACTGGATCTGCCAATTAGAGTAAAGTAACAGCTCACTCCACTGGAGAATAAGAGTTAGATGTGTTCATGCCTGACTTTGGAAGTCATCATTACCTACCAAATGATAAGTCTCCAAGAATATGCATAGAAGTGCTATCCTACCTTATCTGAACCCTTACACTCACCCTGGAAGCACTTGAAATATTAATGCCAGAGATGGAGTACTAACTTCAGTTAGTAACCTTAGGCTAAACACGCCCCAGCCCCCCAAGCCATTCAAAGTGTACATATGGAACTTACCCATCATTTGTGTTATTGTACCTTCAAACTCAGCAACTATTTTTCTAAAGAGCATGAAAAAAAGTTGAACATAAGTTAAAAAAAAGCAGCTGGAGTAAATAAGGAGATACAAAAAAGTAAAGACAGATTCATACCCCATTTCCTTGTATTCCATATGAAGTTTATCATACTTCTTTTTCCATTCCCGAGTCTCCAATTCTTTCTCTTGAACCTTTGAGGGAAAAAATAAACCTTTATTCCTTGCACAGGAAGACATACAAGGTTTGATACTCAGAAGAGTATGAAAGACAGATTAGGTATACTTAAAATTTGATATGGAGAAAAATAAGTTCTGCTTAACAATCAAAATTAAGCATTTGATTATAAAGTTGAATCATAGCAGATGTAGATTGATATGTATTTCACATACATGATTCTCACTCAATATTACCAGTATCTCTTCTAATGAAATGATCAGAACCAGCCTCCTAACTACTCCTGCTCATTGTATATGTAGATCATTGTTCCTTGGACAGTTATGTTCTCTCAAGAAGTAATACTCTCTCAAGTGACATATTTCTCTTATTTGCAAGGCAGACAAAGGCCACACAAATCTGCTCATCTTAATAGACTTCTGGTTTTTGCTGTGTTAAGTCAAGATCAAATTGCTGTTTGGAGTAATTTATAGTCAACACTCAATCCTACCAGTTCCATGTTTCCACATTCAAAGACACCTCAGTTCATTTAAGAATAACCATACATATTTCACATCAGCTGAATTAAAGCAGAGCTTACATTGGTAAGCAATGTAAGAACTTTGTTAAACGCTTCATGCAAACTCCGTAAACTTAATTTTGTCCTGAGGTTTCTATTAGGAACCATAACACTGAGAGTTGACTGCAGTGTGGGAGGCCTTCAATAAGAGGAGGCCCAAAATACAGAAAACCACCTGGAATTTTAACCAAGAGAATATGAGAGCACAATTACTGCTGATTTCCCCTCAAAGTTGTACACTATACTGTACTACACTGATTTTCAGCATAGACTCATTTTAAATCATAGAATCATTAAGGTTGGAAAATACCTCCAAGATCATCCAGTCCAACCAACACTACACAATGCTTTGTAATCTCAGATGAGATGAAGTGGTGCACAAGCGAAAAAAAGAATGTACCAAGACAAAGAGAAAGAATTAACAACAGTTAGGCTAGATACAAATGTTACAAAAGCAAAAAATGTGTGAAGATTGAAACTGGCTGGAAGCTTGCATTTGCAAACTCAACAGGAATGGTTCAGGAGACCCAAAAAAGTATCCTTCTATCAACTGCTGTATTTACCCAGAAGAAAAACAGGTTTTCTGTTCTCTCTCCCCTCCCACTCTTAAGTTGTTTCACCACAAAAAGTAATCTTAGCTTGCTTTCCTTTCAGGTTAATATAGCAATTCCAAGCAGTTTTAAGTAGACAGATGGAGTCACCCAGTCACATCTATCTCGCTACAGCCATCTTCACATTACTTCACATAGTTCTTTGAAACAAGAAATTAGAACACCAATTTTAAAACATTGCCAACTTGACCCCCTGTTATTATATAAATTCTTCATTGTAGATCAATGCATTGGGAGTTGTCCTCTGTCAGTTACACTTGCTTTCTTATACTATACATTATGCTGGTTAAAAATATCCTCCTAAGTGACAGAAAGCAAGAGTTATTCCTAGTATTATACTCTAAAGGGAAACAATAACCTAAGCAGCAAATAATCTTCATTTGGTATCCTTGGTGTCACTGCCTGCAGTACAGCTAGCCAGGAATTCTGAACGCTCCATTTTCTGCTGAAGTTAATTTTGAAGTGACACAATTAGTTCTAAGGACATTTATACTTTACTTCACATACTTTATTTAGTATTTGTAAGGTTACATAACCAAGCAGCCATAATGAATCAAGTACTCAAATTTAGTTGAAGGGAAATATAACTTTTCATCAGTAAAATAGGGGATCAAAAGCCATTTCTGTATAGTTACGGAATATTCTTGAAATAATACTGACTACTACTAACCTCCTCCACTAACACTAAGGTTTTTCTCCTCCAGAGCAAGCTCCAGATTTTATTAGATGAACATACTGTTGTGCTTCCCCATCCCACACAAACTGATCATTGCATTGAATTGGCATTGCTGTTTTCTTCTTTTAAGAAAATTAGAAACTGCCAATCCCTCCCACTATCAGAAGCAGGCATTTTCTGCCTAGTTTAATAAGCATTCAGATCACTCATATGAACCCTAAACAATCCATCTGATCATGGATGATGCTTCTTAACACTGACCAGTTAAGGCAGATCTTGGTTAATAGTGAAGTTTATCATCTTTCATTTATTAGCTCTGAAGAGTTCTATACTTACCACTCCTATCAAGTGCAAAGTAAGCTTTTCAGAATGAGATGCTTATGTCAAGTATGATAGAAAGAATTACCAGGTATAGAAATTTATACCAGATAATCTAAACACAAGGGACTACCATGGCTATGCAAAGTTCTGCTTTAGAGGGGTCACCATACCTCTCTTTTCACAACCTCAACAGCTGCATCCATGTCTCTTTGGCTATATTTTAGCACGTCTATAATAGCATCCACTGTAGTATTTGCTGAAGCAGCAAGAGGAGCAGGAGGAACGTCACCACTCAGGGAAGCTGGAATTGGGAGATCTGTGTCCTGTATGGAAAAAACAAGTAGAGTTTTGACAGACTTCTATTTTCATGCCCTTGATTAGCTGTATACATATTTCACTTAAACACCCAAAATTACCTCCATAGTTTTGTTACCTTAACTTTAGAGATCTTTTAGAACTATGTACTTAAGGTATAGCAGAAATTGCTATCCACCAATTATAGCTATCAGAAACAAAGCACAACATTGTTCCTCGCCAGTAAAAAAGGCACCATTTCAGGATGAACTGCTGTGTGCAGGTATGTTCATAAAAGGTTGTTCATACTACAAACATTAGACTGTAGAGCGTCAAGTTTAACCAAAGTGCTTTTCATCCCATCAGTGCAATTAAAATTGTGGCTTCAGATGCAGGAAAGACTTCTAGATTAAAGCATTCTTAAGAACAGCTCAAAATCTTCTCTGCCATGTGCAGTGCTACCAGTTTCCACAAAAAATGATTTATAATACTTAAGAAAACAAAGTTCACCAAAAAGTTACACTCTGAAAAGTGAGTATCCAAGCTGGTTGAGAAAACAGCTTAAATTAACATTAAGTATTCTGCAATCCTTAAGACTTATGCAGATACTTCAAGTCCAGAAGCTAGCCCATCCCTTTCCCAAAACATCAACACAGAAGCCGATAACATTCCAGATACCCCTTCAAAAGTTGTAAATGTTCCCAGGAGGTCTAGTCCTTTCGGTTTTCCTTCATTTTGAAGACCCACTGCAGGCTTTTCAACTTCCTCAAGCAATTTACTTAAATCAGCTACAGGACTGAAAATGAACAAACAAACACCATTATATGCAAGTACTGCCTTTCTTTGTAAAGCTTCGTACTACAGCCCAGACTAAGTCAATACCTACCCACCCGGGCGTGGAGCTGTCATGATATTCATATTTGTTTCAATAGTACCACAAATGGGTTTCCTCGGACTGTCTCTCAGCAAAGGGTCAAACTTCAAATACAGTGACTGTTTTCTCAAGGCAGACTCTTTGAACTGAGGAGAAAGAGGCATGAACTGGAAGATATGCTGCTTCATGGAATAACACACACATCCCACACAGGCACATAAATAATCCTCTGGGGAGAGGGTGAGCCTATTCTTCAGTAGCCAGAGCATTGTTCTCAGGAGAAAAATTATGTAAGAGAACTCAGTGCCCACACGCTTAAGTCCTTATGTAATATCAAGTGAACTCAATCTGCTCAGAGAGAACCAAAAGGGCAAACATTTATGAACTATTCAAATCCAGCAGAAGACACTAAAAGGGCAAGATAGTATTGTAAACTGAATGAGCAGCCAGTCATTCTCTGTCTTCGCTCATACAACAATAAGGACAAACACAGCATGATCAAAAAACAGTTTCCATTCAGTGTACTCACTGCATATTCAGAGCCACCCCTACTCTGAACCAAAGCAGGACAAAGAATAAGCTGAACTGATTAAAACATGACAGGCACAATTTAGAGACAGATTTCCTGAAACTGCCCATAAAACAAAAGAGCTTAAAAAAGTGGGTTTTAAACAACGATCCTGCACTTTCAAAGCATTGTGTTGCATTCTCCCCCACCCCATTCCTTTGGAATAGGGCCTGTATTTCTGTGGGCAAGCTCAAAGCAAAGTTATTTTCATGAAAACTTTTAAGGCTTGACAGGTTTCATTTTCCTTTCCCATCCTCTCTTCCAGGGAGGCAAACACAACATTTCAATGTCATACTTACTGATGAAGTCCCAAACTGTTCCAGATAGTCTATTTCTATGCCCATTCCTAGAACTGGAAAAGGAGGAAGTGAAGATGCAATATAATCATATTCTCTTACAGTAAAGAACGCAGACAAACAAATAATTATGTGTACAAAGCAAATAAACCCCTGCTCCCATCTCATGTTTTTCCACTTGCTTAAACTGTCATATTTCTATCTGACCTGAAAAAATAAAATAGGGAAAAAATAAATCAAAGATTTCTAAGCTAAGCAAACTTATAGCTTCCACTTGTCCCCATATACCTGTAAGAATATGTAGAATTTAACAAACAGTTGAAGAGCTTTGGTTGTTCTATATCTGAAGTGGCCAGCACACTCAGATACCCTACTCTTTTACACATAACAGTAAGATTGTCAATCTCACCATTACAATTAGCACATAGCTCAGATTTAAACAATGAAGTTATAGCCATTTCTCAATACACTGATGCCACTCAAATGTTAAGGTATGTGTCAGACCACTCTGTAGGCAAATCACTTGTTAGAAGCATTGTGAGGAGAGAAACAAGGAGTAAGCCTTCCAAGTGGTTAAGTCACAGCTGTGTAGTAAGCTCTCCAGACAGGCATGCAAGTGCAGAAAGACCATCCACACTGCAACAGGGAATCAGCATTAGAGTAGTGATAAGGCCTGCAGCAATCTACAAGACAAGTAAAGGCAGTTGCATAGGTCTTGTGCTCTCAAGTTGTAAAGTCCTTTCATTCCAGAAGTGATTTTAAGGGAGCATTTTTTCAGTACAAAAAGCTGCCACTGAAAGTAAAGAGATTGTTTCTGTACCAGCCTAAATTTCGTCCTTCAAGGCAGCCGATAGCTAACAGCCAGCTTTCTGAGTTTAACTTAAACCAGAGTGTTAGAAGTAGGTACATTTCCCACCCTTACTAGTCACTGCAGGCTTTACAGTCATTTCAGAAGAGTAAAAAGAGACAAAAACTAGAATCTATGCCAAAATTGAAGTAGAGAAATACATATGCAGGTTATTGTAACAGCATCATTTCAGTCTGTTCTGAAGAAATACCCTTACCTTCCGATGATGGTCTGAAATGCTCCTCAGGTTCAGCATTAGCTGCCTGCTCATCTGCTGCTGCTTCAGTTGTGTGGGAACTAGGTTTAAACTCTTCTGCAGACAATGACTTTTTTCCACCATCATCAGAAACCAAATTATCTTGAGAGGAGACATCAGCTGGAGACATTTTAGATGGGCTCATTTGCTTCTCCTGATGAGAAAAAGCATAATCCTTTTTTACTGTTAAAATAATGATTTAAATGCAATGAAAATCACAATAATGATCAAATTGGTTTATCATAAATTAGCTGGGCAGCCAGTGTAATAAACCAGGAGTTCACAGGCATAGACATTAAACTACTGACACCAAGTACAGCTCATTATACAGGAGTCATTTTCAGAATACACACCCTTATGTTTGTCCTTATATGTGATTGATCAAAAAAGATAAAAATACCAAGGTAGCAATTTGGCCATCTCTGATGTTACCTTCAAAAGACAGGTCTGCACAGTTGATATTCTTTCTAGAGCTGTCAAAGATGCATAAACCCACTATTTCTTAGAAAAAAATAACAAACATGCGTTTGTTAAAGGTTAACTCAAAGAACTCTTTCATGAAAGAGCTTGGGAAGAACTGGCTATCTTTCCTATACCTTACCATGGCTATGTCTCCTGGAAGTTCAGCTTCTGCTTGATCTCCTGGTTTCTCTTCTACTACACTCTGTTTGCTGATTTCCCTGAAGAAAGAAAAAGAACAAACCAAGTCACACAGCCAGTTCTGAACTCTGTATCACCAGATATACTGAGACATTGAACTAAGCAAGCTTCTTGAAGAGTTTCTACTACTACAGTACAGAAAGCTTTACAGAGGGTGGAGATGTAAATACACTCTCTGGTGAGAAGTGACAGAAAGCTCTCCCTCTATCAGAGAGAATTTTATCTGGGAAGCAAAGAGTCACAGCAGTATCACTTATTTCTATTCATGTAACACTGTTCTCTTCTTTCCATTTGTTAAGCCCTTTTTTTAATTAAAGATAGGCTTTTTGTTTACTTAAGAACAGAATTAAAAACCAGCCTGCAACTCTTTCCGAAGTAATGTAGTGATTACAGGTGTAAAGCACAGAACTTTGTTAGAGAAAGTCCCATACTTTAGTTACTGATGACTGCAGCACGTTTAACTGTTCACCTTGGTAAACAGTAGCTGATCACATTACACAGGGAACAAGAAAAACATTACTGTCAGGTGAACATCATGTGCCAGTCTAGTTCTGATAAACACCTGGCTGCCTATAGTAACACTGGCATTTTAATAGACTTTCTAGGAAAGGCAACACAACATCTCCCACACTCAAAAGTTTTTTAGATGGTGCCAAAAAAACGCAGCTTCAATGACAGGCCTTTATTGCAAGCAACCATACCTCAGTTCAGCCACCATACTGGGCAATGCTGTTCTCTGCATAATTCCTTCACAGGCTGCATGATATGCAACACAGCTGCCTACTTACCTGGCTTTTAAAGACAGCAGCTGTCACCTGCTTCTCCATATTTTATTCTAATCTTGAAGGAGTGGAGAAAAGCCACTTGACCAAGATACTGATGCTCTTGCCATATAAGCCAGTTCCCTCCCATTGCTCCAGATTCAAGAGCTTTTGCCCATAGTGAGATGTCTCCAGATGGTTTCCCCAAGGAGGTTTTGCTGTTGCAACACATTGTGTTAAAGGACACAATGTGCAACACACTCAACCAGCCTTAGAAGGATTAAGTCAAGGAGGCAGGAATCAAATAGAGATACCATCTATCCATCTCATCTTCACAAGAGTTCAAGCTACTTCTACATTTAACTACAGATTTACTTACAGATTTTCAGGTTCTCTTTTCTCAAGAATTTCACAGGTACTTGGTCTGTTATCCTGCTCCACTGGAGGAGGCTCACTTCTTGACGAGGTACTATCCTGCTCCTCTTGCAGCTGAGCTTTCTGAGAGCTTGGTTTAGAACACTTCAGTGAGCTGGAAATTTTAGAGCCTCCTCCAAATGGATTAAAGTTTGGATCATCAAGTTTGTCCCAGTCAAACTTATAAGATGCTTTGGGAACAGGTATTTCATCTTCCACATTACTTTTATTTTGCACTTCAGTATTGTCTGGCTTTGTTTTGGTAATAGGAATTTTTTTGGAAGGTGGCTTAATTCCAGGTCTTTTACCTAGTTTCTTAGGAGGTGGCTTTCTCGCAGTGGTATTATCAAAGTCAAATTCAAGTTTTACTGGTCCAGCCTTGGTGACACCTGGCTTTTCTGCAAGTTCCCCTTTGGAGACAGACAGCTCTTCTACAGGTTTTGACTCTTCTGCAGAGGTTTTTTCTGCTACTGAGACATTTTGAAGCTTCAATTCTTCAGTTTTAGAATTACTTACATCAGAACTGCTGGGATCTAAGCTGCCAGATAACTGTACAGTAGCTGTAGGTGTTTCTGCTAATCCCACTGAATTACCAGTTTGGCTCACATCAGTGGAAGCAGACCTTACATCCTGCACAGAGTCACTGACTGCTTCCTTGGGGGACAGCTTGGATTTGTTAGACTCCAGCTCTCTCAAAACATGTTCTTTTCCAGGGAAAAGTGTCTTCTCATCTTCACTTGAGCGGTCTGCATTTGCTGTGGTTGAAGCAAGAGGAGCCATGTCATCTGGCAGAAAAGAATCATTTCTTTTTTCAGTTTTCTCAGGGCTGCTAGGTACTCTCACAGGAGACTTCTGCAGATTTCCAGGAGAATGCTGCAACTGCACTGAACTTTGAAAAGGATTGACGTCATTTAAATTATCAAAATCAAGATTGTAGGAACCTCGACTCTTCACTGGCATCTCATCATCAGGGTAAGGAGCTGCACTGACCTTCTCTGGCATTTGTGTAATTAACACTGTATTGTTTGCTTCAGCCTCAGCCTTTTGTTGACATGTACTGCATTTAAAAAAAAAAAGATCACACATGCTATAGCTATTTTTTTAAGCATCACTTGAAATCAGCTTTAGAAATACATTTGTACAAGTAGCTTTGCATGCTCAGAGTAATCTGACTTTTTTTGACATAAGGCAGATGATGGCAAAAGACAATCATAGCAGCAAGTATTCAGTTGCCACCTAAACAGTCAGAAGTTTGAGCTCTGGAACACGTGAACTATAGGGAGATCAATGCCTGAAGCTAGCTTAAGGATACTGGCTGTTTCACACAGCTACGTCACCTTAAGCCAGTCATCACTGGAGACAACTCTGCTCACTACAGCATATGGACATTTCCATGTCACTAGGCAGTGAAATACACATTACTTAAGAGGAGATAGTAACAGTAAGCAGCTCAAACACAGGCACAACTAGTAGCACATATACATGTAGATTCATCTATGAGTCATGACAGACTCACATGTCTAGGACCAAACTCAGTTATGATTCAGGTTCTCTCATTCTAGTCATTACTTTGTCTGGTCATTCAGACAGATTTTTTTCCCCTAAAAGTATGCACCACTATTTCATCTACGAAGGCCCGCATTCCAAAAACAGTACCTGGACTTCAGGAACTCTGAACTGTACAACAGCAGATCTGAAGAGCAAGGCAGTATACAAGAAAATACTTCTCTAGTAACAGAAAAATAAGATTCTCTATCAAAAGAAACAGGTTACAGAAATAGTTTGTGTACTGACTACTGCTCAGTATTCTACAAGTTATTGCTCCCAACTTTATTTCCCCAAACTCTACTCAACTTTTGAGGCTTAGCCCCGGACTACAGAGAGTTAAGCCATTACTTCCTGAAACAGGATTTCCTCCCATTGTTTTGTCCCGTCCTAAGGTTATTATTTCTATGTACCAGCCGTATCTGCTGTACAGAACACTATTAAAAGCAACTCACTGAAAACACCACTTTGATAAACTCAGAAGCAAAGGCGGGAGATAAGAGTTCAGGAAGCCCTTCTCACCCGGTCTGAGTGCCTCTTCCCTGCAACAGTTCAGCTCCAGGCTGGTTCAACCACTCAGGCCCCTCCCACTCTCCCTCCGTGTTTAACCTGATAAATGCCAGTCAAGAGCAAGACACCTGCTTGAAACTAGTTACTCGAGAATTACTCCCTTGAGCAACACCCCATCCTGGAGCTTATTTGCTACAAACAGATCCTTACATTTTAAAAGTAGAAAGGCCATGTACAGTAAAAGCAA
This sequence comes from Todiramphus chloris collaris, assembly GCA_025345505.1. Classification (NCBI taxonomy): domain Eukaryota; kingdom Metazoa; phylum Chordata; class Aves; order Coraciiformes; family Alcedinidae; genus Todiramphus; species Todiramphus chloris. The sequence goes on from JANVCC010000035.1 coordinate 35,636,182, forward strand.
TATCTTCACACATAAATATGCCCTAAAACCAATTCAGTTCTAGACCTTTTAATTCACTTATCCTTCTATGTACTAAAGCTTCATTTATTCATGTGAGCAACAAGTTTGGGGCTCAAGTGCAATTAAGTGATGTAATTGTGATGGCTAGCTCAGAAGTACTTTTCCAAAGTACATGCAAGCTCAGCTGAGGCAAATATATACATTTAAAAAAACACATTTAAGTATTCTTCTTTCTTCCTTCTCTCCCCCTCACAAAAGAGCAGGGGGCAGATGAGACTACCGAGTAGTTGAAAACAAGAAAAAGGGTGCATTCCCTTGCAGAAGGCACAGCTAAGACCTGAGACTTCTCAACACTGGTAACTACAGATATCAGGTGTTTATAGAAGTTTAAAGAGGGGCCAAAAAGTCCCCAAGTCTGAACACTGCAGACTTTATACTCTTCTCCAGACAGGTACCAGAAGTCACTTTGAGACACAGGCTGCTAGACCAAAAAAGTGCACAAACTTGTTTGTACTCGAGATCGGTGTTGTATTCACTTTCTGTTGCTAGATCAAAGAAAAACTTAATGCTCATTACTCAAGGTGTCAATTCAAGCTAACCCTTCAGAACATGTATCTTAAGGAGAAAAATCTAAAGAGAAAGCTGTATTTTACATACAAGAGAAGAAAGTTTACGGCTTGGCTTTGAGGATTAGCTTCAGACAAGTTTTAGCCTCACATGAAAAGCTTACTATAGTAAGACAGTTTCATATTCTTGGACTAATGTGTTTCTTCAACTATTTATCCACATCTTAAGTCATGTCTATAAAGATCACTTACTGAAGAGTTAAACAGAATCTAGTACTCAACTCTACAACCAAGGTAAGAGTAATTACTTTCCAGAAAATTAATTTTTGAATGTTTGTGCAAAGTCAGCATTAATTTTGGTCCTTTTGTGAAGTTTACATCTCGTTATAAAATACAAATTTACATTAATTATACAGGCTTATTATGAGGAAAAATTAACTCGAGTATGTCCCACAGTGCTAATAGTACTAGTGGTGAACGCATTACTTACTCAACATTGGCAGAGGCAGGTAAAAAATCATCCACCAAGGCTTCACCACAATCATCAAGCGTGAAAGTACTCTCAAGTTTGTCCACCATAGTGGGACTTAAGATTTTTCGAGTCTGAGGATCTCTTAGAGGAGTCTGAAAGGTTACCTTTAAGAAAAGGGCAACGAGAAAGAGGAAGAACATGAACACCACAGTATTTTCAAGCTCCAAATAGCACATGCATTGAGGGGCAGAAATCATAGAAGGAGAAAGGATATAATCAATACAAAAGAGCAAGAGGTTACCTTCATAGTCTTTGCCACAGTTTTTGGTGGCAAGTTTTCTTTCTGGGACAGGCGTAGTATGGAAGGTCTCCCTGTAGGTTCCGGTGGTGCGAAGAAAAAGCCACAGTCTTCCGCTGTTAGATCATCGCTGATGTTTCCTCCATTTTCTCCATTTTCTGTATTTAAAATCTGCAGACTCATTCTGGAACATCAACACATACATCGCAGCATGAATGAGAGGGTGTGGTCAGCCAGATGCACTTCTAGATAACGGAAGAAGTTGGAAGCCTAGCACTGGCTAGCAAAGATTAACAGCCTCAGAAGAAGTTTGAAAAGTACTGAAAATCTTCCTATGAAAAGGTGTCTCAAGAGACTCTGGAAGCATTTAAATACAGCACTGCAGAGCCCCTCTGCTTTGGTAAGTGTTTGAAGATAATTGTTGACATTATGACTTCCACAGTTAAGATTATATCCTTACTAATTAAGCTGCCCATCCTTTAAAGAGAGCTCTGTCATCTGTAGGTTTCTTAGCTACCAACCCCTTAAAGCCAGCAGTGATGCACAGTCATGTCTCTTGTAACAGGGCACCTAGCTAAGCAAAATTACAGCTTTTGCAAGGGGCAGATTACAATCTTTTCTCTATCTTACTCACATGGTCTCTGCATTGCACAACAAAGAGCAAAACCAGATTTGGTTCATGAGTGTGCTTAGGATTAGAGTCCTATATAAAATTTATCTCTTTCCTGCTCTGTCTGAGCACGTGCTGCTTTTGTAAGACCCACAGTACTTATTCCTTTGCAGCATAAACATTATTGGTATGCAAATCTTAAAATGTAATTAAGAAGGTATTTCTTAAATATTACTCTTCATTGTGCATGCCCAGTCTTCAGTAGACCATATAGGCTGATCTAATCTTACTGGTATTTCAAGTGTGAAGGACTTGAGACTAAAGCCTATATAACAACTAAGATTAAGCATGAAAATAAGTTCAAAAAGAACAAATTTAAATCATGCCAGGCAAGCCAGCACATCATAGGTACTTGAATTCTGTCTGCCATTGGAGCCTCCACTGTTCTTCAGGGTTTAACACTAATACTGCCACTGCTGTTTCTTTAAAACTGAGACAAAACCCAAAAAGTTGAGCAGTATCTAGGCACAATCCCTGCCCCTGAGAAATGTAATGAATTATTTGTCAGACTACTAAGAAAGCAATTCCTTTTGTCCTCTCTTGAACCACCTATGTGAGGCAACCAGTCCCATCAAGCAGAGGAGCTGCTGGCTTTCTGCAATGTATAGCCATTCCAAGTGATCACAAATGCTCAACTTGACCAAAAAGCTAATCCTTAGCTTTGTTTTTCCATCCTCCACATGCAGTCAAGATTAATCCAGAAAAATCATCTGAGGAAGGCTCCAAATGATTGTCTTCATTGTCATAAAAAGGTATCATAAACACTTCCCACTGAAATTTTTGTGTTTTCCATCTCATTGCCTTTATGTATTTGGATTTCTATATTTAAGTCTCCTTACACATTTCCCCACTCTTACATTAATCCTTACGGGAAAATTTGCTTCATACTCTCCACTGAACTCCACCAGCTGCTTTGTCTGCAAGCCCAACAACAGCACTTTTAATCATCAATGGAATGCAAACAACTGCTACAGAAGCAAAGGCAAACAAAGCATGTCTGTATTGGCTATTTCTTCATTCCTTCTTTATTCATTGTATTCATACTTTAGCCCAAAGTTATTTTATGCATAAAGTATTTTTACTTTGACAACTTGTAGAACTTGAAGTGAACTTCATTGCTTTCCCTCATTCCAAACTAAAACTGAGACAAGGGATCAAGTGAATCGTTATAAACTGTAGTTGTTTACTGCCGTTACTGTAGAAATGAAGCCTAGGACATGAAAAAAAGTTGTCAACACCTTCTGAAACAATAAGCAGGGGAGGTTCCTTTGGAGACTTCTTTAGGTCTGTCAATGAGCTACTTGTGCCTCATTAAAATACATTAAAATGACACCATGACATGCATATTTGTCCAGCACTTGATATTAAATAATAAAAAATTGTGTAAAAAAAAAATCACACTACTAAGATTAAATTATCAGAAGTAATATAAAATATTTGCAATCAGCATTAGATCTAAATAGTATTTCACAAGTTCATTAGCTAGTAGCTGTGATAAAGTGAAAGGTAAGCACTTTTAAAAACAACCTTTTGTTTAAAGTGGACAGTGTTCAAGGCATGCAGGTATTGTGAAAGGCTTGCACTTGTCCCACTACAAAGTTCAAAAAAATGAAACTGTTCCCAGTTTATCCAGGCACAAGCAGCAGTCCGTCATTCTGTACTTGAGAATGAACATAAATTCAATGACTTCAGGTAATTAAACCTCAGGTACCTACTATTTGTAAATTAAGGACTTCATGGCAATTAGGTTTAACAATTACCAGGGCACAGTATCCAAAACAACGTAATCTTGAATGCCTGAAAAAAAGCCACTGAACACATAGGGCAAAGATGGAATTTTTCTACTTAATTAGCTGCAGAACAAGTTCAGAAGGATAAAGCACACAGCACTTGCTCACAGAGTAACTTGGTATGTGCTGTGAATACTTCAGGAAAAACTGACACAGCTGACTGCTCTTTTTTAGCGCAAACATCTCAATTCTGAACAAATAAACACTCTTCTGGTTAACGAACTCCTTCATAATCACGACCTTCCCCTAACTACGGGAGTCACGCGACCCTTAGGAGACCGGGTGAGGATGGGGAATTCTCATCAGTTTTGGACAAAACACGAAGCTTGGGAGGCCGCAGCTGCGGAGCCCGGGCCCAGCCGCCTCGTTAAGCCCGGAGCAGGCACTCGGGGCCGGCAGCTCGGTGCGGGAGAACAAAAGATGCACTTGGCCTTCAGTGACTGAGCCAGAGGCAGCCGCTCGGGGCGGGAGCTGGCGATGGGGGCGGCTCGGCCGGGCCAGGCAGGGGAGAGGCGGAGCAGCGAGGCTGGGAACGGCTTCGCAGGCTCTCCGGGAAAGCACCGTCCCTGCCCTTCACTGCACTAAGCCACACTAAGTTTAAAAAAGAAAGGCAAACTAAAAAACATCTCCCCTCCTCCAGCCCCCCAGCTCACCTTACACTCCTGAGTCACCCTAGGCCACAGGAGCCCGACATCACCCGCCTGGGAACTCAGGGGGGTATCCTCAACAAACCCCGGCCTCCCAGTCCGCCAGAGCCTCCCTCAGCGCCACAGGGCCCTCTCAAAACGCATAGATATCCTCCTGAGCAGCGTTTCATCCCTGAACACACAGCGAAGCCCCTGAGCCCCAGCCCATCACCCCTAGTGTCGTGTGTGTCCCCTCCCACCGAGCTCCTAGCTCCCTTTCATCCCCCAGGCCTCTTAGTCCCAAGCTCACAAAAGCTCTCCCGAGACTCCTGCACAGGAGCTCTCCCGGCCCCACACCATCCTCAAGTTCACAGAGAGAGCCCTCGAGGCTGTGTGTCGTCGTCGTCCTCCCCAGAAGCCCCCCCCAAAGCTCACAAAGGTGCCCCTGAGCTTGTGTCGCCCCGCCCCAGGCCCACACCATCCTCAAGCTCACAGAAAGAGCCCCAAGCGTTTTCCTCGCAGCCACACACGACCCCCAAGCTCAGAAAGAACCCCGAGCTCCCCCCGTCGCCCCCACAACACTCCCAAGCTCACAGAGGATGCATCCACTCCTCTGCCCCCTCTCCCGGCCCCACAGAGCCCTCCCCAGACTCCCAGAGAGTGTCCCCACGGTCCTCACCCCACCCCACACCCAAACTCAGCGGGGCAGCCCACAGCTCCGTAGCCGATACAAGCCGCCCCCTACCCCAGCACCCCTAAAGGGCTCCTACCTGCCGTCGGGGCCCGCTGCGAGCCCGCGGGGCACTCGGCGGAGTCGCTGCTCGGGACCCGGCAGACACAAGCTGAGGGCAGCGCCGCCTCCGCCCTCGCCGCGGGATTTCAAATTCCAACGGCAGCGGCGGCCCGCGAATGAGGGAGCGGCAAGCGGCCGGCGCTCGCCAATCGGATAGAGCCCTGCGGGGAGGGGGGAGGCAGCCGCCAGCCCCGGCCGCTGAGCCCCCTGGGAGGGCGCTCCCGCGCGGGGCATCTCGGGAAGCGTAGTGCGCGGGGCAGTGGGGGCGTGGCGGTGACGCGAGCAGCGGTTTGGCGCCTCAAGCCGCGGCTGCCGGCAGCGGAGTCCCGTGCGGACCCCTCGTTGACTGGTTTTGGGGGGGGAAACTATGTGCTTGGTGTTCTTCGGGAGAATAGTGTGAAGTATCTGTGGTGTTACTGCTAGTCCAGGATCGGGCCCTGCGGGAGGTAATGTCTCGGGGGGGGCAGAGACTTGTGTCGGAAATCCTGAGGTAAAGAGCGACACCCTTTAGCAGGAAATATTAGGAAAGTAAGCTCTCAACACCCAAACCTTACTGCAGCGGAGGCAGTGAGGTCAGGCAGGGACAAATGCTGAAGGCTGTGCCTCCTGCATCGGAGCCCCTCCATCCCCTCCCTTTGCATCCAGGGGAAGGGGGGGTGGGCACTTGCCTGTTCTCACTGCCCACTGCTACACACGCACTGGGTTTCCATGAAAAGCAAAATTGGGTCGGAATTTGAGAGTCGGACTCCAGTATTCTTGTAGGTGTCTGCTATGGAGAAAAGCGGGTGCCTGCTGTGGAGGAATGGAGTCTGGGGCCTACACAGGCTTCATAAAAGCGGTCAATGTAAGTAACTTGCGGAGTGGCCCTTGAGTATTATGTAACACTGTTGATACCTTCATGACTTTTTAAACAAAATGGAAGGTTCTGATACAGAAATTGATGCAGGATCAGTTCAGAAGCTGTGGAGAAGAAGGTCCACACTTAAATTTGGGTTCCGTTCAGAGATCCATGTTTATAAATATCCACGTAAACTGCCATAATCTTCAGGACTTGTGCACAACTGCCCCATGTAGCTGTAACAGCATTTTGCCTCTCTTCCCCTCCTCACCTCATAAAGCCATCAGTAGCCCCAAGTACATCCACATCTCAGTTACTCTGCTTCAACAATCTGTTGAGTAAAACCACAGAAAGAAAACGTAACGGCTTCACAACCTGATTTTTATTATTGAACTAATTAGTCTGTTTCATAAATGAGAACAGTCCTTGCTTTTAAGACATTAGCAACAATGAAATGACTTAAAACAGTGGATTCACTCGCTGTGATGTCTTTTAGAATGAAGATGCTTATATTCCAAACATAATTTTACTGATGCAACTGTCCAAAAGTCACTAAGACACCATGAATTCCCAATCTCCCATCGACAACAGTCACACATCTGCTAGAATAAGATTCCACATTCACTGCCTAGTTCCCCATCAGTAGGAGAACACCACACGTTGCTTCCTCTGATGTGCTTTTCCACTTGTGCTATTTCCCCTTTCCCTAAAAGAGATAAATACTGGTAGCTTATTGTTATTACAGGGTGCAAGCAGGTCTTTTGTTGCATTCTCAGAGAAATGGTGATTCTTGTGGCTAATTAGTTACTATTTATACTTTAATAGCAACCAGAGGTCTCAGTCAGGCCTCTCCCTTTGCTGTGTTTGGGAATGTACAAAGCTATCTTAAAATGTGTCTCCCTTTGAGGCCTTTTGAGATGATAGAGTCACAGAACAGTTTGGGTTGGAAGAGACCCTTCAAGGTCACCTAGTCCAACCCCCCAGCAGTGAGCAGGGATGTCTGCAACTAGAGCAGGTGGCTCAGAGCCCCATCCAACCCGACCTTCAATGTTTCCAGGGACAGGGATTCCACAGCTTCTCTGGGCAACCTATGCCAGTGTTTCACCACCCTCAGTGTAAACAATTTCTTCCTTGTACCTCATCTGAATCTACCCTTTTTTAGTTTAAAACCATTATCCCTTGTCACAACAGGCCCGGCTACAAAGTTTGTGTTTGTCTTTCTAACAGTACTGAAAGACTGCAGTAAGGTCTCCCTATAGCCTTCTCCAGGCTGAACAACCCCAGCTCTCTCTGCCTTTCTTCACAGCAGATGTGCTCTGGCACTCAGATCATCTTTGTGGCCTCCTCTGGACCCACTCCCCCAGCACCATGTCCTTCTTGTGCTGAGGACACCAAAGTCCTCCAGGTGGGGTTTCACCAGAGCAGAGTAGAGGAGGATCTTACATCCCTGGCTTGATTGTTCTCCGAATAAAAAAACTACATAAAATACATCAAGAAAAACAAGGGGATTTTTTTTCAGACCCTTAAGGCCATTTGCCTATTCCAGAAGGATGCTGTCCTCAACCAATAGAGCTCTTGTAAGTTCAGAACTGGAATTGGTTTCTCTTGCCAGGCCTGTGAAGCATAACGGTACAAGTTTATACAGCGTGAGGCCACGGGGAGGGTCGGCTGGGGAGATGCGAGTTCCGGCCAGCTCTGGGCAGACAAGGAGCCACCAACAGCGCCAGCGCCCAGCTGGAGCGGGGCCTGGCCTCGGGGGCTCGCCGCCGGTGAGGCCGCGCTGAAGGGGCTTCGAGGCTGGCGGGACCCGCCTGGTACGGAGAGTGCCGGGGCCGCGCCCCCTGCCCGCGCCCCGCCGCGGCCGGCCCCGCCCCAGCCCCAGCGGAACTGCCAGCGCGGCCGCGCCGCTCATCCGGGGCTGCGACGGGAACTACCGCTCCCAGCGAGCCGCGGGCCGGGCCGGGCCGCGTCGGGTCGGGCCGGGTCAGGCCGCGGCGGGAGCGGGCCGTGCCGTGCCGTGCCCGGCGGGGCGCAGCATGGAGAGCCCGGCGGTGACCTTCACGTTGGCCTACCTGGTGTTCGCCGTCTGCTTCGTGTTCCCGCCCGACGAGGTGCGCTCGGCGGGGCTGACGGTGCAGAGCCTGCTGGCAGCCTGGCTGGGCAGCGAGGACGCGGCCTTCGTGCAGTACCACCTGCGGCGCAGCACCGGCACGCTGCTGGCCCACTCCCTCCTGCCCCTGGGTGAGCCCTGGCTTCGGCGGGCAGGAGCGAGGGAGGGCCCCGGGGCGGTCTCGGAGGCTGGGGGGATGCGGCAGCACCAGTCCCGCGGGTGAGCCCGCCCTCGGGGACCTGTGGTGCTCGTCGTGACCCCGGCCGTGCGGGAGCAAGGGGATCCTCACCAAGGTCCTCCACCTGTGTGTGAGGGGCCACGTTACACTAGGCGTCTTGGAAATAACAGTGGTTTAATATCGCTCAAGCTTCTGTGTGATGTACACCCCCTAAGCTTTGCAGCCCGTTGGCTGCATCGGAATATGTATGAGTAGGAAGGAATAGTGTTTTATTTAACCATTGAATTCAAATTGGCTTCCTTTAGCCATGTAATTCTGTGAAACTAAGTGGCATCTTGCAGATATTCAACCAGCAAATTCAAATCAGCTTCCTTTACCGATGTGATTCTGGTAAAAATCAGTGTCAAGTAAGATTTTACCTCAGATTTCTTAGGAGAAGAGGCTTGAATTTGAGTTGTCATCCAGAAGTACCAGTGACTCTTCTGGAAGTGAGCTCACTGGTTAGATAACTATCCATAATTATGTTTATAACTATGTTTACGCATGTACTTAGTTGCCTTCTGAAAGGAAGTCTTTTTCCTTGCAGGTTATTACCTTGGTATGTGCTTTGCTGCACCTGAAAAACATCTTTGTTTTTTCTACCTGGCTTCAAGAGGATGGAAAACTTTCTTCTTCTTCGCTGTTCTCTTTCCAACAGTCACCAGTGCCCTGGCATATTACTGGTCTCGCAAAGGTTGGAACAATCATCCATTAGCCCGAACACTCGCTGTTCACGCTCTCCCGCAGTCAGGCTGGAGGGCAGTAGCTTCTTCCATCAATACAGAATTTAGGAGAATTGACAAATTTGCTACCGGAGCCCCAGGAGCGAGGGTGATTGTTACGGACACATGGGTAATTAAAGTGACCACCTACTGTTTACACGTTGCCCAGCAGCAGGACATTCATTTGACAGTGACAGACTCCAGACAGCACGAGCTCACCCCAGACTCAAATATGCCTGTGCAGTTCCTCACCATCCGTGTTGCCAGTATTAATCCTTACGTGAAGGCATTTGATATCCGGTAAAACAACTACCCTATTGTGTTTTTTATATATATACATATATATGTGTGTGTGTGTATGCTATCTGATGGTGCTAATGGAGTACTTTTGTAGCAGATCAGAAGATTCTTTGGGTCTCATCCCTTCCTTTTTGCTGCATGCCTGGTCTTTAGTGATGCTGTATGTGCAGTTCTGCCTCGCAGTGCAGCAAAGAAAGCTTGTTCAGAAAGATTCATACACCTACAGTATTGAATGCACAGTGGTAAAGCAGAGGGATTGCCCCGTTTGATCCATTTTTAGGAAGAGAATTGTGCTGGATGCAGAAAGAAGTAACTGGAAAAACTTAGGTGAAAGAGGGACAACACAAATGAAAGGGAGAATCTTTGGTCTTCCGCATTTTGAGGGAGGAAGAATCGTTACTCATTTAAAACTGGCTGTTGTTCACCCATGACTTTTTTTTTTCCTTCTGCTCAAGGCTCATAATCATGTCACTGCTCAGAAGAGTTCTCACTGAGTTACTGCAGGCCAACTGCCCTTAAAGCAAGAAAGTCATTTTGGTTGGTCTCTGGTTTATGCATTCTCATAGCAGTAAATCATAGCAAACGTGAACTGTCAGGGCTTGATTTCCAATGGCCCAGGCTGGTTTTTTTTCCAGCAGTCTCTGCGTAGCTAGGCAAAAGCACAAGCTCTGCAGAAACCTGGAACACTGAGTCAAAAGGTGCTAAAGTCTTAGTTGTTGTTGTGTTATTATAGAAGGAGCACACAAAGCCATGTTAGTGCTCCTAAAAATATATATTTGAAAAAGCATTTTGAGTGTCTGTTTGCCATAAATTTGTATGTAAGCAGCAGTTATTTACTAGGTAATTAAAAGTAGGCAGATCTCCAAACTTTAGGTGAGCAGAGGGATCCTGGCAAGGATGATGAGGCCATGGAGGTGACTGTTCGATATCCAGCTGAACAGAGCTCAGAATGAGAGGTTAGTTAAGATCAGTGTGACAATCCTAAGAAAATAGGAGACTTATAGACCTGTGAGTATGGGGACCAAATGAGTGTTACACAACTAATGATTTTCTTCTGTAAGCTCTTCAGTGCCAGAGTGATAAAACTACATCCCCAGCTGAGAAAACCATGGCTTCTTTGTCAATGCCTTTTAGGGAAAAAAAATCCAAACCCCAAAACTTTGTTTTATGGCTAAAGAGAACAGCACCAAGAACTGTGTTTAAACTGTGTCAGAAATAGCAAATCTCTGCTAGAACACAGTCATACAGGATTGAAGAAAAGTGACACAGGACAAAATTCCCTTATTAAGGATACAGGATCATTGTGTATATCCAGAATTGGAATTAGATACAAAGGGATGTTTCTGGAAGAAAAATGCTTTTGTGCAGGCAGGCCACATTTCCCTGTGTGTTCAGTGTGAATTTTTCCTGATAGAAAGGTCACAGTTATTTGCACAGATAGCATCTGTTAACAAACAACTTTATCCTATAGTAATTAAAACAATGGAGACCACCGGGAGCTAAAGCTAAGCCAGCGTTGCATTGTACTGGGCTCCAGGAACTCAGCGAGTGGTTGGAGGAAGGAGGAATTTCAGAGCGATGTTCCCAGGGCTTCTCCATGAAAGCTGTTTAATGAGTGGAAACATCTATCTGGGGAGTTTGGAGTCTACAGTTCAGAACTGTTGTATTAAAAAGGGGTAACAACAGTAATGTGTCACTACAGGATCTGCACAAGGTCCTTGAGGTCTGTGGGCCTCACTTAGATTTATTTTAACAGAAGCAACGTAGTGTGAAATGCAGCTTGTTATGGCCTTAAAAGTGTAAGACATTCAGCAGCTGTTTGTAACCTTTGTGAAATTTAAGGTTTTATCTAAAATTTTATCGTAAAACCACAGAAAGTTACAATTAATGCCATTCTGATACTTATATGTACTATATCACCTTGTGATACATGCCACCTGATATAACTCTAATTATGTCCTCAGGAGTTTCGAAAATAGATTTTTAGGTATGTTCTGAGTAAATAGACAGAAATTGTGCATGCAGCACTTTACAGTTAATGCATGATTTAGGTACTTGTATTGCTCTTGTTCACACTGATTACTTCCTTTATTTTTGTATGAAGTTTTAGCTAACCTCTGGTATATCCTGTGGGCAATCTGACACCGATATGAAGGATGGCATGTTGGCTTTGACACAATTTAGAGAACACAACAACTGAACAGCAAAAGAAAACAAAGTGCTCACCGTGTATTTATTCTGACTAGTATGTACCAGCCTAAATAGCTTTTCTGTGGATTCACGTCTCCGAGGTTGACCTCTGCAATGTACTATCAAGGTAAATGGATAATCTGGTAACATTTTGTTCCATCTTTTCTTCTTCAGGTTGAACTCTACTGAATATGGGGAGCTCCGAGAAAAGCTCCGTGCTCCCATCAGCAATGCTGCTAATGTTGTGATCCATCAAAGCCTTAGTGATTTATTTCTAGAAACCTTTACATCTCTAGTGGAAATTAACCAGCCGTATCCTGTTCCAAGCACTCAGGTGAGACTTTCTATCCTTGTGAGACTTTTCAAACTTTTCAATACAGGTGAGACTGGGTTTACTCTGTAATTGATAACTATTCACTTAGGGCTGTTGCAGGTGAATTATTGAGAGAAGACATTGTTGTGGGGTTAACCTTAAGGTTTTATTAAACACTGATTAAATTACAATTATGATTAAATGATAATTAAAATATTATTAAACACTAATTGAACAGTAAACTTACTATACTTCTAATAATTACTAACTGACACGCTAGAAGACTGTGTTGCCATTCACCGAGACCTGGACAGGCTGGTGAGTTGGGCATAGAGGAATCTAATGAAGTTCAACAAGGACAAGTGTAGAGTCCTGCACCTAGGGAGGAATAACCCCATGTATCAGTACAGGTTAGGGACTGACCTGCTGGAGAGCAGCTTTGCAGAGAAGGACCTTGGAGTCCTAGTGAATAACAAGTTCACCAAAAGCCACTAATGTGCCATTGTGGCCAAGGCCAATGGCATCCTGGAATGCATCAAGAAGAGTCTGGCCAGCAGATCAAGGGAGGTTCTTCTCACTCTACTCTGCCCTAGTGAGGCCATATCTGGAGTACTGTGTCCAATTCTGGGCTCCTCCGTTCAAGATAGACAGGAAACCACTGGAGAGAGTCCAGCGGAAGGCTGCAAAGGTGGTGAGGGGAATGGAGCACCTTTCTTGTGAGGAAAGGTTGAGAGACCTGGGTCTGTTTAGTCTGGAAAAGACACAGGGGATCTTAACCAGTGCTTATCAATATCTAAAGGGTGGGTTTCAAGAGGATGGGGACAGTTTCTTTTCAGTGGTGCCCAGTGACAAGACAAGGGGCAACGGGCACAAACTGGAACACATGAGGTTCCATCTAAATATGAGGAAAAACTACTTTCCTGTGAGGGTGACACAGCACTGGAACAGGTCCCTTCCAGCCCCTAGCATTTTATGATGCTATGAATTAAGCTAGCTTTTATACAATATGCTTTAGATCTGATATAAAATGTCACTTACCTTGCTGTAAATAACAGATGCTGGGTAAGGGATCTCTCAACCTTGATGAGTAACCTTGAGAGGCGTCCGTGCTTGACCAGAGATCTTCACTGTGCAGCCCACTGCTGTACAGGAGAGTTCAATGTGCTGGGGAGGCTGTGGATATTTATAGCGTAAAGTGATTTACTTGTAGTCAAACTCCCTTTTGGTGTATGTGCAGATGTGCAGCTGTAGCAGTTTTCATTCTCTCAGGCTGGCACCATTAGCTCCTGGTAAAACGTGATCTAGATTCCTTCACTTCCTGAGAAGGTATGGCCTAGCAGAACTTCTCAAGGTCTGCACAGCAGGGCTGACTGCAGTCAGGCCTCCTTGTTGGTGATGCGTGAACCAAAGTGCTCTTCACTCAGTCAAGGTGGGTGCATCCGTCACAAGGGCTCACCTTCCAGTTCAGTAAACATGTAATAATGTAATAAATGTAGTTCTGGCTGCTGCTTCTGTTCCTGCTATGAGGAGACAAACTGTATTGTGAGCACTGCCTTTCTTGAGACATGAGAACTAGCATAGGAAAGAAGGTCCCCTACAATAACTTCCATAAAAAAACTTTACTTGAAAACGTTTGGAAATGTTGAGGTCACATTTCAGAAAAGTTTATGGAGAGCTAGAATCACACCTGTTGTTACTGTTCTTTAGGTAGTTTGCTCCATTACAGCTTGTTTTTCTAGATCATCAGGTTTTGCTGGATCTTCTGCTGAAATAATTAAAGATCCCTAATTGGGGCTTGTTTTAATTGTAAATAACACCACAGAATTCTACCTTCAGCAGTACTTGTGGAGACCTGGTCATTGTTACTCTTGTGCAGCAATCGGACACGTGATAAGAACACTGTTCAACGTACCAGGGGTAACTAATTAACCTAGTCTTGGTGACCTTGCAGTGAGTACGTGTCAGATGGAGTGAGTAGTGTCACACAGCTTATATGATGTCTTTACTGTATGGTTACATGAACTAGCTAAAACAAAACTGGATCATGTACGTCTGCACGTCACGCGGTTGTGCGTTCCCATTGCAGTGCCAGCGTATAGTGAAAAGAGATGTTAAAAATAAAGAGAAGATGCCGTTCATTTGGGAGAGTTGCTTTCTTACAGAGCTTTTAATTCAACGTATTTAAGTGTCAGCTGAGCTACTGAGCTTTGTTTTGACATTGAGTGATAAATAACATGAGAAATTATGATACAGACATAAAAAATACAAGATGGGACTTTTCCCTGTTCTGAAGCTCCATGAATAAGTTGAAAAAGTTAGTTAACCTTTCTATGCTAGAGCTTTTCCTGCCTTAAAACCAAGGTAAGCCCTGAGACCTCAAGTTAAAACCGATAGAGCTTTTGAAGGAAGTAGTCCTGCTTCCTGCACACTCCTCATCCCACTGTTGACACAAGACTTTGTCCGTGGTGAACCTGACTGGGGGAAATGATTGAGGTGAATTGAGAATGATAACTTGTTGATCTGCTCCACAGTCAAGCTGCCAGTGTGGTTGAACACTCAACGAGACAAGGGAAGAGACACCAGATGTGGGAACTAGAGGCCACAAAGCAGAGCTGCTTTTTGTTACGCCAGTAACAGTATGAATAGGGTTCAGGTCTCCATGCCTGTTCATGTGCTGTGTTTTGAACTTTGTGGATTTTTTGGAACACTTTGGCTGGAAGACACATGGGGAAATGCTAATTATTGTTTATTAATTGTAAAACACTTTGTAGCAAGATGATTTCCCTATATGCAACTCCAAATTCATGTGGCACAATTAACTGTGGAGAAATATCAAGTACTCCAATATTATCCAAGAAAAAATTAAGTAAACTTCCAGTCCTTCAAGATGAGTGCCTGTTGAGTTCAGTAGAGCTCTGATTTCCTCTGTTATTTATGTCTCCTGCTTACAAAGATGGAAGATAGAAACAGCCATTTGCTGTGATAAATGAAAAGAACTGTTTGCTTTATTTTCCTTACTTTATATTGGTATGTTTTTTGAAAAGTAGTATATCTGAATGACAAAGATGGATGCTTGCTCACCTTTCCCTGTCTGCCGTGCTCTGGAAAGGGGCAGAGCTCTTCAAAGAGAGAAAGAATGTTTATTTTCAGTCATTTGTGTTTAATCAGACTGATGAAGCAGTTCTGGGCTTTCTGTTCAAAGAGATACTCTGTTCTCATTTGTTAGAGGGTGTTCTACCTGAACAGGGCTCTGGAGGTAGAAACCACTTGGTATCTTCTGGTGGGGCAGTTCTGTCTTGAGGCTCTGCCCAACTCAAGTTCCTGCCACCTTGTGTGCAGCTAATTTTATAAAGGCCTCTGAAAAGCAGTAACAGAAACCATTCTGTGCATTTCATAATTTTGACATTTTTCACTTCCTTTAGGAGCTGGAGCCGTGCATAGGATGTATGCAGACGATTGCTAACATCAAGCTCATCAAGAACTGCCAGGAGCCAAACGAAGGGGAATGCCAGCAGTGCTACTGTCGTCCCATGTGGTGCCTCACCTGCATGGGCAAATGGTTTGCCAGCCGACAGGATCAGCAGCACCCAGAGACCTGGTTGTCGAGCCAAGTGCCTTGTCCAACTTGCCGAGCCAAATTTTGCATTTTAGATGTTTGCATAATACGATGAATAACACTTGGGTATGTTTTAACTTTTTCAATTTGAATGTATTTCATAGTGGGTTTGGTTAAAAGGCCTGGTAAATTTGTTTCCGAGACTTCCCATTCTAAAGGGGTGCAAACTCCAAAGCTTCTTTTATAGTGCTGAAAACAGATGTAAATCTTTTCAGTTCCTCTTCACTTTTACCTGTATCTTTGCTTTTTATTCACCAGATGTTGTTTCTGGATTTCATATTACTGTTTTTAACTCATATTTTGCTTAGATGTCTTAGATGGAATAAGGGTATCCCTCTATATTTGCAGTGCTAGTCTCTTTTCAAGTTTTAACATAAGTTAAATTCTTTACATTTTTAAATTTAACTTGGGTTTTGATTCTCTAGTAAAGGGCTAACTTGAGAACTTCGGTTAGACTTCACTGATACCTTTGTTCTTTAATCCATTTGTAAAGTTGTTACTCATCTTTGCAAGCATTCACCAAACAAGTATACCAATTGTGTTTCTGCTGCTGGTCCCTTCCACTTGTAAAGGGGATCATTTTGGTAGGATAAGGAATTTGATTCCTGAAGATGTACAATGATCATAGGGACCATTTATTCCATTAACCTGCCTCTATCTGATTTTCTGATGGATGGATTTTTTTCAAACCACAGCAGGATTTGGAAACATACCCCACTTAGAGTGTTGTGTATCATCAAATCTGTTGGTTTCTAGGACCTTACACTGCTTAGGGTTTCAACGCTCTTTAGGTGATGGACCTTTTTTTCATACATTTGAAGGGAGTGCAGCAAATATTTTAACTGTCTAAATACTCTGAAAAAATGCTCAGCTATTTCAAAGCCTGCAAGCTTTTTCTGAGGGGTAGGTAACCTTTCCCCTGAAAAAGATGCCAGAATCACAAAGGTCTAAGTTGCCATGCTAGATGCTTGAAGAATGACCATCATTAACAAAAGGTTTTCAGGCTTGCAATTCAAAGACTGGACTGATTGTAAACAGTAGTCCATACATTTAAGAGAGGCCTACTTCTAGACCTAAACACAGTGCTGAGTGTTCTGGCTGCTTCAGTGAGCAATTATTTGGCATACTGCTTGGTGGAAGGCCTCAAGCTGCTGGAGAACATGTGAGTTCTTACACTGACCTGTGCATTGCAGGGCCTGAGGGTCAGATGTTTGCTTGCTTGAGTTGTCCATCTTTGAGGGGTAGTAACCTCAGGCAGATGGGTGGGTCAAAGAGTGAGAAAAAAATTATATTTTAGTGCTTTGTTTTAGGAGAATAAAAGCCCTAATACCTACCACCTGTATAATCAGAAGGGTCTCACCAGTAAATCACTAGCATAGATGACATGCCAGTGATAACGTGAAAATGTCTTGATTATCCTGAGGGGCAACTGCTTTGAGCAGGAATAGGCGGCAGGTTGTTAAAACCAGTACAAGCACAGGAAGCACAGCCACGAAAGATTTCATTAGGAGAGTTTCAGCTGAGCTGCAGGCTGTGTGGTGAACTGCACACTGCAGCCAGGAAATGGTTACAGATGTGGCTGCAAGCTGCATTTTGGAGAGGGATAAGGAATTGAGAACAGATTTAGCAGCATCAGTTGAGAACTGACACGTGTATTATATTGTGGGCGTTAGGTTTTTTGTTTGGTTTTCTTTTAATAATACGCACTTTAAAAAGTCCAAACTGTTTGAGTTTAAGGACAGTAATTGCTTGAGTGTATCTCATTTGTTACATCTACAACTTCTACTATGCAATTATCTATACTACCTATTAATAAGGGTGATGT
Source organism: Todiramphus chloris collaris (assembly GCA_025345505.1). NCBI lineage: Eukaryota > Metazoa > Chordata > Aves > Coraciiformes > Alcedinidae > Todiramphus > Todiramphus chloris. The sequence continues at coordinate 35,653,528 of JANVCC010000035.1, forward strand.
TTCTGTTTTTCATTACCTGGTGTTTTGGACAGTATAGAATGAAATTTTGACACAGAGACTACTACTAGTATGGATTTGTCCTCTTCCCAAAGAGATCTGAAGTGTCTTGTCCCTCTTAATCTGAATAGGGTTGAAAAACATTCCTGAGTTTCAGACAGATTTGTTGACAAGTCTAAACTTTAATTAAAAATCAAAGAGATTATCAGTGATTGAAAGTATTTTCAAGTACTTTTGTGTCTAAGTTATTTGGAACTTTGAAATGGTCTCTGCAGGATTTTTTTAACTGTTCAAAAATTCTCCCAGGGCTGGATGGTGTCACCTGACATGCACCTCCTCACTATACAGCAGCCTTTACAAATAAGTGGTTTGCACCATTCGCTTCTGGGAAGTTTACATCATGTGGCACAGATAAAAGGGATGTGGTCCTTGAAATAGCGGCAGAAGAGAGGGTAGGATTTTGGAATGGTGGTTTTGTCACTGATACTCATTCACGTCCTGCAGCTCTTTTCCCGTTTGGAATAAAAATATTTATTGTAAAGATGTGTGAAGTTAAAATTGTAAAGACCTTGAGAAACGGGTAAGAGATACGTGTCATTGCAGATGGTTTTCTACAAGAAAAACAGGTCAGTTGCCAATAGTATCTTATCAAACAAGAGCTTTAGTCTCCTAATTGCTTGTGCAGTGGAGTCACTCTTTACAGAAATCTGCTTTGAACTGATTGAAAGTTTTCATTTCACTGGAACTTTGCTTTTTGTCATCTTAGTTCTTTTGGCTGTATAACAGTGTGACAAAGTAACAGTCGTAAGCGTGTAATTCTTTTGCATCTTTTAATTGCATCTATCCACAGAAGTGCCTCTTCAAAAACTTAGTAATAATTACCAAAATAAAATTATGATTTAAGTTAATAATAGTGCCTGGTTTAAATTCCTTAAAACAAGCATTTTTTTCCCAAGTTTAGATTCTGAAAGTAATCTGTCATGCCTCCAAAGTTTGGAAGCTTCTTAAAGGCTGTGTTAGAGAACAAACGTTACAAAATCCATATGATGCGTTCTTAGAGACAACAGAAGAAGAAACTGTGACCTCTCCCTGCACAGTCATGTGACATCTTACTTGTCTTGAATAAATCTCTGAACATGAAATCTCTGTCCACACAAACGGGCATTTGTCTTTGTGACAGCTTCAGGTCATTATCCAAAGAACTGCATGCGTGTCTAGGGCTGTTTCTAGAGAAGATCTCTGCAGTAAAAAGAAATACATTGCCTCCCACCCAATCTTTATGTTTCTTAAACTTAAGGATAGGGTTTAGAATTGGGTTTTTTTACAGCACTTTTCTAAGAAAAAAAAAATGAACCAAGTAATGTGATGGGCTAAAATATTTACTTAAAGAATTTCCTTGAATTGTTAGTGATTTAGTGTTGCTTTTTCAGCTGTGTGTATACTTTTCCATATCACTGACTTGCGGGTAGGCAACGTTAGTGACCTGAAGTGTGATATATAAATGTAACAGCATTACAATAAGACAATCTGTGGGTGCAGTGTCAGTGTAAATACCCCATATGTGTGTATACATGTACAGCCCAAATTTCTCTGTGTGCTGTAGCTGAACAGGTGTTTCTGAAAACACGGGCTGTGGGTATATTATTTATTTCCACAGTTACGTCCCTTCTGTAATTGTAGCATTCCAGAAAACATGTTATCTGTTGATATTTTTAGGTTAACATAGTTTGCTGACCCAAAAAAGGCATTTTGTCCAAGCAGGATGTATTTTGAATCCATGATACGAATGCCATTGTTTACCATGAGGCTTGCCATAATTTGAAATCAAAATACCAGATTATTATGTGATCTCTTCAGTCTGATTGTTTTTATTGTGTTGAAACTCGGTCGACTGCAGCTGTGTACCATTCCAGTTCGGCGACACCTCAATGAGATGTAAATGACTGAAGTTCTGAGTGCCATTTCTTAAGAAATTTTTACTTTGAGATATAAATATTAAAGCTCTTACGTGCATTACAAGACATTTTCTTCCAAAGATATCCCACAGGGTTAGTTATTTGTGCTTGGGTGTTTTGGTTTTTTTTACCTTGGTAGCTTATCTATTTTAAAATGAACAGTATTATTTGGATAGCCTTTAAGGGAGAAGGCTTAATGAATACTTAATCTTTAAGATGAATAAAAATACAATTGATTTTATGTAAGACTTCTGGTTTTCATTTTAAAGATACATTTACCAGTTAAAGCTTTATATGAGTGGAAATCAATCCGACTTAACCTGTGGACAAGGTTTTAGCTGAGAACACATGCATACGAAAAGAATTCTCCTGAAGTAGCACCTGATGATTCCTTTGATTAATTTTCCTGTTATAGCCTGAATGCAGAGTTGCATAAATGAAAGCAAAGATGTAAAATCTATTTATGTGTCTGAGGGGAAAAAAAACCCCAACAGATACTTTCCAGGATGCGGGGGGGAAGGAATGGCACTGGGTGTCACAAGATCAGCAGGGATGATGACTAGAAATTTGTCTCCCCAGGGGAGTGCTGGCATAGCAATGATGCGTTCTGTGTAAAATCAGTTTGTTTGGGTTTTTACTGGGGCCTTGCGCAGGTCTATCAACAAGCGCAGGCCAGAGAAGGATGTGCTGCATGCCATGAGCGGTGTGAGATGCGTTTCTCTAGCGCGGACATTGCGGTGCCCGCCAACCGCCGCTGCTGAGCCGATTTAGCTTCCCGAGGACTTCACTTGGCCAAACCCGAACCCTCCGCTAGCGAGGGAGGTGCCGCACTGGTGCCGGAGCTGGGTTTTCGCCGTATTACCGAGCGGAGCGGGCCTGGGGGTCCCGCTGGGCCGGGGCGCGGAGAAGCCGTGCGGGAAGGTGTCCTTGGCGTGACGGAAGCTGCCGCCTCAGAGGGGCGAGGGCTGCGGTACGCCCTCCCTCTGCGGAGCCCGCTCGGCTCCTCAGGAGCCCCGTGTACCCGCCTCCAGCCTCCCCTGACACTACCGCCCTCCCACCCCTGTCCAGCTCCCCGCCCGCAGCACCGCCTCACTACGCGCGGCCGCTCGGTGCGCAGGCGCAGCGGCGCCCACCGCGGCCCCCGCTGGGGAGGACGGGCCGCGCCTGCGCGCTGCGCGGCTCCGCGCCGGGCCCGCAGCCATGTTCCGCAGCCGCGGTGCTGCCGCTCGCCTCAGCCATGTTCCGCGGGCAGCGCGGCCTGCCGCGCCGTGCCGCCGCCTCGGGGGAGCCGCGTGGGCTGCGCAGGTGAGAGCTACCGCGGAGGGCCGGGGGGGGGCTGGGGCGGGCATTGCTCCCTCTGGGAGTCTGTAGAGCGCCCGGGGCTCCGGTGGGCGGGAAGGCGGGGGTGTGGCGCTGCCTGTCCCAGGACTCGCGGTGTGGGGTAGGCGGTGAGGAGGGCGAAGGGTGGGCTTCGTCCTCTCGCGCCTTAGCCCTCGTATGCTGGAGGCAGCGAGGAGAGCAGCTGCTGGCAGCTTGCCGCCCTCCCCAGACGGCTCTACCTCCTGCGCCCTCGCAGGGCCCGCTTCGGTCTCGGCGGGCAGCGGGGACAGGGACGGGCCGGCAGGGGGAGGGAGGCGGGCCGGCAGGGGGAGGCGGGCCGCAGCCCAGGCACGGCGGGTGGCAGCCATGGCGTGAGCCCCGCGGGGTCGCTGGGGTGGCCGTAAGGCTGACGCCGAAGCGGGCGGGGAGTGCAAAGCAGCGGAGTTAAAGATTAATATCGGAATATTTCTACACTTTAAACTAGCGTTGTACCTAAGGCATGATAGGTGTTGTGCTTTTGGGTTGGGTTGTTTTTTTTCCGGTGTTCTTTCCAGTCTTTAAATTGAGTAATTGTTGTTGAGGGTGGTTAGAGAGAGGTTTTATCCTTTTTTGCCTTTACAGAAGTCGAATGTGTTGGAAGAGCTCTTTTGTCTGGCTCTGACTGAGAGTAAGGTGTCTGGGCTTTGTGTTGGTAACTTCGAGCCCTCTGGGAGTGGGAAAATCCCAAAGCCGAGGAAGGGAGAGAAAATACTGCTTTTTAGCCCAGAATTAAAGTAACAAAAAACCTCCCTTCTCTCTCACTTGACTTAGAAAGCGCAGAGCCCTTGCACATACAGAGCAGTGTGTTTATTGTTCTCCCGTGCATACAGCACAACAGTGTGTTTACCGTCTGGAGCCTGCGGTCCAGGCTCATTCTCAGGCAGGTGGTGGCAGCAGATCTGCAGGTGTGGTCCTCAGCCCAGAAGCCGGGTCTGATGTTAGTAGACGCTATGACGTTGTTTTGTTTAGTAACCTCTCATTTAAGATGTCAGCGCTGCCAGACCTGAGGAGGAAAATGTAGATAACTCTTAAGCAATCTTTGTCTGTCCTTCCAGCGTGTTGCAAGCGCCCCACTCTAGCTCCTTGTCCCATGCTTATGTGTGAGGACTCCACAGGAGTGTGGTAATATAATTTCCTGTCTGAAAGTGGTTCCGCATAAACTTGTGGCCTACTTCTCTTTAGATGTCCAGTTTTCTTGTGTTGAAGGGATGTCTCTTTATTTGCCTTCTCAAAAAGTTTAGTACTGGATAGAATGGTATATAAATGTCAAAAGATGGGTTGTTGTCAGAGGACAGTCTATGAATATTGGCACATGTCAGCAGTTCTGTAAACGCTGGTGACAGATCTCAGCTGAGGCTTCCCCCACCCCCCCCCAGGGTGTACTTTTGGTTATCTAAATAGTAATGGTTCGTTTTAAAACTCTGATGTCCTAATTGCATTAGTCAAAGACTGTTGCTTAGCAATTGCATAGTCTAACACCTTTGATAAGTTACTGTTGCCTGAATGAACAAGTTGACACCAATCACCTGTGTAAGTTGTTACACAGCAGTTGGTATCTAGACTCAGCAGTTGGTAACTATAAATGATGTTCAGATGGTCTGCACAAAACAGATATGGGCAATGTTCAGTGACAACCAGTTGCTTAATTTCCAGTGAAAATTCTTGTTTTCTAGTTCTGTGCAAGATCCAGACTGCTGGCATCAAGAACAGGAATGTAGAAGCTGGAATGATTCAGATTCTTTGGTGAATGAATATCAGTGTCAACATTTAGACCAGTGGCTGCAGAGGTAAGGAATAAATGTGAAGTTTATTTAAATCTTCACTTTGTTGCACTCTTTTCTTTCAAAATCCAGTAAAACCTTGAACGTAATTAGATTAAATGTATACCAACGATACAGTAGCAGAGAGTTAGTAGATGATATCTGCATTATGCCTGAGTAGACCATTCAGTTTGGCTAATTGAAATTTGTGCTGTAATATTGGCAAGTATGCCATGTGAAAGAGAGAAATGGTATATACTGAGGTGGTACTTGAAGTCCTTTATTGCTGAAGTCTTCAATGCTAATATGAAATGCTCATTGAAGCAATATGCTGTTACTTTTTATGCTGTGCTTACACATCTTTATGTGTAAGTGTGGACAAACCATGACATTTGTCTCTTCACTTGACAGCACACTCAGTATGTTCAGCTGTACTACACTTTTTAGTAAATAACTTGTTTTTCTTCTAGTCCAGTAGCAAGAACAATTTGAGATAAGGTCAGATTTTGGAGGTAGATAGCTCTAGGAGTATTTTTGCTTTGCTTTTACCTGAAAGACTAAAGATCTAAAGTGGAGGATGTGGTTGAAATTATTATCCTAATGTCTGACAAGAAGTTTGAAAAGCATTGAGTGCAGGAAACTGAGCAGAACCTAAATTATAAGAGTTAAAATATTTTACTGAGGTTGTATGAAAACTGTTAATTTTTTATGCAGTTTGTACCTCTGAGCATTGCATTGTTTGAAGCTGATTGACATTTCTGGTGGCATGTTTAATAGTCCTTCTGTTAATAAGTTAAGGTTTTGGAAAAATTGTCAAAGTCCTTGTTATCAGGAGTGTTTTCTATTTCTTTGATACTATCATAAAAACTATGAACAGCATGTTAGGATTGTGAGTCAAACTGCATTTTGTGTTTCTCTTTGGCTGAGTAGGTTTGTTCCTTCCTTATGTAGAATCTTTGTTTAATGATAAAATGACATTGATGTCATGGATGGTAATTCCATCTGTTGGTGTGAAACCATCTAGGGAAAGACTGAATGTTTATTCTACTTCTGTATTACTTATGTTAAAAGTTGCCTCAACATTTAAAGAACATTTAGCATTGTTGAGATAAAGAACATTAACAGTGAAAGAAGCAGACAGATTGAAAGGAGTTTTCAGCACTTCAGAATGTTACCACATTATACAGTTTTAATTTTTTTTTTTTTAAGTTAATGAAGAACCTGGTGTTTCTTCACTCGGAGAACATCAGAAATCTGATTACTTAAAAGCTACCTGACTCTCTTTTTGTCTTTACACAGCAGAGTTTACGTTATTGAAATTATGTTGGGATATAATGATGTCTGACAAAACATTAGTTCTGCTCATGTGATGGGTATTTTTCAATTTCTTAAGTATCTCCATGGTCCTTTGCAAAGTACTTAGCTGATGACAGAGAGCAGTGACTAGACTGATTTTGACCTCAAGTAATTTAATGGATGAAACTGCAGTATTGAGAAGGGTTACTCTCCAGTAGCAGGGAGAAGGGCTCACATTGGCTGAGCTGGGAGTATTTTAAGAAGACGTCAGGTCTGTGTTCTGTCATGAATTCATTTCATAACCATTTTCTTTCTCTACAAGTAAAACTGGTAGTCTTGCATCACTGTTAAAGGTGACTTGAGCTGAAATGTGTTAAATTGTTTGAACTGAAATGGTGAACAGAACACCCATGGTGTGGAAGCCCTGTTAAAGTTTCTGTTAATTAAATATGTTATGAGCAACAGAAGTTCACATAGAGTTCTCAATATTTTTCAGGTCTACAGCACCAGAACATTCTGGGCCTCTTTCTAATTGCCCTGACTGGGACAGTAGACTTGAAGAAGGCAAAACAATGAGGACATCGAATAAAAAAAATATGAAGTATGTATTGAACAATTATTAATTTTTCTTGTGTTGGTTTTGGTAATAGCCATCTGACTATCTCCAACTACATTATTACTGAGCATTTGAAACACAGCCAGGCTGCTTCATATTAAACCTGACGGAAGCCTTAAGGAGAGAGGAGCACTGAGGAATCTTCCCTCAAAGGCTACTTGTATGATCATTTCAGATTCTCTTCTTTTTCATCTTGAAAATTAATTACAACTTCCTGTAAGAGAAAATACTGGAATACTGAAAGGAAAACTGAAAACCAGCCATTGAGGCTTGGAAAGAGAAATGGCTATTTGATCATTCAAACTAGCCTCTGTTATGTATTCATCTTTGTTTTATTTTTAAGCTTTTTCATATTTATACGAGGATGTTCTTACACATATGTGCAATAATCATGTACCATTTGATTTGATGTAGGATGAGCTATAAGCTTCTAGTAAGGCAGTTCTGACACCAGAGCCCTCAGGTGTGTGCTTATTACAAACTTGAGCCAATTGCATGAACTTGGAAAACCTACTCTTGTGGTGATTCCTTTGGTTAGCACAACTTGCACTTCTGTGAAGTAGTGAAGTAAGGATCGTGCTTCCTGTCTACCAGAGCACAAACACATGTGGCTCTACAGTGTGCGTTTATGTACCTTGTTGTAAAGCTAGTAATGTTCTTTTCAACTTAATTCTAATTTCTGTTCTTAAGTTCTGTTTCAAGTGATTCTGCTACTGCAACTGAAAGGGAAACGGATGAAGTGGTTCTGAGGAGAAGACAAAAACAGATTAATTTTGGAAAGAATACCCTCGCGTATGACAGATACATTAAAGAAGTTCCAAAGTAAGTTGCACTATGTTTGCACATTTCCAGATAAACTCTTTATTTGATCCTGACTTGTGTAGATGAGCACACAGCTTTAATTCTTTTTAATTTATATGAACAGTAAGTAAAGAAAACTTAGATCATTTGCTTTTTATCAAAGTGAAGCCAGGTGTTTTCTGCACATGAGCAAAAATAAAGCTAAAATGTTCCCTTTGTGTACTGCTGTTGCTAATAGCAAATACACTTTAAATAAGTTCTGTGTTAATCAGCTCTGTGTGATGCTTCTGGTGACTGTGTTGCTAGGCTGGTGGGATGTTAATTGATACACTCAGTCCTTACTCAAAGCTGTCATTTCCTGGTATTAAATGGAAATGTGGAAATGACAGCTTTGAATGAGGACTGAATAAAGCCTTGCCTTTAAGTATTGATAGAGGAAACCAGCCGTCAGTGATTGATCAGTAACTAACAAATGAAAACCTGGATTTCTTGTTTTCTCCGTCATTCCACTTCGGGCTTTAGAGTCTGTGAATTGTGGCACTTAAATCAAGACTTCTTAGCCAGCCCCCTCTTTACTGCAGAGCTATGGAGATTCAGAAGCTAGTCTGTACTGATGTGCAGATGTGCATTTGTGTGCCTGTGTTTTGTTTGGAGCGTTCTTTTTAGAGGTGTTTTTCTTAACATGGTTTGCTGCTTAGAGTTGCCAGCTTTCTACGGATTCTGCCTGTAAGAGTCTGTTATGAAAACTGCCAGACAAGTGCAGTGGACGTTGCAAGCTGAGTGTTGAGCAAAACTTGCAGATTAAGACTAGATGACTAAACATCAGCAGCAGATATCATAAATAGTCACACAGTAGCATGGTCAGATCTCCAATAACACGTTTTTCTTCAAGGAGTCTTGGATTGCTTTGTGAATTGTAATTTTGCTTGTCACTGTCACCAGTGGTCAGACTGCAGCCAGTCTTACATAGCTGTCAGCCTGGCACTTACATAGCTGTGCTGTGATCAGTTAAGTCTTAGGTGCTGAATAGGAAAGGGTGAGAACAAGGTTCAGAAAAAAAAACGTGATAAACTTTAAATAAAATAGAATAAAGATATAAAAGGTGTTCTGGGTGACAGCATTTTAACAGGGTAGTTTATAATACTGTTCCTTAGCAGGGATCTGTTTATCTTAGAAAGTGTTAATGGCCAAGTGCATTGGTCTGTGAAGCTGGTAGGGGGAGCCACTTGAGGCCAAGGTACTTGGTAGGATTTTAAACATTGTAAGAGGCTTCCCCCCAGGCATAAACTGACTCTGGTATGGTAGGACTATAAATGGGATTATTTTGTACTGAAGATACTGTTTGAGTGAGCTCTCCAGTAATCTGTGGTGGGCAGGATCTGTGTTTGAGATAGCACTTGAGAAACAGCACATGCAGCCATGGGGTGATCCCAGACAGCATTGCTAGAGTGCCTGCCCAGGGCAGATACCATGGAAAGGTGTGTCATTTACACTGTACCCAGAGCTTGGGGGTACTTTCTTTTCTATACTCCTGAAGGACAGATGCTGGTTAGAATTGCAGCAGTCTCCATTGTAATAATGTGTGGACAACAGTGGAATGAGAGTTCACTGAAGATACTTGTGGGTTGTCTCCTTTCCAGCAAACAAGTAACCTCACAGCTACTTCCTCCCTCTCTTCCCAGTGGGGCGGGGAAAGAATAGGAAGAGCAAAAGGCAAGAAAACTGATGCATTGAGAAAAGGGCAGTTTTAACAGGTGAAAGAAAGAAAGGGAGGAAAAAGCAAGTGATGCAAACAAAATCCCTTGCTTCCTTTCACAAGCAGATTGGTGCCCTGGCAGTCTCTGAGCAGTGACTTCTTCAGAAGACACCTCTGTTCTTCCTCTGCCTGTTTTTTATTGCTGAGCATGACATTATATGGTGTGGAGTATCTCTTTGGATAATTTGGGTCAGCTGTCCCTGTGGTTTACCCTCTCAATTTCTTGTTCGTTCTCAACTCAGTGGTTGTGGGAGGGGGGGAAAAAGAGAAGGCCTTGAAGCTGTGCAAGCACTGTTCAGCAGTAGCCAAAAATTACTGTGTTATCAGCACTGTTTTAGCCTCCAATTCCAACCACAGCACTACAGGGACTGCCAGGAAGGAAGTTAACTCCATCCCAGCCAGGCTCAGTACAATGCTGAATACAAAGAAACTGTACCAGTCTTGGGAAGACTGAGATAGAATAAGCTGGAGGGTAGGGTTATCACTGGAGGGGTATGGGTTACACTGTTTCTGTTTCATATTTGTGCATGGCCTGTAGGGATCTGCTTTTGGTAGCTGTCACAGTGCTGGACTGGATGAACCTCTGGTCTGCCTCGGCACGGTGTTGTTAGTTGTTGCTTGTGTGGCCTTGTTGAATATACGCATTTCAGTAAGTGTTTAAAAACACAAAGATTTCGTACCTTAGGCCACTGATGCCTCTGATCTGAGGAACTGAGGTTTTTGGGGTTTTTTAAGCATGAAAATCGTGTTCTGAAATAATAAATGTCACTGTGTATTTACAGGAATCAGCGAATACCAGGAGTTCATCCTAGAACTCCCAACAAATTTAAGAAGTACAGCCGTAGATCCTGGGACCAGCAGATCAGACTGTGGAAGATAGCACTGCATGCCTGGGACCCTCCTACTGAAGAAACCTGGGACCTGCAGCCAGTGTGTGTATGGGTGAATTAAGTCAGTGTGTGTCTCTTGCCTCACAGGAGGATTCTGTGTTTCTTTTGGAGCATTCTTAACTGGGTGCAAGAGATGAGATAAGGCTCAGAATTGTGGTCTCCTTGAATGCTGTGTTTTCCTTTGGAATTCTGTTAGTCTTAAGATATTCACATTTTTTAGTCTAAATTAATCTCCAAAAAGGTGCTTGGTGTAGTAAGGCACTTGGTCTGTTTACACATCATTCCTCTTTGTGTCTACACTGGTGAGCACAAGATAAAATTATTTTTCTGGAGAAGGATGGGCATAAGCAGAAATCTGGCGATTACTTTTCTTGACCTTGATACCCTTTCCATCTTTCCTTTTCTGATGTCAGCAGAACCACCTTTCTCTTGCAATTACAGTATGTTAGAGGATTTGAGATGTGTGAGAAAATTAGAGAGATTTCTGTGCTCTCTGCAGGATACTGGCAACTGTATTCAAGATGGACTCTTTTTTTTCTTCCCCCCCCCCCTTTTTTTAAAATTTTTTTGTCTTTTCAGAACTTTGAATTTCTGTAACAAAGCTAGCTATACTCATGGACAGCACTTTTACAAGATTTGGACTTGTAAATTGGGAGGAAAAGAGTGAAAAAAAAATTAGCTCTGTAACTGCATGATGTGAATAGTTCTAGCTGTGCTGTGATTGACATACAGTGCAAGATGCAGTTGTTTGCACCATTTGGATGTCATATCAGATTAACTGTTAATTATTACTGCAGCTTAACTACTTTCTGCTTAGAACTGTAAGCCAGATGGGTAGTATTTTAAATCCTCTTTTTATTTTTTTTTTTCTTCTTGTTTTTAGTAGTACAGAACCCTCGGGCAGTTCTCAGGAATTGTTCTGCAAAGATCAGGATGTTTCTGTCTCCTTTGTACGTGATGAAAAGCAGAGGAGAAATGAGAGTGAAGATGAATGCAGACAGACTGACTACACACCAGAAAGGTATGAGAGAAAACTGCAGTGGTTAACTTATGGAAATAGTTCAATACATGTTGACACTGTCAGTTTTTTGTAGCAAATGTTTAATGAGGGAGGGCAGTTAATGCTCAGCTTTAGAATTTGGCACTTTTGCAGTTGAATGTAATCCCTCACTGCTACAGAGCATTGAATATGGAAAAATGACCAGCATTACAGAACTGCATAGTTAACAGCAGAAAAGGGCAGTGTGTTTTCAGCTTCTCTCTTCATACAGTGCAGTACTGAGGTTTCTTTTAATGGCTGTTGGCAACTAGGATGACCTCTGCAAAAGCAAGAGTGACCATTGTTAATTAACAGTATTACACCTATCTGCAGAACAGTGGGATGACTAACAGTGAAGCACCTCATGCACTTCCCTGTTTACTGAGATATCTGGGTCTGGGAGCACTGTGTGTGAAGCTGAAAATGGTTCTGCTTCCACAGTGGTTTCTTCCACAATTGTTACTGGGTTCACTTTCAAAAATACAATGGAGTAGTTACCAAAATGTAAGCCTTTTTCTCTGTTGTGACTGGAGAATCATACCTCAGAAGTCTTCCTGCATAGCATGTGCCATTGTTTTGCAGAACTCTGATAAGCGTTTAAGCACAGATGAAAAATGTTATGTGTGTAAAATCTGTGTCTTATTTTTGTAGTCCCTCTTCTCCTGATTCTTCTCCAGTATGGAAACGCAGAAAAAGAAACAATTCTGACTCCTCTGTGGCTTCAAAGAACAAAACCCATTATGTGCATGTGTACCACACACTGGAAAGGTAGGAAACGATTGTCTGTGTGGAGATTCATTGACATTATGAACTCACTTTTGGAATACGACTGGTATTTATCCCTCCACTTCTTAATATCTTTAAATTTTATTTAAATGTGCAATTTAACGAGGAAGGGAAATCAGGACAGAATAATTGTGTTGTACGACAGCAGATATTTACCGTGGTCCGTTACAAGTTGAGGAAACTTCAGTGTCAGAAGACACAACGTAAATTATTTTATGTGTGTAGATTTAGGCAATGCTAATGCATTGTTCTTGGTTTCTCATGGAACCCGATTTCTCCCGGAGGTTGTAATTCTGAAATAGTTAAATATCTGCCATAGTTATTTCTCATACCTGTTCTGTGCAATGCATTCAGCCCTTTGGGGCACAGAGTGGGTACAAGTTGATGAACATTATGGTAAGGCAATGGAGCCTGAGGTGCCCTCAAAAGTCGTAGCAAATACTGAAACTCACAGATTATTTAATTCTTCCTGTGTTATGTTTGTTACGGGTATTGCAGAGAATATGTATTCCCAAAGGGGTGTGAAAGATCTGTATCATGATTAAGCTTTTCCCTGCCTTATGAAAGATGGTGTGGAGGAACATGCTTGTTGGGACAACAAGGAATATGGCACCCAGACTGGGACTGGGACATAGTGAGGTTAAGGTTCAAAAATGGGTAAAAGAAGGGTAGATAGAGTTTTTCAGGCTAACACCTCCTTTATTCTGAGTTGTTTTGGAATTCAACTACTTTTCTAGAGATTCATTTTAATCATATTTCCTTTTTTCCTAGCTGCTGCATAGCAAGTTTTCCTATGAATGAGAAATGATAGGCTATGTAGAGGAGAGCGTGGTTTAACTCTACACAAACTTTTGTCAGAACCACAAGAAAACTGGAAAAACTATTTTTGGTCATAGTAAACTTTTCATGGTAATCATAGTAAAAACATTTATGCAGATGGTTTTTTCTACTCAATTCTTCTGAAGATTAGAGGGCTAAAAGAAACTGTTACAAAGGTCCATGATTTCAGACATTTTCACTTTCTTTCTAGTCTTACTGAATCAGGACGTCAGGAGGCTCTTTCCAAGTGCTCAGAGTGGGAAGCCTTTGGTGAAGATGATGAAGTAATGACAGTACAACATGGTATAGATATACCAAGGTAAATGATATAATGATTATGATGTTCTTTCTGTTTATTGCCTGTGCTGTGAAGGTGTTCTCTCCTTTTTTTTTTTTTTTTCCCCCTTTTTTTTTCTTCCCTCTTTATTAAAATTTCCCCCCCCCCCCCCCCTTAAATGTCCTCCAATGTGTGGTATGTTTGGATGTTATTTTTGTTCTTTGATCTTAGTTGTTTTTTTCCAATCTGACTTTCAATCTCCAGCTTTCTGCTGCTTCTGTCCTTAGGCAATACTGGAAGATGATGAGCCCCTGTCACCGTTTTTGTCTAACAAAAAGCAATGACGTTGTACAGAATTGGGCCCCATGGTTGCTACTAGCCTCTTATTTTTCTTGGCGTAGGAGCTGCAAGCTTCCTCTCTAGCTCCTTAGAGATCAAGTTGTTTTGTAGCTGACAATAAAGGTAGTTATTTGTTTTTATGCAGTGACCCGATTCCAGCCAGTTGCTCTTCAGGATGGAACAATCAGAGAAAACCCACCACCTTTCTGCCTGACAGCAAAACTTGCAGAGATACGGACTGCAGGCTGGAAAGGTATCAAATGCAACTCAGCAGTCAGGGGCTTGGTTTTTGCATATTAAGTTACAAGCACATTTGCTTTGTTGTTGTGTTTTAATTCAAACTTTTATTATAAACACAGGGTTTTTTTTGTTGTTTATTTATTTATTTAAAACTATTCTTCTTAGGGATGTATTGGCCAATATTTATATGTAGAGTGGTAAAATTCTGTCCTTACATTCTGTTCCTACATTCTTATATAACCATTCTTGTGGTCTGTATTAGAGTAAGTAACAGGTTTTAGCTATTTAGTATAAAAAGGTGACTGTAATAAAGCCATTTAGTCTTTGGGGTTTGTTTGTTTTTTATTTTATTTGTAGGCTTAAACTTTGTAGCAGTCTGTTGGAAGGACATCAGTCAGAATACCCTGAAAGGGGATGGGGAAGTGCAAGTGCTGAAGATAGAATAATGAGGAAGAAAATTTAAATGCCACAGTGAGTTCTTGCTGACTACTTTACCTATTCTGTTTCAGTAGCTCATGTGCAGTGTCATTCTACAGAATCCAACTGTTCAGTTCAAGCAGATCAGTTTCTCTTTTTATTCCTTTTATATTAGTATTTTTTCCTAGCCTCTTTTATTTAATGCAGCATTTTAATTAAAAGATTTAATACTTGATACTTAGTAAATCGAAATATTGATGTGTTCAGCCAGAAAACGTGTTTTATCACCCCAATCAAAAGTGCCAGATCTTTTAAAATTATTTCAGTAGCAGCTTTTCTTCCTCTTAAGATGAAGTCACAACTTTGCATTTGCAGCAGTAGATGTCAATGAAAACTTTTTCCTGGTCTGTAGATTTCTGTGGTGCATTAGGTTGGATACTCTTGAGTCAAACAGCTTTTATTAGCAGATAGTATTTTATTTAATTTGATTGTCTTTGATCTACATTTAAGGCAGGCTCCAAAACATCATGGACTAGGATATTAATATCTGTTTAACAGTCATCTTGGAATATTTAGCAGAGTAATACTCATTAAGAATATGGCACACAATTAGCTTTACACCACTTAGCTTTTGAATTCTAGCAATATGAGGAAAAGGCAAGTAGAGCTTGTAAAAATTATGATAATGGCATTTTGCTTTTGACTGTAGTGATTTTTAATTTAACTTCTTTGAGCATAAATAAGACTTAATATAGATTCACTTTTCTAAAGTGCTAATTCAATATTTGAAAATATCTAGTCTCTCTTTGTATATAGAAGTATTGAAGAAGGACTTTCTCCTGTGACAGAAAACCATTTGAAGAATAGGAATGTAGTCTGAGATCAGCAGATCAAGTCTTCAAAAGCTGATGCAGTCGCATAAGATCTGCACTGAAAGAGGGAGAGATTTACAGTCAGCATATGTGCAATCAACAGAAGGTGAAATGTGCAGGTAAAAGAAGCATGCCTCTATACCTCACAGTTAAGAAAGCTTTTCTGATTGTCTAAATAGTTGGGATTTAGGTGCTTTGCAGTTGTCCTTGTGGTAAATAAGGCTCTGTTAAGGGGTGTATATATATTCAATGGGTTTGTAATAACTCATTCTAATAGAAAAAATCTGACATGCAAAATACAGAAAGTGAATTAAATAGCTTCTCTGTGAAGCAGCACATGGCTTTCCTGGGATGTAAAGATCAGCATTTAGAGAGACACTGCCTTTAGCAGTTTTTTTCCCTAGGTGTGATGTTCTTTAACTCTTCCATGGCAGGAGCTTCATCTGTGGAAGGTGAATGTTGATTGAGAACCAGATAGTGGGTCCCATGGTAGAATTCCACACCACCTGCCTTTTTACTGAAAGAAAGTTTCTGGCTTAGACAGGGAAAACAAATGTAGCTGTTTTGGAGCCCAGTTAAATGTCCTTAAGTTTTAATGTGTCTGGTTGGTTTTTAAAGGAAAAACCTTAGTCAGTGGGATACTAAAGATATGGCAGGAATGTGTTAATTAGAACTGAGAGAAAAAAGTGTTTTGTGAATTAATAATGACATTTAGATCAAAATGGTGCAAGGGCTTGGGAAAGATAGACTCATCTGCTTCATTTAGGAATATAGGATCTGTAGTGCTCTGTTTATCCAATACCTTATGTTCTCAAAGTGTTCATACTGTCTGCAAAACTTCAGTATGGACAGCGTGGCTTTGTCTTCTCTGCTGTCCTTTAAGCTCACCATTTACTGCTACTGTAACAATATCACTTAAGAGCATAAATGTTTTGCTGTTAATAACTAATTGTATTTATAAACAGACATTATCTACCTTTTTCTTTAGGTTTCTCCAGATCTTTAAGGATAGATTTTCTGCAAGCTCTGCCTCAGGTGTAAAACTTCAGATTCCATGAAGCCTGTGCTGCAATGGTGACGGATGTTCCTCAACGCTGTTGTGAGAACGTTTCTGCTGTACCTGTGCTGGCAGATGACGTGCATCGTGGTGTAAAGGCTGCTTCATTTGATAGATCCTGCTGTTGCCATTTGGAGATCGTGCCGGATCGCTTACCGTGTGCTAATGTTATACTGGTGAATTGGTCCAATATCGACTCTGACTGAAGAATGCCATCCCTTGAATCAAGGAGTTAAACCTTGTTTCCTCTCCTGGACCAGAACTGTACATCCAACCTGAAGAACTGCTTGAAACAAATGCAGATAATCTCAACCTTTCTCTAGTTATTAAAGACAAACTGTTCTTAGCTCTTGGATTGGGTGATCATCCACTTGGCTTATTTACTGTTCCTGGAGATAAGATCTATTAAGCTAGCATTTGCCTAAACCTACTGAGAGAAGAGAGAGGAAAGACAGACAGCTTATTAAAATCAGATCCCTCTCTTTAAGGGTAGGAGTGGCTGTTTGAACAGCAACACAGCCTAAATACCTGGGGTTTTGCTTTTATGTGTGTTGCAGCCTGACCCAAAAAGCCAGTATATTGCTAAGAGTATAAGAGGATGAGTTCAGTGCCTGCTGTTCTTACAGGAATTGCAGGTGACCAGCAGTACATGCAGGTCTGGAGCTGCTCTTGGGTGTGGGTTGTCCGGGCTAAGGGTTGTGATGGTGTTGAGATAGGCTCTTCTTTTGGCTTACTCTTCTAGCACTGTGCTCAGAAAGTCAGTGAGGGCTGTGGCTAGAGTGGAATTTAGACCAGATCCACGTGCTAGTTACAAGAATTTTTTACGTTTTTTGTGGCATTTTATGTAGCATGTACATACAAATGTCTGCTAGAGCTGGGAGTTGTCTCTTTGTAGGGGTTGGGTTTGGCTTTTCACAAGGCCACTGCAGAACTGTGATGGTGCTGGGGATGACACACAGCAGATTTGCTATGGGGCTAGCAGTGTACCCAAGGGCTACAAGCCTTTTGTGCTGCTGATGTGGAATTAAGCTGCTTCCCCAGAAACTGCTTCTAGTCCCTTCCAACACATTCTTTCTAGGCATGCTTGGGCCCTGGGGTTCAGTAGTGTCCCAGCACAAGGTTGGCTCAGTCACAGCACAGAGCATGGAGCGTGCGTATACCAGGAACACATCTGTACAGCATTTTTATGGGAAGTAATATTTAGAACCTTGTTGTTCCAGTGTGCATGCTTCCGTGTGAATTATGGTTATTGTAAATAAGGGAATGTGTTACATTTTTTGGCACTTTGTCTTTATGCAGAGGAATTAAAAGACTTTTAACTATAAAAATCCCTGTTAGGCTGTTTTTGCTGTTATGTCATAAGTTTAACTATAAAAGCAGTATGTGTGTTCCATACTTGGGGTTTGTTTGTTTGTTTTGGAGTGTTTTGCTTATTTAGGTTTATTGTTTCTTTCTAGCCCTTGATAAAAGGGGGAAGGAACACTCTTACGAGAAAAACCAAACTCCTGAAGGCACTTTACAACTTGAGTTGTGTCCAAGCCCTCAGTTTGTATTTTGATGTCTAGTGATGAACTTGTATTTAGTTCATTGTACCTTAGTGGAAGGGAGCAGCTGAAGCCCCAACGCCCATTCTGCTGTGAGAAAGGTGTCCTACTGGAGAGCATGGAGTTAAGTGAGACTAATAGGCTGCCATGAAATAATTAAGATCAGCTTTCAAAATCCTTTAAGTTTTTGCCTATGATGAATGGGGCCAGCAATGCATTTATGGCCAAAAACCCATAGTATTTGTAATTCACCTTAAAATCCTTAAAAGGTCTTGTCTTTCTCAGCTGAAGATACTAAGACTAGACAACCAGTCTGCCTGTGGCAGATTAGAAGTTTTAAACTATTAAAACTTTGGGCAGATGTACTCCCTAATCCAGGTTCTGTACGCTTGGCCAAGCTGTGGTATCACAAGGAAAGGAACCAAACTGAGCAGGTGAGGTTTGAGGTCTGCTGAAGTCATTGCATGCAGTGCTGCCACAATGTAGAACCACTGTAGCGTCTTCTAATTAGTAACAGTAACCTCATCAGTCTAAATAGAGCAGTTAAAACTGGAAGGCAGTCTGTCTATCCAAGACTGTTTGACAGAAGAGCTTACAACTGAAGTAAGCAAAGCTCAAGTCTGGCACTCCACCCCCAGTGTGTATGTGATAGGCTTCGGTTAATTTTACCAATTTTAGTGAAATCCACTTGGCATAAATCTGTGTTCAGTTCGTGATTAAGCCAAAATAAACTCTGAACTTCACCAGCCAGCTTTAAATTTCTTCCAAGAAGTGACGTGTGTGTTCTGTTGGCATGCTTCTGCTGGGAGAAGCTCCTTACAGGTGATACATTATCTGTGTTTCTAGAGCAGTCCTTCACTAGCAGTTTGGAAATGCCAGTGGTTGTGTACTTTTGTGTTTAGAAGTGCTCCTTCGAGGTCACAGTGTGGGGAATTTCCTCCCCTTAAAATTCCCACTGTGGTGTGAAAGTGCTTTTTTTTTTTTTTTTTTTGAAGGATTTTCTTTGCTGACAAGAACAGAAAGATGCAAGGCAGCTGTGATCCCTAAACTGCATTACAGCAGACAGTTCTGATGGATAAACTGAATGTAACTTGTATGTAGTGTTGTGCTGAAAGTATCCCATGGCTTCCAGGCTGGAGTTGTACCCTGTCTGGCTCGCTTGGATGTGTTCAGGTGAACAGGCTGTTCAAGTCATCTTATCTCGGAGTGAGGCTGGAGGAAAGGGAGTTTGTTTATACATGTTCCAAACCTACGCTGTACTTCAAAGGTGTCCTTGGGTTTTGGAACACAGTTGTGTTTTCCACAGCAGTGTGTGGGAAAGGAGAGGTGCTAGCATAGCAGACTTCCCAGCGGGACCGTGGATGTTTATGCAGATGCCACACAGAAGATGCTTGAGTTTGTACAATTACGGTAAGGCCAGGCAAAGGGCAAGAAACTTTCAAGATAATCCCTCACACTGTACTATTTTCAGATTGGTGTTTCACAGCCCTGTTATCACCCAAAGGCAAGCATTTTGGAGACCTCCTACAACAGACATCTCTGAGAAGAAAAGTACAGGACCTGTGTATAATCTTTGAGGACAAAACAATGAGTTGATGGAAAGTAAACACAGTTCTCCCCTGCCTCTTCTCAAAATACTGCTGATTTCAGCCAGCAGCACTAGGTATGTAGACATTCCACCAAAAAAAGCATTATTAAACAGCTAAACCACCAAGCAGGTAGCTTAGCAGGAGTCATTGAGACACATACATACAATGAAAACCCAGATGCAATTCACAGAAGTGAAAGATTTTACTTCAGTGCATTCACAAATGGGGAAGGGGGAGTGTAAAACCATTGAAAAGTTAAGCAAAATAATGAAAAAAACCAAAAGCAAATGAAACCAATAGAAAGTAAGCCAGCTGCTGGGATTTCAAACAGTTTTAACTTCTAGATTGCAAATTTTGGTCTGGCCTGGTGCTGTTCCCAAGGCAGGTGAGCAGGGAGTAATTATCTTTCTACTGCTGAAGCCCTTAGTTTTGCTGGGAAGTTAGAGCAACTGTTGTGTGTATTCATCCATCTGTTGTTTGGCACAGCTTTGCAAGAATGGAAAGAAAAGAAAGATTGAGCCAAGTGATTCAATAGTTGTCCTTTTCTGAAAAAAAATTCTCCCCTTTTAACAAGACTATACTGAGCTTTGTGAATTCACCATGAAGAGGACCTTCAACACATCTGAGCAATCCTGAGCTTCACTGAGCAGCAGGTGCTTCCTCTTGGCCTTCAAGACCACCAAAACACCAGGTGTGAATGCATGCTCAGAAAGTCTCTCCAAAAACGTTGCTGGGCTTTGGTAGTTGCTTTTGTGTTAAGCTGCTCAAAACAACTTTTGGTACTTCTGCCATCCATCAAGCACGTTTCATTGCTGGTCTTGCAAGTGTTACTCCAATGCAGCCCATCACAGGAATGAATATTAAGTTCACTGCACCCAGGTTCAGTGAAGACCTGTTTATGCTCTGTAATCGGTCAGATACTTCAGGGCTGCTTTGCACCTGCTCAGCCAATAGTTAAATTTTTTCTTGCTGCTCTTTGAGATAAAGACCAGAGGTTCTTCAGAAGTGCAGTGGTTGTTGCAACCTTACTAAATAACCATGCAAGTTAAAGGAAAAAAAAAAATCTAATTGCAGCTTTTCAAAGTCTCATATTCCTGAAGAAGTATTTTGGACTAAGGGTACATCTGCACTAGAAGACTTTGCTGGTGGAGCCTGCAGAATTTTTGTATTGTTTTGAGAGCTCAGTGGTTTGTTTACCCTGACTCTGTGTGTTTACCTTATATGAGCTCGGTATGGATGTTTAACTGCCTTTCTGACAGGTAACCAGAGCAAAGGTTTGCTGGCTTTCCACTCCCTGGGAGAGAAAGACAAGGCTGATCCATAAAAATAGAGACTTGATGTGCAAACCACATATGATCCAGTTACTCAAACTAAGTTTTTTTTGAGTTTTTGTTATCCCAATGGTAATTTTTTTAAGAAACAGCAGCAATGAAGAAAGGAATAGTGAAAATAAGTTAATTGTATGCTGCAAGCAGTAACCAAATTCCAGTAATGAGGAAGCCAGCCGGGCCAGTGTAGCAGATGATTCTGTTCATGACACAGGTGAGCTGTGGTTAGAAGAAGCTGCTTTGCTACAGTTAACACAAAATTGTGCCAGCAAGTGAAGAGTTACTGTGGCTATAGGTGACAGCAGCTCTTTACGTGCTTTGCAGTGAATTTATCACCAGCAACCCCGAGAAGCTGTGCTGCTGTTGCTCTCAATAATCCACACCATTCACGGTGCCAGTTGCAAGAGTCTCTCCCTGGGCCCCACCAGCTCCCTCCTGGCTGCGTGAAGCCGTGGAACGCGACCGGCCGGGGCGAGCAGGGGACCAGCGCTGAATCCAGAGCAGGGAGAGTCCAGATGCACTATCAGTCTGGTCCTGTTCAGTGTCAAATTGGACACCACCCAGACTCTAATCCCAGTCCCTCTGCTATCTGAGGACCAGCTGGAATGCAAGGGGGGGTTATTTTCTGACAAATTATTTTATCCTTTACATGGCACAGCTGGTGGGGATAAAATCACTTTAGCTAGAGGTAATTTCACTGCCTTTGACATTGGTACTGTGATAGCTAGGTCAAATGTCCAAGAAGCAGCAAGGTACCCTACCTTCCCTGGGACAGGCCTAAGAGGGCCCATCACACAGAGGACTATTTATCCTCTCTCCAAGGATGAGTGAAGGGAAAGGGGACAATGGCAACAAGTTTCTGCCCAGTGTGGAAGTGGAAAATGATGGACAATGGTTCATCGAGCTTGGAAGTGTCACTGGGGTTAAATCAGCCTACACCCGGCATCAAATCCACTTCTATAAAGAAAAAGTGATGGGATATTGTGACAGGAGACTCTCTTCTGAGGGGTACAGAAGGCCCAATATCCCAACCAGACACACTTCTTAGGGGAGTCTGCTGCCTTCCTGGGGCTTGGTTAACGATGTGGTGAGAAAGCTTCCTGCCCTGGTATGGCCCTCAGGTTATCATCCACTAGTGACTTCAGATGAGCAGCAATGAAGTTGCAACACTAAGTCCAAGGGCAATCAATCAAGAGACTTCTGTGAAGTCTGTGTGTCAGGCTCTTCTCCCAAGTAACAAGTGATAGGCCAAAGAGGGAACAGCCTCAAATTGTGCCAGGGGAGGATTAAGTTGGATATTAGGAAAAATTTGTTTACTGAAAGGGTTGTCAAGCACCAGAACAGGTGGCCCAGGGAAGTGGTGGAGTCACCATCCCTGGAGGCATTTAAAGGCCATGCAGAGATGGTGCTGAGGGAGATGGTTTGGTGCTGACATGGCAGTGCTGGGTTACAGTCGGACTTGATCTTTTTCAACCAGAATGATTCTATGGTTCTATGACCCGGCATTGGAACCACCACGTGTTCTTCATGGATGAAAGACGAGTCACTGATGACTGCAAACCTTCATCTTTCAATCACGGGGATCTGGATTTTTTTTTTTTTTGTTTTGGTTACTTTGTGCTGTTGAACGGGGACGGCCGCAGCTCGGCCCCGCCCCGCAGCCAGTGCGCGCCAAAACCGCGCGCCGCCGCGCTCGATTCTCCCGCCAACACGCCCCGGGGCGGAGCCGGGCCGGGCGGGGCCGGAGGATCGGGCTAAACCATTGCACCGGGTATGGGGGGAGATGTGAGTGTCCTCGGGGCCGCGTGTGCTGTGTCCACGGTGGCGGGGAGCGGCTTTGCTCCGCGGTCGGCAGCGGGCTCGACGTCTCGGGAGGGCGGGTAGGGAACGCGGGACGGCGGCTGCGCTTTTTACCTCTTCTCGCCCTGCCCCGCGTCCCTGTCCTCATGGAGCGGCCGGCGCAGGCGCCCCTCCGGGAGGCGGGGCGGGCGGTGTCAGTCTGCGCCGGCGGGAGATGCGAAGCGGCTGAGCGGGAAGGACGGCTGCTCTCCCGCACTGCTGCTCGCTCCCTCGCTGCCCGCACCGGTCCCTCCGCTGCTCTCCAGCCCTCTCGAGGATCCCCCGCGCCATGTCTTTCCGCCAGAGGAGCCCCCACGGCGGCACGAAGAGCAGGTGGGGCTGCCGCGGGCTGAGGCGAGGGTGGCGGTACCGCTCCTCATCCCTCCCCTTCCCCTCTCCTCTCCTCTCTCCGGTGGCGGAGCGGCGGACAGCAGCGAGCCGCCCTCGCCGCCCGGCCCTGAGGCGGCCCCGCGCGGGGCAGTCCGGGGGGGACCCGCGGCCCGCTCGCGTTGGCGCGCGACCTTCCCGCCGCCGAAGGGGCCGCTGCGCCACCGCCGCCCGGGGGCCGCCATGTTCGGCCGTGGGGCGGCCGGGCCCCCCGCCCTGAGGTGCGGGGCCCCCAGCGAGAGCGAAGCGGGGCTGGGCCGCCTGGAGGGGAGCGGGGGGAAGGGGTGTAAGTGCCCGCCATCGGCGGGTGGCCAGGGGCGGCAGTGGGGCCGGGCCGGGCCGTGCGTGGGATTGCTCGCCGGGGCACTCGAGGCCCACACCCGCCTGTGTCTCTCGAGCTTGGTTTGTTGAGGGAAAATTAAGAAGCTAGCCACGATGTTTGCGCGCGGTGATGTTTTAAAGAGCTTCATAAAGCCGCCGAGGTGCTTACGTTATCTTGGCTTGTTTTGCTGGCAGCCCCCGGCCTCTGCCTCGCTGGTGCCAGGGGAGGAAGCGTGGTGCAGATGGAAAGCGGCGAAAGCAGGATGAGCCCCAGGCATCTGGTTTTGGTGAGAACGAGAACAGGCCTTCGGACAACCGGCCGGACAGGTAGGCACTGCTTGCCGCAGGACCAGCTCGCTGCTCTTTTGTTCACCAGGAGCTGGTAATTGACTGCTGTACTCACTCAAACCCTGCCTCCTTATAAATCATTTCTCCACCATAAATAGTTGATCTGAAAGGAGGGAAGAGAATCTAGGGCGCTGTTCTTATCTTTGAGTCACTTCTTAAGAACAAGCAGTCTTCATTCTTATGTCTTGAATGTGTTCTCCACCACTTTCTGTCCCATTTCATGCTTGCTTCCTGCCATTTGCCACAAAGCAATAACCACACACGTCAGCTGCCTTTCTTTGTGGCTATAGGCTGTACCTGCTGTTGTGGTAAGATTAAACAAGATGATGAATTAAAAATTCAAGACTTAATCTGCCTTCATATTTCTGAAGTTTGTCTTGAAAAGCTGTGTCTATCAGCACGTGTGTAGTGGGGTCTGCTTCTGAGGTCACTTATCTCTTCATACTGCTGCTCACTGCCTTCCTTAACACTTCCCAGCACAGGTAAATGTCAGTTTAGTGAAATTATTTGACTTTATATTACTGTCTACATCGGCGCTATTCATACCCCAGTCCCTTCGGTCTGTTTTGTCAGTGGATGGGAGTTGTGGCCTGCAGCACAGTTGATTAAATCTAGATTTCTAATCTAAAACTACTTTTTGTTATGCCAGACCAATACTGTCAAAATAATTTTTTTAAATGGGAAGAGAATTGGGATGGAGGCTGAGTTTGAGCACCATCTGCACTCCTAGCACAGCACCAGAGCTTCTTGCCAAGTGTGAAATGGCACATGGGGATGAGTCTTGAGAAAGACTGCTAAGCTCAGTATGTGAAATTAATCAAGAGAAAAAGCTGTAGCCCCCCCAGCATGCTCCCTGATTCTCTGTATACACAGCACAGGTACAGAATCAAACAAGTATAAAAAGGTGTGACACAGGATGGAGGAAAAAACTCAGATGTTGGGACTAGCTGAGAACTTCTGGGATTGCGCTGTTGTCTGCCGGGGGAGAGCAATAACTGAATGTGTCCCCCATTTTCTGCAGGGTTAGAAAACAATATAAGGAAATGCTAAAAATCCTTGGAAGTGGAATACATATTTGCAGAGGGATCTGTTCTATGGGTCTCCAGGGACCTCTGCTATGGGGTTTTAATTTTTCTGAGTAGGTAACCAGCCTTCATCTAAAAAGAACTTTTAAGTTTGAATTTAACAAAAACTTCCAAGTAGTTCAAGCCAATTTCTGAGCTGGGAGCTAGGAGGGAGCTGGACCTGGTTTTAGCCCAGCTCGATCTAACTCCTTGACTTCAGGGAACAACTTTGCACAGAATCCTAGTAAGTCTCCAGAGCACTGCCAGCTCTTCTGAGAAAGCTCTGGTCTGTAGGATACTGCTTTGAGTTTGTACTTCAGGAGTATTATCCAGTGGGACAGAAACTGGAAAGGATATTTAGTAATCTGAATGTAGGCAACAGTTGTTGGCTAGGAAGGGGTACAAACTTATTCCCCTGTAACAGTCTGAACCTGCTTGTGATGCTAATGGGCTGCAAGAAAGTTGTTAAATGCCAGTTTGCAAAGTCACAGCAAATCTCAGTTTACTAGCTAAAAATAAGCTGCCTTTGTCTCCTCTCCTAGGTATATTTTCATGTGGAGAAACTCCTGGTACTATTGTGTAATTTTAATTAACTAGCTGTACAATTCAATTCTGTGTTCTAACGTCTGTCTCTTCTATAGCTAATGAGTCTGCAATCCTGAAAGAATAAATATTATTTAGTGGAGTGAAAATAAGTGAGTGGAGCTGGTACTTCACATATTGCTTTTTGAAGGGCACCAACTTTAAGTTGTTGGAAGCGTAGGCCAGGTTACGTGCTACACTGGTGTGTCTGTAGATACCTACATGAACTTTTTAAGAAAAAAAAACAAACAACAAAACCAAACAAAAAAAACCCCAAACAAACCACTGACCACAAAAAAAAAAACCTCAAAAAAAACCGAAACCCAAACCAAAACAACCCAAAGCACACAGCCTCAAAATGGAACTCTTAACTGATGCTTACTTCCACAATGATGACATTTTAATAGAACAATACAGGATTTTCACAGCCATTGTGTGTGCTGTAGATGAATACAGTAAGTAGCTGTATTCAGGTGGTGGGAGGTAGGGGGTGCTGGGAATGGGGTAGGAAATACAGTGAAATTAAATTTAATGTAGAGGTTTTTTTTTCTCTTTCCCTATTTTTTATTTTTCACTTTCTAGTTTTACAACACCAGAAGGCCCTGGACCCATTTCCAGGTGTTTAGACTGGGGAACTGCAGTAGAGGAAGATGAAATGAGAACCATTGTTAACAAAGAAATGGCAAGGTACCTGTGGGTGTTTAAGATGAAGTGGAGAAAGGAGGGGAAATGGTAGCTGTCTTCTAGAATCTGTATTGACTTTTATTTTTAACTTCACCATTGTAAAATCAGACCAACCTTAGCTTCTTGTTTGCTGCTTTTAGGTCAGCATTGGCTTAAGTCCTGCAGGAATAGCATAGCATACTCTGCAGAGCTGATGCATATCACTGAAGATCTCCCTTTTGGGAGAAACCTTTCCTGAGACTCATAGATTGAATTACTTTGAATGTCCTTTCACTAATTACTGGTTTTGCATGTCATTGCTATAAAATATTTTTAGGGAAAAGACTTGGGAAAAGAAAGTCCTCGGATGTGTGGGATTTTTTAAGAGAAAATTGAAACATCCGTTCCACAGTGGAAAAGCATTTACAGTGTCTGGGTTGATTTCTTCAAGACTGCTACTTAGCTGAGCAGTGAAATCAACTGTGAGCTGTGACAGTGCAGCCTTATGTGTTCTCTCTGTGTAAGTACGTTCTTCACACTGATTTGAACTCTTACAGATACAAAAGAAAACTCCTGATAAATGAATTCTCAAGGGAAAGAAAGTCCTCTTCTGGAAGGTAGGTTATATTTAAAGCTTAGCTGAGGAAAATCTTGACAGTAGGTCTGAATTTTCTTGTGTACCATGTTGTTTCTTTAAGTAGTGAGTTTGAAATAGTTCATCTTAAGTCTACTCCAGTAGCATCCCAAGCCTTCATCTGAAATGTTTTAATGTTTCTTTATAATCTACAGTGGGTTTGTTTGAATGTCACTTGTTTTCCAGTAGTCACAAATCTACAATGTTTTTTCTTTAGTTCTGATTCAAAGGAGTCCACTGTGACAGTAGAACTGGAGACAGACGAAGTAGTTTTGATGAGAAGACAAAAACAGATAAACTATGGAAAAAACACAATTGCATATGATAGATACATTAAAGAGGTTCCTAGGTAAGCTGCTTGAGTTTCTGCAAAATTCAATGTTTGATTTTAAGTCATAACCTGTTCTTGATAAGCATATTAACGTATTGAACTTGGTATCTGACACACGTTCAAATAGAAGGCTACAAATTCAATTTTTTAACTGGTAAGTCACACTAACAATCAAATGAGACCTGGATTTTTGTTCTTTTACTAGCTGGTACTTTCTTGTGCTGCAGAAATTGAAGTGAAAGTTCTGGCTATGCTTGTCGACTAGAGGAAATGAAACTGCTTTTTGCAGTCAGTTTTCTCATTAGTAAACTAAAAGACAAAACAGACTACAGTTGCTGTTATGTTTGGAATGAGGTTCTCAGACCTATAATTAGCTATCTTTTTTCCTTTTTTTTATTTGACTCAAAGACAAAAACTAAAGTTCACGTGGAGCTGGCAACTTTTTACTTGAGAGCTGGAATTGCACAGTAATCTTTCCTCATAAATAACAACTTAATTTGCTTTGTTGTAATCAGTCTGTGTAGCAGCCAATCAGTCTTAACATTTAAAACTAGGTATTACATATGTGTAAAAAATACTTAGGAATTTTTCCTGTCTGATATCTGAATAGATGCCATCGTATACCGGGAGTTCATCCCAGAACTCCAAATAAATTCAAGAAGTACAGCCGTAGGTCATGGGACCAGCAGATTAAACTATGGAAAGTTGCCTTGCATTCCTGGGATCCACCTACTGAAGAAGGATGTGATCTGCAAGAAATGTATGTACACACTGTTCAAGATACCTTGACAGAAATTAGCATCTGACATCTCGTGGTAAAAAACAAACACCACCCTCCAAAACCAGACCAACCAAAACTGCAGCATAGCCCTTTTTGAGACAAGTCAGCAGTTGCTGGGTGTTTTCATTAGTGCCTTGTCCATGCTTAGCGCTATTCAGTTCCTTCTCAGTCAAAAATATCTAATAGCTTTCTGTACCTAGTTGGTGGGACTAGACTTAGCCAGTGTCCTTGCAAGGGCATGCATGTGTATCCCTCACTTCTTTAACGTATGCTCACTAAGTGAAATGAGAACTCATTTTGCAGTGCTCTGTAAAAGAAAAACACACAAGTGGTATAAATTCTTGTTTCTTGAGCAGAGAGAAGGAAAGTACTTGTAAAAATACACCCTCACAAGTGTTCACAGTCCAAGCCACTGTGGCATTCTGCTCTAGAAGATGGAGAATAATGCAACCAGTTATTCTCTATAGAAAGCAGTAAAGCTGGTCAGGGAACATACAAAATAAATCTGTGTGACTGCAGAATGAAGGGAACACGGACGTAACTATTCAAGACAGTGTTGTGGTAGACTGTTTCTCCTGTAACAGTGATGCTGAGTTTAAAACCAATAGGGAGCAATGAGATGTAAAAGCAAAATCTTACATTCAGTTTTCTTCTCCTTGTAATCGACGTGAAGGGAGTTGGTATTTCAGCCTGAAGCCTCCTGTATATACTGGTCTTGCAATACCATCTGTCTTCAGATGCTGAGGTCTAGTTCTGTGTCTAGTGGATGTTAAGTTTTACTCTGCAAAACAAATTGATGAAAATACTGAGGGGGGAAAAAAAAAGAAAGAATAACAGTCCTTCCTTTCCTCTGATGTTTGTCATCATCTGTATTGAAGCATTCTTTGAGCGTTGGGTATTTGCCTCCAGCAAGTTGCAGTATTCAGTCTCAAGACTTTAACCCTCGGCCATGTGGGCTGGACTGGGTTGACCTGCTTTCCTCTTTAGTTTCTCCAGTTTGCCATCACTGTCCCTACAATCTCTGTAGCTTTCTTTGCTCTTGTTTGGCCATCATTTTCAGAACCGTGCCTCTGAGGTGCAACTTATTACTAAAAATGGAATTTATTTTACAGTGTATTCTTTCATAATTTTACAGTAGTCCTGTTGACCTTGGTGAGATGGAGACAGAATCTGTCGGAAGCAATTCTACTGAATCTCAAACGAGCTGTCAAGATAATGATGTAAGTATATCTGTCACTTGCATAAATATTGGTTATAATTGGTCAATTACTTAAAATTGTATCCAGAGTAGCCGGAATACCTGAGAAATTCCTCCAGCTGTTGTGTTGAGGGCCTGTTTATAAAGCTGGGTGATCTTTAAGTTCAGACATTTTCCCAGCTATAGCCAATATTTGTCTGCAGTCTAAGTTTAGAGTTAGAACTTAATTGACCATCTCAACTGACAAATACCTTATTTTTCATAGCCTGCAGAAGAATGCTGAAAGCATGTCAGTTATGAACTGTGTTGTACAGTGGAAATACTACCTTAGACTGCAGTATCTAATGTTAAAATGGGATGTAATTTGTCATTTTCTCAGCACACTCATACTTCCTGAATTAGGCTCTTTTTATATCCAGAAGGCATTTAGTGCAGCTGAGCAATAACCTTCAGTAAAGATCCAGTAAAGATTTTATCACTGGATTTGTTTATATAGACTCAATATTAATCAGAATGTGTTTTAAGGACTTATATGTGCATACATTAAAACGTTTGCAAGAAAACTTAGAATGTGGTTGAATGGGAAGAAGCCTTCCTTGAAATCTCTTTAACCTTAAGACTGCCCTTGGGCCTGTGAAGTGTTTGTCAGCCTCTGTTATAGGGTGGTCAAAATGAATGACAGAAGTAGAACGAGTTATCGCATAACTAAACCTGTATTTGATTGCTAATTATTAACCAACTTTGTATTCCAGGATACCTGTTCTGGCACTCCCACCAAAGTTAGACACCTTGACTATCAAGCAGAAGGTGAATTTGACTTGGAAGTGTGTTTGAGTGAACCACTTAAAGATTTTGATAGTGTGAGTTAAATATAGTCTTGTGTGAACTATTTTAAAGGAAGCTTGTTTTAAATGTGAGATGTTAGTTGATTCATAAACTGTTAATAGTAAGAAAGCTTAAGCAAAGTTGAAGACTTTTATAAATTGTGGTTGGTCTGCATATTCTCTGGATCAAACTTATGTAAAAATACAATGTTGTGAGTTCTTTTTAACTTTTAATTTATGTATATCAGATTTTTTTTTATAAAACATTTCAAGAGAAAAAATCAGCCAAAGGCAACGCTATCCTAAAGTAGTTACAAAGAGTTCATCAAGATCTTACTGATTATTTTTATATATTTTTTTATTCTCCCCCCAACACACACATGCCATTGAATCCTTAAGTTCATTTGTCCACCTGCAGATCCAGAGCAAAGTAGGGAGACATTTGTGAGCATCTCTATGTTATCTTGCTTTTCCATCTGGCTCTTCTGCAGAGATCTGACTTGAAGTCATCGAAGTGGTAGCTGAACAATACTGCTTATTGGTACTAGTAAAGTCATCTACTGCAGTTATTTACTGTAAGATTTACTGCCTTACCTTTTAAAAATTTTTATTTGCAGAAGTGTTTCAGAAACAATTGGAAATTAAATACTCTCAGGAAACTGGAGGTCACTGTAGTAGGGCTCAGGCAATAATGCTTTAAGAAGCAGTAGCCTGAATTTTCCATTTGTAAATAGTCATGAGTCGTTTATTAATACAGTCAAGAAAACCATGTCTGTGGGAAGTGTTTGATTCTAATGTGCTTATTTTCAATGTAAACCTGTTGTAAATGGTAACACTGTACAGATTTTCTGCTGAAAGCAGTTAATGTTTCTATTGCTTCTGTATGAGATGCTGGCAGAAAATAAATGGAATTGCCTTTACTGCTGACTCTTCAACTTCATTTCCTACTAATCGTGTTCCATGGATAACAGAATGTGGGAAGCCATGTATCTGAGACTGCTCCTGATCCCAGGCTAGGAGACGTGTGTGTTAGCACCGTGCTCTTGACTTTGAGGGAGACCTTAAATTCTATGGGAGTGAATTTAAGACTTAGTTATAATGGGTAACTAAGCCTGTTGTGGGCATTTTGTAGATTCCTTAGAAGCAGGTTAGCTTAGTAGATGGCCATGGGTACCGAGTTCTGTTCTCTCTAAAAACTTTTAGAAGAGCTAGGTGGACACTAAAGTCTTGTTTCCTCTACAGGACCTTTTGATAAGGTCACCTCACCTGGTTTTATCTCAAAAATGGGATTTCTGTGTGTTGGTGTTACAATGGAGACAGTTAAACCTTTCAACTCACATTGAGTATGCTACCTTTAAGCAGCATTACTAGCTATGTGATTTGTTAGCTACTCTTAGATCTGGCAGCTTGGTCTGATGGGGAAGCTTCCAAGAGGAAACAGTGGCCTTGGGATAAAGTTGGAGCTACCCTCTGGTGTTAAGGAGACAGCCTTCCTAGCATGTATTTTTTTTCTAGAGATGGCAGCAAAGTGGTAATTCATCTTGTTTACTACCTGGAGTAAGCCCTCTCTGCCCTCCACAGGTTACTTTTTCTCATGGCACATTTTCTGGTCACACTGTCCCTGGTTGTAAGTGTTTCTGTTGTTTTAAGACCTAATTGTAGCTTGAGCTGCAATTTGCTTTGGAACTTTTTTCCCTATATGCTCTTCAATAGGAGTCTTTAGGTCAAACCAAACTCTTCCATGTCTAACTGAGAATCATTTGATGTCTTTACTCAAGGCTCCTACATAATGGCCACAAGGGGTTTAAATAGTTGTAACTATTTGAGTGTCTTGGTTTTGAACTTCAGTGATAGCCCTGACAGACAATTGCTTATGAAGCTACTTGGGAACACTGAAGTTACGGCTGCTGTTAGGTTATTTTTATGGCGAATGCATCTAATTGGAGTCAGACAGATAAAGCTTTACACAGTTGGGCTTCTGTGCCACTTGAGTGTTAGTAACTGATAGCTCTAAACTATTTTTGTGGGGGTTTTTTGAGAATGTGTCATTTCTGAATGTTTTAAAGGTTAGCAACGAGTAACATGAAGCTAAGAACAAAACCGTTCATGTCTTAAGCTACAATTAGTTCACACGACTGAACGCTGGGCTAGAATAAAGCATTACTGTTAAATGATGGGTTCCCACCCAGTGGGAAATGAAACAACTGCATGTATAGAAAGCTATGTATTGCATAGATGATCTTTAAGGTCCTTTCCAACCCAAACCACACTATGATCCTATGTCGAACCAAGTAATGCACTGAGGGAGCTAGAGGAGATAGGTACATTTCAGAGCTTATTGTACAAGAATTTGTTACTCTACTAATCTGAAAAATATCCACATCTCTAAATATCAATTTTTATTAAGCTTTTTTCATAACTTCACAAAAAAAAAAAAATCTTAATTCCAGAAAGCATCTAGGTATGGTATCTGAGATTTAATGTGGTTCTTGGTGTGAATGTAACACACAAGCACATACTATTCAAACAAACAAATGCTGATCTTTTTGAGTGATTTGAGTTCTCTATGATAGTCCTTATGATTTTGTGATGTGTGTTCACTGGAATCTCTGTTGGAGGAGGGAATGTAGGAATCTTTCTGTGACTAGAAGTTTTGGGTATGGGGGAATGTGGGGAAAAGATGGTGAAGAACCCCAGTACCTACACAGCGTATAAAGATACCAGGCAGAGAGCAGCACTTTTCCATTATAATGGAAGGTACAACACATACACAGAGTGTAAAGTCCTGTGTTACTGTGACTTTGCCAGGGCTGATTTATCCCTTGTTCCTATTCCCTCTAATGTGCCCCCGCTAGTTTACAGCAAACTTGGTTCCACTGGCATGGTTAAAAGCAAACCTTGGGTGCTGTTCAGGTCTGAGCTGTCAGCGTGCTGTGCTTACCCAGGATCTAGGTATAGGTGTTGGTCAAATGTTTCAGCCTAGAAATGTACCTGTTCTGTGTTCAGTAGCTGTTTGTGAAACTGGCTCAGATTTCTGAATTTATCCTGAAGCACCTGAGCATCCCCAGAGGTGTCTTTAGTCCTGCGAATTCTTCCCCTTTGCTTCAATTACTTAGACAACTTAGTTTTTAAGGATTGCATTTAAAGAGAGTGCTCATGTTGTCTGGATTTGGGTATTTTTTCAAAATGCTGAAGATGGAAAACCTCTTTATTTTTTCCAATAGAATAAATCCCTCTCGTGGTTAAATGTGGCATAACCTCATCTGCTTAGGTTCATGTCTGGTAATCGACTAATCTCAGGGAAAAATAACACCCATATGTTCAGCTGTGCATAGTGGCATCCACTGGAGTTTGCTTCAGAGGGAGAATTGGCAAGTTCTGCTGTCAAACTTGAGGCTTATTAGGTTAAATTCCCTTAAAAATAAAACCGAACAGGTTTTTAATGTAGGCAGCAGAACCTGTCAATCCTGCTTTTTATAGATTTGTGCCTTCTGGTTTATGTTTCTCTTACTCCCTTCACACCATGTCTTGTCCTCTTTCAGCATCCCTCATACCATGCCTGGCTAACTGACAGTAGTCTTAGCTGTGGCTAATTTAGGGCTCCATCTGTTCTGACTGGGTCGTTGGTACATGTGTGCTGATGGGATGGAAAGCAGAACGTTTTAAGAGCTAAGCTGACCCAACTTTTCCTTCACTTGGGCATTAATTGGGTCTTCCTTCATTATTTAGCTGTTGTCACATAAAGCTTGAAGGAACAGATGTACTGTTTTGTAAATATCTGGAAAGCTAGTTCAGAAATTGGAGGGGGCAGGACAGATGTTTTGAAAAAGCCTTGACAGCACGAGGATTTAAGCGTCTTGAAGGAAGCCAAGCTAAAACCATCTTTGTTCCACGAATCCGTTTTTAAGTCAAAACCACCGTTGGAACACGATTTTGTTCATCCCTGTTACGTACTAAACTTCCTTTCAGGATGATCTGCTTTGTTGAGCTCTTAATGCAAATCAATGCCCTGGTACAGAGGCAAGGCACTCCTAGAGTAGCGATGGACGCTTGCATGTGGGTCTGTGGAAGTCTGCTGGAGGATCAGGCATTTCTTTATCAAAACTGGCTGGTAAAAAAGCCCTTTCAACAGAATATTCAACCTCCTGGAAGTTCTTGCTCTTCTGTGTTTTCTTCTATAGTTTCTCAAAATGTGAGAAGATAGTTTAACTGTTTAAAAATAACTTTTTGAGAGCTTTCTGACAAACAGGGACAATTTTGGCAAAATATTATACAAATAGAGATTGGTAAATTGGTAAACTCCAAAAATCCATCTTATTTTCCAATAGTGCAGCTAGAATATAGAGTGTACGCTTCGATTGGTTAGGAGAGAAAGGGATATTGCTGAGTAGAATTTATTCTATACATGTAGTATTTAATTTTGTGCCTTCTGGGTAGTGCCTAAATACAAACCACGCAAGCAATCGAGATGTAGCATCTGTCGCTTCTGTCTCCCACTGTATTTTTGCATTTCCAGTATTACTCATTCTTTAGCTCACCATTAGATTGTGTTTAAGCACAAGAGCAAATTCATTTATCCCAAAAGTGCTGGTTCACGCCCTTGAGAAATAACTTAGTTTTAAGGGGAAAGTCAGAACTTGGTCTGTGGGTTAAACTGAGGTTCAGCTGCCTATGCTGGGAGCTTTCTATCCGAGTTTCTGTTGAAAAAGTTCCTGGGAGGTATTGGAATGGCTCTAATTATTAGCAAAAAAACAACCTTCCCTTTTGTGTTTCTTCAGAAAGGGGCTATTCCATTGCTTCTGAAACTGGCTTTGTTTTCAGAAATATGAGTGCAATCTAGAGATGAAGAGTTGTGCCTGCTCTTTCAGTCAGCTTTCATGTGCTGGAATCAAAGTAATTTTGCAGCACTGCAGAGGGCAGTAAAAGTGCATGTTTAATTACACACACACATACACACACAAAAGAGATCTCAGAGTTGCTTTACATTTGTTGTAAATGCCAGGAATCTAATTATACTTACTGATTCTGACCCTAGGAGCAGCCCATAGTTCCAATAAAACCCCTTCAAGTCTGTCATCTTTCACTCTTCTTTCCATTTCCAGTTTCACTTGATCTTAAGCCCATTATTAGAGGGAAGGGAAGATAATAGTGACTTAACAGCAGCCAGAGAAGAAACAGACTTCAGAAAGGAAAAAAAGTCCTCCTGACAGAGCCTGCTTGCATCTAAAATCCTTCGTGCTATACAGTGGAAGCATCTGAAAATGCTGGTTTAAGTTGCTTGATGGAGACACTTATTTTCTTTTTCACTTTTGCAAAGAGTAGACAAAGCTAATACATTTTCCTGAGGGTTTGACATTTCCCAGTGAAAATTAATATCAGGACTTTACCCACAGTTAACTATTTTCAGAATATTCCTGAACATTAAATCCATATTCTTTGACATTTGTTGTTTGTCTCATGTGTACTAAATCATCAGTGCTCTAAAAGCATTGCTGTCTGAATTAAGATTATACATCGTAGTTGGGTGTGAAATCAAAGCAAGGAATGAGCAGCAACTGAAAGGAGCATGTTGGTAAGGTTATCACAAACAGTGCCCAGGGGAAAGAACACTAGAAAAAGCAACCAAGAGATGCTCAGTCCAAGGTGGAGGACTGGTCAAAGCCTGAGTAGCTGAACATTGCGTGCAAGGAGAGGGCAAAGCTAGAATTAATAGATGTGTAAGAAATAAAATGTCATTCCGGTGGTCCTCTGCTCTTGAGCACTTATCTGGAATGAGAAAAGAAACAAATTTAAGCCAGCCAGGCTTATCTGGAAGCAGACTCATGCCTCAATGTGCTGCCTACTCCCAAGATAAGACTAGTAATAAAATACACACTGCTGACTAACTAAGGCTCAGTGCATTCGATACCAAGTCTGTCAAACTTACCAAAATAATCCGTTACAATTTTTCTGACATTTAACTATAAAAATCCTTCCCCTCATTCCTAAATTGGCAGGAACAATCTTTCTGCTAGGCCCAGTGTGGCATGAAGTGTAAATCATAAATCACCTGACTCTTGATCTATTTTTAATGACATTCTGACCATTCTTTAGAATGGGTACAAAGAAACATTCTGACTTGCTAAGTTTATCCTCCCAGTAGTAAATACAGGTACATTAATTATTGGGATGAACATATTTTATATATCCACATATCATATTTTTATATATTCTGAAATGATGCCCTAAGTACTTCTAGTATTAGTGGTTACAGTTATTTCTGTGAATAATAATCATGCCACAGATTAAGTGAGACCCAATGCAATTTTATTACTGGGAACTAAAGAGAGGATGGCGGGATGGAATTACAGGTTTTGCAAACCATAATCTGGGCTGCTTGAAGTAGTTGTATTCAAACAGGTGGTGAGCCCTTCAAAAAAGTGGCAGGGACACGTTTCTCATGACATGAAAACTTTCTATACACCAGACTTTGGGTTTTAGTGGCAAAAGTGAAGATGTCACTCTGGGGAACCGGGATACAGAGCCACGCTGTGCCTGCTGTGGAGAAGGCAGTTCAACCAAAGACTCACATCCCTGAAGGCTCTTACCTGGTTTTCGTTTGGGGCTCTCCTTGTGGTCAGAAAATATTTCCAAAGAACCTTCCTGTAAAAATGTCAGCAAAGTCAATGTTTTATATCATTAAATAAGTTATTTTTGGCCGATGCTAAGATTTTTCCCCCCAAAAAACTCCCAAACAAATCTAACGTGAATTTTGAAGCTGTAATTCTTAGAGGTGAAGAGGATTTGAGTAGCAGGCAGTGAGATACACTTTGTCTTCCAGCACCAGGCTGTTTCTCTGGAACTACAAGTAGAATTTAGGCCGTTGGTTGGAATTCAGCTTTAAAAAACAAGTATTTCTTATACATTAGTGCATAAAAAGTTATGAAAACTCAATGTATGTCTCTAAGAACATAGACACCTAGAAACGTGACTTCTTTCACCCAAGAATGCAATTTTTCTTGCTTTCATAGCCCCTCTTGGTTTGCTTTTGATGCATTCATAAAGAGAAGAAATCCCAACAAACTTTGTAAAGATGTGTTTTGCAAATTGAAATTGGTATTGATGGGGGGAAACCACACTCTTGCAGGTCCAGTAAATATGCCTGACTATTGACAACAAAGTAAGCCCCTGTGTGAACTTGTTGTAGATCAACCACTAATACCTTAAAGCTGAGAACACTGTTTTGCTTTCAGAGTCTCATTGCCCCGAGTTCTACTTTTCACAAGGATGCAGATGAAAAAAGGGTGATCCCTTTAAGAGCTGCATAGGTTAAGTCAGGAAATTCATATCTTGCACACCAGGCAAAAAATATGCTAGCAACTGCTGGGAAAATGACAACTGCAGTGTCTGATCGCTTGTCAAATCAATGAGGCTTTTCTCTCCTTTTGGTGAGAATTTATTTGCAGGGGTTGGTGAGCTGAGAAAATAAGATTCCTGACCTAATGGTCACCCCCATTGGTATCTCATTGTGGAAAATACTCTCTGCTGCAGTCCATTCAAGTGATTGGCAATGACAGCTTGGATGGATATTGTCAGTTGACAGGGCTTTGCACTCTCTCTCTTTTAAAAATGATGCGAAAGATCCCTTCCCCAGCGTGCAGCGCCACAAGTTGAGTTTATGAATGAATGGATGAATGCAGGCTTCTCCCCTGTCATCTGCAACGACAACAACAAAAAAAAAATATTCCAATCCTAGCCCTGAAATGATATGCTAAGTAAATTCACACACATGCATTTAACACTCCAGTGGTGCCTGGAGGCGAGCTGAGCAAGTCCTTCCAAACACCAGGGCTGTGGGGGTTTTATTTAATTTTTTTTTAACTTCTTTTATTTTTTTTGGTAGTCATTAGGAATTTCATGGAAAATGTAAAACTGCCCATTTGCTATGGAAAAGCTCCATGAAAAATGTGAAATTCCAGTGTTTCCAGCAAGGTTTTGCTGACAGCTCATGCATGGAGAATAGCCTGAAAGACATGCATGCAATTAAGGGATCCATATAGCCGAGCTGGAGAGAACAAGGCAGGCAGTGGGGGATGTGGCCTTTGCTAGGGCCAGCTGGTGTCTGCTCCTGGACTCTGCGAGGGCACCAGACCATTGAGAGAAGTGGGGCGAAAGGGGAAAAAAGAAAACACAGAAGCTTCAGAGAAAATGAACCAAGTCTATTGGAGAAAATCCTGAAGCTCCTAGGTAACACTTGCCCTCCCCACGCCTCCTCCTGTCTAGATGCTTTTAGATGCGGTTTAGAGGGTGACAGAAGTTTCTTGTTTCCACAAACCTGATAGTAATGATGCAAATATCAAGTATGCAGAAGTACCAGGGAGCTTAGCCAGGGAGCCAGGTGCTAGGCTATGAAGATGAGAATGAATGGTTTGGGAAGGAGGGCATTTAAATTTGACTCCATAATCATGTCAGGCACGTCACTCCGCTGCTTGTAAGAGGCACTAGCAGTTCAGGAGATAACTTTTGTGCTGTCTTGGCGTTTCTTTGCTATGACTCTGAATGGTTTAGCCCTATGAGGAAGGGCTATTTATTGTATTTATTCTAGAAGAGTGATTTCTGGACATCAGCTTGAAAAACCTTCACGTATGTTGTTGAATATAGAAGGTAAAGTTGAGAAGAGAAGGGCAAACCTCCCCTGCCTGTGTGTCTCCCATTTCCATTGCAATAAACCAGTGTAACACTGCAGGTAGCTGGCTCCTTGCCTTGCCTGTGGGCATTTCTCTGACAAACTGCAGCCCAGGACACCAGCCCAGCCCTCTGGCACTTTTACATTTGTCACCAGCCTTAGAGGGAAAGGGTTGATTTTGTGAGCTAGGGGTTGCAGGTTCACAGAGGTGAGCATCGAAGCACAGAGAACTGCCTTGCAGTGTGTTTTGTTCTGAAAACATCCCTCATAAAGCCACTTGCTGCCGTCGTTCCTACCTGACAGGACAGGTATTTCTACCCTGTTTGCTAGGGCAGGTAGGGAGATACCTACTCTGGTGTAGGCACATCAAAATTGGCAGTGACCTATGCTCTTGGAGGAGCCGTTCAGCAGAGTGCTGTGCACAGAGCTGCTCGGGTCTGAAGCAGCATGGCTCCATTATCCAGCTCTCCTACCCAATTCCTGGGTCACCCTTAGCTGGGGCGTCTCTGCTCTGTGCTCCTTGCACTGCGGAGACCCGGATTACGTGGTGCATCCATCAGGCACAAGGTAAAGGACCCTACAAGCAAGTAAAGGAATTGGGAATGAACCAGGGAGCAGGTTGCTTAATTCCCAGGCATAACACCCTGACTCATCTGTTTTATTTTGGGGTTGTTGTGCAGTTTTCTCACAAAGCAGATAGGGTTTGTGTGCTTTTTTTTGTTCTCACGATTTAGGAAATACCTCTTGTATGCAAAGGTTGGGAGAGAAGGTGGGAAACAGATGGAAGACACAAGAAAGGGGGAAAATGAAGCATCTTTTGGCGCTGCGTATCAATGCAGAAGAGAGGTTGGCTCTGCAGACAGGAGAGATGACTTGAGATGCTGGCTGTGGAAACAGAATTTCTGTGCTGCTTCTGGAGCATATTTAATAAAGGACAGTAAGACTGTGCAGACTCTGGAATATCACAGCAAAATAAGTCTCAGATAGTTGCCCTCTCACAGCTGCACCATCAAAGGAATTACATTTAAATGTTTTGTTTGGACTCGTCCCCCGTCCCCCTCCCTTCCCAAATCCCTGAGCACTCACTCCCACGCATGCAGAATGTATAAACCTTGCAGCAAGAGTGTAAGGGTCTTGTCGCGTGAGCTTTGCAATTGCAAAGGAAGGAGGTAAGAAGCTTTTGCTGTGTGCTCTGAGTCACTTTTCCTTGCAAACTGAACAAAACTGTTTACTAATCGACTGAGACAACTTTTTCCAGAAAAGCTTGGGCATCCTGTGAAGCAGCTGGGCTTTGTTTGTAGAGGTCTCTTTGCTTTGCCTGCAGCACAGGGCAAAGGGAAGCAAAGGGGAGCCCGTGTTGGACCCCGCTGGCCAGGACTGCCGTACAGCTCACGTACATCCTTCTGCTGGGTTTTGTGCAGTCATTTA
This sequence comes from Todiramphus chloris collaris, assembly GCA_025345505.1. Classification (NCBI taxonomy): domain Eukaryota; kingdom Metazoa; phylum Chordata; class Aves; order Coraciiformes; family Alcedinidae; genus Todiramphus; species Todiramphus chloris. The sequence goes on from JANVCC010000035.1 coordinate 35,693,330, forward strand.
CTTCCATCTCTACTGAGTTTTAGCACCACTGCCATTTGTGTTCTGTTAACAAGGGTATGTTGTGTGGCCTGAGAATGACAATCAGTGATGCGAGGGTGCAGAAAGGGAGAGCACTTTGCAGCTGTAGGAACAGAAACTACAAGACCTACCAGGTATTTCTAGTAAAAGAGAATTATGCACAACACGTGACAACCATTTAAAGAGAAGATTCCACTTGTTGGAGAGGTCCTTAGGGATGGAAGTAAATCCAGACTTAGAGCTCCTTCTTCTTTGTGCAGCAGTATCTCAGTTAAATGTGCTTGCCCTGTGCTGCTGCTAGTTTGCAAATGATGTAATGTGGCCTGTCTGCTAGGATAGCATACTGCCTGGCAGGGAGCAGAGCATCTTTATCCCTGGCAGATTCCCCACATTTTAGAAAGTGATCATTGTTTTGGTCACCAAGGATACGTAGGGCTGGGGTTAAGTGTAGAATTGGCTCAAATTGTAGGTATTGTCAAGGCCTTGAGTGCATTCACCTATAAAACCTGGGGAGTAAGGTGGTGGTTTCTGTATGAGCCAGCTGGGCCATGCTCAGGGTTTGGCTGTGCATTAGTGCATCTCATCAGCAGAGTGTTTTATATTGATAAACAACTTGGTATCAGTTTGTATTTTTTTTCTCATTTTGCTTGCAAAAGACAAACCAGCTCCAAAGGGCAAAATTCACTGTGCCCAAAGAAAACAACAGCTCCGTAGTTCTGTGGTATTAATACTGTTTAAATACCTGACTTCTCCACTTCCATGGGGAAAATGCAGAATTGTACCAACCAGGGCCAAACAGTGAGCCTGAGAGTGCTTCCCTTCATCATTTACATGTACAGGACTGGAACAGCTCCAAACAAGACTGGTCTGGAGTAAAGGTTCTTTCACTCCATAGATAAAAATAATTGTTCTCAGAATAAGTCACTTACATTCTGGGACAGAGCCTAGATTCTTCTATTAAAAAAAGGTGGTTTTGCTGTTGTTGCAATAGCAACAGACACAAATAGATGTATCCAGAACCAGCTGCACCAGCCAAGCCTTCTCCCCTTGATTAGTGGGCAGAATGTGGGTGAAATGATGAGGAGCACACGGCAAATTGAAAATAAAAATGATGCATTGTTCTATAATTCAGAGGCTTCACTTTCTGCATGTCTGCCCTTCATGCTGTCGTCTTTTCAGCCTAAAAATATTCTCATTCTCTCAAAATGCTGGTGGTCACTCAACCATGGTGAATGTACTTGAATCTTGAGATTTATGATCACAATCCTGTTATCTGCAGTGTCAGGATGATTATCCCAGCAGTCCTGCAGGATCAACCTAAAAATTGTTGGACAAGAAAATGATTTGTCAGGAATTACAGCAAGAAGATGATTTGTTCTGAATTTGAAACAGACACAGTTATTTGCAGCTGCTCCGGCTGTCCCCCTCATCTTTCCCATGCTGTCCAAACAAGATGAGATACAGGTTCTTGTTCCTTCTGTCAGCATGGAAGAAACTGTTTATATTCTCACTTACTTTCTTTTACAGCTGTGAGTATGCATTAACTGCACCATATGTTAAATACAACTGAAATGCATTTTATCTTCTGTGTCCAGAGATTTTGTCTCTTGTATTGGGGTGGGAGCAGACATAGAATACTGAGAGGTCTGTTGTGTGTAGAAATCTGAGGGAAAGTGTCTCTTCACCATCAAAAGCTTACCACTGCCTGAGTTCTAAATCTCTTTAACCAAACAAAAGGCAAGCCCAGTGACAACTCTGCTCCCCATGTCAGTGTCATTTCTTGACGCCTCTGCCAACTCCCCGCAATGCTTTCTGAGCAAGTAGAAACTGGCCTTCAGAGCAGTGCAGTATGGAAAATCATGTAACACCCTGGCAAGAGGAGGATCAATTTTACACTTTTCAAAATAATTTCATTAAGATTCCTCCTCTAAGCAGCACTGCCAGGTCACCACTGAACCGTGTCCCTCAGCACCACATTCACACCATTTAAATCCCTCCAAGAACGGTGACTCCAGCACTTCCCTGGGCAGCCTGTCCCAGTGCCTCACAGCCCTTTCTGTGAAGAACTTTTTCCAAATATCTAACCTGTCCTTCCCCTGGTGCAACCTGAGGCCATTTTCTCTTGTCCTATCGCTTGTTACTTGGTGAAAGAGACCGCCCCCCATCACACGGCAGCAGAGCAGGCTCATTTTCTGTTCATGTTGCACAGACACTGAGGACTGTGTCGTGCTGAAGGTCACAGCTACTTGAAAATTGTTTACAGAAGGCACAACCCAACAGAATTTAAAATCTGGTAGTTGCTTTTTCATTCTTACACTCCTTACTCATCCCTCTAGCCTGGCTATCATTTATAACTACATCTGTTTTGTGGAGTAGGGTGGAAGAGGTGAGTCAAATTATCAGCTGGAATAAGGTCTAGGTAATGCCCAACAGCACCGAAGCATGGAAGAGACCTCAAGACAGTGTCCTTGCCCAAAGCAGGATCAGGCTTCTTCCTAAACCCAGATGCATCAGTGATGTTCTGAAACCTCTTTGGGACACATTTCCAGTGCTCCAGTATCTTTACTATTAGGAAAACATTCCCTAAAGATGCTCTCCTTTCTTGTCGTACTTTAAACCAATTACTTCTTCAATCCACCATGGACATGGAACACTGGCAAACACTGTAAGCCCCTTATCACGTGGGACTTCTACCAAGACCAACCCATCTAACGTAGAATCACAGATGCACCAAAGATCTTCAGGTTGGGTGGAGCTGTGCCCAAAGGCTGAAGTTTTGTTATGGCAAGAGCAAATCTAACAGCTTGTCATGGTGAAGGAAGATCTTGCTCTTCTTCCTTCTGCTTCCAGCTGTGCTTTCCCTTCCTCTCCCTTGGGCCAGCTCTGGCATACGTTGAATCGACTCATTAAGCAGACAGAAAACCACACGGGGAATAAAGGAAGAGTTTGCATCTCCAAGGGATCTGAATCACTGCAGCTGAGGGTCAGAGTGAGGGAGGGGTGAATGGGGAGGTTGTACCCTCAGCCTGTGTGAGTTGAAGGTGCTGCAGTATGGACAAACTGCCAGAGTCTACCCCTAGGGTGAGTAGATGAGTGAAATCAAGGGAGTATCCATCACACTTTCCTCTGACCAGTGATGAAAGGAGCTGGTTACAACCATGAAAATAGCACGTAGACAGTATCCTGTCTCTGTCGGATGCTAGAAAGGAAGGTAAGGACAGAAATACATTCTGAGATCTCTCTGGTATGCTCTCCTAGCTTCCAGCTATCTCTGGCTTAAAGGCTTCCTGAGTTAGATTTCATGCTTTTGTGTTCCATGGCCCTTGGCATGCCTTCCTCCTGAAAACTTATTTACTCACATCTTTGAATCCACGAAAACTTTGGCATGAGAATTTTAAATCCTTGGATGAAAATAACCATAGTAATACAAAAACGTATCTACAGAAAACACCAGGATTTCTCCAGTATGATGAAAAATTAATGTAAACAACAGTTCCAAATGTTTTTCCTGGAAAATATATATATATATATACACATAAAGCAAAACAAGCCCCAAAATATTTAAGTACTGGTAAAATCTATATACTTATTGCAAAACCATTCCTCTACTTTTGTCTTCTCGCCCTGAAATAATGAGAATCTTGTATTTACACTGCCCCTACATGGCCTTAGGGGGTTTGTCTGCATTAACAGAGACTCTGCTTCTCTTCCTGCCTTGAGCACTTGCAATGATGGAAATACAGGTATCAGCATCAGCAAATGGTTCAGCAAGTTCCTTAGCTTAGATAAGGACCCCGGAGCCAAGACATCTCAGTGTGGCTTGCTTGGCATGTAGGTGGCAGCCGAGGAGTTTTCACCGTAGGCTTCCACTTTTCCACTTGCACCTTCCTGTTGGAAAATCGACCCTTTTACTCTGTGGTATTGTACTGCAGCGATTTACATTGTTTTGCAGATATATGGGTTTCTTAATTTTCTTTTTGCCTTCTGTCTTCAGGAAGAGTGAACACCTGGGTAATAGCCAGGTGAATTTACTAAGCTGTTTGACAGCCCCAGTCTTAGGAACGCGGGGGAAGCTGGCTTCAGATAAGAAGTTTCTGCCTGATTTTTGTTGAATAAACAGAATAATTTAGGTTGGCAGGGACTTAAGAAAACCATTGGGTCAAGCCTCCCCCCCACTCAAAAGACATAGCTTCAACATTTGATCAGGTTGCTCAGGGTCTTGTCTGGTTTAGCTTTGAGTGCCTCCATGGATGGAGGTACCACCATCTCTCTGGCCCTGTGTTTAGGCACTCTCATCATGAAGTTCTTTTTCTTAATAACCATTGGAATGTCATCAATGCAGCTTGGATCTATTGCCTCTCATCCTCTCACTGGGCACCTGTGAGAAGAGTCTGGCTTTGTGTCCTTCATAATCCTCATTAGATATTGACCACAGGTGGTTTAGTCCTTTCCAGTTACTGAAAAGAGGGCAGAGCTGTGAAGCAGAAATGCCCCAGTCCCACCCTTCCCCTCTTTCTCTTTTTGGGATTGTTTTCACTGAACAGTAACTTACTTTGGGACTCTGGCATGGTGTTCCTTGCACTTTCATTTCCTTTGGCTCCCCCTGACAGGTGAGCTACACAGTACCTGGCCTCGTATTTAGCCCCCATTACCATGGTACAGAAACAGTGTTATGAGTTTATAGCCACCTGCAGGGACACTGGTCAGGAAGTACAGACCTGAAATAGAGCCTGGGGGATAGGTACAAGGTATGAGACCTCCACAAGCTACTCCAATGCAAGAGAAAGGCTTACACCACAGTGCTGGGTGTATCTTGAAGGCTCACAGAGATCTTTTTGGTGGTTCCAGATCTCTGTCAAATGGCTGAGCTTGAGGCCAGGGTTGAGGGCATGGACAGATCAACTCTGGAGAACTTGCTCAGTGGAACAAGAAGCTTCTGCTCCCTGCCTGTCGGCTTCCCCTTGCGTGGAAAGTCACGGCATGTCTAGCAAGGGTTGTGTGCCTGCAAAACCTGCTGCCCCCATTCCTGTCCTGTCCTTGGCAGTTTGAGTGAAGGTGCTGGGCTGTGATCTGAGCAGCCCTCCCCTTGCCTGCTCTCTGCCAGCAGCAGGCAGAGGGGAGCAGCAGCACTTCAACCAGTGCATCTAGATCTGCTGGAGCTTGTCTGCTGAAGCAGCTTTATCCAAATGCCTGAAAGAATCCTCTCCAAAGCCTTAAGATGGAGGCAGATTGCTTCTCCTCTGCAAGAAAGGGAAGTCTTGCACCAGAGACAGCTGGGTTGGAATGGAAGGCATTCTTTTCAAGTCATGACTTGGTCCCTGCAGGCGAATGAGCAGCAGAGCTGTGCTGAGTGAGAACTCCCTGGTGTGATTTGCATTGCTCTTTTTCTTATGTTCAGTAAAACCAGAGCAAACCTGTCCATGGGCACTCCTAACTTTGGTTTAGTTTCTCACCAGATTAAAGCAAACCGATAGGAGTCTGGTTTTAACGTGGTACAGGAGCATCATCCATCCCTCTGCTTGCTCCAGGGTTTGTATTAGTTTAATGAATTGGCTTAAATTAACATCTAGTTGAATGGGTGCAACTTTTTCATGTAGATGAGGCCTGAGGCTACTAGATAAACAAGGGATGAGGTGAGAGGACCTTTAAATTCTTCACAGCCCAACAGAAACCTTATGAATGAACTGAGATCTATTTTTGTCTTTATTCTCCTACCTTTTAAAAGAAGCCATAAAATGGCTGGAACAACTCTTAGCAGAAAGACAGAGCCAGGGAGTGGGTGGAGAAGAATGCCAGGAGGTTATGGGAGCAACTTTTGGAGCTCCTACCTGGGAGTGCCTCATCCCAAAGCTGAGGGAGCTGCCAGCAAGCTACACATGTGTAGCACATGAATGGATGGAAAGAGGAAGTACAGGGGAAGGCTGCAGGGCTAAATCCCAATCCCATTTAAAGTTGGTGGCAAAGCTCTCCTGACTAAGATTGGCCCTTGGCCCTAAATTAATTTGTTCCAAGGGTTTGCTTTTGCAATTGTTAATCTGTGCTGATGAGCAATAATTGCCACAGGAAGGGAAAAGGGAAGAGGAGGCAGCGGCAGCAGCCCAAGAGCCATGGAATCTGTCCTGTCCCTGCCTGGACATTTCACTGCAAGGTTTCTTTCACTCTGTGCATTGCTGGAGGGGAGCATCCTCCTTATGCCAATGCCACATCAAAGTACAGCGTGTGGTGCAAGATTTCAGCATCCCAGGGTAGGAGACAGGAACAGCCTGAGCTGCCTGTGAAATGAGCTGGGATACGGAACCACAGCCGGACAAAAGCTCTTGGTGCTTTTGAAGATATCTGGGGAAATGTAAAATCTAATCAGTCATATGGAATGATTCAGGAAACTCTTTACTGTACAGAGTAAATGCATATGACAGTCACGCATGGGTTTTCCATACCAGTGCTTCTCCAAGAAGGTGGTTAACATCAGCCCCAGCTACAGCCCTGGAAACTGAAGCACAGAAGAGAAAGCACTTGCCCAGCGTCACACAGGAGGGCAGAGGCACGGCAGGGACTGCTTCTCTTGTTGCACTTCTGCCTTGTACTTTACCTGTGTAAGATGAAAATGACCTTCTGCTTTAGGCTGAACATATCGAACTAATACAGATGCTTCTTTTTAATACCACAACATAAACAAAAGAAGTTTAACTTGCACCACAGGCCAAGGGTGGGGTTTTTTTCTCTGCCAGGTGTAAACAACATGGTTCTAGGGGGGCTGGAGCACAGGGTTTTTTTAACTTGTTGTTCATGTTGCAATGGGGCATTTATAATAACTCTTCCTAATACATCTGTTTCCATGAATGCAGTCATCTGGGAAGCATTTCAGATAGCAATTCTTTCAAAGATAGTTGAAGAAACTAAAGATGAAGCATCAGTTGTCCACAGCCCTGTTAAATAATATCAGGATATAAGAGGGTTTTTTTAGAGCTCTCTTGAGCTCTAGCCAATACTGCAATTGAAACTCTTCTTAAAAACAAAAAATCAAGTAAGGCTGGTTCTGAACACTCTGGGGAGGTTAATGCTGCCTCGTTTTGCTGCTCTCAGTGGCTCATATCCTTAATTTAAAGGAGATACAAATCTCATGTTTGTAAATGAACAAACATCTCCTGTGGTTGCGTTACGCTGATGCTCCCTGCTTCTCTCTTGTTCTGAAGCTTGCAGCTGTTAGGGGATGATCCACCAGACAAATTCAGCATGGCTCTTCAGTCTGCAAGTTAACAACCATGCCAAGGCACGGTGGTGTCTGTGGCAACTGAACCAACTACCTGATCAACCACAGACAGGAAATCCTATCTCACAAACTTACCTTCTCCAGCCTTATGAGCTGCTCTCCTTTCAATCCCTTGGGCAAGCCCCAGTGTAAGTCACAGTGATAACCTTATCCATCACTGCTGACTGTGTGTTCAAGGCTGTCTCCCAAAGTTTCTGACTACATTATGACTTGCTCTTTGCCCCAGGTGAAAGATGTGGGTGTCACAGGAGCCCAGCTGTCATGACAGGTCAGATGTGGTCTGGTAGTCAGTGATGTTTCTCTTGGATGAGATTAGGAGATTGTCCTATGTCACCTCTAGCTCAACCAGCTAGCTGATTTTTCCCTGATGAGGATCCTTCTCCACCTCTAGTTGTGGTGGCCCAGTGGCATAACCTCCATGGCCTAGGAAGGTGGCACAGGACAACAGCAACTGTTTTCCACTTTCAAACATCCATCCCGTGTGTGGAAGAGTTGGTGAGCTCCCATCTTTTATGAATGCCCAGGACTGCATAACTTCTAATCTTGGATATCTGGTGCATTTTCTTCTGCATATCTTCCCTTCCTCCCTCCGTCCAGCCAGCCAGACTTAACATCTGGAGCTGGGCTGGAAAGATAACCAACATGCAAAGGCTTAAGATTGCTCTAAACCAGACAAATAAGCAGGCTGTGCCTTAATGGTGCTTCCTCTTTTCTCTGAAAAGGATCTCATCTAGCATTTCCTGCAAATAGCACGCTGCTAGCAGCTAGTTTTGGTCTCTGCTGTGAATCCTCATCCAGTCTTTAGTTCCAAACTGTAATGAAAAAATCAGCATTGCTTTAATTTGCACCAATAATCTTAGCAGCAAAAAGACTGGGCAGAACTTCTGCAACTGTTAGTTCGAAGTGTGTTTTCAGACTCCTGGTTCTTCAAACACCCAGAACAATTTTTTCTCGTGTTCTCTCTCTTATTTCAAGCATTGAAAACATAATTAATATGTAACTAATAAAAAAAAATATATAATGAAATACTCACTCCTTATTAAGCCTACAACCTTCTGGTTTGCTCAGAAGAGATCTGCCCATTATAGCAAATGTATCTTCACAGTATGAATCACACAGATTGGCTACGCTGAAGTGTACCAGAGTTTAAAAAGGTAAGCTTTTACTCATTAATTCCTTAAAATCTTTACAGTCTGTTATTTACTTCTTTGCTTCTAGCAGGGTTATACGCAGAATAAACATCTGCTAGATCAAGAGATTAAAAGGAACATTGAGTGAGGGTTCAGCACGTCGCCTATGAATCTCAAGTCCAGCCCAGATGATCAAAGTCCTGATGGCCACAGAGCTGGGACTTGTAATTTTCACCTGCTTCCAATAAAGCTTCGTGATTTCAGTCTGGAGGAGGCCAAGTGCACCGGACAAAAAGCCCAGCTCTTTAATGCCAGGTCGACCCTTAGGCCTGGCTGCCTTGGGAAAGGGCATGAGAAGATGGCAGCTGAGTTAGATTCCTACCACCAGCAGGACTGTGTGGGGTACCTGCTCTACTCAAATGTGGGGTAACTGCTTGGTGTTTCATAGCTTACATCAGTAAGGATGCTACAGTTGGTTTATTTGGAAGTATTTAGGATGTAGAGAAGTTGGAGAAAAGATCTGTTAATGATATTTCTGGGTAAAATGAAAGGGCAGGGCAGCAGGGATATTTGTGAGGGTAGAGAAATGAGACTGGCTTCCAACAGGTATGGAGAACGGGAGAAGGAGGAAGGTGACAGTTCTTTGGAAAACTGCAAGCTGGAGAAACAGTGTGGTGTTTGGTACAGGTCCTGGGCATCCTTGCAGAGACTGACAGACTTTCAAAAAACAGGAAAATGATCATGGGCCCCCTTTTACCAAACACTTCATCTCCTCTGGAAAGAATTGCAATTTATAAATATCCACAAAAAGACCAAGGAGCCCACCCTGTCACTGCTGTCCAGCCTGGTGACTCCAGCCATGCCACTGTATCTCAGCAGAGTGCAATGCCTTCCAAATACCCCTTCCCCCTGTCACTATCAGACCTGCTAGGGCAAAACTCCTGCTTAACATCCTCACTGCTTCCCTCTCATCCCAATTCCTGCAGGGCAGCTTCTGAGCACAACATCCTTTTTTCCCACAGGAACCTCGCAATATTAAGGATGGAGCCAGAGGAGGCTGCTGAGAAATGCTAATGAACACCTCTGTGCAATACTGAATCCCTCTTTCCTCATTGTCTGACTGCCTTTCACTCCCACCTCCTCCTGCTTTTGCGCAAGAGGACTGTTTTTCACCAAAGGCACTGATCAAAAATAAGCACTTTTCTTAAATACCTTATTTTAAATCTTGTTATCCAAACCTGACTTGGCTTCTTCTTGCTCCTAGAATATGTAAGCTAGTAAGGTTGACCCACTCAGTCATTGAGGCAGTCCTGTCCTCATATACAAAGGAACAATTCCAGAGCAATTTCAATAATTCTGCAGCAATTTCAACAGTTCCCAGTTATAAGCAAAAAAACCCTCCTAACCCTCAAGCTCAAGATGCCAAGGTGTGTGTCCCAGGTTCGTGAAGGATTCCCGTTTCACAAGCAGCACTCACACACACAGCTAATAAGCAAAAGCAACGTTCCTCAAGCAAACCCAACTCGTTCCTTAACAACCCCACATAGATGCCGACCCCAAGGTGTAGTCAAACTGCCAAGCAGAAGGAAGGCACGTAGCATGGTGCTCGGGGAGAGGAGTTGGTAGTTTCTAATGCCTTCCACGGGGTGTCCCCTGGATCAAGATGTGCAGCAGGTCAACCTTCCACAAAATTATATTCCCATCTCCCCGCTGCAGTGGGCTGCTCACAGCTCTGCTGGCAGGGGCATGGAGACTGCTCCAGCATTGGTGCACGCGTGGCCAGCGTGTGCACAGAGACTGAACAGTATTTTTCCACCCACAGTAGCTAACAGCAGTCATTCCCCCTGTTGTGCATGTGTGGGGGTCTTGGGGCACCTCTGGTGGTCGTTACTTCATCAATCTTCAGCTCCCTCATCCCATCCTTGAGATGTCCTTTTGTTGTTTTGTTCCTGATATCACTCACCAGACAACAAGGGGCTGGCTCAGACTGCCTGCCTGCCTGATTCCCCTGAGCACCTGCACATTCCAGACGTGGGAGCAAGTACTGTGCTCTCCAGTGCAGTGCAACAACAGATAGTGGTGTGCCGGAGGGATGCAACAACAGATCAACATCTTCCAGTACAGATACAGTGTGCTCAGCTTCCACTGGTTCTCCACTCTGTTGTTTCCCTCTGCGCACCTCTTTCAAACCTTAGCTAAGTCATCAGAGGGTCATCTGCCCCTTTGCAGTCAAACACTGCAGTGAACAGTGTTGTCTTCAGTCAGATGATACCTCATTTTTAAGGTCCTCTGCAATAGTTGGAAAATGCAACTCAAAATGTGAGGACTTACAGCTCCTGTGGTATCTTGCTCTGTATTGAAGTCTGAGTGGTTTTGCAGCTTTTATTCCTTTGCACACTCTTACCTTTCCTTGGTTAGTTACAGCTGGGGGGGCAAAATCCACACAATGCCCAACTATATGCAAAGGAAGCTGGTGTGACTAGAGATAGACTAAGGCTAAGATCCATCTCTAGATGGATTCATTTCTGGATGGATGAAGATCCTCCCTCACACAGGAACTATGCAATGCATTAGTATACTAACAGCTCTCTGTCATTTAGTAACACCATTATAAAATATCTTTTCCTTACTTTTCCCTTTGTCCTAGACTATTTTCCTGGCATCAGTCCTTCCCCATTGTCTTCTAACATCCCCGTTCTTACTGCCTCAACAAACAGAAAAGACCATGTCTTCCACTGTGGTTTTCAGTGTTTCAGAGTCAGGGTTAAACTCATAACAGAGTTTATGGTATAAGACTTTGCCCCCTGGTTAAGGCCTAGGAGGTGGAAATGTTCCTTTCCTTGGTGACATCTACGTTGCTAAACAGGAGCAGATGTTGTTTTCTGGCCCGAAGAAAAGTGTCACAGCCTGGCTACATATAGTACGTCTATAGTGCTGTGATCTTCTGCCGGCTCATGTGGTGTCCTTGTAGGCATAAGACATTGTATTCTGAGGTTCAAAGTGACCGAGGCAATGCAAGGGGTGTGCTGTACCACATCAAGATGGTCTTTTCATCGGGTGAAAGTGACGGTGTCTATGTTTGGTGAGCTCTGCTATGCAGCAGTAGGAGGGCCCAGACATCCTTGAGGATGCAAAGCCTGCTGAGAAAATGCTGGAGGACCGTGCAGAGAGCCAGGGCTGTCTCTGGGCTGTCCATACTGCCTTTTAGGAATGCTTGCTATCCCCCAAGCCACTCCAGGCATTTCCTGGGAAGCTACTTATGGGCACAGCTATGGCGATGAAAGGCATTGTCAGTTTAGCAGGGTGCACAATTCATAGTGCAGAGATTGACTTTAATTCAGCTCTGGAATTAAACCCTCCTAATATATCTTCAGTATGTATCTATATCTTTATGTTAGTCAGGCAGACTTTGTGTCCCTCCACATGTTTCTGTGGGCTGATGCACCAGTTATTTTCTGTGTTGTGGCTCTGGGTTGTTTCCATCACATGTAATACTTTTGTTAGTGGCACAGACTGACCCAGAGCACGTAGCAAAACTGCTGGTCTCAGGTATTATGACATTTGTGCAGTCAGCTTGTGTTAAAGAGTAAGGTTTGATGGTGGGGATTTTTTCAGGGTTGCTAAATATCTCCAGCTGCTCTAAAAATTGCTGGAGTTGTGGGGAATAGCAGTTACAAGGACTGGGTCTGAAGAAATTATTTTTAAGCGTTCTGCTGTGTAAGGGAAGAGAAAGGGAGGGGATGGGAAAAGCAAGATAAGGTTTGTCATTTAAACCTAAACACAGAATAGCCTCACCTTCTATCTTTCAATCTGCATCAATTCTAATGCCTTGTTCACTTGCAAATTTCACTCGAAGGTAAAGAATCATGCCTGCTTCATTTGGCATTCCTACAGCCAACTACAAGCTTCACTTACTCCTCTTTTATTTTCAGTGACTAAGACTGAAAGAGCTAAATTACATTTCCTCCCCCCTATGGAAACCTGATGAACCAGTGTGAACCTGCACCTGAGAACCCCCGGGAACACCGAGGATTTGGCCACACAGCTTGGACAATTGGATGCTTAATTGCGTTCTGGGCACAAAGCCTGCTTGAATGTGCGTCTTTTATTAAGCACGTGGGAGGCCAGCACAAAAATGAGACCCCATTAAGGTTCCAGAAGGAGGAGAGTGGTGCAAAGGCTTTGCAGTGCCTGTCTCTACTGTGCTGGAGACTGTCAAGCTGCCCGTGTCAGAAGCCCTCTGAAAAATGTCCCCCGAGTGTCGACCTGGAACTCGTAAGCATGACGCAAAGATTTGCTGCAGGTGCTGGTGGAGACCTGAAGGACCAGTTCTTTATGGAGCTGGCAGGTAGGGCTGGTGCCAGCAGCAAAAGCAGAACCTGAGCTAGGGCAAAGAACCCGAGAGGATGCGAGGGGACCAGCAGAGCACGGGCAGAGCAGCAGGAATAGCTGAGGTGTGCTGGGAGCACGTATGCCCTGCAAGAAAGTTGATACTTGGATAAAAGGGTTCAGGAGATGGGGATGTAAACAGGATTTTGGTCAAGACAGGGATGCAGTGAAGAGCAAGGATGCACTGATGTAATGGGATGAGGCCGGGAGGTGAGAATTTCGTTAGATAAAAGGGTCATGATTTTTCAGTTTGTTGAGAGATTAAATTAGCGGTGTGGCATTCACTGCAGGTCTGTGTTTGAACTTTCCCAAGCTTTGCAAAGTAGATGATTTGGAGCCTTTCTCTGGATGGGGGCCTCTTACTATTCTACACATCTTTACATGAATTGCTATGGATGATGAAATCATCCTTGCTTGTAGAGGGCGTTAAGATCTGGGCCTCCCTTGGAAGTAAAGTAGCCACTTGTGTTTCCCCCCCCTCCTATCATCTTGGTCAGTGAAGACACATTGTAGTGCTGGCACCCAATGCTTGCGCAGTGTGTTATAAACAGGACATTTTAATATTTTGAGTCTCGAGACCTTTTCAACCACCTCCTCATTCTATTTTGTAGTTGCAACCCAACTGCAGCACAATAAGACAGCGTAGCCAGCGTCCAATATATCTTACGGTGTTCACTTGGCATTTGTAACTCGGGTCTGTCCTTGGGCTCTAAATCAGAACATGAGTGAAATGCATTGAATGATCCCATTAATATAAATAGCCCCGAAGTTAAAAGCAGGGCTCCGTGAAAGGACTTTTGATACCCTGGCTACTGTCGCCCTCGAGTCAGCAGGTGGCATTATAGAACAATCAGAAATCACCAAACCTTCGCCGCTTCCCGCCCGCAGCCCCAGCCCTGAGCCTACAGAGGGGAATGAGCATGAAACCCGCCTGTTCAGAGCACATGGAAACGCACAATGAGCAGTTGCCAATTAAGGCCGGGGCTATTGTCTGCTAAAGGTCAAGTGTTGGCCTTGCTGAAATCTTTCAACACCGGCTCCGGCGAGATTGGAATTTAATATATTTTATAGAGCTGAAAACTTGCTTGGCCCTAAGCAGGGCAGAGCCAGCCTTTCCTCTCCCCTTCCCTTGTATTCCCCAGGCCAGCTGTACGTGCTGGGAAACCTCGGGGAGGGAGGAACCTGGCTTTTTAATCTGCTACCACCTCCCTCCCTGTAGGTATTGTGGAAGAATTGAGTTGTTGGCAGGGCAGTAGAAAAAGAGGTGGTTTGGCAATGCGGGCAAGGGGAGGGTGTTTGGGACTGCGTTTGTTTTACCGTCTCCCAAGAGATTTTCTTTATAACTCTTGGTGGTACATGTTTTTACAGCTTACTACTTTCAGTATCTGTCACTTGAAAAGAATAGATGGTCTAGATACAGGGGAAAAAAAAACATGTGCAAGCAGGAACACGTAAGCAACAAAAAGAAAACTTTCCCATGAAATACTCCAGTGATAGAGATGTTGCAGGGTGCTTAACGAACCGCAGGTTAGGGAAAGACTCGAGACCTTCTGGCTAGCTTCTGGATCCAGAGGCTGCAGATGAGAGCCTTCAAGCTTCCTCGGGTCTGATGCCAGATGATCCATCAGTCTAATGACCATGCCAAGCCACTGTACCTTCCAGCAGCTGCAGCTGGCAAGGATCTCTTCCCAGACTCTGAACCAGAAATCAGAAGTCCATGTTTGCCCATAGCTTCGATGCCGTAATTGCTGCTGCACGGCAGAGCACTGCCCAGTGGGGTTCTCATTGACACGAGGGTTTCAACTCACACAAAGGAAAAGGTGAATCCCCTCCCTCAGTTCCCAGAGTATGGTGAGATATCGGTGTTGCTCCTTTTGGCCTGCCCTTTGGGGCCAGTGTCCATTAAAGCAGATGGTGACTTTGTTTCCCAGGCCATAGTGATTAGTGACTGCAGTGTTCCTTTGGGAGTGCAAGTTCAACTTTTAAACCCTTGCACGAGAGCTGCCCTTTGTTTCTACCAGTGGCACAACCAGGATGAGCTCAGGCTGGTTCTACAGAGGACCTCAACCTCCCTTTAACTGATGATGACAACAGCCACAGGCTGGCACTGGGCACTGCCCAAATACCTGGGTAGTCACCAATGCGCTGTGTGACTTGGTGAGGATGTTTTCTAGTGGGCATTGGCATGGATCCGAGACACAACCCAAGTTACTGGTTAAACCCACAGTTTAAAAATGCTAATCCCCCAACTACCTGAAGTCTGTGTGTGTGTGGTCTTGAAAACGTACCAGTCTACTTGCAAAAAAAAAAAAGTTATTTATAATATTTGCCCATTTGTTGCCATGGTGATGAAGGAGTGTGGGACAAAAGACAGACATTCTGGTTGCCCCAGGCCTGTGAACAAGCAGAATCAGAGAGAGTTGGTGAGAATGTGCTGTTAATTGTAACCAGAAATGCAGTAGTCAGCCATCGTTGCTGCAAAGTGTTCTCCAAACCCCCTTTCATGTCCTGCCATTGCAAAATGACATCCTCTAAGGACATGGACAGCTGGACTTCCATCGTACCAGGCTAGACTCAGCCCATAAATTAAGCAAACCGAAAATCTAGCCTTCCTCCCTCAAGGTATTCGTTGTCCTAACTTTATTGATAACCTGACATGAACAGATCTTCAATGAAATGTTATCTCGGTGCTGCCAGGACTTGCAGGGGAGCTGGAGGGGGAAGGCACTGCTGCTGACTCACAGAGATAACAGGTGGAATGCAACAGTCACTGCTTTTGTCTGTTGTAACTTTTAGTTAAAGCTCTCAAATGCTGCTGGACTCTTTGCTGTCCCAGCCTGTAGACCTTGCTAGACAGAGCAACTTCTTGCCAGCCTGGACAGATGCATGCGAAAGAAATCCAAGGTATTTCACAACTTCCAAATTCTGACAGCATAGAAAAAACAAGCATGAAATCCCTTCTCCTGCTCGTCTGTGGTGACAAGGAGGCACACTGCTTCTTCCTGGGTATGGAATATGGACTCAGAAATTAATTGTAATTGTTGGTTCTCATTCTGAAAATGAGCAACATTTGGCATGAAAAGTGTCTGCATCTTCTGTAAATCCCTCTTCAGTTATGTGGAAGTGACAGGTTTAATTTAAACCATGGCTGTCCCTAGCTAGCTTAAAAATAAAATAACATAAAAATAGAACCACCCAAATCTGCCATAGTATCTTGGTCATGTTTATGTTACGTACATTCTTAAATTTGCTGCTATACAGATGGAAATCAAGCTCACTGCCAGAGCTTCCTAGTTTGTAAAGTTTCAAGAGGCTGTTGGATCCATGTGTTCCTGGCTCTTCTGAAAAATTCTTTTCCCTGTCTTAACCTATATTCTTCTATTTGCAAGAACACAGAAGATGACGCAACCTTTAGCCCAAGTCCATAATCAGGAAAAAGCTAGTATGCTTGGTTCATGGCTGTAAGGATGCCCGGGCACAGTATTTTTAGAGGCAGTATCATACAGCTCTTGTGAGGGAAAATGGATTTTTCAATAAGTGAAAGGGCAGTGGGTTAAAAATGTGCCCAAATTAAATGTGGTCCTATTGATGTAGTTTTAAATACAAAGATGGTCAATATAAAGATCACAAGATCTGGCTTATAGTCATCAGAGATGGAAAAATACTTATCAGAAAAAGCTCTGCAAGGGCAGAATATACTCCCTCCTAACAGAGGACTGGTTCTCATCTTTCATTGTTCTTTCTTCCATTAACTTGATCTTTGATCTCAGTTCCTGTTAGAAATAACTGTAAACAGTGATGATGTTCTAGGCCATTAACATAGCCAGATCCCTGCCACTAACAGACCATCTTGAAAGAAAGACACATACAAGAGTAATGCTTAAGAATAATATTTTTCAGGAAAGAAGACACAGCATTTTCATTTCCTGCAGGATCCCTCTGTCACGTCTGAGGCAAATCAGGCTGTTGGAAATGTGGTTCACAACAGCATTTTCAGAATCATCAGGCCCAAGCATCCACAGCCAAGCTAACATTTTAGTTTAACAGATGTAGATGTTCAGTTCCCCTATATTAATAATTTGGTACCCATTCCACCGGCAAGTCCTTGACAGAAAAGGTACCTGAATAACACATATTACAGAAATAGACCCTATTAACAGGGTGTTGTCATGATTTGAGTTTAACCTCAATCTATGCAGAATTTAAATCCTTAAAGCTTCCAGCCACGCACTGGTGATATGCTGGGCAGCTCCTGGACCACGGTCAGTCCTGCAGAAGGACTCCATCCTCCAACAGGCCTGCCCTGGAAATCCTGCCCAGAAAAGACCACTCTGAGCCCAGGTTTCTGGTGTCCAGATAAAACTGCAAAGTGCAACTTTTAATTCATAAAGTCTTCCACTTGATATAAATAAACCCACCTAGGTAGTGTTCTTCACTGAGGAAGAAACATCAGAAAAAAGCCAACAGTTTTACTTTAAGCTTTTATAACTTAGTAATTCTGTACAGCATGATAAGTAATATAGAGGAAAGATGTGTGGGACAATCAGGTTAGAGCCTTAAATAGCACTATTATCTACCCATTATTTACAAGTTTTGCTACAGCATTATTTACTCCCCTTCACCATCCTGAGTATTAAAAGTTGAACGTGAAGCCTATCACTGGCACAATGCTGCAGAGGAGATCTGCTTCAAATGTACTCCAAAGTTCTGCTAGAGAGCTTTTATGAATAACAGACCATAGCACTTCCTATTGTTTTATATTTTGTCCTGTTTTAGAGTGATGTCATAACAGGGGGAAACTTGTCATGGACACACATTAAAACCTGAACACAAGAAGAGCTTTGATAACAGATCTGGATGCATAGATAGGTAACTCAATAAGGTGAGAAAATGCAGAATTAAGGACATTTTTGGAGTTACTTATATGCACGTCTCAGAAATTCTACCTCTGTTCAGAGGCATATGCTAAACTACAATCAAATTACTATGTCCAGCTCTGCAATTTCAATCATTCATCCCATTTATAGGGCTCTTTTTGTCTTGAATTAGGCAAAATGTGAGCCCAACAGGAAATTAAGCAACCAAGCAAAATCAGGAAATCCACTCAAGGGGCTTAGCCAGTGGAATGCCACTGCTATCTTCAAACTAAAACACCAAAGAGAAGAGGCTGAACTGCAGTCAGATTTATTTACAAAGTGGCTAATGTGCTTTTAATTTGTACAAGGTTGGTAATGAGGAAAAACACAGGAAGAGCCTTACACTGCTGTTGTGAAGCTCGCTTTTAATTTTTTTCACATCAGGCCTTAGCACACAGACATACGTATGTATAATGAGTTTAAAAATGCACTGCTTGTAAACAAATTAGAACAGCTATCCTGACGAGAAAGTTAGAAATGCTGGTTATAAATGAAGTACCCGCTGGCTTTAGAACATTAAAAATGAACTGAAACAGGAAACATACACTCAAAAGACTGCACTTCTTCCCCAAAAAATGTATCTGATGATAGCTCTCGGGGTGTGTGGGGGTAAATTCTTTTAGCTGTTTACAGTGGCCTCTCTGCATTTGGGATCTGCAGATCTGTATGTGGAATATTTTAACTGACTTTTTGGGTGGCAAGCTACACTTGTTGGTTCACAGAAAACACCCCTTGCCCCAAATCCTCAAAGCAATTTCTTGCTTGCAGATAACCATTATTATTTATCAACCCAAAGTTCCTAGGAACTCTAGGGATGGTCCAGATCCCTGTTATGCTGGGCACTGCACCAGCACAGAATAAGTGTACAGCCCTTGCCTGAAGATTTGCCAAAGGAAGGATGAGGCAAGAAGAGAGAAGCAGGCAGCCAGCAGAGATAAGGGAGAAGGGTATGTGCACAGCGACCAGCCCGGTTAGCAGCGCCTTCAGCACACCAGTGGCACGCTTTGTCAAGCTTCTGTAGATCACAGAGCAAAGTCAGAGCTTGCGAGCAGATGTGAGGAGAGATAAGATATAACCTCGCAGATACCTAGAGGGAGTTTCTCCAAAGCCTGAAGGCTGGCACAGGAGAAAGCCAAGAGGTGTCCATGGATAGTCTAATAAGAAGACAAAGGTTCCATGGCTGATCATTATTATGGATTCTGGTGACCCTCATTTTGTTAGATATGTTGCAGTTTGAAATCACACACAGCTTTGAAATTGTGATTGTGAATACTCATTGATGCTTATTTAGCTTCCTTTCTGGGAGTAAGACTTTGTGCACAGTCGTAACCATCCTGGCTCAGTATTAAAATAATGGCTATAATTAAATCTCCTCTCTTCAGCCAACAGTATCAGAGATGAGGGAGAAATTACTGCTCCCCCACGTCCCTTTTCCCAACACAGTGCATATCACCTGTGCCTGTCCGTGCATATCTGTATATGATGTAATATGTTTAAAACCAGTTGGATGACTTTGGTTGAATTTGGTAAAGGTTTAGAGGCCTTCTGGAGGTTGCACGCAATTTATGGAAGTAGCCAACTGAATAGAAGACATCCTACAAGTGTTCCCACTGAAGAGAAAGCCACTTAATCAGCTCCTGACATCTTGGGCAATACAGAACGCAAAAAAAAAGCCAGCAAAATCAAAACCAACCAAAGAAACAAAAAAACCCCAACCAAACAAACCCCAAACCAACCAAACAAACCCACAACAAACCAAACAAAAAACAAACTCAGCCTTGTGAGGCTTTCACTCAACCCAATTGCATAAAAAGATTCAGTCAGGGCACGCACCTTAGTCAGTCACCCTTGAAACACATCCAACAGATACTAGGTTTCATTAAAACAAATCTTTTAAATTTTCTAGCTCCAATATTATCAACTCACTTCTTCAGAGACACGGATGCCTCAACTCAAAACACAAAACAGTTTAAGTGATGCTTTGAAATGATAAGGAAACCCCTCTTTCTACAGGACTGATGGATGTCTCGTTCTCCCTTGCACAAGGTTGACTGAGGGTCAGGAAGACATTTCTCTCCCAGTAAGAGGAGCAGGGACATGAAGATTCATTTGTCTTTTTGTATCCCCTTCCTCTACAGCCAGTGGCCTGGCTGACCTCCTGAATCATTTGGGCCATCATAAATGCCTCAGGCAACGGTGATCACTCGTTTTCCGCATGTGAAATACAGGTTAGTCGCCTGAGAATTACAATGCCTTAGTTTAATTGAAAACTTTGAATTTAACAGATGAGTATTTCTGCTAAATGTAGAGGCCTGAGTTAAGCAGAGGTCACACTAAGTGATCTTATGAGGCAGCTCAGAGCGTCTGGAGGGCCTCAAGAGGCAGAAGCTGCTTTTGCTTTAGTGGAAGGTAGATAGAGGCAGAATAGCCTAAGAAGGGCTTTAAATGGAAAGCCAGGAAGCGTGTGGTTGATACAACAAAAATAAAGCCAGTGGAGAGTTAGAAGGAGAAAGCTAGTGTGGCTCAAGGACATGGCTGGACAAGTATTGCAGCAGCAGTTTGAATGGACATGAATGAGCTGAGAGTGTATTAGTCACAGAAAAGTGATAGAAAAATCACTATTTGAGTCACATTGGGCACGAGCTGCCAGGTACGTACCCGGGACAGGATTTCTGAGAGGCTGCAATTTTAGTTTGAGCAGAGAATGCAGGTCTGGGAGCATGAGTAGAAACATCTTCTGCAGGGGAAATTATCTAGAAATATAAGATGTAAAACAAAATGCTTCAATACTTGAATATTCCTTATGACTAGTATGCACAAATCTATGTAAAGAATTCATGTTTAAAATCTTGGGTATATATCACTCTTTGCTCAGCTGAAATGCTAATGAATTCATCCTTAAATCCTTATTTTGATTTGATGATTGAAATAGTTCCCTCTTTACCTGACCATAGTCAATTTAGGAATGAGATAAAGTATACAGATATTACTGGTTTGCAACCACTTTGTTTTCCAGTCAAGTTTCGTATTTGAAAGATCTTTGTTTTCTGGGATCCTGTAAAAGATGTGAAGGCCTGACACAACACCACTGCCCACTGCACATCTTCCACCACTTCTCAGCAGATTTTGAGGTAGAATAAGGAAAAATCATATTTATGCAGGTATATACAATTCTTACACGAAGAAACTACTTCGCTAGTGTGTTTCCACTGGAAATTTAATTTGTTTCTTGTTCCCTCAGATTTCTGGATAAGAAAAGCACTGGAAACGTGCTGTTATCTCCTTAAAACAAAAAAAAAAAGTCAAAATGAAGCAAAACCAACCAAAAACAAATCAAAAAAAAAAAAAGCACTAACTCATAAAAAACGAGAAGCAGATAAAACGGCTCATAAGAACTTCTCTATCAAGGATGGTGAAACACAACAAGTGTTGTTATTTTGTGCAGAGCATGCTTTAAGTAACAGCACTTATTAATCCAATTGATCTGTTAGTGATCTGCCTTCTCTGTGCCTTGTGCTGGAAATCGCTAGAGAGATTTGAAAGAGCTCTCTAAGTCCTGTCCTGGCAGGAAAAATAAGAACCTGAGAACTCAAGCTGCCCTCCTGGCTGCACTGGGATGGAGGTGGCTGCTGTGCCTTCACTGTCCCCCGCTTTTTTCAAATAGAGACAAGTTGGGGAAAAGTTCTGGGTTGAGAAAAGGCTCACTGAGGAGGTGATTAGCAGGCAAGGGTAGGGAAAGTCCAGGCAGGAAGTGCTGTATATTGCAAAAAGAACAAGGGACTTGGAAACGTATGTAGGAAGGACTAGAAACTTGAGTTGGCAGAAGATGCTTTGGCTGAACTCATAGTAATTTAGAGTTCTCATGAGTGGGACTGTTCCTAAGGGAGCGCAGTGAAAAGCAGAACAATGCTGTATTGGCTCAGCACTTGGAGCTGGATTTGCCCTTTTGAAAATCCTGTGGCTAATTCATACCCTGAAAAATGAAGTATATCCTGGCCAGATGGCCCAATTTAAGAAGAAGCAGACAACTGTGTAGCAGGAATAGCAGGTAATGGAGGTGAAAGGCTGGGAGTAGGAAAAGTCAGCTGTGTACAGGGGGCACGGGATGGAGTCGCCCTTCCATGAAATCCAATAAAACCTGATCTGGTCATGATTAACTCAACATTTTCAAAATCCTTTTAAGAGTTCACAAAGAACATAATGTCTAGCCAGCGAGAGACCCCTGACTCTAATATCCCAGGATGTCAGCTTTCTACTTGTTTCAGATTTTGATGCTGAACACTGCTTTGCTTCTCAATTCCAGCTTATTTATTTAGCATTTGTATTGCTTTATCTCATTTATAACAAGACCTTGAAAGTAAGTCAGGAAAAGTACATTATGAAGAAAACTCATCTGTTTGGGCAGTCTAAGAAAAGTTTATATTAAACCCACCACCTGATAGATATAACTAGTGGCAGAACTTCTTCTTGTGCCCACAACCTTTATGCTCAGCTGTGAGACTGCTGAACAGAGAGAATAGAGAAGTGTGAAAACCATCATTGACGAGGCTCAGCCATGCTCAAACATCCCCTTGAAACACAGAGGGTATCACAGGACCCCTCAACACCTGGGCAGTGTCTCCTGTCCCTGCTTTATGTTGGACTCCAAAGTTAGTCCAGTTTCTCTCTTTAACCCCATGCATGGAGACTCCCTGGGCCAGGAGATGGAATCCACGTAGCCCTCTTGCTCCTGAGGGAGAGTGCAAAGAGACCTTGAGGGAAACAGGATCAGTTTTATTGGATCTGGAATCTTTCTGTCAGACTTTCATAAATTTGTCTTTTAAAACAGAGGCCCCTTTTCCATTTTACATGTTTTATGGGGAAACAGATTAAAAACTAACAGTGATTGCTACAAGAAGAGAAATACCATGATTTGGGGTAAATTCACCTCAGACTTGCTATCAGTATCCCAGCTCACTTGCTTGTCTTGCTTCTGTTAACTCATTGTAAGAGGATCACAGTATGTAGCAAATACATTAACTTTTGGCTTGCTAATGCTGTGCTAAGTAAAAGGTGATCCATGTACACAGCAAAATACATTTCGACCAATTTGAAACAGTGTTGGGAATGCTCATCTGAATCTTATGAGCAGCTGTGCACGTTAAGAGTGTCTGAACTACTTTTGCGTTTCTTTAACTACATCAAATAGCTGCTGGGCTCCTAACACACAAACAGGATGAAAATAATAACAAAAAAAGAACTGAGTGACTGAGTTGCAGAGTCTCCCATTTACCTTCTTGATCTTAGCTGGTAATTTGCCTAGATTGGCAGCAGCTTAATAGAAAAACACACATGGAGTGAAGGTCTATCTGTTGGTTTTGCATGAAAGGCAAAGCCAGCACATCACCCATGCTTGTCTACCATGTTCTCTCTCTGACTAAGGAGGAGAAAACATTCCCTTTCTTGAGTAACTGGATCTAGGACCTAGATGTCAAGACAGGATGTGAGAAGAACTGCTAGTCCTTTACGGAAAATAGGTGTCAAGATGGACCAAACTTAACATATCATCTGTATATATCGTGAAGACTTCTATACGCTTACTTCAGTGGTTTAGGTGCATCAAATTATGCCCAGAAGGGTATCTTAGAGCAATCGTGCCACACATCATTTCCTCCAGGTGAAAACTTTCTCCTGAGGTTCATTCTGATTGCACCTATTTCAGCCTGTGCTTTATTGTACAGACAGCTTTATGTCTCTCTTTTTTTTTTTTTTTAATCAAATTTAGAAACCTGTCTACATTCATGTCTCACTGTTTTGTTCGAAACAGATGGCCCTTCCTGGAGACACACAGTTGAGTGAACAGACACCAACCACTTTAACATGTGGTAGCATGTTTGTAATTAGATATTTAAAGTGCTAGACAATTACTACCGAACCTTGTCGAGAGGGAAATTTAGATCTGTGTTTACCAAAATCTGAATTATCAGCTGGATCCCTGCCAGAGCTTTACTCTTGGGTATAAAATGAGACTATGGTGGAATACTGCATGACACTGATTAAAGCTACCACCTGCCCTGTCTCATATACAATCACTCACTCCTGTCTCCGACCGTAGTCCCTTAGTTTTTGTTGACCATTGTTCTGTGATTTGCCCATGGGATAAATGTTGGGATGAAACCAGCTGATCATAGGAGGTACCACCTCTGTAACATCACTAGTTCAGTGCTCAGCTTCTCACCTGTTTTTGGACTACAGACAGGTAAAAGCAGCTCCACCCCAAAAGAAGAGAGTATCAGCCACAATGGAAAAAAAAAGTATTGCAGTGACTCAATAGAAAAAGAGCTGAAAATGTTGGAGAAAAGAATGGAAAGTGATAAAAGAAATCAGGGGAGAAATTACAGGGGGAGCATTACAGAAGAACAGAAAGGAGATTTGAGAGTCATCTAAACCATAAGATAATTTAATTACTGAAAAGTTTCTACCCTAGCTGGAAATATCCAGCCTGGGGAAGTTGAGAGCAGGAGGAGTGACTGCTGGGGGTGTGCAGCTGTAGCTCCTTTCACATGCCTGCCCCGTGGCTGTAAGCAAACAGTTGCAATTAAGAAACAGTTCAGTTTCAAAAACACAAAGTTCCCCCTGGTTTTACCTTTACTTGCAGCAGAAACAATGCAGGGGACTGGAGGAAAGTGCTGTGGCTAAACCAAGAGAAACAATAATGTTTCAAAACTATTAAAATGGTTGAATTTGTAGGTGAGGGAAAACCAGTTTTACATCAAAGTCTCACACCTGAGCTGCTAAGCTCCCGTGGAATACTTAAAGACATAATGGCTGTAAAAGATAATATTATATCGACCTTATTTTTTGGTAAAAAACCCCAAAATTGTTAATTCTAAGTTTGGATATGAATTTGGCAATAACATGCTCCAGGGATAATTTGTTTTCAATGGGGAATTCTGTGTACAAAACTGATTACAGGATGGAGTCAATTCCCTGCCAAAGATACGGGTAGAATCATGAAGGCAGATGAACTACAGTTTCCCATGCACTAGAATTCACAATAAGGCCAGGAGCAAAATGAGCACAACCAGAAAGTATTTCAAGAGCCAGGACTGAGCTATGGGAGAAAGCTGTGTACTTTTTTCTGGGTAGCTTTAATCACTTGCAAGATCTTTCTGAAGAGAGGTAGGTGTTGATCTGACAGAGAACTGGTACACTCATTTAAATATTCATTGAATAATTTGGGAAAGGTGTCTTGGAAAGCTATTTGAAAGAATTTCAGCCTAAGGTTTATCACAATAAAATAAATATGCAAACTTTTTCAATGAATTGGGTATTGTAGGATTGCAAAAAATGAGTGGAGAGTAATGATGAACAAGCAGCAAAACCTGGTAATGCTGTTTGAAGTAAAATTGCTTTTAATTTATCAGTCTCTTAAGGTTAAAATTAGAAAGCCTAGAAAGTAAGCAAGCCGAAGTCAGGACTTCCCAAGAACATTTTAGTTCGGACTCTGCATTGCAATGCACCTACTGCACCATTGTCTTGTAATTCAGAAAAATCTTAGAGGACAGTAAGGTAAAATCAGTGAAAAAACTTCTAGGTCAAAGAGAAGGTGAGGGAGTGAAATACAACTCTATGTGCAAACACTGAAGAGCAGGTTGCAGTAGGTTGAAGTAAGAGATGCTTGTTAAAGGGATGAGAAGAGCTTGCTAATAGCTGCCATTAATAAAAAATACCTGCACCTCAGTAATGGTAGGCCTGTAGGCAACAGTAAATCAGGGTTTGGTTTCTTATGATGTTAAGCATTATGCATCCACATAAAGCAGCCTCTGCCCTGACAAGTGTACAATGTAATTGTTGTCCAAACACATCCCACATCCTCACTACCGCTGACTCATAACTGCTTTTGAAAAACTCCCATAGGAACATTTCTTGCAGAGTAATAAGCAATGTTGGGTTTTTTTTCTGGCCTCCATTTTGAAAGACAAGAGAAGATGGCATCAGTTTGGGTTCATGCAGAATCCTTGTAGGACATGAAGCCCAAATATTTGCAGCAGGTCGGTGTGGAAGCTGCCAAGCTGAGGGAAGCAAGGAGCAGGCAAGCAGAGGGCAGTGTAACCACACTGTTACACGGTAGTGAGCAGCAGGGCCTGGGGAGAAGCTGGGAAGGACTAGCTATGGGTAAAGTGGGAACTGTTTAGGGCAAGCAATGGTGACGGCTTCTGGGGAAAGCTCCGGGTGCCACTGATGCTCCCTTCAGGGCTGCCACAGGCCCAGGTGCTCACACCTGAGCCTTTCTGTGGAGAGGCTCTGCCAGCGTTGCCAGGCTGGGTGCAACCGGCCGGGCCAGGCCAGGCCTTGGTGGAGATCACGCAGACTGTCAAGGCCCAAAGCCAGCAGCGATGCCTTGACCGGCATGCTCGGGGCGTGCTCTGGG
The DNA here is from genome assembly GCA_025345505.1 of Todiramphus chloris collaris. Lineage (NCBI taxonomy): Eukaryota > Metazoa > Chordata > Aves > Coraciiformes > Alcedinidae > Todiramphus > Todiramphus chloris. The sequence continues at coordinate 35,719,466 of JANVCC010000035.1, forward strand.
CTGGGGGGAGCTCCCAACCCCACGGGCCTGAGGAGGAGAAGGAGGAAGAGGCGAAGGAAGGGCCACGGCCACAGCCCCCATCACCCCCTCCGCCCGCCCTGCACAAGGGGTTCCCCTCCCAACCCCGCGGCTCGCGCCAGTACGCACGCGCGGCCCGCGCGACGCGACTCCCCCACGCGCTGCGCCACACGCGCATCCCCGTCCTTCTTGCGGCTCCATCCGGGGAAGCGATGACGTAATCGCCCCTCCGGGCGGCAAGCGCAGCGTCTCCCCCCCGAATTCTCACCCTCCGCCACGCGCCCCTCCGCACGCTCCCTGTCTAGCCAATGAGAGCAGGGCGCCGCACCTCCGCAAAGCCTCCTGGGGGCTGTAGTCCGGCTCGTCCTCCCCGCCCCACCCGGCAGCACAGCTGTGCGTCCCTACCGGGAACGGGCCCGCCCCCCGCCCGTTGTGGGCCGGGCCAGCTCTCCCCCTCGCCCTATAGCAGAGCGGGTCAAAGTTCGGCGGTCCGTCGGTTCAGCCAATGGGAGCGGGCGGGCGCCGGGAGGGGGCGGAGCCGGTTGTGTTTTGTTCAATTGCCATTGAGGAGCCCGGTCCACAGGCGGAGAGAAGGCGGCCCAGGCGGGCGCAGGTACCGGCGGCTGGTGCTGCGGAGTGGGGGGGGGGTGGCGGTGCGGATGCGGGAGGCCGCGAGGGCAGCACGGGCAGCACCCAGCGGTTGGCGGAGGGCGAGCGCAGCCAACAGCCGTTCCGCAGGCAGTGCCAGGCGGAGGGGAGGCAGCCAGGCCCGGGCGCCTTCCTTCGCAGAGCCTGGGGGCGACTGTGGGGACCGGACAGCTTGCAGCCGGCGGGGGATCGAGTGCAGCCGCCCCGGGGGGGGGACCTTTCGGGGTGGGGGTGTCACCCTGCAGTTGCCCTGTCCCGTGGCAGCGGCTTTTTGCTGCCGCAGAGCTGCGGGCAGCGCATCTCTGTAACCATATCGATAGATAAATAGGTATAGGTTACATTAATTATTATCGGGGTTATTAATTACTGCCGGCCTTCAGACTGCGGGCCGCGCTCCTTCTCCACGGCCGGAGGTAAAGGTTGGCCGCCTTTCGCCCTGCCGTTAGCCGAAGACTTCGTGTGGAAGCGAAACGGCTCCTGCCCGCAGCCCTGGCAGGAAAGAGAGAAAAAAACCAACCCCCACCACCACCCTCCTCCAACTCATTAGCATTATTAATTGCCGCTCGGGGGTTAGTTGGGTGGGCTGCGCGGCCTGCCCTGCCCTGTCTCCCAGCGGGGCTGCTCGGGGCTCGGGCTCCGGCCCTGCGGGGAGGGGACGCCCCCGGGGCTCGGGCGTTCCTTTGTGCCTCTGCCCGGCAGGACGCATAGCTGCGGGCACATGCCCCGGCGTTTTTGAGGCGATTCTCTCCGCTGTTGCTCAAGGATAGAGTTACGTCAGAGTAGGTGCATGGGGGTTTTTTTTGTTGCCCCCCCCCTTCCACAACGATTCCTGGGTGAAAACGGTGATTATTTTCTTCCCTCAGCAATAGCAAAGTTGATTTCTAATTTATGACTCGTGTTCCGACCGGTTGCGTTCAAAAGTCCGAGATTGGCGAGGGAACGGGCTCTTTGTGTTATTCCGGCTTTTCTAAGGGCAGTAATATGGCTTTGTTCTGATTATTTGGCTTATGAAATGTCTTATTGCTTGCGTGAAGGCCAAGTAGCCGTGCGTTCTTGAAATTGTGGATGCTATTTAAGGAGGTTGCTTTAGGTCTCGTGAGACAGAGAGGCTGGCCATGGTAGGTGATCCTCTGGTTTAGCCTGGCGTCAGTTATCTGAAATTTTCTGGTAGAGATCTGAAAGTTCAGGCGTTTTCTCTGTAGGTGAGTGGTATATCCCTCCTAACCGTTCATCAAACGGCTGTTAGAGAAATAACGCTTTGTAGTAGTAACTTTCAGGTTGCAGAGTTGAGCGCTTGGTGAGTCAGACCAGATAAGACACTGGCTTTTAATGTGCAAGCCGAGAGTTCTAGGCCTCAGGATGAGTTGAGCCAGCTGGTCAAATCTGTTTTCTGGTTCACTGTGCTTACATTAAAATTAGCTCCTGAGAACAGTTATTACAGCCTTTACTGTTACATTGCCTCCCATTCACATGCCTGCCTGCTAGAAAATATTTTCGTCCAAGCCATTTTTGGCAAGAACCAGTAAGTTTGTGTATCTTGTGGGAAGCTGAAATGTTTCTGGATGTGTTTTAATTGTGAATAGTCTGTTTGCTTCTAGTTGGGCTTATGAAATCTGGAGTACAGCTTTTGCTGAATGGCAAAAACTTTCCTAATGAAGCATGTGACTGATCAGGTTTTCTTGGAGATGCTGCGTACGTGATCAAGCCCAAAGCCCTCGTATCTTTACAGCTATTGTGCTTCTGAAAATGCCTGGGAGAATTGCACTTGGAGGCAGGAGATCAGTATGTGTAGGTAGTTAAAATATACATTTCAAGCGGCTCTACATAAAGAGCATGAGTTCTACACGGTGGAACTCCTGACTAGAAAATGAATTTACAGTTTGCTCACTTTGAATTTCTGGGAAATACTATTTATATCGAGGTCTGTTATTTTTAATCATCCCTGTTTTCTTGTTAGTAACAAGATACTGCTCTTCATCGTATGGAAGTATGTGCTGCTTATTAGACAAACTTAAAATACTGATCTGCAAGATCATCCCCCTAATGATACCCTTGTGGGATATTCCGTGCCGTGGTAACCTGTCTGTCCTCTAGCGGCTTTTACCTGCCAGTGTGTAACCCATAGTTATTGTCTCTTTAGCTTGAGAATTAAAGTTGATTAAATAACTGTAAATGGTTGTTTTAAACTTGGTGTGAACTTCCCCACTTTCTCTTGAAAAGCTGTTTTTCTGCAGGGTACTATGATTCAGAAGAATGAGGAGGCTGAAAGGAGAAATATTACTTGTTTTGGCGACCATTGTGTTAAGCTTTTTAAGTTTAGTATAGGTATAAATCTATAGTCATGGAAATATGGTGGGCAGATAAACAGAAAAATTAATGTTACTGAAGTGATTGCAATTTATTTCATGCATTGCCTTGTTAAACAAAAAACAAACCCAAAACAACAAACCATGAAGGATTTATTCTTTGCTGTTGGAATTCCTTGAGAGTCTGGTAGCCATTACTGTAGCTCCTTCTTTTAGTTTCTTCTACTTTTCCCTTCCCTCTTTCTCCCCCTTCCCTGTTGCCTCCCCCCAATCTGCATTCCTTTGTGTTAGCAGTGATGATGGCAGTTCTAGTCACCTCCTGTGGTTTGATAGATTATTCCCTTTAGAAACATGGTGTACTTAACTTTCCAAAGACAATTCTTTACTTGCTCCTACACTTTTTTTTTTTGGTGCTGGTTTTGAGTTTTGTTCTAAGAATTTGCCCTTTCTGGTTCTGCTTTGAGTTTTCTTAAATACTAGTAAGAAGCCTTGTTTAAACCTTTAGTGGAGCAATACCCTTAGCATTTGTATTATGGTTTTAAATTTCTTGTTTTGTATTTTGATCACCGTAATATAAACAGAAATCTCGCCTTATGGCAACAAGGATTTTTCCTCTCACCTGCAAGTCACAAGAAGCTTACTTTTATTTTTAGAAAATAAACCTTTTGGACTATATTTAGGTTACCTCATTCTTGAGGTTTGGTATTAATGTAAGAATGATCTTGCAGGTAATGCTCATAGGGCCTTGTCTTTGTCTTACCTAAGCAACATATAAACTTTTGGAATATATTACTGTAGAACATGTGAGAGATTCCTGTCCGTTGTGGAAGTGGCTGTAACTTTTATTCTGGGTGGTGTAAAAAGCATAATCTTAGAGGGAGAAACTACACAGAAACTTGTGAAGGGCTTTGAGTGCTCCTGAAGGAAGGGTTAATGAGCAGAAGGCAGCTCTGTTCATTAATTCTTGGGGAAGAAATTCATGACTAGGAAAACAGCTCCTTGAACTCAGTGTGGTGGCTGATACTTTCTTGGTAGGTAAATTGTTTTAATCTGTTGACTCTGTTGTACCTGAGAGTTAGCCATTGATGTTGACAGTGTGGTTTTGGGTATGTCATGAAGCTTGTGTGGTTAACAAGATCTTAGCAGTGAAGTATTGCAGTCCAGTGATGGAAGAGAGTCTGTATGAAATATTTGTGCTTTCTTGGGTTCTCTTAACTGTAAACTTTCTGCTCTGGGGATTGAGAGAGTCGTATTTTCAGAAAAATGGCTTTTTTTCAGGCTTTTCTTTCCCTCTCAGAAGGCCTATAAAATAAAAATGTGTATTTTTAACTCCTTTCTGGACTGTTCCACAAATGTTTCTGCGATGACCTGTGAAAAACCCGAAATCAAGGTTACTGTCAACTCCTTAATATTGCCACTTGTACATTTTTGTGCTATTTTTGGCTTTTCTGTGTAGCTGGTTTTGGAAATAATGTCATCAACAAGCTGGCAAGAAACTACTAGGCTAGCTTCTCATGTTTTGTAGTAGGCACAAGTAACTTCTGAAGGCCACATTTCGGGTAATTTTTAGGTCGAGTGGAGGAAGTAGGCAGGGTTGTTACTAAATACATTATCTGGGTTATAGCTCTTGCTTTACTGACAGTATTTTTTTTTAAGCAAGCAGTTGAATATCACGCTTTAGAAAACATGAAATGTTTCAGTTATGAAACTTACTGAGTTATAAAAACCAAAACAAATATATTTGGCTTTCCACTGTTTGTACTTAAGTGCATTTCACTGAAATGTAACCATGTTTTTGCTCCTTGGGTGTTAACAGTAAGATCAAGGGCTCTGATTACCTAATGTTGGCATCATTGCTCTGAATTTGGTATGACAATGTTGGTTTGAGTTCCCGTGAAGATTAAACTCTAGTGAAGTAAAGAATACTGTCAATGATAGATCATATTGCAGGCCTTGAGCTTTGGACATACAGTGCCAGCAGTGGCAATTGCTCTTCAATGTGTGTAAGTCTGTCTGTACAGATAGAGCCGGGAGTGTGAAATGAAATGATATTTTGCCTAGAGCTGTCATTAGAAGTGTCATTTGCAAAACTGACTGAGTGTACTAAGACCTATGTGTCATTGTGGGGAAGGCATTTGAGAAGGAAGAAAAGCTGTTTCTGCATTTGCCAAGCTTTAAAATTGGAACCCAGCTGGTACAGGAAATAGTTGAAGAAATAACTGCAGCAGCACTGTCTATACCTTTAGTTTTGTGCTTTAGGCTGCGATGCTGGAGGATGGGATCTACATTCCTTTTTTCTAAAGAAATTCCGTTTCTCTTTAAACCCCCAACACCGCCTCCCATCCAACCAGCCTCAGCAGCTGGCTTGTTTGTTTGATAATGCATTTAAGTTTTCTGGGTTTATGAAAGGTCATGTCTATAATTTGGGAATTTTTGCACTGAAGTTATGGTGGGTTAACTTTAAAAATGGAGAAACCCCTTTACTGTCCTAATAAGACCTCATACAAGGCTGTGGCTTCTCATCTACTGTCACCTCCCCTTGAGCCATGAATGGGAATAATAGGGACTTCTGTTGGTGTTATATTAACTTTAGGTCTCTAATTTGCATCTCAAATAACATTGTGAACAGCATTAATGCCTTTGAGGGCTCTGGGAGGTTTTTTAATTTGTAGGGTAAATGTGTGTTTTAACCTAATGGGGCAGTTCAAATTATTATTGCAGCATGTTTAATTTTTCCTCTGTGCAGTTCATGTTGATGTCAGTGGCATGAAATAATTCCTGCAGTGCTGTGCACATGTATTATGTTTCACCTTCTTAACTGTGGCTTTAGATTTTGTTGTAGTAAAGTATTCCCCATTTCATACAGTTACTACTGGATACATTATGATGTTTGTATTCTTTATTCTACCCTCCAGAGTTTGCTTATGGGGAAGATTATTGTTCTAAAGATACTGCTTCCTTTAATGCCCCCTGCTTTCCCCATGAAAAATGCACTTTTATGTTTTCCTTTTGTTGATTTGACCTCTTTTGGGATTAAAGGGATGAAAATCTATCTTTTAAGGAAGGATGCAAGTGCCAAAAGCTGTGTGTCCTTTGGATCTGTCCAACTCTGTTGCTTTATCAATTTCACAGTCCAAAAGTAGCATGCAGAATATGAGAGAGGTTAAAGTTTGGAGCCTCAGGTGTGATGTATGTTATGGTTCAACAAAGTTGTGGAAACATGCTCGGGGCTGGGCTGGTCTTGATCTGCTGGGTTCTGTCTCTTGCAGCTCAGCATTTCTTTGTCAGTGTGTAGGTGGCCACTGAGGTTGCAGGTGGCTTTTGTATCATGCTATGAACCTGCTTTGTTATCGTGACATAGGAGACTTCTGGACCATTGGAGGGTATGATTTTTATTTATTTTAAGTGATGGTCTTTACTTAGCTAGGATCTATTTGTGTGGCTGTATAGCTTTTTGATAAACTGGCAGTTAGAATTACAATCCTAGTTAAAAAAAAGGAATATTTTTGTTTAATTATCCCAGTCTAATAGTAGTGGCAAATAATTATTCATTATGTCCTATTTAGAATAGAGCGTAGTGGTGTGTAAGCATGCCTCAAGACTACTGCTGTGCTGCACAGCATAATTTGATGCAGAATTCAGTAGATGAGGAGGAGAGAGGAATAATGAAAACAGCATTCAATAACTGCTTACTTGAATTGGGTAAAATACAGTATATATTTCTTCCAGTTGGAAAGGGGGAGGGAGTGGCTACGTAAGACCTCATCTTTTCATTTTTTAAGTGAGGAAATGGAACAACAAAGTATGTATGGTGGTCCACTTGAGCTTGCCTACGTGTGTGCTTGCTTACCTCATCGTGTTCTTCCATTAACACTCCATCCTGACCAGACCTGTCTGGTTCAATATTTGGATAAGAAATTGCTGCTGTCCTGGAGGGTAAGATGGGCTATTGCTGTTCTCTTTTTTTCATGTTTCACAAATCATAAGGATAGCATTTAAATAAAGCAGACATGTACCTGGCTAAGTACTTCTAGTACCAAAACTACTAAGAGGATGGAAAAAGGTAGTAGTTCGCCTTTGTTACGTGCTTCTTGTTTGTACTTGAGCTCTTAAGAGTTAATTCTTCCCCGGTTTAGTGACTTTAGATTTTGCAGCTGAAATGTGAACATGTAACTTATCTTGGGCACAGGCCTCCTCTGACTGGCTGTAACTAATGCTGTGTGCTTCAGCTCCCCAGCTGTAAAATCCTGCATATCTCAGTTTTTATTTCGGTGGTGGTGGTTTGTGTGCAGCATTTTCCATCCCCGGGAAGTCCTAAGCAAGCCTAAGGCTATAGCTGTAGTAAAAGGTGGTGCATATGTTTGTGACAGTGCTTTGTGACACCGCATCAATAGAAGCTATTACATCACTGTGCTGGGCTCTTAGAAGGCTGAGCACGCATGCACCTCTTTCTGAAGCAATCGGCTTCTGGTTTCTGCTGCTCTGAGGAGAAAGATACAGCAGGATACTGAAATATTGCCAGAATTTACATACTGCCGTGGCAGATGACTGAAGTCGATTTATTTTTACACGAAGAAAGCATGAGGCAGGTGTGACTCTTCTTTTGCCCTGTAGTAAAATAACCTGAGCATGTAAGTCTTGATGGTTTAATTTGAAAAATCAGAAAGGTAACTTTTAGCTCATTGAAACTAAACCTACACTGTAGGAGGATAAGCAAAGGCATTACAATGGCTTGAAACGGAGGTAATTGCTTAAAAAAAGTAGGGCTGAGAAAGGTGCTAAGTCCCCTGCCCTACGCTAGTATTGCACATCTGATGTGATTCATAAAACAAGCTTGAGCAGCTCTTTCCTCAGTCCAGTGCTTTGCTGTCCTCTGCATTAAAACTTCCTGAACATGGAACTAGACATTTTCCATAGTGCAGGTCAAGCTTATTGCCCAGTTCCCTGGGCATGAGGGATAGCTATTCTTTCCCCTCTAGTAAGTAATCTTTTAAAAATATTTGAACTGTTCTTTGTCGTGTTCCTGTTTCCTGGTGTCTTGCCCTTCACCCTGCAGCCTTGTGATACTTTTGGCCTTAATAAAACTAGTGTATTCATCTCTTCTCAAGAGGTCATGTTTTTCAGCTCTAATCATTCTTGTTCTCTGGAGTTAGTTCAAAATGGTCTTAGTGTGATGCTTAAAGCCCACCTCTGTACTACAGTTGAGGCTTTCCTGTGCTGAGTGGAGTAAAAAGCCTGTTTCATGTGCCCTGGAGCTGACACTCCTGTTTATGCATCCCCATACATTTGACTTTCTTACAACAGCTTAACACTGGTTTCAAGGTCAGGTTGTTGATCCAACCTAGCCCACAGCTTTCTTCTGAAAAACTTGCCTTCCTGTTTGCGCAGTTCATCCTGCCTGAGAGTGCCTTTCAGAACTGAATCGTGTCCTATTTCTTGCAGAACAATTTTCCACTTTGTCAGAGTTAAGCAGAATTTTAATGCTGTCTTGCAGTTCTTCCTGCCTTTCCCCTACTTCTGACAAGCCTACTCTGCCAGCAGAAGATGATGGGAAACAAAGAAATCTGAACTGAGCTGGGTTCCTGTTTGAAGTGTTCTCCCAAGCGCCACTGATAACTGCTCTCTCGGTATGGTTATCTGCCAAGTGCTACATTCACTATACAGCCTTTGCTTACCTTTCAACAGCAGAGCTCTTTAAACCTAGGTGTTTGAAGGTGTTAACCTAGGAGAGAACCTCAATGGGTTGCTCTCCTTAAACCCTGTTACTCTGATGTCAGAGTGAACCTGGTGGGTGCCACTGGAGGTCTCTCCTCCCCCCTTGGTTTTTACGGCAATGTGAAGAATTGGAGACCAGTCACATGAATTTTGACCTTTTTCTGAAAACAATCATGGAATGAAGACAGGCCTAGCTTCAGAAACTGGTATCCAGAACTTCTTTTAAGTGTGGCCTGTTCCTGTCTGTACTCAATTATATCCCATAACAGCCTAAATCTGGTACCTTGCAAATAATTCCGGGTGACTCTGAAGTCATCAGTTAGTGTTTTAAGTTCTTCATTCTTGACATGAAACTTCTCTTGCACTGCAAGCCTAGGCATTGGAGGATGAGCCCCAGTATTTGGAGATAGCTTTCCTTTGGGGTGCTTTCCTTGGATTTGCATTGGGAATTATTTGTTGACATCTCTATGGGTGCAACTTTCTCTCTTAGAAATTTTAGTTCTCATGATATCTCTCCCCTGCTGAACTTGTTTCACATAATGAGTTTTGTGCTTTAGAGAAATGGGTTTCCTCTGAGCCCTGTCGCTGTTGGGATTGACACAGTTCTTTAAAGACTTTGTGGCTTCTCCAGCATCTCTCCCAGTAAACTTCCAAACTATTTTGCATCTCCACCTTCCAGTAATTTCCTTAGTCTTGCTCTAATCATTGCCCTGTTTATGGTCCCTGCATATGTCGCAGTTCATTCTTATCACCCAGATATATCTGAATGTAGTTGAAGTTTTGATGTGGTTGGCTACAAGCTAGAATAATTAATCTAACTGTTCTTTGTACTGTATACTGTAAGAAGGACATCTATCCTTTGAAATCCTGCTGTAATCTTACATTGAGGAGAGGTTTAGAAAGTCTGATCATTCCTCTCTAAAGATGCTGAATGTTTATTGGCGGAGATTACTTCAGTGATCTCTTTGAACCTCCAGTATGTTGCCAAAAAGTAAGGCAGCATCTTCTGGTGTTGAGGAAACAGTGTGGGTGGTGAAATGTGTATTGAGTGTACTTCATAATGTTAATACTTGTTTGTGTTTTGATACACAAGATGAAGTATAGCTGCTTATTTTTATGAAACGGGGTTTTTTAACTTATATTTGTGTAACACATTTTAAAATTATTACATTTCCTACTCAAACTGTTAAGACAAAAATAGCTTCATGCTGCTATCCCAACAGTTTTTGCTGTGGAACTGTATGACTGAGAAGTATTCCCCATAACGTCTTTGAAAAGTGGTGTCTGGCATGGATTGAGGGTGTGGGTAAAGTGGGGGAATAAGGCTGTTCTTATTGTGTGCAGTGTTTGTGTACTCACTCCTACTGCAAAGGCATATCCCAGTTCCTGCCATCAGGTTAGATATTCAGGGTGGCATTTACTTGCTTAGCTTGGAACAGATTTGGCTGAATTAACCCTTCCAAGCTGATGGTAGTGAATAGAAACAGGGATTTTGTTGTTAACTAGAACCATAGAATGGTTGGGGTTGAAAGGGGTCTTAAAGATCACCTAGTTCCAACCTCCCTGCCATGGGCAGAGACAATTTTGACTAGAGCAGGCTGCTGAAAGCCCCATCCTACCTGGCCCTGGATGCTTGCTTTTTCAGGCTTGTTTAGTAGATGTGTTCTGCTGTCAGCGATGCTGCTGAGCAAGCTTGGCTGTGGAAACTGCAGCTGAGGGTGGTACAGAGGGAGCTGTGATCAGAAAGGCTCCTTCAACATGGGTTCATTGTGTGATACTCAAATTTTAGTAATATCAGTTGCAAAATACCGTGTGTTATTGAGACTGAGCTTTATAGCTGTTAAGTATACAGTCTTAAGCTGTGGAACTGGTTTGGGGTGAACCTTCCCATCACTCTTCTCAGTTGAACACGAGATCTGGGAGGATCAAATCAAACCTATTTCTCAATTCTGAACTAGTTATTGAACTAACCGTTAAACTGAGCCAAACTGAAATGAAGTAAATGCCTCTTGCACCTGCAGAAAAGGCTGCAGCTGTCAAAAGCTTGTTTATCACTTCAGTACTTCTTGGGTCTGGGTGCTCAGGCAGTGACTTCCCCTAATGCAGTGGTTTGATGTTTTAGATGTTCAGCAGGAAAGATGTTACTGCTTTATGCAGACTATAGCGTCCTTAACCTTTGCATGAGTGAAGATGCCAGAACCCCAGATGTAATTTGGGTTTAAAAAGAGTCTTTTTAAAGTGTTTAGCAAAAGCACACTTTTTTTATCCGTATGGAAAGATGATTTGAAAGATTAAGAATTTTCAGGTGAAGAGCTGAAAGGACATCTCTTGCTGTTGACTTTATCTGATGAATATTTACTGTTTTGTTCTTCAGCTTGATTGCCAGAAGCTGATCTTGTCAGAATGCAGTCATCTGTAAAGATAATTGCCCAAGTCGGAGGACACATGGTCCTGTCCTCTCTTGCACTGATGTTGTGTGCAGATGTTATGTGCTTGACTTGCTGGACAAGTGACTTGCATGCCACCATTTAAAGCTGCTAAATTTCTGTCCCACTTGATGAAGATTAAAGCTAAAGGCTCTTCCCTTTCCTCAACTTCCATTTTTTTTTCACCTGTCAGTTTTATGCTCAAATAAAACTGAGTTATTTTACCCTGTACTAGCTGAAGTGCAGTCCACAATACTTGTGTGCTGATTGGCACTTTGTGCCCCTTTGCTTCCCATGCAGGAGCACAGTTTTGCTTTAAGGCTTCATAGCCTGTACTGTGTGAGTGAACGTCATGATTTGGACTTCTAGTGATTTCTATAAATCCCTTTTGGCAAACGTGTCTTTCAACGGAACTTGCTTGTAGAATGAATGACTTGATCATTAAACATCTCATAGTGTTAAAGTAGGACACATGGAAAGTGTTTAAAGGGGAAAAAACAAACAAGCAAACAACCCCATACATAAAATAGAGTTCACTTTTTTTTCTGATGTAACATAGTTTTCTTCTCTTACATAGTGTAACTTGGTTTGTCTCATGATTTGGGGTTTTTTTTAAGTTAATGTAACTATTACAAATGTCTTTCCTAAATACCTACTGCATTTGTGTACCCCTTGGCTTGCATCTTGACCTGTAGTGCTGCGTTTCCTAATCCAGCTGTTCAGTGTGCTATTGCAGCCTGAATGCACAGAGTAGTTCTCTTGCTTTTGGAATGGTCTAGTGAACTAGTAAGAGCTGCATAGCTCAGCTGAACTGATTTTTCTTTAAGTCTGGCAAGAGGGATGTCCCTGGTGACACTTGAAGTAATAAGCGAATCGAATGCCGAAAGCGCACACGCTATTGACGTATGTAATGCTTTTGTCTTTGTGTTCCATTCCATTATTTCAATGGACTTGAATTTGTGGTCTGCTCCTACTTGGAGCATTTATGGGCTGTTACTGAAGGTTCACATGTAGTAGAGCAGTAGATCTTTTCAGAGACTTTACTGTTTGAAAACTCATGGTATGTGCAAAACAGAAGTTGAAAAACAACGAATAATTCAGTTGGCATGAACTGTAGCTTACCAAAGTAAGGAGCAATGACAACAGGTTCTTCAAACCAGCATTCAGTTTTGGTATGCGGAGTGTGATGTGAAACCTCTTTATGTTAAAGAAAACTATTGCTACTTGAAAGCTCTGTGGTATTTAGGCTTTTATCTCGGTTCTGAGGGGTCACGTAACTAGATGGGTGTTGTAAAACTTGAGATCTTTCAGCATGCCACATCTTGAGGTGGTGTCTCCTGCTAGATGAATTCAAGTTTCCTGAGTAACAAATTACAGATGGTCAGCCATGATTGAGAAGGAGCTTGGGCTATGAGAGGGTTCTTGGTTGTCTGTTATGCACCCGATCTCGTATCTGCTCGATGCATTTACGTGCTTTTTCAAGATAGATAACAGAGCAGAAAGCTTTAACTACTGTATGCAAGCCTGCACAGAATTTCTCTCTGGCATAGCTCTTCCTATAATTTGCTTTCAGTTTTGGACTTTTGGGTTTTATATGAAAATGTCAACTGTGTATTTGCCAAACTACTAAAATAAGAATACGCACATACATGTGCTCAGTCAGTACAGTTGCACAGTGATCTTCTGGAGAGTTAGTATTTTGAGACAAACTTTTCTTACACTACTGTTGTGAGAGGAAAATACTGCTCTTCATATGAAGAATTGGGACAGTAAGGCTCGAAGTCTGCTTCATGTTACTGTAAGCACTGAGATCTATGGATGTTTACAGAATACCGCTATGCACTTGAGTTCTAAATTTAGCAGTATCTGCAGTTCACCAGCTGTACTGTTTACTGAAAAATATTTGGAATACCATAAGTTCCTTGTTTTTAATTTCCATACTTGTACACAGGCTAATGTTAGGGAAACTTCCCTGTATGCAGATTCTGTAGCTCGTTAGATCCCTGAAATGCTGTGAAGTAGCATCTTAACACAAGTGTTTCTCACCTGGCCCGAGGCCTCCAGCAAGAACATTTCACACTTGGGATCATAAAAACAAACCTACTAGTTGGGCTTTTTATTTTAAACAAGCCAACCAGATGTCTGAAAGTCTTCAGAATGAACCTGAAGGCAAATAGGAGGAGGTTTATTAGCTGTGTGTGTTTTGGGAGCAGGATGTATGGAAGAGATTTGCATAATCCCTCAGCTCTAAGCCCATAGAGTTTGGTAATAGAACAGTATTTCACTCTGTCATGGGGGAGTAGGCTGTGTGTAGGGAGTAAATCATCTTTGTCACTGCCATACAAGTTAAGGGTCAGTGCTACATCTTTTTCAGGCCCGAGTATTTTTGAAGCATGTATACCTGCCTGTTTGACTCTTCTCATTTTTAAGGGCAAACAGTAAGAGAAAGTAATTGATACTACTGCTTAACTTTATTTCCTTCCCTCCCCCTGTCTTTTCTTCTTTAACTGATAAAGTGAAGCAAATATCTTGGTAGTAGGGACAGTTAATTTTCATCTGTGTCTTTTTCACAAGCTTTAGAGTAAAATAAAATCTTCCAGGTCTTGTATAAGCTGAATCACTTTAGTGGGAGTGTGGTAGGCTTAGGCTGATGGTGTATATGTAGTTCTTAAAACACTAATTCACTGCATAAATTATTATTTATAATGAGTTTGAGTTTTGTATCTCACTGGAGGCTTAGTATACTAAATAAATCCTTCCATTGGTTTTAAATAAAATGTTTCTAGAAACAGTATATGGAGGTGGAAATAATTTATGTAGGACCTGAGCTCCAAGCTTTCAGCACTGTCATAGATTGAAAGCTACAGCAGTACTCGTGTAAGTAGTGATTTGGTTAGGTTTTGTTCTGAACTACTTAAACAGGAAATAATTCTTAGTTTAAGATAGCCTGTTCTTGAAGTAATAACTTCTAGCACATGTAATCCATAATTGGGTTAAAAGCAGAGGGCTTGATGTTCGTGTGTAAAAGCCTCAGACCAGACTTTATGTTCCTCAATGCTGCATGTTGTAGCGTTGCGCTTTCTGCAGTAATGCTGAGGGGGAGGAGGAAAGAGTCCAAATTGTACATTGCAGGGAGATAACTGGCCAATGCTGATGGCTAATTCAGGTGGAACTCCAAGCATAGATGTAAATATCACTCGGCTAAATTAAATCCTTGCTTGTCTTTTAAATTGTGGTGTAGGTTATTGTAGGAAAGAGAAAGTAGCAGAAGCATCTTGGAAAAGCATCTTCATACAGGATCAGACACAAGGCACCAGTTCAACTGTTGTCCTGTCTGACAGATACTTGAAAAGATGCAGGGTGACTTGTCTGATGTGGATGTTAGAGCTTCCTCAAGTCTGAAAGACTGGTTTAAACATGGGAGGCTGAAGACACGTTACTGGTACAAGCTGGCAATAACAAATGCTGTAACTTCTGGCTGAGTTTACTTCTTACCCCTAGTTTTCTGTGGTGAGACACTTCTGCTTTAATTAGGTATGACCTGGGAAAAGTCTCTTGAGATTACTTCACCACCACTGTTGCTTTGAGAAATACACTTTATAAACAGTGACAAGGGCTTAATGTCTCGTCTCTCCACCCTTTGTTCACCTTTATGGCAGGAGACCTCCCTCTTGGTTTGGAAACAAACCTGCATCACCTGATAGTGACTTGAGAAATAAAGGGCACTGTGTTTGTTAGAGACAACAGTTCATCATGCAGCACAGTAAAATCTTTTGTTTCTAATTCAAAGTTTATTAAACTATTTTAGGCCTTTATTTTGTATGTGTTTCCAATCTGGATGAATCTGCACCTGAAGAATGAGAAATCTGTGTACCAAATTCTACCATTAACCTCTTCCCAGTACATCATCTGTGAATTTTGCAAACTGGAAGCCACTGTCTTAAGCCAGGATATTCTCTTCACAGTTATAATTCTGGTGCTTCTGCTTGCAGGTTTTCTCCAGCTCACACAGGAGGCTTTGAACAAGGTCTGCTTTTTAATCAGAAAACTCCAAGTACTGGTTGTTCTCTTTATGTTCAAGGAATTTGATGAAATGTGTTGCATTAAGTAAAATAGAGACTAAAGGCTGTATGTGATGGTTGAGGCTTTTCTTCTCATAGGAGCTCTTGCATCTGAAGTGTGGGAAGTAGGCTGCATCATACATATTCATTTCTACTCTTAATTTAGTAATGGTTCATGTTTTGTCACAGCTGTCTCAGTGACCAGTTGCTGCTAAAATGATGGTTTAGGGTCAAAACAGTGGAATTCTGGGCTTTATAGTGTTTTTCTGCATTTGAGGAAAGTAGACCTAGTTTTTCAATCTTAGAATGGCGAAATATAGTCCTATCTTCCACATTAAGTGAAGTATGGTCTTCTGTAGACAGTTTTGAGCTTGATATTTGCTTGTCCTTCTAGAGCCTGTGGAGTATTGTCTATTGAAACTTGACTTTGGTGGCCATCAGTTACTAAAAAGGATGCCTTCTAGCATCTAGCACCTTCTGCCTATTTGCAGTATTGTGCTGGAGTTGTGGCAGCCTTTATTCAGGCTTGAACACCTCATAATACTGAGTCTTCCTTCTAATAAAAATTGGCTCATGAAAATAGTGTGTGGAGAAAGCTAAGACTCTGCAGCTCAAGAAATGTCTCTTTAGTCTTTAAAAGAAACTCTGAGTTGCAAATACTGGAACTGACTGTTTTGGCTTCAATTTGAGCTCTAGCATGTGTAGAGAGCGTTGTAGAGCTGTGCCTTGTTTTCTCACCAGGAAGAGGAACTCCTATTTAAACAGAATTTTCTAGATGATTGTGAAACAGTTTCTACAGAATACCAAGTAAGGTTATAAACCACTCTTTGTCCTTTTTGGTTAGAAACTGTTGTTCTAATATTCTGGTTTTAAACTTTTTAATAGAGAACATCAGAAAATAAAGGGGCGCTATTGAATTGTGCATTAAGAGGTGTCCCCCTCTAGCACCTATCCCTCAAAACCATCAATGGATAATTCTATAGCTACAGGAAACTTTCTAATTAGAAGTTAGATTTATTTCTTTATAGACTTGACGTGGGATTTTGGAGGGTTGCAGAATAACAGCTCTGCGTATTAGTGCTGAAAAGGAGAGAGTCCAAATAATTCTCTTTAAATGACTGCTATAGAGAGCCTTCCTGAGCTGAAAGTTGTTAATAATAGACTTAGAGTACAAGGAATGCTTAGCTTCCCTGTGAACTTCTTAGCACTGCAGTAAATAATGTGCAGTTTTAGGAGTAGAATATTCTCTTCCCATTTGGAAGTGGAAATTTTGCATTTCAAGAACCTAGACATTATGTAGCTTTTTTCAGATGGCATAGTATTAGTTCAACAGTTTCTAAACATCTGTTCTTCCAATTTAGTCCTGCTTCAAGCATGGGACAGACAATGCTCTGTTAAAACTTGATCAGTTTTGTGTGCTGTTTCAATTTTGAAATGCTTCTTGGATGCTGCAGGAAGTGCCAGGAGGCAAAAATAAAACCTCCACATCTTTAATCTAGAGTCGAGTAGCAAAGTCATCTAGATCTGGAGTTAGTACTGCTGGGGTGATTAGCTGCTTTGGCTTGCTGAAGCAGAGATAATATTTTAAAGGACCTACTTATCCGAATTGGAATTTTGACTCTAGCTAATCCTTTCTTCTGCTGGAAGCTGGCTAAGTATGTCTTTATGGGATTGTTGGTAATAAGGGTTCCATGTAGCTCACTGAGCAAAGAGTAGGGAATGTGAAGGAACAGAAAAGATGGAACAACCTTCTGTGTTCTCACTGGCTAATTTTAGTCCCATAGGCATCAAAAACGGAGTTGCAATCATCAAGAAACACCTACATTTGTATTATGAGGAAGTCATCTAAAATCTTGTGATCTCTTCTTCATCCAAGATGGGACTTCCAGAGACAGAGGAGAAGTTGTTAGAAGTATTTCAAACAAATGTAAATTTTCCCAGAGAGATGAGCTGTTGCTGGAACATTTTGTCCTGCAGGATGCAGAGGAGGAGGAGTGGGTTGGAAATGAGTCTGGCTGCCTTACTTTCTTAGAGCCAAGAAGAGATTTTTGAATTGACTTTATGTTCTTCATCTCTTTGAAAGTAGGTTGTCAAACTGGATGAGGCTTTGACATCCTTTAATTGACTAGGGGGTTGGGTAATCCATATTTTTAGTAGTCTTCCCAAAAAAGACCTCAGTGATGTCACTGAGAAGATGGAGAATTCGTGACACGAGCACTTCTATTCTTCTATCTCTGCCCTTAATTTTGGCAGAGATCTTACAAGTCATTACTATTTGGGGCTAAATTTTAAAGAACTTAAACCTCTCTTCTTTACTAGTACTACAGAGATAGTCAAATCTTTACTTTTCTCAGACTTCAGAATGTGTCATAGAACAGAATGGTGATACTGATTCTATCACAGTTCATTCTCCAACTGTGAGGAATGTTAGTTTTGGCTTGCGTTTGGAGTTTGATTTTTATATTCCATTTTATTTCTTTTCATTAGTCTATCATTCAGCAATAAAAAAAACCCCTTCTCTTCCCCTCACATCTCACCTCTACCCCCCAGCTGAAGGGGAGACCCTTGTAAGACCAAGTGTCTCAGGACAGAGACTAACTTCTTTTGTTATGCATATTTATCTTGGATGGCTCAGCTGTCTCACTCTTGTACCTAATCAGACTCTCTAAAGGATGATGTGCGAAGGGAAAGATGGCCATCATGTAGGACTTCATCCAACTTGGAGCTCCAAGGGCTGTTATTATTACCTCAAGGCTTGGTGTACCTTAGTGTTTCAGCTTGCATGCCTGGCTCAGCTGCTACCTGTGGAGACTTGGTGACAACAGAGGTGTGTGTCTTTGAGGTACACTTACAGGTTGTATAGGAAGCAGGGCAGGTACTTGCAATGGATCTGTGCTGTGAGGCAGCTGGAGAAATGCAACTTCAGCAGGATCCACGTTGTCCTAGCACGGATGGTCAAATGGTTCATATTACTGAAAATCCAATTAGTTTGAAGTGCTGAGCAGTTTGAGAGGGATTCAGGCTGATAAGCATGAAGGTCATGATAAGGAGAGACTGAAAAAGAAGGTTAGATGGCCTTTAACCAGTTCTGGAAAGAGAGTATAGTGGAAAAACTACAGAAAATGAATGGCTTACTGTGTCTCTGGGTACATTAAATACGTACCACAGCAGATGATCTTGAAACAAAGCCATCCAAAACTTGAACCCACCATGATGACTTTTCTGTAGTGTAAAGAACTTTCTTCTATGAGATATTGACGGCCAAAAGCTTGTAAGGCATGAAAATACGTACTGATGAAGCTTTAAAAGGACAACAACTAGTGAAGCTGAAGCAACTCAAAAGACTCTTATCTCCTAACAGCCAATATTAATTAGCAAAGATGACAGGAACAATTCCTGGTAGAGTATAAATAGCTCAACTAGAGTGAACCCGGACTTTGGTCACTTGGAGTTAAGGTGCTGAGGCAGCAGGAGTATGTCAGCTCTGTTTGAGCTGGTAGATTTGACTCATCAAAGGAGTATGAATTAGGAAAAGAAAACAGGAGCAAACCATGCTTTAGAAGGGGGCATCTAATTCCTGATTCTATCCCTGACCCAGGCAATCTGCCTGGCTCAGTGAGGGAAATGTTAATGTCAACTAGCTTTCTTGCATGGCTTTTTTTGTTCCCTCCGATGCTGTAGCTGGAGAGGTACCTTGCTAAGCAGTGTCAGTATCCTGCAGTGTGCCCACACAAGCATTTGTCCAGTTCATGCCAAACCAGACTGGGAACTGATAGAGCTGGAAAACAATCTTTCCCAGAAAGAAAGTAAGGTTTTTTGTTTTATCCAGCTATAAAAGTTCCTTGATCTAGTTCTCTACAGTAGCAAAACCACTTATGCTGGCATACTGCTGTGGGCAGCAAATAGCCAGAGAAGAAAATGTGTTGGCAGTTGAGATACATCAAACTGCAACCTAGAATGCTTTTCATTGGTAGGTGAGTGATGTTCTATTCCACCTCAACAATTGTCATAATTAGCAAGGACTGCACAGGAGGAACAAATTAGTAGCATAAACCAGTTAGTGCTGATGTCCCCAGTGTATGCTGGCCTGGTGGCTTGCTTTGGACCAGCATCAGTCTAGGTCAGCGTGCTGAACACCAAAAGGTGGCTATAGTACACCTTCTGACTTGGTTTCAGAGTGGTTTACCTCAGGGCAAGACTGGTCCATAATGTGAGGTAAAGCACATTCAAGGAAAATAAGGAGGGAATTCAATTCCAACGCAAGCTTCTGATTTGAACTAAAGCCCCTATTCTTAGGGTTTGTGCTTAGTGTTGAGAAAAGAAATTTGCTGATGGAAGGGAGCAGTAGAAACTGGGAGCTGATATACAAAGGCTTGTCTGCCTAACATCACTTTTACACCCCTGTGCCATGTAGCCCTTGAAAAAAATCTTTCCCAGTGGAATGTATCTCCTTTAAAGTGTTGGTAAGCATGAGCTGCTGATGTGAGAAACTTCTGTTGGAATTTCCACTTTGGTTGTGTTTCAGAACTGGGTGGGTTGTGTGCTGTCAGGATGGTTGCAGCCCTCAAGTACTACTTTCAGTAGCTGCTAGGATTTAACGTGGATAACTGTACAATTCAGCTTCTGTGACTTCATTTGCCTCTCCTTTATCCTGTGATGCAAGGAAATGTATTGGTTCATTAGCTAAAGACTAACACCTTCCTGTTTATTCTCTCAGTCTAGCTTGTATTATGCGAACTTAAAATTTCAGTGAAACATTTGGAGATTAGAACTACTAAGTAAAAAGTAACTACATTGCTTAGCTGATTACAGATCAAAACCTTGTTCCTCCTCTGTCTTTGGTTGCTTTATTGGATTTGCTTTTTTCCTTAAGGAGAAAAAAAACCCACAAATTCTTATATGACCCTTGCAAACAGAAGTAATTGAACACCTGCTGAACTTTTCATCTCATTCTTAGAATTTAGTGGTGGAAATATTAATCCTTAAAATGAATCTGAAAGTTTTTGTGCTGGTTATGAAACTCCTCAGCTTCAGTATGATTTCAGTCTGTATAGGGACAATTTTTGCCCCCCCAGACAGCCTTTCTGTTAATTACTATTCTAGATTTCTAGATGTCATTTAAACTTCACCAGGTTTAAAAGGAATGTTACGATGTTTGGCTGTGCTACTCTAAATACTGCTCTGTTCACACACTTGCCCTTAAACTTGAATAGTATTACATGAACCATACTTTGCTTTGGCAGATGCTTACATTAAAAAGGGTACATGCAACTTTTACCACGGTCTATGAACTTGAGTGTTTGTAATACTTGTCTTGGTATTTCCATTTGTTGGGTGCTTCCCTGAAAGACAGGACACACTGAGTAAAAACAGACTAGTGGGATCTCCAGATATCTGGGGGAGCATTATTTGTGTTTGAGGAGCACTTGTTAGCATTTTGTCTTTTATAAAATAAAAGCAGATATCACAGATGTGAGAATGAGGCTAAAAGATGGTCAGAAATTATGATGATAGGACAGTTCTTGGGCTAAAGGAGGCTGTCCACCTAGCAGACTTCTGTGAAGGTGACATAGCATGTGGTTGGCATATGAAAATCATATTTGAGCATGTACTCAAAGCAACAGATTGAAAAGGTAATCTAACATTACCTTTAATACTATTAATATCTCATTTTAGAATGGGTTTAATTTTGGTTTATTTTAGAATGGCTTTAATTTGGGTTATGGACTCAAGTGGCTTTTTTTAATGCCACTACTAGTTACTTAAACAGCTGGTAAGTATCATTGTGGAAGAAGTAATATGGAAACATTAATTTAAAATCATTCTTTTCTATTATATTTTTACTGTAGACTTCTATTTCACTGTAGATTTTAAAACCTAGCAGATGGAAGTAAACTTCTGGTCCTAGCAGCATCACTATTCCTCCCCCAAAGCTCACTTTGCTTTGTGTAAGCTTGGAAATACCTGTGGATATCTTCCTTTTTTTTGATTCTATAAGCAGTGGCTGTCTTACCAACTGAAATCATGAGTAAGAATGGCTAATGTGTGTCACTAAGGAGTCATTAAATGCATGAGTTGAGAAAAGGTGTTCTTGTTAACACAGTAAGGCAAAGTTATGGCAAGATGAGTTTGCTGAAGGTACCGTGAAGAAAGTACAACTAATACCAATGTAGTCTTGTTGTTGAGAACTGTGGTGAGCCTGAAAGACTTGATCATAGAAGAAGGAAGCTGAAGAAGCTGCAGTCCTGTGATACTGTTCTCATTCTTTCTGAGAACTGTAAGAATGAGGAGGAGTTGAGGAAAGTACAGAGGTTCATTTGCTGTGGTAAAAGTTACCAGCTTATAAAGACTTTTGGAAGGCAGTGAGGAATGATACTGTAGCAGTTAAGGGTTACTGATGCTGAGGGAAGAAATTGCATAGGGGATGTTTATAACAGAAAGAAGCAGCCACTGAACCAAGTGTTTTTGATTTGTAGATGATTGCTCACAGAATAAAGATGTCTAAGCTTTTGTCAGTGATGCTCTTACATGTATGGTAATCTGTCCTGCTTACAAGTTTAAGATCTGGTGTCTACTGACAGGCAGCAATTACATAACCCTTAAAAAAAGAAAAAACACAGGGAATATATTAAAAGTAGCTGAGAATTTGGAAAGTGTATAGCACATTTGAGCTACCTGCTGCTCCACTCTTCTTTTTAAGAAGGTGAAACAATATGGTAAGATACCTTAAAATGGCAAATAGCGTTAAACATACCAAACAGTATGGTAGGTATCTGCATAGTTCTAGTATATCATATGCTGTCCTAGTATTCTTGGCTAAGACTTTAGCAGTAGCTTAAATGAGGGCAAGCATAAGTCTTTCCTTCCCCCTTGGATAAAAATCCTAGGTAGAATCAATTTAATAGTAGGCAATGGCCTGGCTAAATGATGTCCTGATCTTTACTGTGTATAACTTTTATCTCTGTTCTGAAGATGCAATCAGTGAAATCTCAACAGGAGCAGCCTTTCATGAGCAGACCTGTGATCTGAAATGCCAGGCAGTGGCACTGGTCACAGCAGTATATTTGCACAAACAACGGTCCCAACACATCTGTTATTACAACACTAATCATGATGTACATAAGATGGTTTTTTGACTGTCCTTTTTTTTTTCCTGCCCTAATTTTCCAGAAAATCAGACATGATACACTGACGGCGTTTGGAAATAAACTTTGGCGATAAGATGGAAGCATAAATCTCAAGACTGTAAACCCAAACAGCAATGGCTCATGAGTATTGAAAAGAGAGAGCGAAGAGCCTCCAACACTTCCGTGTGAACAGTGGAAAAGGAACAACTACCATGGTAACACTAATAACAGAAAAGCTGCAGAACCAGAGCTTGGATGATCTGACATGTAAAACGTACAATATTAATCTGGTAAGGATCTAACAAAATAACGTGTAATAAATGTGAAGTGCAAAGTAGGTTAAAAGTAACTCACAAGTACATAACCAGTTCAAGAACATAGATTAGCCAGAATTCACCTATTTAAGACTGGTTTGCAAAGTAGATGAGAGTTGTAAGGGCGGGGGGTAAAAGTGAAACTTCAATGTATGGTCCTTTGTGAAGTAATGTTTTTTTATTCTGATGATCTTAACCTTACAGCTTCATTTGAAAAAAAACAGTGAAAAGCCTGTTCTCTTCCCCAAATATTGTTCTAATGACTGAAAAGTATTGCCTAAACTTCTCAGGATTCCTTTTCTCTTAACAAAAAACACAAGTACTTGTATGTGATGAAGTTTTCTTCACTCCACATGGCCAAGTGCTTGCTATCTGACAACAGTACTTACAGAAATCAGTGACTGCCATGTAGGTTACTGTCAGCACTGGGCAGAAAGAGAACAGGTCATCTAGGAAATACAGCTGAACTGAAAGACAGGTTTCTGACTTCTAGACTGTTGTTGATACTGGTAGATCCTTGTTTTATTAGTGTCAGGTGCACAGTGCTCTGAGAATTTAGTAATATTTACTGGGTTATTTTCTGCTGGTTTAATCTGTGGGTTCATGGAGTAGTTCAAGCATGCGATTCAGACACTTGGGAATCAATTCTCATCACATCTCTCTTGTGAAATGAGATCTCTACTCTGGAGTGAGTCGTGCAAAATACTCATTTGTCAATTTTGGGTGCCTACTTCAGAACCCTGAGGCCATATTCTCAGGTAATACACGACCCTTGTTTTGCTGACTTTAATTGCAATTGTTTGACTTTCAGTAGGTCAAGCTCTAGGGTACCAATAGGACACCAAAAAATAAACTCCTAAATATTGAAGTATTTTTCAACTCTACTTCTGTTTTGTTTGGGTTTTTTGAATAGTAAGTAATGCAAGCCTTGAACCAGAAGCATGTTCAGTTACTTTTAACAGTAAGATTCTGCATCTGTTGTACCTTGTACTAAAGTAGCTGAACTGCTTCCTTATTTCACAATCCCAAACCAGGTGGAGCATATCCTGAATGCATAAGCACCTGCAATTCTCATGTGTGCAGTAGTGCTTGACCCTTTGTCCCCATACTTTGTCCAGTAAGGATATCTTTAACAGTAGACATCAAATGGCTTTATTTTTAAAACTGTAACAGGTCCTTCTAGAATTCTTCTAATAACTTACTTGTTTTTGCTGTCTTTGCCTTATATAGGTGCTGTTCTTGAAAGGCAGCTATGGGTTTTGGAATTGTTAACTCTCTAGAACTAAAGTGCTTATTCATATTGTTTATTTTGGCTAGTTTGATGAAGTACTTGTGATACGCATTTTGGAGGGAAATCTGCTGTATTCTTGAACTGGTGAACTCATCACTTGTAACTAAAAAAAATACTGGTTGCTTTTTATTTCTGTCCTTATCTGTGCTTACAACAAAGCATGAAAAAAGAATGAGTGGAGTGGAAAATGGCAGATGTTGTCTCATCAGTGGTTTTATCCTCACCCTTCTCCTGCTCCTCTCCTCTTTTAATATATCAAGTAATTGGTTTTGTAAATGCTTTAGTTATTACAGATATGGGTTCTGAGGCCAGGAAGACAGTGTTTGTAGACAATGGCAACTTGGAGAAGTGTGGAAATTGTGAAGTGAGGGGTGGAAATGGAAATGCAAGTATGAATAAAAGCATGCACCTAGGTTGCTCCCAACTGGAAAAGATTGATGGGAGCAAATGATGGCTTCTTCACTAAAATGTGAACCTAAGGTAATAAAAATACACTTTTTCCACCAGTAAAAACAGCTGCTAAATTTTAATAAGGGAAAAAGACTGCTAGTGGGGAGCTTGGATCTAGCACATTCAGACTTTTTGGCAAGAAGTTCAGGTTAATGCTGTAGTTGCTTCTAATAGCAACAGCAATTCAGAGCAATTCTGAAATGGTCCGGCCTGCACCTTTCATTACCTGTGCTCCCACAGAACTCTCTGGGATCATGTGGTGAATCGTTTTGTGAGCTGATTGAGGATTAGGAGTAACCATTTTTACCTGGGTTAATGTTACTCTTTACCAGTTTCATGATACCTTTCGCAGTGCATCTGCACAAGTGCTTGTCTTTGCACAAGTAGGTAACATAACTAGGGAAAAGCTATTCTGTAATACAGTATATAAATGAGGGTTATAAAAGAAAGAATAGCTCTTTCAAAGCTATTTGCCTTCCAGCTGGTCAAGCTGGGCATAAAGACAACATGTGTAGGACAGCGGACTTTTTCATTTGTGTAAGCTGTGCTACCCTTTCTTCTACAAGAAACTGTACTATAAACCCCTTCTGTGCATATGGGGTTTCATTATTTTTAATTTTTATGAAGCCAACTTGTTTTGAAAGACTTGGAATTGGGCAGACTTTCTGTGTTGGAAAACCACTATCTGAAAGACTTCAGGCCTGAATCTAAGATGTGACTTAATCACTTATTTGACCTTCTCAGAATGTGAATGTTTCTCCTCACTACATCCTAGCTGGTCATAGTTGGAGGAGATTTGGTAGAGAGGTGGAGGTCTGGCATGGCCTATTCAAACAACTGAAGTCACATCTGTATGGTGGTAGTTGAATTAGTACTTGAATAATAAATGCTGGCTTTCCTGTGGTTTGGGAAGAATGCTGATAAATTGGAGGAATGTTAATATACTTGGAAAGTGGAGAAAATGCCTTGAAATTAAAGAAAATCTTTTTAAAATTATGAAGATCAAGAAGTCATTCTGAGCCTAATGAGGTTAGCACAGGGTGTGAAGTTCTTAATGTAGTAGATTGGAGTGTAGAACAGCCAGAATTATTTTTATTGCAGTTGGGTTTTTGCCAGCAGAGAAGACTTTTTGAATTAGTGATGTAAATTATAATTCATTGTCAGTCTCACTTGTGTGCCTCTTCCATTTGCTTGGTTCAAGAATTGATGTCTTTTTAAGTGAGTATTTTAACAAAAGAACAGTTTCTAAGACTCAGTAAACCAATGGAAACTTGCAAGGCTGTCCTAAATGTCACACCACCCAATTCCTTTCCTTTTGAGCATAGTCTGAGTGCACAGAAGAGGTTCTACTTTTGAATGAGATTTTCAAAATAGATCCATTCTCTTGCATGAAGTAAACAATTGCAATCTTAGGTGAAACTTGTATTTTCAGTGTTTTGTGTCTCCATATAAAAATGTGCAGCTTCCCCCCCTTCTCCTCTCTGGAAAGTTCAGCAGGCATCAGATATTGGTGAGGCTTTTAAACATGTATTCAAAAAGCAGTATTTGGAAGCCATGTTCCTCATGGCCTCTTGAATTTTGGCTTCAGGAAAATGACCTCGTTGAATAATTTGGCCTTATTCTAAGGAAGATGTCCTTCACAGAGAGGCTTGCAGACTTTCCTGTCAAGGTTCTTAGCTATTGCCATGTCTCTTCAAGCATAATAACTTTAAAAAACGTAACAAACAGACAAAAAACTCTTCATTCAGGAAGCTTCAGGACATAGATCTTAGCACAGAGAATGAATGGGGGAGGATAGAGTGTGGCTGACTCAGGAGAGCTGATAAACTGGTTCCGTGCCCTGTTACAGTAATATCTAGAGGGACTTCTGCCTTGTGTTGTATAGATAAAAAAAAGATCCTCCCTCCTATAAACAATTTACAGCCTGATAGTCTGCTCAAGTTTGGACTTCCAGACATCATTAAAATACACTACCAGATAGTGTTTCCAGGTATTTTTAGTTTCACTTATAGAAAGCCAAGTATATATCCTAAAGAAGATTCTTTACTTATTCTCCCATTAGTCACCTCTTATTTTAGTGCCTTGTGTTTTTACTGGCAATAGTGCAGCTTGCTTTCCCTTTTCTGCATATGGTGTCACATGTGACATTCTTAGTGAGTTTTTTGTCTGACTTTCCAAAGAATTCATAGAATGGCGTGGGTTAGAATGGACCTTGAAGACCATGTATTTCCAACCCCCCTGCCTTGGTCAGGGACACCTCCCACTAGACTAGGTTGCTCAAATTAGCATTTTTGTTCATACAGAATCTTTTTAAGTTACCAAAAAAGTCACTTAAGACAATTTGTAGTTGCAATGTCTGCTTTGTCATACAACTGAGCACCTGCTTCTCTAGAAGCTGATCAGAAATAGCTCCAAGGATGGGGTTGCTGTCTGTGTTGGAGGACGTTGCAGGTGTTTTCTGTGATGCAGATAGTCTGTGCCTATGTGATCCCACTTCTTCCATGACACCTTCAGAAAATGCTTTCAGCTCTTTGCAGCTGTCAAAGATGTAGTCTCTACCTGATGGCAAGGTTTTTTAAGGTGATTAAAGTGCACATTATTAGGCATTTGTGAAGATGACCTTGTTAAAGATGCATTTGGCAGAACACTGTTTGGGTGGGATTGTCCTTGAGGTTCTGTTCCTTCTAAGGATCCAAGATCTTAGCCTGTGTGAATAGTCTTTTAATCATCCTGAATTCTGTTATGAGCAAGTCATTCTTATTGCTCTTTTCCACATGGTTCAAGATACACTAACTTTTAAGACTTTTTGCAATGGAATTTTGTTCCAAAACCATATTTTCCTTAGCTACTGTCTGATAGTTGAATAGATGGATATTGGCTTTCATTTCAGCGAAACTGGAGAGGGAGAAATTTTCTGAAAAACCTTATCTTTAAGTCTCATAAATTTGCTTTTCTCCTTCGTGGACAGCTGAAATCTAACTATTACTGTTATCTTAACATGCTCTTGTGTTCTGTATGATACCTTAGTAGCTGTTGGGTAAATGATTGGTACTAGCCATTTAAACGTGTGTGCTGTATAACTGACAACTGCAGTTATGAAAAGCAAACTAGTAAAAGTGACTGCTCCTGCTGTCAGGTTGAAGACTTCAAGTGGTTTAAATAGGGCTAATTAACTGCAAATCTGATGGAGATTCAGCCTTGGGTTTCTGGTCTTTAATTAAAATAGCCTTCTTGAAAAGGCTTTGAAAATCTACAGATGCAACTGTAAAGTAAAAATCAAATAGCTTGTCTCATATGCAGGTGTTTATTAAAAAAGATTAAAAACCCAACTGCTGTTCTATCCTTTTATCAGTTCTATTACTTCCTACCTCTAAAACAATAGCACTAAGGGAATATTAACCATAGTTTAGCATTTGTCTTCTATGTGGGGCTCAAGGGAATAAAGTTGTCACTAGCACTCCATGTGTTGCTTTACAGCAAGAAGAAAAGCTTTGTAGCCAGAGGATGTTTGTTTAAAAAATGGACTTTGTTAACATTGGGTTTTGTATATAGCTAAAGAAGATAGCATTGTACATACACTTCCTTTTCCAGATACAAAGTGTGTTGCTTGCTTTTTAAAGCAATCTTCCTCCCCATCTTGAGGTGGTGATGGGGGGATAAATAATGGTCCTTGGGCTCTGATGGAGCCTTAAGCAGTCTATTTATAATTCCTCCTAAAGAGGAGTTACAAATGCTGGATACCAAGCCCCCTTCTTTGTCTGAAAAATGTAGACTATTTAAGAATGACTTTGTAGTAATAGTTTTTAGGTAAAATGAGTTAAAATTGAAACCATTCTGCACACTTGTCTGTCAGTACCATCTGTACGTTAAAAGCTTAATCATAAATTCTGCAGTCCTTTTGCATAGAACCTTGTTTTAAGCATAGCTTTGACACTGTTTCTGAGTAGCAAACCATCACCAATACACTGTGATTTCAAAAACTCCCAGTCTGCAAAAGATGGTTTTTTGATAGGAAAGATTCTCTCTATAGATATGTGGTTTTAAATGTCTTATATACCTTAAGAAAATATTTTTCTACAGTGAATTTAAGAAAATGTAAAATACTAATAAAGCCTGATTTGGGCAACCTTCTTTCTGGGGACCCTTAAGGGTTTGTGTATTTAATTTAGATAAAGCTATTCCTGTCTCTAAGATGAAGTCTTTTGCTTTTTACCCTGAAGATTGAAAGTGGAAACCCAATTGTCAGGCTGTAATTTCCTCTCCACTGAAATTAGAATTGGATCAAAGCTTTTTCATTAAGGGTGAATTATCGCTCTTAATTTTGCAGTTTATTCACATGGGGAAATGTTGCAACTCTTGAAACAGTTTGATATTTAGCAATATATCAGAAAATATTGCAAGTAGTTGGAGGCCAGAGGCTTTATTTAGAAAGATCAGCTGTTCAGGAACTTCAAGACACCCAGCAAGACCCTGTCCTTTTAAAGATATTAAATGCACATGTAGATAAACTGAAAACTTCATGCCATTTCCTTGAGGTGTGCACTCTTTCACACAGTTAAATCTTATTTTTCTGATTAATTTCAGTACTCATCTGAGAAGCTGAACAAAAGTGGCAGCTTGTTCCCTTTCGAAATCAACGGTAAGTTCTTCAGAAACTTTAGCTGTGTTTTACTGAGGTAATTGGTATAGCAAGCAGCCTTTCTTTTGTAAATAAGGTGAGGGGGATGGAGCATGCTGTTGTAGAGCCCGCTGGTTTAAGCTGGTCTTTGAACAATACTGGGAATAGCTGGTTGTTAGTTTTGTACTTGTGATCTGCTTTGCATAGTAAAAGCCCTTGTAACACTTCTTTTTTTTGGTTCAATATCTGCTGTGGTGTACAGAAGCACAGTAATGCTGTGGGTCCCGTTCCTCAGCTAGGAGAAAGCTCTCACATCTTTCCACACCTTCTTCTGTACTTTGCCACTTGGAATATCCAGCTTGATGCAAACCATAAGTTGAAGTCTTGTGCCTTCATGGTGTTACTGGTTTTCCTCTGCTTGGTCCAATTAGAATGAGAGTAAACTCTATCTACTCATCAATAATTGGCATTTTTACTAAACTTTGTACTGCTTTATTAAGGGAAGGACTTGCTATTTTGCATGTTCTATCATCTCTCTAAGCATGGAGGATTTCTGTTTACTCAGGGGGATTCCCTGTGAAGTGTGAATCTTGGTTTGTATGAGATTTCAAAGGGAAATGGTATTTTATCTTAAACACTATTACCACATAAACAATCAAAACACATGTGCAACTCCTGAGGTGGTGTTTTTATTTTACAGCAAACTTTTAAACCAGCCTCCCAGCATGGCAGAAAGCTTCCTAAGGATCTTTAAAAATCAGGCCAGTCCAAGCTAGGAAATTGTCCTACAGTAGATGTGAGGAGTCTCAGACATTATATGGATCCCATTGTGTTGGCTATTTTCCTTGCATTGAATTATGGATGGTCCCTGCCTTGAAGAGCTTACATGCTTAAGGCAAAGCACAGTATGTGGTTGTACCCATCTGAAAGAATAGAGGAGGAAGGACAGAGGAATTCTAATAAAACATGTTGTTTGAATAGGCCAGCTGTCTGCACAGTTAAATGATTTTGAGACAATAGGGTGTTCTTTAAATAAGATCCAAATAAACAGGATAATCCATGACATACTTTGGGCATGGAACATGTACAACTATTTGGGTTTGCAACTTTTAAAGCTACTCAGCAAATCTTTTATCTGTTGATTACTCTAAAACTTAAACAGCCAACTGTAAGAATATACAAGTATTTAATGTTTAGGCTGTATCTAGGTTCTTAAAACAGTTGCAGGGGAAAAACTTGGTATTTTAAATATTCTTTCTTTAAAGCTGGGATAAATGAAACTTACTTGGCTAATTGGTTTAAATTAGCAAATTTTCTAACCAAGCATGAAGCACTGTGAACTGTCCAACAGTTTTGCTGCTTTTCAATTTGCAAATCCAAAGTCTGCTGTAGTTCTTCTTACACTTCATTGTATAATGTGGAGGAACAGCTGTAAAATGTGCAGAATGTTCTCAAAGAAACGCTTTACAAAAGAGTGAGAGGCTTCACTGGCAGACTGCTTTTAACCCAGCACTGCCACTTCAGATGAGAAGTTGTGCACCATGGGTTATGTCTGTATTCACAGCAAAGCTTTCAGGAGGTTCTTAGGGATACTTATTTTATGCATTGAATTAAGATTTATTCCCCCTCCCCACACACACTTTGAATATGAGGAAAAAAAAAGGAAACAATCTGCAGTCTGATTTAACTTTATGCTGCTTCTAATTTAAAGTAAGGCTTTTCACACCACAGAATGTGAATCTGTGAATCTCTATGAAACTTATTTAGTAAGGTGTTTTAATAGAAAAGGCTAACAGCCAAATGAAGGACAGCAGTCTAGGAAGAGATTATCCTACTCTTTCATAGAAGAAAAAAAAATAATTCCCTGGTTAGTTCTTGTGTTACTCGTTAATGCATTTTGGTTGTACCTCAGGTTGTTTACTGTTAATGGGTTTTAATTACAATACGTGCCATGCGCTAGGAGGTAAGGAAGCTGTCTTGTTTGTTGCTGACAGTGCTGTAGCCTTTCACTATACAGGAATAAGTGTTAACAAGGTACACTTATACTGGAATGCCTGGATTTGCTCCTTAAATTGGTCCTCATGGTTCTGGAATTTTCTTACTCTTCTAAAATGAATATGTAATGATAGTTTAAAATTTTGATAAAGCTGGATGTTTGTGGCTCATCCTTCTAAGCTTGTGTTCGATTAATGGTTTTACATTAAACTATGTTTTAAATAAATTGTCTCTTTACTTTGCATCTTTCACCTCTTCTTTCTTTCATTTTCAGAAGAGAGCCCTTGGAAAGCTTTAAATGGGGGTTGCCCCATTCAGACGGACGCAAGGAATTCAGCTTACCCTTTCTCAGTGTGCCCATTCAGCACCGGCACTGCCGGCAATGGCAGTCTGCAGTGGCAGCAGGAATCTTCCAGTACGTCTATGGTGTCAGGATGGATAAGTGAATTAAACCTGAACGAAAACTCGGGTCAGCCCTTGGCACCGCCAACGAAACGCCACTGTCGGTCCCTCTCTGAGCCAGATGAGCTGGCTCGATGTCGCTCACCGTGGAAGCCTGGCAGTTCAAAGGTTTGGACTCCAGTGTCAAAGAGACGGTGTAATAGTGGCGGTAGCGCTACCTTGCAACGCTGCAACAGTCATGGAAGTGCAACCTTACAGAGAAGCACAAGTATCAGCCTGCCACAAAACATACTGTCACTAAATAACGTCTTCACTGTCACCAGCTTCAACACATCACCAGTACCTAGACCTTCCTCTGCCAGCAGCGGGTTTGTGGACAGTAGCGAGGGCAGCACGAGCTCGAGTACCCGCTGGAATTCCGGAGGCCCTTGTGACTTTAACCCAAGGCGCCGCCTCTCCCTCTCCCAGGAGCACATCACCGAGACAGGAAATCTCTTGCCTTCAGCCAACAGCACTCCCACCTCCACACCCGAGCTCAGCCGGCGGCAGGGCTTGTTGAGATGCCGCTCTCAGCCTTGCGTTCTGAATGAAAAGAAAAGCCGGCTAAAGCGCAGACGGGAGGAGGATGTACGGTGGAACAGACCATCGTTAGACTTTTTTAAAATGACACGGGTGAGATTTTACTTTCCTTGGTGTGTGAAGGGAACTTTTGCAGAGGGGCTAGTTCGAGATGAACAGAACTAATTTGCGGTTAGGGGTTTGCTTGTGTTCTTGTACCCACACAGATCACCTTCAGCACTATAGCAGGCCTCTTATGCTTGCCAGTGCTGTATCCTATAGCAGCTTCCTTTCTGCTCCTGAGGCCCAGTTCTTGAAGTCCAGTTTACTTGACGTAGAGTATAAAGAGCTATCAGAAGATGCCTGAGGTGAAAAAAATGGCTTGTTGTTAAAATGCAAGGAAGCTGTGAGGAAGGAAGGGTAGACAAGAGTAGCAGAAAGGTTATGCCACTGTTCCCCGAGAACAGCATGCGATAATTCGGTCATCTTGGTGCAAACCGGTTTGTTTAAGCCTTCCCTTACGGTTTGAGTAATTCCATAAAGTTAAAAAAGAGCAAATGAACCCCTATATAAGTGAATATGATTAAAGAAACTGCTAATTAGCAGTAAGAAATAAAATCAGTGTTCTAATAAACCAATTGCAGATGCTGCAGCTCAGTGGGAAGATGTTTTCCTTGAGTTATTCAGAATTCTCCTTTCCTACTCATGTGAAAGTAAAAGTGGCAATTTAAAAACTAGTTAACTTCAGTTTGTGCCTATACTTTGTGTGTAACACAAACACATGTGCACAGCTCATTGTCCAGAGCTTTTGTCCACGGAGGCAACAGTTACAATTTAAAACTGAAGATGCTCAGTGTCTATAGATATAAAATCGAGTCTTATGGTTAGAACTCTTCATGCTTGTAAGAATATAACCTGCTGCCTTCAGTAGATACCAAATTCAGGAGGCTTGTGTGAGTTAATCTGTTAAGAGTAATGAAGAGTAGGCAGTTTGCAGAACTGGCAATAAAAATGTAATGAGAAGAAATAGTTCTGCACCTATGGCCCTGCATTTGAGGCACTGTACAAAAGAATCTGAATAGAATGAGATGCTGGCTAAAATGTCCACTTGGTGGTACCTTAGTAGGCTTTATGTAACGTGGGGAAAATACTAGTAAGACATGGGAACTAAACTGCCTACTGTGAGATATTCAGAGTTAACTGGTTTATGTCCACTTTGCTTAGCTGAAAGTCTGTATGATGGCATCTGTCCTTCTCTTCTACCTTTGAGACAACTTACAGCTTAGATTTTTCTTCATGAAAAGAACATGATTTGATGAAGCTGTGGGGTAGGTAATTGGTTGGCAAGCCATCCAGAATGATCTGTTTGCTTATTGACAAAGTTGATAACCACTTCTGTTCTAAATATAACGAGACACTGTTCCAAGTCTTGGTTAAGATGCAAGTTTACTCATTAGCTAATCAGATTTTACCTATTCCTCTGTATTAATCACTGCTGCGATTAGTTAGCTAATCTACTCCAGAAATATTAGCGGATTTTGCCTTTCAACTGCTTGTGTGGCCTAATGCAGGTTTCTTTATTTAAACTGAATGTAAACTTTAAAACCTGCTCTTTTTTTGGCTAGACTTGCTGTTTGCATTCATCAGGCTCTAGAGGTGAGATGCAGTATTTCAGAATGGCAGAGTAACTTCTGTTGCTCAAATGTTATACCTTCTAAATAATCCATAAAATAGTGTGTATGGAGAAAACCTGATATAGCTCATGTGTACAGAAAGTTTTTCAGCTAGATTTGCTGCTGAGTTGAAGAGCACAGGAGACTAATATCCAGCCAGTCTTGATTGCATTTTCCTGTAAGATCTATTTTGAAATGTTTTTGTGATAAGCTGAGTAGTTTATGCAACAAAGTTCATTTTGCAGTGTCAAGGCCTGATGTTTTTTTTTCTGTTTCAGAAGAATCTTCCTATAAAAGTACTTCTGTGTATTTAATGAAAGGCACAAAGTATAGTTTGGAAATGCATCAGTTTCCAAACATGCTAACCTTTAATTACAGCATCTGTTTACAAACTAGGAAAGTACTGAAAACATTTGAAGTAAAAATTGAATCAAGTCTTCAAGAAACGTTGGGCTTTTTAGGATGCTTGCTACCCATTTCATTGTTAGAAGTCTTAGATTTCTTCCTCCCCTACCTTCTCCCCGTGCCCCAAATCTGGGCAGATGTATATGCCTTGAAACTTACCTTCTGGTCTTCAACATTTCTTTCTCAACTGAAATGAAATTACTGCTGTGCAAAATATTCTAAGCTAATACTACAGAAGACTTGTTTTGAAGTGTCATAGAGGGAGATGTGGATGTGTCCTATATTTGCATATAGCTCAGTGAGGATCAGGACTACGATAAGGGGAAGTTCAGTAAGACCTCTCTTTCATGTATCTTGATGGCTCCTTACTGTTTCTAAAAATATTGGCTTTTTCCTGTGATTTCAAATTCACTTCTAAGTCAGTTTATGAAAGACCTATGTTGAAAACAATTGCTTTTAAGGATTTTTGTTCTAAGCTTTACTGCAAATATTTTGTTGTCCTCAAATCTTCCTTGAAAGCTAAACTTACCAAATAGTTACTCAAAACCAGGTCAGTAGTTGGATAATTAGTATTGCTTGTAGATATTAACTCATATTTGACCGGTGTTATAGATCTGAAGATGAGAAGGGACAGTTCTTCATGTTGTGGTGCTATATAGGGGCCACAGCTCTGAAGAGAGGAGTTTGGGGTCTACAGCCATTTCTGACAATGCTCTTGAGTCCTGAGAGGTCAGCACCAAAACACCTGCCAAAGTTGCTCAAGGGTTTTCAGTTGGAGTTTTCAAATCAGTATTTATCAGAAAGAAATGATTTATTGACTTTAACCTGAAGCAAGTGCTGTTGTATCTGAAGATGTTGAATAGCTGTGATAGGGTGAAGCTTTAGGGGGAGAAGGGGATGAAAGGTCATTATAGTTTGATGTTCTGCTTTTGTTGGTTTGGGTTTTTTGCATTAGTGACTAGTTTTTTTTGCTAGCTGAGTACTGGAAAATGTACTTAATGGCTGCTGCTTCAGTCCCTACTAATCTGCTAAATACAAGTACTAGAAAATAAAAGTTTTGAAAGCAAATTGTCACTGCTTTTAAAGCTTAGAGTTCATAGATGAGTAAGTTGAGATTATTATTCTGTACTTAGTTTCTGTTCTTGTTCATGGCTCAATTGTTGCCTCTTCGATATTCTAATTTGTCTCTTTATTAGAAGGAAAGAAATTGAGCAGCTCTTAACACTGTTTATTTCTATATACTTTGATTTTTATTTTCTTCCATAGACCTTCACACTTCACTGTACTCCTCTGTTTTAGATTTTATGCCTTCTTGGAAAAGAATGCTATATCTCCAATTCTCTTGGAGAACACTACATTAATACTCAGTAAAAAGAGTAATAAATGTATTTAGAAATAGATTGAAATGATCAGGCATACTGCTGTACACCACTGCCTAGCTCTCACATAGTGCTAAACTCTGGTAGGATCTTTTTCTGGACTTGAAGCTGAAAGTGCAAACTTGTGAAACTTCAGACCTTCTAGAACATGAAGACAGCTGTAAAAACAAGTGGGAAAGACTGTAGGAAAAGATAACAAAATACGATAGCCGTTTTCAGCCCCTGAGGACTCAAAATTGCTTTTTCTGTTCAGTTATGTATGCAAGAACAGCTGCATGAGTTGTAGAACAGCAGAAGGTAGTATCTGTGCCTACTTAGTACTTGTTTGCAATCACCCAAATGGTAAGCTGGCTCCAGTGAGGAGTGTTGGGCATCTTTCACTGCAGCAGGCATCCAATCACCCTGGTATTTCAGGATGACTGCGTGGCAAAGAGCCTCTTTGGACCCACACTCTTCAGCAGCTAATAAGCTCTATCACAGAGGTTTCCATGAAATAAAGGTGGCATTTAGTCTGGGAACTGCAGTAGGGGGATAGAAATGTTTCTGTGCTGAAGAGGAGACTGAGGGTTTTTTCAGATGTTCTGCTCCAAGTTGTCAGGCAATGCTGAGGTGCAACAAGTGGAAAAACAGCCAAGAGCTTGCACGTGTTCAGTATGTAAGCAAGTTTTATTGTCATAGCAAGATTTAATTCTGTTTTAAATCAAACACCACGCTGTAGTTTGGAATCTTTCTGGTGGTTGACATTCTTGCACTGCTTCTCCCCCGAAGCTGTGGTGTGGAGTTGCAAAAAAACAAAAACCAAGGGAAAAAAAGCTCATTAACATGCTTAGAAAAACCAAACAACCCCAGACTACTTTGACATGTTCTCTGAAGTGGTCTTTGGTCTGTTTGAATAGTTGATAGAACATAGCTGCCTTTCTCCAAGTAGGGAGTATTTTCAGTGCTTCAGTGCTATGGCATCTCATGCATTAACATTAGACTAGATAAGACCACACAATGAATAGTTTTAAGGGTCTCTAAACAGTGAAGGAACTCAAGGACTGAAGTTGTGACTTCCTAGGACAAGGTGCTTCTGTCTTAGAAATGCTTTAAAGTCATCTGGAGTTTTATGGTAGTAGGCTTCCTTGGGACTGAGACATCCGAAGTGCCACACCAGGTCAAGCCAGGCTGGGTATCCTGGCACCCTGCCTGACACAACAGCTGCTCTGAGGCTCATGGGAACAATGAACCTGCAATGTGATACTTCCTCCAGCACAATGGCCTGGCTTCTGCTATGCCAGGGGCTATCTTGGGAGCTTCAAAGTGTACCTCAGTGGCTCAAACTTGGAGGGCTACTGAGATCTATTTTCTGTTGATGATCTGGTTTTTAACCCTTTATCTTGAACCTCCACAATATTCCATGTTCCATATTCTGTTCATCATCACCTTCTCCAAACACCTGAATGCCTGATTTATTTTCTTTCTTGGAGTTTAAGGTCTTGAATTGGTTGGATAAGTTTGATCCTTGAAGTAAATTGAGCCTCATTTGTCTCTGCTTTGTGATTATTGACTTCAGGTCACAGTGATGTAGTGGCTTTGCAGATCTACATAGCAAGGAGGGCTTCTCACATAAACATCCGAGTCATAAAGACTTGTCAGCTCTGGCCAGAACAGCAAGACAAGTATCATTTAGGTATGAGGATAGTTGCCAGAGACTTCCACAACAGCTTAAAAATGTACACAGAGTAGGGATGAATGGTGGGTCCTTGAAGGGTGTGATGAGGAGGCAGTATTTTCTGAAGGGCAGAACACATCAGGAGTGCTGCGACTGAGCTTAGATCAAATGACTGCTACTTTTCAGAGACTTTCTTACCAAGAAGAGAGATCTTGTGCTGTCTCTTGGAAAA
Organism: Todiramphus chloris collaris; assembly: GCA_025345505.1. Lineage (NCBI taxonomy): Eukaryota > Metazoa > Chordata > Aves > Coraciiformes > Alcedinidae > Todiramphus > Todiramphus chloris. Next base: position 35,756,738 of record JANVCC010000035.1, read on the forward strand.
TCTCTGCATCTGCTTACTGGAATTTTATACTGTGTGGGCTAGTTTGCAGAAGCCAATGTGAATGGATACAAAGGTGATGTAATACTGATTAAGTATCTACGCCAGGGTAACAAAACTTGTGGTTGCTGTCTAAGAACTATTAGGCATTCACTTCTTTTTGTTGCTCTTTGAGGTCACTGTAATGGTTAGTATGCAGATGGGTAAATGAATTAGCTGTACTGTGGCCTCACTAAGATCAAGGAAAATAAGCTCTGAAGTATTCTCATCGATTGTTTGAATTCTTGTCTAGAAAATTTCTAGGTGTGCTCCCTTAGGTGTAGTTACAGTGCATTTGCTCACTTTGATTATGCTAAAATAAAGTGGATTCATGTTCCCAAGCTGCACAAGCAGTGTCACTGCTATAAGTAGAAGTCAAGTATAGACACAGATAAGGCAGTATCATACACGAGTTGTGTGGTGAAGTAGCCACTCACTTGTGTTAGGCTTTCTCCCAGGCTGCTGTTTTAGCGCGTACAAGATAATGATACCAACAGTCCCTTGCAGTGCTAGCAGGGTAAGCTGTGAGTCAAAACTTGACTGGCTAAAGTAGGTTAAGTACTGGCTCATGAAGTTCATTCAGATTGTGTTCTCCAAATAGTAAGCATCTTGCTTTAAATAGTTTGAGATGCTTATGTAAAGCTTTTATAGCCTTCTGTCAAAATGGGAGCACACAGGTACACACAGTACAGCTAATTCATTTACCCATCTGCATACTAACCATTACAGTGACCTCAAAGGGCAACAAAATGAAGTGAATGCCTAATAGTTCTCAGGCAGCAACCACAAGTTTTGTTACCCTGGCTTAGATACTTAGTATTACATCACCTTTGTATCCATTCACATTGGCTTCTGCAAACTAGCCCACACAGTGTAAAATTCCAGTAAGCAGATGCAGAGATTCTCCAAGAGACATCAGATCTCATTTATTTGTAGGGGTAGATGTATTTTCTGCTTGTAGATACAGTCAAGTCGTCAAAGGCTGTTCCCTGCCTAGTACACTATGCTTGTGTACTGTGATTTGGAGAAGGTACTTAATATAATTGCAAATCTTAACTCTCCTGCAAGTTGTGGTACAACATCTCTTGGTCAGAATATAGGTCTGCTATCTGCTTATTTTAATTTTTTATACCTGTGACTCCTGCATTGCAATTCAGTTTGCATTGATGTGCACCACTGCTTCTCAGATAAAATAGATGATAGATGTCCTTGCACTGTGCGAGGGTATCTTCTGCTTCAGAGCACCCTTGATGCCCATGGCTTTTGGAATATGGTTTGTGGAAAATGCAATGCAGGTGAGCTGTATGTAGTGAAGGGTTGGACTGGGCTTGATTTGCATCAACAAAAGGGTAGCAAATGTAAATATGCAACACTAGTTAATTTACTAGTAGCTTCCCTTTGTCTAAGGTTAAGGACCAAAAAGAACAGCTATCAAAGCAACTGAGCCAGGGACAGAATTTTGGTTCTTGTTTGAACCTATCCCCAGGGGAACCTTTAACTTCACATTTGAAAAACAGAGCTAATCCTGGCCGACCTTTGTTTTGAGAAACAGTTCTGGGCCTTTTTAATTTCTTTTTTCTTCCTTTTTCCCATGGTAGTAATTTCTGTAAGTGAACATAAACCCAGAAAGCAAAAGATAACATGAATTGTATTTCAAAAGGCACCAAGTAAATAAGCTCAGTGGTCAGTAGCTGTGTTCAGAGGAAAGGAGCTGGGTATCAAAATTGCCCAGCTAAATGGTTTAAATCCACTATGTGTAACTCTAGGCATAAACTTAATTTAAAACCAAAAGAAAGTAGTAAGCAATGGATCTTAGGGTAAATTTTCCTACTCTCGCCTATGTGATGTGCCCCTATATGCAAGAGGCCGAAGACTTCAGCATTTCCAAAGGGTGTTTTTTTCACAGAGGGCAGTCTCAGGACTTGGAGGACAAATGTTGTAGTGGGAACAGATACAGGAAGATACATGCGGGGTTTTTAAGCTTCAGCAGCGTGAAAATAAACTGTTATGCCTGCAGGATTTTTCCCTATTGAAGTACAAGTCAGCTTTGACCTGCTGGAGGTTGTTCAAGTTCTATTTATTCTTTGCAAATTAGTTGAGGAGCTAGAGAATTGCTAAGATTGGAAGGAACTTCTCTGTGGAGGGGAACAGGTATGTGGAAGGTTGGAAGAGTTTCCCGGGATGCCTGCTCTCTGCATAACTGATGTGTAGTAAACTTCCAAGTATTTTCACTTGGATTGTAGGTTAAATTGTCTTCTTTAAAGCTGACTAATATGCATCTGTTATTTAGTGGCATTATGCCTCCCGTATCCTTAAATTTAAATGAAAAATCATGTACAGCAGTTAGAGTTGAAGTCTGAGTGACTATTTATATTTCACTTATTATCAATCTGTAAAAAACAGTTGTGGAAATCATGAGTAAGGAATGATGTTTTAAATCATCCCATCTAATTCTCTGCTGATGCGTGGTTACTCGCCCACAATGTATTTTTTTTTCCCTAGTATTTAGTCCACTGTAGCCTTTTAAATGCCTCCAGGAATGTGGCTTTCTTAGCAGATAGTCTTTTGTGGGAAGCAAAGAGTTTCACTTAGGCTATGAAACTCATTCAGGCTCACTTAAGATAGTGGCATGTATTTTTGGATCTGTTTTCCACAGTCATGATAATATTTTATGGAAACATAACTTTAAATTTAGCTTCCTGTCCCTCTGGTTTATGAAAACATATGAGCTCTCTTAGTCTCTCTTTGAAAGCAACTTCTGCAGGAGTGGGAGGAGGGCTAGCAGATATTAAGTATGGTGTCTAGAGACTAGGAATCCAGTTATTCCTAGTTTTGTGAAAATGCTAGGAATGATTGTGTTTTTTGCCTGGAATATTTTTTTTCCTGAGAGTTAGAGGAATTACATATGAGCAGTAGTTCTTTGAGTAATAATAGTCAAGACTTAAGGCTTCTCAAGTCCTCAGAAAGCTCTGCAAGTAGGATCAATTGTAGCGTTCAGCTAGATCTCCATTTCCAGTCAAACATTTAGAGTATTCCTTTCACTAGTAATGTCTCTTAATAATTTAAAGCTCATCAAAGTGTTCCAGTAAAATAGGTTAATCAAAAAGAATATCTTGTAGAAAACGATGAACCTTTTCAGTCATCTTAAGTTTTATTTGTGTTTGTGTAGCGTTATACAGATAATTCTTCCCGTGTTGAAGTTGTTAAAGAAAATAAAATGCTATTTTCAAAACTTAAAAAAAATCTAAATCAAAATACTCCTTAATGTGGCCTGCATCAGAACAAAAAGCCAGTGTTCCTGTAACTGCAGTGAAGTGCATAACTAATAAATGAAGTTAAGCTCCCAACATTAAAAATAAAACCGCACACAAACAAAACAACAACAAAACAAAAAAAACCCACCAGACCAAAACAAAACTGCCAAAACCAATCAAAATCAAATAAAACACAACAACTTTATTCTGTGCTGTAACAAATCAATAGAGGGGAGAGGTTGTATGGGGAGACACTTAGTTCAAATGATATTTTCCTTCTCAAACAAGATTCCCCAGGGAGAATGAGCAGTAACTCGATACAGAAAAGCCAGTACTGATTTCTGACTTGAGGAAAGTGAGCCATTTCCTCTCTGCTTCCACTTGGGCTGTGTTAAGTTGGGTCTGTTGAAGTAGGAATTTGCTCCTGTATTTTAATTCCTGTAGCTTAAATATGCCTGCACTTCTTAGCATTCCTCTTAACATCTTAATCATGTGTGGCATCTAGTGCTTGTCTCTTGCCACATCCATGTGAGCAGGAACTTGCTTAAATAGCAATAGTACTTTCAGAGAGGTGCTAAGCTGGTTTTTTTATAGACTATGCATTTATAGCATAAGTAGTTCATAAGTTTAAAGACAGCTTTTTAACCTTGTTAGAAACTCCTATTTTCCACTGGGCTTTATGTTACTACCTGACAATCAGTTATGAGTTTGGATTTTGTCATTTCAGGCATAGTTGTATGGCTCTCTCTCATCCTTCTAAACCTAAATAGATGAACTGCACATCTGTTGTGTGAAAGTACTGTAGGAAGTCTCTAAATTTTTCTATTTCAGGAGTGACTTTGTTAACATCAGTTAAAAGGCTTATCTATAATTACATAGGTCTTACTAACACTGTGGTGTTTGAAAATTGATGTTCCTTTTCTGTAAGTAAGGTTACTCACCCCATCCCAGATGGCTTTTAATGTGAAAATCATGAGTTATTAATTCTTTTAATCTGGGTATTATGCTTAACTAAGAATGCAATGTAACAAGACTAAGTTTTAACTCACTGAAAGTTTAGACACCGTACCAGGTGAAATAAAAATTCCTCTTGTACAAAGAGCCGAGCCTTTCACCAAAATGTGGGTAGCAGCATTGCCTGGAGACAACCTTTGTGCCATGACTAACTTTCAAAGGGCAGGGGTGCAGAAGCTTAAGCAGGGTTTGCAGTTCTTCAGCATGCTGTGATGAATTCTTGCTGACGTGAGAAGACTCCAAGGTTGAAGTAAGATATTAGATTGTACTGGAGGTAAATACCGTGTAAACCATTCCAAAATTTGGCTATGAGAAAGGCAGGTCAAGTTATAACTCAATTTGACAATGAATTTCCTAAGTCTTAAGATGCCAGATAGTGCTATGGTGTGTAGCTACTGAACCAACTTGTCTGAGCTTTTCTTGTAAAACCTGTGGATATAAGTGACTTAGAACTCAGCTCAAAATGGGGAGAAAATGCTGGATTTCATTGTCAGAGACAGAGACACTGCCCTGGGGAATTAACTTTCCTTTTCAGCAGTCTGTGTGAATCTTTATGCTTGCAATACATGTAGCTGATTGTCTAAGTTGTGAGGGTTTCCTGGCAGAACAATGCTGACATAAGAGTGCAATTGTTACAAAAGCAAGATGTAGGAGACTGTTCAGCAGCAGACTGGATTGATGAGTTTGGATCCTCTTTTCTTGATGATACATATTGAGGCCAACAAATGAAAGTGGGAAAGACGCCTAGTTTTTAAGGTTATCAGTATTTTTTTTTCCTTTCCTTTTAAAATAAGAGTGATTGATTTCCCCCCCCCCCAAAGTAAAAACATCTCTGACAATTGATGTTTGCTGTATCTTTTTTTTTTTAACCCCACAGCTCAAATAGTTATCCAGTTGAATTGGTCTGGGGAAAAAAAGGGGCAACCTTGATCAAATACAGAATGAGATGAGTTGAAACTACTTGTCACCTTCCTCCAAATTAATTTTGAATCTGGGAGATAATTGAGATTGAACAAGGTGGGAGGGGTGTCTCAAAGTGCTTATTGGCAGCTTGAACTATTTCTTTCCAAAAAGTTCTTTAGAAAAAAAGTTTAACTGCATCTTTCTTTTTTCTGAATTACAGGTCCTCCTTCATCACTGGCCTTAGTTCTGGTTTTGTTGCATAGATGATGTGCTGACTGTAAAGCACTTCATTCTTTTCACATCCACTCAATTTTAAGTTTGGGTTCTCCATATACTTAAATTCTTACGCTGGTATTTTTATTTCTTAAGCAAAAGCCAATGCACAAGGCTTTGGTGATAATCCATTAACTTCTCCAAAGCTCTGCTTTCCTGTGATCATCCTGTAGCACATGCACTCAGTCTGCTTTGAAACTAAGGAGGTTTTGGTTATGGAAACCACTTTAGTACTTGTTTTTCCCCTTCCTCACTCCCCTCACCACCCCTGTGGTTTGAGTTTTGTGTGAGGAGGACTCAGAGGAAGGGAAGTTGAATTCCTTTTCCTTGTTTTCCCCTTTCACATACAATGGTGATTACAGTGTCTGTGTGCAACAGGCATTATATTTTGGTAATAATGTTTTGTCTCAAAGCAAATGAGTCATCTTCTGACTGCCAGGCTTCAGAAAATGACAGTTAAGAACTTTCTGTATGAGGAAGCAATAACAGATTTGTGGGGTGGCTAATGAGTAATAGATAATTAGCGTGCTGCTCCTGCTAAGGTTTAGTATCTAACAGGTATTTTTGCTTTTTAGTGGGATGGTTTAGAGAAACATTTGTACCCAGTTTATAATCTGATCTAATATATGAAGCCTTTAAAAGGCAACATTTTGTATTGTAGTACAAAAGCAATGTGAATTGCTCTCCCAGGGTTGCTTGTAGGGTTTGTTCTTGATTCTTGAGTTTATTCCAGGGTAGTAGAGTTTGGTTTTTTTATGGATTAAACTTTAATTGTTGTTACAGTTGGGGAATAAAGTGATATATTTTGCCTGAATTGGTGTGTATGTAACACTAGCTTCATGTTTGATTCAAACGAGCAGGAGAGGTATCCTTGATATATTAAAGATTATTTTAAACTTAAAGTTGAGTTGGGGTCACCTAATTATTTTTGAGATAATTAACTTTATGTCACTTTAGCATAGTTTAAAAATGACATATAATTACTTCAGCAAGCTAGAAGTTTCCACTTGGGCTTTTTTGGAGTAGCCTGGGTGCTTAATCATCACAGGTCACACTTTCTATTAAATAGAAAGAAGTGCTGCCTATAGCAGCACTTAACAGCTCTACAGAACTCGAGTGGTCTTCTGAATCCATGCTATTTCACTGCATCTGATGATGTTTGTGTCTAGCTCTGCACTTGGAATAAAAGCAGTACAATTCCTTGATAGTCACCTGTAACTGATGGTGTTTTGACACCAAAACTTAATTTTGTAACTTTTCCAAGGAACAGCAGTTTGGAGAAGGAATGCTTTCAAAGTAGATGTCTAGATATGTTGGAGCAGGAAAGCTTCTCCTGAGAGCTCTAGGGTACATCTGAGGCTTGCTCTATAGTTCCAGACTTATGGGAGCAAGTGTTGCTATCAATGACAGATCCTTCAGGCAGGAGCAGAAGGTGTTGGGGCAGCCTCTATGATGCTTGAATTTGAGCTTGTTCTTAATTTTGTTTATTCCAGTTTTAATAAACGGGTCCAGTAAACTTAGATTTGTTTTATTGTGGCGTCAGTACAAATACCTGAGAATGAATCTGCAGTTTGCCAAGTTGCTGGAGGTAATGCAAAGTGTTAAATTTGATCTTTTTACCTCTTCCTGCCATGACCAAGATGAGTTACTTAGATAACTTCAAATAAAAAGAATAGGGGGGAGTTGCTGCCCATCTAGGGCTCCATTTCAGATGCATTGGATCTTGGATAATCCAGATCTTGTGTGATTTCCCCCTTTCATTATTAGGAAAAAGTTCCTTATGGTGCTAATTGCTAATTAATGAGGTCCTAAGTTGTTAAAAATAGCTTTTTAGGTTGAGCAATATTAAAGGAGAACATTTTTTTTGTTTTCTAATCTTGCACCTTAAATGATCTTGCTGTCAAGAACAGATTTAAGTTTTCCATACTGAAACATAACTGATAACTGTTCCAAACCAGAGTTGTACAGGTCATAAAGTTTAAGGAGTGGCCTTGTGGGTTTTTTTGCAGCCGTAGCAGAGCTTTTTCTTGACCTAGTTATTTTTCAAAGACAAATGACTATTTTTCTTACCTTGAACATTGTTGCCTGAAGAGGTTAGTCTGATGGCTTGACACATGGTTTGGAGAGCCAGGCTGTGTCTTTGCCTCTGCTAGCATTGAATTTGGATGCTCTTCTGCCCAGCTGTGTTCTAAATAAAAAAAAAAGTAGGTACTTGAACTTGAAAAGTTTCTTCAGTAACAGGCCTTGGTAAGGTAAACCTTTCTGTAGGCACATAAGGCTTTTTTTTTTCTAGGACAAATTGCATGTAATACAAAGCTGAAGTATGGAACTGTTATTCTGGGACTCGACATTTTTGTCAAATGGCAGTTAAGCATCCTTACAAAATCCATGTCTGTGTTTATTGGAAATGGGCAAACCAGCGTGATGTCTCCTGACTAATTCCACATGGTCTAAAAACTTTTTTCCTCTCTTGCCAGCTTCTTCCTCCATTACTGGATCTCTGTGTGCCTGCATATGCTTATGTTTTATAAGGAAGTTATAGACTATTCTTTGCTGCTCTAAGTTCTCTTTTCTTTGGAGGGAGGACAAGAGAAGTGAATGCTGGAAGCAGTAATTCTTATTACTGTGTGAGAACAGGCATGTTCAGCATGTGCTGAATTAAGTAGTTTACACAGCTTGCCACTCTTCAGGTTCTGCTTCCTGTATATTACTGTTCTGGAAGGCCTCTTTTGGCTTTGCTCTGATTTATCTTTGCTGCTCTGCCTTTCTTTGCTGCTTTCTGTTCAGGCTTTTTTCATGTTCTTTGGTCTGGTGTCAAAATCCTGTTCGGATTCCTTTTTAGAAAAGAACTGCCCAGAAAACCAGCTCTGCCTCCTGCTGTTCAGCGTTGCTAAATCCTGCTCCATTTTCACTATGTCAGTACGAAGTATTCTATACCTTCTACCAGAAAGTTCTCTTTGATCCTCTTCTGTGTGGCAACATGATCAACTCATGGCAGTATCTGTAGTTTCTATAAAAATACACTGAGCTCACCTTGGGCTAGTGTAGAAGCTGCCTTATGCAAATTACTGGAATGTTCTCTGACTACTTAGGCTTGGGATCCAGTGACCCTGACGTTTAGAGGATGGCTCAAGCATAGCCATAGCATGTTTGAGGGCCAGGCCTGAGAGTACCAAGCATCTGTGAAGCCATGTGAACTCCCTCAACATCCTCACCCATCACTCCCTCCCAGGCATTGCTGTTGTAACAAAAAGGTCATTCTTCTGATACCCGAATTAGCTCAAACGTGATCATCTTTATGGAAATGTGGTCACTTATGGAAACAGCATGTGGTATGGCTCATACTTGTATTTTTTTTAGTGAACAGTTTAACACAATGTTGATGGTTCTGATTCTTTAACATTGCTCTATTAAATTGTAATCCACTTAGCATGGTTCTGGCTTTTTCTGTCTTAGTGCATATTCTGAAAAATGTGAAGACCTCTGGGAGGCCATGGTACAAGTTCTACAAGTGAGATGTATGGCACAGTCAGCAACCAGATGATAGTGGCAAAAGGGTAAAAACTTCCCAAAGGTTCTTGTTCCCAAAGAGAATTTGGGCGTATATATTTTTATTTTTTACCACTGTCAGCAGTTTGACAATCTGGAAGTTACTGCCTTAAAACTGTGGGTTAAAAAAAGCATACTTTTGTACTTCAGGAAGAGGTGCTGGCATTTGAGGGGGGGAGAGAAAGAATCTGTCCTCTGCAGCCTTTTCAGTTTATGATCTAGGTCTCTGAATAACTCTCAATGCCTGTCTCTTCCAGTTATTTTCTTGAGTAATACTATTTGTAAAACTGATATTCTTGAGACATCCTTTGGTTCCAAATGTCTTTTTCTAGCATAAATGGTATTTCCTCTTCAGGTATGAGTCTACCAGTACCTGTGTATCATCTACCTTGGGGGAGTTCCTTGTACACATCTGAAATAACTTCAGTCTCTTCTCCTGGGTAGCAATGAAAGCAGTTGCCAGTCATCCAAAGCAAAAGTCAATATACTGCCACAGTTGCTGTGACTAACAGTGGCAACGTGAGGTTCTTCTCTGTCCCAGTCAGAGAGCACCACAGTCACTTGTGGGAGCAGCAGGAACTGTGACCTAAATAGGAAAGAGATTCAAACTAGTGCTACAACACACTGTCTGCAGAGCCTAACGAGTGACAGGTTTGGGACACTTCAAATTTCTCCTCTGTTTTTTATTTGTTTGTTTTGGGTTTTTTTAAGAAGACCTATTTTGCTTTGATATCTTGAGAGAAATATTGCAAGCAGTACTGCTTGGCTGCTTTAGCTGCTGTCATGCTTGGTATTTTTTTACTTTTGTTGTGGTCAAGTCCTTCCCTTATTATGAAACAGCCTTGGCATTGTGCTTTCCATGGGGGCTCATTTGATCTATATATATTCAGAGTGGGGGTTAAGTCAGGTTTTGTGATGATAATATAATTTTTAGTGCATATTAGTAGTTTTACCTTTAAGTTACAGCAGTAATAACTTGATCTGTGAAGTTCATGCTTGGAAACTGTACAACTGAGGATTACAGAGAAGGAAATAGAGCAACAGCAGGATGTTGAAAGGCATTTTTAGTGAACAGTCATCTTTGTAATAACCTCTAATCTGTAAGAACAAACCTCGGAGGAACTGTTAGCAAACTATGAATGCTGTTAACTCCCTCTGCATTAAATCTCCTTCTACACATCAATTCCAGATCTGTCATACTTAAAATCTTTTTTGTGATTCATTCCTACTTTGATAGTTATCTTTTCGCTCCATCTGAAAAAGAATAGTATAGGTAGAGTAAGGCATAGGATGATAATCCTTTCCCTAACAAGTACAGTAAGGGGAATGAGTATCATTAATTTAAGTGTTAAAAATAAATAAATCAGACATTAGTGGCTAGGGTGTTTTTACTTCTCCAGTTTAAATTTTAGGTGTTAGAAACCTGAAGACCCATAGGTAAGACATTCTGAACTGCTTTTTCAGAGTTGAATATACATGACTGACTGACTATGCCTTTTTTCCTCTTGTATTCCATGGTTTAAATGTTCATCTTGTTTGCTTTAGGGAGCTTGTTTTATCACCTAAAACGCCTTAGTTGCTAGATGTTTCATTTAAGCTAGTGGCTTTCTCCTCTTGCTGTACTCCATACAGTTCAGGAGAACTTGGGACAGGTTCCTTTTATAAATGTTTTCTTATTTTTTTCTAAAAAGAAATCTTGCCTAGGAGTGCTAGTCTGTCACAGAGGCTGTTTAAATCTTGGATCCTTGTTATTTTACTCCTAAGATACAGCTCTCAGAGTGTTTTGTTCTGTACTAGGTTGTTTTCAACCTTCACTGACCAACCTCTGTTCAAAATATTTTTTTATGATCTGTTTTAAATATACTCTGAGACTTATCATAAGCTTGCTCTTGTGTAACACTCCCCACCCTACTAGTTTCTCTTCCACAACGTTCTTTGTTAGGCTTAAGTACCGTAGAAACATCAAAATCTCCAAAATGTAATAGCTGTCAGATGTATAGCTAAGCTTAAGTCTGTTAAGAGATTACACAGGTTTCTAGGCTTCAACTTAGTGCAAAAGGCAAGTGAATAAAGCAGCAGTTGATGTGTTGTGTTTTGTTTTTCTTCAAGATTAGCCTGTGATCAGTAGCTAGCATGGGTTTCAACTGAAACTGTATTTTAGTGTTCATTCCCAACACGGTCAGCTTATTCTTCATGCCAGTTTTTAAACGTAAAGTTGGGAGAGCAATCTCAAACTTACTCATGGCTGGTTATATCATTTGTCCTTACAGGAGTATGTTCTCTTGAGCTAGTTCTTCAGCACTTCCGTTCCAACTGATTGCTCTACAGTATGCACGTCTAAAGGCCAGTTATTGCTGATTGTCCTTTTCCAGGCTTTTCTGAAGTAGCCTTTCTCTGAACCTTTCCTACCTCCAGCTCCTTTCTTAAAACACTAGAACTTTTTTCCTGCTTTTGCTTTATTCTTTCTCCTTTTACGGCTGTATTGTGTTGGTGACTGCAGTCACTTGTTTTTTCTTGTCCTGCTCTGACCCTTCCAACTGATGAATTCCTCATGATGCGATTTGATAGTGTGACCTTGTGCTTTTCTATAAATGTGCCCATGATATCACTTCAAGTTCTTGAGTATTCCAGCCTTCCCTTATGAGGCTGATGCCACTTCACTTTAACTAGTGAAGTGCTTTAGCATAATGGACTCTCTTGGGCTTTAATTTTCCCCCCTTTTAACCAGTCTTCAGATACATCATCTACCTGTGGCCACTTCCACCTTTGTGTAATTGTTTTGTACGTTGATTAGGTCTCACTTCTATGTGAGGTTCTTGGTATTGCCACGCTCTGTCTGGCAAAACTGTGTGATGTTTTCGCTGGTCATTAAGGTAGGCAGCATTAAGAGTCGAGAGCAGGTTTGTGTGCCACAGTTGAGGTACATGTGCCAGTGCTGCTAAGTATATAAAACAAGACCATCTATATTTCTTAAACCATCTGACCATTATGACCACTGGATGGATATTGAGAATATTAAGAAACAGTTACTCTCCTCTGGACTTTTTTCCTACATACTTTTGTAGAGTAAGCAACAGGGGTTCAATGCTTAGTTTAGATTTTTGTAGGCAGCTCGAGTTTGTTGCTGTTAAGGTTTTTAACACAGACTATCTTGAATTTTGATGCCAAGCGCTGTGTCATAGTGTGGTTTTGAAGACCTAACCCCCTTTCCTTTTGGGATAAGGCGTAACTACCAAGACTGGTTGTGTCATGTTGTTGTTATGGGCTCCCTTGGACTGAAGTCTGGTTGTTCAGCTGCCTTGAACTATCTTGCTTATGGAAAAGTGTTTTAATCTGCTTTGATTATGTCAAAAAGGGTAAGTAGAATATGTTAAGAGTTGCAGTGAATTGCTGTACTGAGCAGGGTGTGTGATCCCTTCAGTTCTAAAGGGCTGAAGACACGCCAGGGCTGAGGTTTGTCTCTGGAACCGTGTTCTGGTTTAGGTCTGTTTCTTTGGACCACAGAAATGGGCACGGGCAAGAAAACCACACTAGTACTAGTAACTCAAATACAGTTCAGAGGCTTTTGAGAACATTTTCAAGTCTCCACCCGAGAAACATCCTGTGAGATCAGTACACGATGAAAGAAGATAAGGAGGTTCTAGATTTTAGCTGGATTAGTATAGAAAACTCATCTTCTGTGGTGTTTTTGTTCAGAGAATTTTTGATTTCAGTGAGCTATATAAACAGAAAATAACTTGCTTCAAACTTGTATCTGTAAGACTACTTATACTAAAAGTGATTGCTGTGGAATTTTGGTGAAAGAATAAAGTTGGCTTTCAGTAAAAGCAGCTGAAGTCCTGATAGGAGTCTCTGTTGCTAAAACTACAAGGGTGAAGACATGTACATGCATTGAGGGGAGTTTCCATTCTAAAACTAGAATGGTGTCAATTTGCAAAAGGCAAGGGGAATATTTTCATTATTTTAGAAGAATTATCTAGGAGTAGACAGTGTCAAGAACGCCTCAAATTTGGGGGCTTTTTAGTATGTTTGAAGGGAGAGAGCAGTAGGAAGGATACCCAGTGGTATTGTGCAGTCCATTGTTTAGGATTTCGAGTTTTAAGAATCCATGTGGGGATTTCACAGTAATCAAGTGGTCAGATGAATGAGGTTCTTAACTATTCATTTTGAAGCAAGGGATTAAATAATTCTTGTTAAAGTTCTTTATGGAGGAAGTCAATATGATCACTTCCAGGTAAGTCCATATAAAAGAAAATGGAGTAAATGAGGCTAAATTTCTTTCAAAACTTCCTGGCTTCTTATCTAAATGTTAGAAGTTTTCTACCTTTCTGTGCAAGCAGAGACTAAGATGTGTTATTTTAACATGCTTTTCTTTAGGTCCTGGAGTCTCTGGTTTTCTTAGTTCTCGAATAATTCTCTAATCTGATTCTGTTTTATGTATGTGTAGCATAAGGAGCTGCTTTCAAATTTGTTCTTCAGAGATCAAGATTAAAGGTATCAGTTTGGGGTGAAAAATACTGTTTGTATTTGGGGAACACTAGAACTCGTATGAGTTGTTTTGGTACCAGGAGGTATTGCATCATTTTTCTAGCCGACTAGCTGTTGTCATGGTTATAGTTGCTCTGTGCTGTTCCCAGTGGAGATCACACCATAGATTTTTGAGGTTGCTTTGCCATGTGAACACATCTGCTACACTGTATCTGCCTTTCAGGAAAATACTTTGATCAAGCATCACCTGTCTGGTTTAAATATGCAATTAAATAGTTCAAGTAAATATTTGCATTTACTAGCAAATAAGATGGTACCTTGGAGATTAGGTCTGCTGTAATAATGAAGTGATGGAGAACAAAATGCAGCTTCTCAACAGGAATTCTTAACTCTGAAGTGCAGTAGAAGGTAGTGTGAGGTGAAGTACAGTGTCTAGGACGAGTCATCAACAGGGTAAGTAGTAGATATGTGTCTGTATTAAGCTTAGTTTTGCTAGGTCAAAAGATGTAGCTTGCTGACAGTGGATTTTTGATAAATCTATAATGACTAAACTTGTACTTTTGACTTTTAACAGTAAAACTGTAAAAATGTGAAGAGCTTGTCTTAGCCCAAGCAGTTTTAGTTGCAGCTCCAGTACCCTATATAAAACATAAGCCTAAGCAGCTTCCATCAGTTTGTTGGTTTTTAGGTTGCAATACTAGTATGACAGACTTCATCCACCTAATGGCTGTTTTAAAGAATCTTGAACTTGTAGTAATTAAATTTAACTAAGCTTATTTTAAAATGACTATTCCATCACCATTTGCACATTCACTTCATACTTCCAGGTTTTTAACTACCTTCACGTGACTTTAAGAAAACAAAGACATCTGCAGTTCTTAAAATGCAACTGTTTCTGCTCCAGCTGCCAACCCCAGCAGAACTGGGGTTCTGTGTGCTGGTAACTTCAGTAGTAGCGGGGCAAGCCTGTAAGCTTCAGCCAAGTCTGTTAACTACTAAAGTGCTCAAATTATATATAAATCTGACAAACCGATCTAAACTAAAATGAATTTTCAGTTGATGTTTCCTGAAGTGTAACTAAAACTTTTTGGAACTAATTTCCTCGCCAGTTCATTTTATTTTTTGATTCCAAATCCTTTCTGAGCATTCTAAAGGATGATGATAGGGGAAGCAAAAGTGCAGAATGCTTCAGAAACGGGGAAAGGAGAGGGAAGATCGATTTTATTCCACTTTTTTTGCAGCTTCTTGAACAGATTTGTCTTCCTCTGATCTAGGACCATTACTTCCAGCTGCGTTGAAAGCCAGCAAACTCATCTGAACTGAGCTTGTGTTTAATTGAATTGTGCTTAATTAATGCAAGGTATACAGGACAGTTTGACAAAGGATATCTTTAGACTATCAAACACATTTCTACTGCAGTAGAGAAACACCTTCTGTTTTTAATTTGGAAACAGCACTAACATTCTTTCACACACATTATTTTGGAGTATCACCAAAGGAAACTTGGGGTCTTTTAGAAATGCTTCTTTTCCCTAATCATACCATCCTTTTGACAACTCATGATTTTAAGTGGACAAGTTGTATCAAGGCCCCATGTGTATACAAATGAGTCGAGGCTTGCTTTTGTAGCAGTCGCCAAGCAAGGAATGGTGTGAGTTCTGAAGGACAATGACTATTGTAGAGTAGTCAAATGCAGATGCTTTTCTCGTAGCACCTTTTGTACATTGCAAGGGTATTTAGATTGAAATAGTAGGGTGCAAATAATCGATGTGAAGTAGTGTTAAGGCGTACAAGTAGTATGAAATATCTTAAATAGGATCTTAAAATGCATATGGCAGGTGCCTTGTGGCTTAACGGTCATGTCCTATTTTCTAGAGCTTCAAGGTTTACTTGTAACTGCTGTGGTGTGTGCTTGGAGCATTGTCAGCATAGACCTTCACTGGAAATTCTTCATTAGTACACCATAATAAAATTGATCAAGAGGCTGAGACTCCTGATGTGCTCTAAATGTTTAAAATGTAAACGTAGTGTGTGCGCCTTTTTTCCCCTTTGGATTTTAATTAGTTTACTTTTGCATAGCAGCTTGCTTAAGCAGGTTTGGGGTTTTTTGAATGTTATTCACTGTACTTGTTGTAAGGATACTTAACTGAAACAGAATATGGACTTCAAGATTTCAAAGTGATTATATACCACCATAAGTGCTCAATGCACAGTGGTCATTGTGGTAAGCATTTACAAATACTATTTGGATAGAGTAGCACTTGTAACGTGTGTGTGTTACTATAGAACCAGAAATCACTTTTAAGTAGAATTTCCAAGGCTTCTTAACATTACTGGTACCAGAGCAAAAGCCTTGCTATTTAAATTTTGTAAAGCTCATGTAGTTGGCACAGGAAGGTGTTTTTAGGGCATGCAAGTGTGCAGTTGGGTTAGTAAATGACTCTTAAGCTTGTTAAATTTAAGTACTTTGTACTTGAGTATGTACTAAGTCAGGTGAGTAGGAATGGATTAAAGGGATTTAATGGTACAGAAATACTTAATTTTGCAGTGCTGCGTGTTTAACTTCTAGACTTGCCTCAAATTTATAACTAAAGAATATATACACTCATCTTATACTATTCTGCTGAATTCCTTCTGCTGTCCCCTCTCCTAGGGAGAGGACACATTGCCTGGACAGTTCAAACAACTGTGTGAGGACTTTTGTCCTTACTGTTATTGAGCCCAAGCTACTTTAACTGCAGAAAACACAGACCCTAGGCAGCTAAATAGCAATTTATGATCTTAAGTGACTTGGGTATATTGCAAAGAACTTAATCCCATCTTTTGAGGATCTATTAAGTTCTTCCCTGAGATCCAAACTAGCTAGTTGCTGCCTTATCCCTGGACAAAAATCTGTTCCCAATTCAGGTTAGCTTACCTCTTCACTGAGCTTTCCAGTTGGTGTCTTTTCCCTGAAAGAGTGTACAACAGAAAGAATTCGGTTGTTTTGAGATAAATTAACTGCTGAAGCCAGCAGGGCACCTGGATGCCAACTGTAGTGTTTTTGTTGTCTTGTAATGATACAGTCTGATTCAGAAACAGTTTGGTTAAACTTCAGGGTAATGTTTAGTAAGAATGTCATACCCTTAACTGCTTAAGGGGGGGTAGGAGGAATCCTTATGCAAATGCACACTTGCAATACCTGAAGTATTCATCCGCTTTTAAAATCCTGACTGGTGAAGACTTTGAATCCTACTGTTGGATTGAGTATAGTACAATACAGACTTTTTCCAATGGCCTCCAAACATCTGTAGGGGACATAAGCCAGCATGTTCTTGTGAAATAAAACAATTGTAGAAAATGGTGAACTACTGGAAATGGTCATGGGATGGTACATGTCATGTTCCTAGGAGAAGCATTTCATCAAGGGTGATAACACTCTAATTTAGGAGTTAACACTCAACAAGTCAATGTGAGTGACCTTGTTAGGCTAGTATTGGTATGTTTGTTCTAACTAGCTTCAGGAGGCAGTTATTTGTGGCTGTTAAGAGCACATATATTTATTTTTTTCGTACACATATAAAAATGTTTTTCTCTACCTCTTCACCAAAGGCAGAGCACAGGGGCACTTAGATGGAAGGATGTTGTTGAATGATGAACATCATGAGGACTGAAGTAATACTATTCAAAATGCTAGGTAGTAGCAACAAGTTTATGGAAGTTAAAAAAAGACTTTTATGGTACGACCCTTTTTTTTAAGTCACTTTCTTAGTTAAAACTACCTGGATACTTTTATTTTTAAAACTAGTGGTTGAAGATAAACTCAGACTTCACTTACAAATTACTAGCTACTTAACTAGGATAAGTTGCAAGTCTCCTATTTTTTTTTTTTCTGATTTTTGCTGATACCTTATTCGACAAAGCCAGAACCAGATGTAGATGGCTTGCTATGTCAGAATATCAGCTGAGAAAAGATTTCAGTGTTGGGGTTGTGGATCACAATTGCTTAGACCCCTCCCGGACACTGGGGTGGAGGGGAAAAGTCACTGTATGGATTTGGGATATAAATGGAGTTTCTACAGATCCTTCTGACTTGCCACAGTTCCCTTCACTGGCATCCAGCCATTATTGCAAATGGGAATGGACTTGAGAGTTTTGTGAATGCTGATTTTTAAGGACAGATAACCGTTGTCTTTCCATGGCCATCTGGTGTGTAAGGAAAGGGTGGATGAGCAGATCCTAGCAAGCCTTATCCTAGCTCTTTTTGCCGTTATCTTCTCCAGTTGCTTTCTGACACTCTAATTCATGTGTCCTTGTAGTCCTGTCTTAATGCATACTCATACTAAATATGTGTATGTGCTAGGTAATAGGGTGTAAACTTTTTTTATGAAGTTGGAAGGTGGAACCTACTTTACTCATATGTAAAAGTGCGTGGTTATACGTAAGACTGATGCTGAATGCAAACAAGCGAGCGTCCTTGCCCATGTGAAAGTTGGATGCTTTGGTACAATGCTTGCAACAAGCTGAAGACTTCCAGTCCCCAGATTTACATTCCTGGTTAATCACCAGTATTAATTGGTTCTTATGTTGTAATGTATTTGCAGGTTATGCATCAGCCTTAAGGAATGGAAGTTGCAAGTTTAGTTTTTTTCTCTCAAACATACTTGGCAATAGCTCTTATACAGTAACTGTCACAGTACATTTATGTTGACTCTTGTCCATCTGCTTTATATGGCCACTGAAAGTTCTGCAGACTTAGATTCTCTCTCCTTTGAATAGTTTTTACTCCTCTCAGCTGAGGCACTGTCCTTGGAAATGTGTCCTGTCAAAGAAGCACAGTTTTGGAGCTTTTCCCCCCCTTGAGAGGGACAGACCACTTGGCACATCAGTAGGTAGCAGCCGCGGAGCTTTGTCTGGCAGATGGGGTGCAGTGGTTGCTACTGGGGCATATGGAGATGGTTGTCACCAGGAGGAGGTTTCAGCATCCTGGCTCTGATCCTGGGTATGGCCTGACCCTGTAACACACTGCCAAGGACCCCTTCCATCTACCTGGCAGTGGTACTTGCTAGAAGTGCTGTGTCCTAGTTCCTCCTGAAAAAAAGTGGTAAAGTGGAAGGAAGCATCCCAAGGGCAGTTAGTTGGACAGCACTATTATGTTGTATTTCCTTCACGCTCTAAAGTTATCACATAATGGCAGTGCCAATTGAATATTATATTAATAATATTAATTTTTTTGCTTGGAAGTTTTGAAATCTTCTGGACTCTTGGTTGGATCTCATTACGATGGTTGTATGCTCGTCTGTTGTGCATTTGTAGAATTTAATTTTGACCTATGTGCTACATGCTGGGATATATTATTGGTTTTTACTTCATGTCTTCCACTTCCTAGGAATGTTTGACTTGTGCTGCAAGCCCCAGCAAACCACCTTTCAACTGTTAACTGCTGCTGCCTTTTGCAAAGAGTAACAACTCCATGAGCTCAGATTTGAGATGAGTTTTCTGCCTTGCTCTAAAGTAAAATTTCTTAATTTTACCCAATTAGCAGTAAAACTTTCAAGTATTGTTGCTACTATTTTGAGTAAAAAGGAAACTTTTGTGAGTCAGGATAACATGAATACATTGCTGCTATTAAATGTGTTTCTGATAAATCAGTATGCAAGTACCCAAAGCCTTGTTTCACTCAGAACTCAAGGCACCAGCAACCCCTTCAACTCTGTTGTGTTGTGCTGCAGAGGCCACCAGTGTCAGGTCTCATCCTAAAAGCAGAATATAAATGTAAGCTTGAAGAGGTCATTTGAAGTTTGAGGGAGCTTTTGACGGGGTGGCAGCTGCAGCTGGAAGCACCTCATCTCCCAGAGGTGAGGTTCCTGCAGCAGCAGCTTGTGGTTCCTGTCTCCCCTTCTAACAGCAGCCTGGCCTGGCAGAATGTGCTTGGGACAAAATATCTGTGGGTTGAAGAAGGGTGGAGCTTCACAACCATTGCCCAGAAAAGTGCTGTCAGGGGTGTGAACACTCTTCAGGTGGCTTACTGTAGTTAGTGATCAGTTGTTTCTTCCCAGATAGTGACCTATCTGTGCAAAACACATTGCCCTTTGCATTAAAAAAATGGGCTCAGCTTTGTAACCAAAGACAACATCCACTTTTGCATCACCCCGAGACTATCCTTAATCAGCAGTTTTTATTTCCAAAACATGGTTAGGAGGACTGATGCACAATAAATACTCAGCATGATATGTGCATGTTTTTTTTTTTTGTTTAGGCTTGTTGGATTCTTTTAAATGGGCAAGGAAGAGGAAACTGGGTAAAAGTATGCTCTTGCCTAAGCAAGGGAACAAACTAGAAAAACAGATGGTGCTAAAAATAGTTTATTACCAAGGTCTAAATATGGCTCTGTGATTTATTCCCCAACCCCCCCCTTATAAATAATGCAGCTATAAATCCTGCTAGATATCAATAAGTATTGAATTAACTCCAAACTGATGAGTGTTACAGAACCTTTTGGCAGCTTTCCAAGCTTGGTGTTGCCCTTCATTCACAGGATCAATGTTTAATTCCTTAACAGGGGAAACCTGAAGAATTCATCCTCTTTGAATGGAAACAGAGATGCAGGGAGCTTGAATGAGTAGCTACAGGCTAAGGCATCCCATTGCAATGGAAGGGGAGCTGTGCTTGATGAGTTCCTGCTAGGTCACAGTGAGGATGAATCTCCTCCTTTCTTTTCTGCAATGCATGAACAATCAAAGGCTCCTTTTTTATCTATTGTTGCCATGGAGGGCATCCATTTAAAGTTCAAATTCCAGCAGGCTTGGGAAGAAGGAAAGGAGATAGGAGTAGGCTGGGCTGGGAGATGATAGGCAAGCATCACAAGTGAGTTGAAGACAAGCCAGCACTTTGTCCAGTGACAGGGTAGACCAGGCTGGGGGTACTTGGTTTTGAATGGAAGTTTTGGACTAGTGAATGAAACGCTACCGAGGTAGCAGGGGCAGAGAGCATCTGGTGTTTTGCTTTCTTTGCATCAGCAGAGTGGGTCACAATGTGAAATTAGGCCTAAAAGGCATGTAATGAAGTGAGCCCTTGTGCTGGAGGTTCCTTGTGCTCCCAACAGTGAGGAAGTACAAGCCTGAAGGATAGTGAAGGAAAGGAAATCTCATTAAGGATAGACTGTTTTCCCTGCTTTTCTAAATGGCTTTCTGTAGCAAATACCTTGCAAATATCTGGGGCTTCTCAGAGCAGTTCAGCAGTCTGATGCTTTTTTTGTACCTGAAACAAGCTTTGTACATTCATGGAACTTTTCTGTAAGCACTGTGCTAATAAGAGGAGGAGGCAGCTTCATATCTGCTGCAGATTTGCTTTTCCTTTCTGGCAAGTTCCTGTATGTACAAGTAAGTATTTGCTGTTGAAAGAGCTAATGAGTACCAGACCAGCTGCGTTTGACATTGAGAGAAGGGGTCATCTATTAGCTCACAAGCCAGGTTTCAGCCAGCTGTGGATATTTTCTTTTTTAATTATTACTTTGCCTGTCATAAAATTGGATTATGCTAAAATTATTGGTGATGTTGTTTGGAATACAATGAATATTGAGTTAAGGGCTATGGTTCAGTGTTATATGTAGGGTACTTATAGCTAATGTGCTTAAGCTGCACCAGAGGGTTTATAGAGAAAGGTGAGAGCACTTTTCCTCAGGTTTTACCATCTGGGTTTTGGCAGGTGGCAGGGAATTAAGTCTTTTTTTTTCTTCCTTGCTCTAAATTGCAAGAGTTTGTGGCAGCAGAAGAGTTGAGTAGAGTTTAATCATTGATAAGGGATTTTTTTGCCAGATCTCTTGGCAAAACAATGAAATCCCAATTTAATTTTTTAAAATTTATAATAAAAGTAGTTACACCTCTTCGAGTTTAACTTATGGCAATTTTGGGAGAGGGGGTTCTGTTAATATTCAGTATTCTTATAATAATATCATAGTTTAATAGATTAGTGGATATTTATAGTACCAGACTGGAAGAACTCTTTTCATTCTGAAACTAGGCTTTGGTCTTCCATACTCTGAATATTATCTGCTATGAAACCTCACTTGCTTTTTGATACATGCTTTCTGACTTGATGTATCGTCTTCTAAAAGAGACCAAAACCAAATTGATTCACTTGAGATTTTTTCCTATATGAAAGTTTATTAAAATCACTTTGGAAAGTATTAAGTTTAACTGTCACTTTGTCTTTTGTTAGTCTTGGCACTGCATAGATCAGTTCCCACTGCATGTATATACTGGTACAGAGGTGTGATAAAAGCAAAACAGATGTCTCAACCATGTGAAAATTAACTGATTGGAATTTATCTACATCAATTAGTCGTGTCAATTTGTTCTTCCATTAGGGTGGGAAATACTGGCTTCTTCACATGCTCTTTTTCAAGTATATACAAACTAAAGAGAAGTTTGTGTGGGTTCTTTTAGGTTGCTGTTAGATGCAGCCTCTAATGGAATACAGTTTTAAGCAGATGATTTCTGCAGAAGTGATCTAGGAGATGATGGTTTGGTGTTAGATGCAAATAATCAAATAGCTAATCTGTTCATATACTTGAAAATACTCAGTTCTTTATGTGCTGATGATGACACATTCTTCTGCAATAAACCTTAAGTATTACCAGAAATTTAATTTTAAATAAGTGAGACTTCTGACAAGTTTCCCAAAACCAGTTTTTAAGTGCAGTGGTAACCATGTGACTGTAACTTAAAAGGCTTTTATGGTATGCTAGGAAGCTTGAAAGTTCTGGTAGTATAAACAAATTTCTGTCTTTTAAACAAAGTGTGTGTAATACCCGAATGCAGAGCTTTTTGAGTGTTACAACTTTTCTGTGCAAACTGATTTTATTACAAAATACAGGAGGGCTGAAGTTGGCCATACAGTGAGGAGATGACCTCAGTTTGTGTTACCACAGTGCTTTAGGATTTTGGATGTTGTCTCTGTCTTACGCAGAAGTTGTCTACTTTGCTGCTCTTCTGTATTTTAAAACATGTATTTTTGTTCTTCAGGGCAGCTGAAAGGTGAAGGACCACATACGTGGTTTCCTGACTTAACTATATTTTTAAAACAATATTGAGCATCAACTGCTGAAGTGTTGTCAGCGTAGGTATTTGAACCAACAATCAAACTTGTCCTAATTGTATTTATCTAACAGAAGTTTTAGCAGAAGTTGACTCAGTACTAAAATACAGCAGGCTTGCCACTTGGTGTCAAGAGAATTTCCTGAGCCACGTAGTTTCAGAAATGCTCAGAGTGCTCCAAAATCAGATACCCAGCTAGAAAAATGATCATACAAATATTAGAGATTGAAGGTAAACAGTGCTAATTCTGTTCTTTACAAACAAATGTGTTCATCTTAACTCATCTCTGGAAATAATTAGTGGCGAGAGTCCACCTACAGTTTGAATTAGTGCTCCTGCAAGAATTTATAATGTTAAATCGTTGGGTTTGCTTTGTGTTGTATATACCCCTGCATCCCTGTGTCCACTTGTAGAATAACTTAAGGCTTTGTTTTGGGTGTTTCTGTAGTGGAAAACTGGCCCAAAGAAGGGGAAACCGTTCCCAAGCTGAGGTTGTGTTTCCCTTTCCGTCCCATCCCCCTTCCCTGGCAGAAGTGAGCTTTATGGCCCAATTATAGAATCCCTTAAAATGGTAGTTATGATGGAGTGCCAGCATAACCCAATAATATAGGTGAGGCTGACATCTGTCAGTAACTAATGAGGGCAGCCTTAGAATCAGGATTTGGAGTTTGCTTCTCTAATTTCTTGTGAATTTGACCCATCATATCAACTTAATATTTGACATGAGATTAAAAACCAAAATGAACATGCTAGAACTGTTAAGAGAAGTTGGTACACGGGTGTACTCTGCAAAAATCAGTGCATATGTGGTTCAGTTGTGAAAGTAATTGTTTGCAGCTCATAGCAAAGTCATGATGGAATAAGACCTTGGCTATACTGCTCAGGAATAGAAGTTCTCTATAAAAATAGATGACACACAAATGGCAGGAAATTAAGCCAAGATGGTCATGTTTTGAAGCCACAAGGGTCAAATCCTGTCTTGTGTTCCTCTGGTGCATAATCAGTCAACTTAAACCCTGTTACTTGAGAACAGAGTTTGGCATGGTAAAGTGAACTTCAAAATGTCACTGATTATTAGGAGTTTTGTGGAAGCAGATACCTTCTTTTTTTCTTGTTTGAATTCATTTAGTTAGAAATCTAGAAACCTAGTAAAGCTGCTGGGTTCAGAGGTAACTGGATGTTGTTTTAGAGCTAATTGCAGTATGGAAGTTTGTGGATTTCTGTCAGAGGGATAATGCATTTGAAGGCTTTGGCTACCCAGGGTGGTCTTTGGTTTTGGATCTTGAATGCTGAACACTGAGACATGATACTGCAAGTGATCATTCTTATTATGCTTGTATTCTTATTCTTGTACTGCTCATTTTGAGCAAGGGTGAAATATGTTAGTGTGTGTAGCTCATGTTAATGATGTGAGCATCCTACCTTATTTCCCAGGTTAAAATGCAGAAAATTAGATGCATCTTCATAAAATCTGTGTGAATTAGACATTATTTAAACTAAGCCTCTATATGATAACTTCTTCGTATTATTAATGAAGATAGAAATATGCACATTTAAGTCGTTTCTTGTTTCCAGAGCCTGTGTTTCTTTTCTGAAAAGAAAGGCAAAAGTTCTTGAATTAAGAAAGATGGAGCAACTCTAGCAAAACATGAATCATTTCTGCTGGGGGAGAGCACATGCTCACATTGTTTCCCTCTGTGCCCTTCTACTACAAAACCAGATGTGTTCATCCTCCTTGTACGAACACAAATTGTACAGCTGTTTCTTCGTCACACTATCACTCATTAATGCAGTTGACTGATGTGAATTTGCCACGCTGAAGCCTCTCAAGCATGTGCAGCTTGAGCACTATAAAGGCCCAATTCCACACTGTTCAGCTCTTCAGTTGATTCAGAAGGTGGGTAAATCCACTAGCCATGTTAGAAATGTGCTCAGAGTCAAGCAGGGAGTAGGGAAATAAGTAGATGAAGGTGTGCAAAGAGTTGTTGCTCTTAAGGCAGAGCGATTCCTTTGGTCCTGCAAGAGACCCCTGCCTGCAGCAGGTGCCTAAGCAAGGACAGAGCTAGAACCCATCTTCTTGGCCACTCTTCCTGCTATTTCAATGCCCTCTCGAGCCTTTGTTTCACCTGTGGTGCTTCTTCCCCTTTGAGGGAACCCCTGTTGTAATGCATCAGTGCATTTCAGACAAACACTGCTGCTGTATCTAGTAGTTGTCTTGTTTGGCTTCATCTTCATTCTCCCTGGCCAAAGTCTTCTACTGTACTTATTATTCAGCTGAACAAAGCACATGTCATTACATTCCACTTTCTTTGATGCTACATTGATTATCAGCCAGTCCACAACAGTTAAATCTACAGTGTGAGCCTTTTCTGGTTTAGTTAATGGAATAATTCATAGCATCTGTAGGTATTTATGCTTGCTGGACTGGTCCTATGAATGGCTGAAACTTTTTTCTCCTTAATTACATGCAGGTGAAATAGGCCTGATGTTTGCAATTCCACATTCTTGTAATAAAAGCTTGCATGATTTATACTTCCAGGAAAGGTGAAAGGTTGCAGTTCACAAATCCACTGCCTTAGAAAATGTAAGATGCCAGCATATTAATTAAAATTCCATATTGTAAACTTTTAAAGGTGCAGTTGAATGTTGGCCTGGATTTTATATAAAGGGAAAAATGCTCTATATATGGTCACTCTTTGTGTTAGTGTTGGCGTAGACGCATAGAATCATATTCTTGACTGTATTACAAGAAGTACTATATTAACTCGTTTATCTTCCAGTTTGTCTTGGAAAAACAAAAGTTAACCACAGTGATGAATGATACTGGACTTGTAGAAACTACTACACAAGAGCAACTGAGTTTCCTGCACTAAACTGCCCCTAATCTGACCAAAATTTAATTGAGGAAGGGATTAATTTTTAATGACAGTACTGTTTTATCTGCTTAGATTCAGTTTAAAGGAACACCTTTAGACTGACAAACTTTTCTTTAATCTGCTTAAATTCCTTAGTTTCTTATGTTACTTCATGTTGGAAGCTTAATTGAGCACATGTGCACACTAAGCACTTGAGGGGGTGAGCTCTGAGGTGGCCTGAGGGTTTTCTCCTCCGTTTAGATGATCTTCACAAAGCACTGCAAGAAAAAGTGTGGAGAGGATATTTAGCTTGAGTGGGAAATGTAATTTCATATGTGGAGTGCCTATCATAAATAATGTTTATGTCTGAATTTGGGGTAAGGAGGAAACCAGGTGTTCAGGTTGAACTTCATCAGTGGTGGTTGTAACCCCTTCTGTACTTGGGATCAGCTCTGTCTGGGACTTCACACACGGCTGTTTGGAATTTGGGTCCTACAAAGTTTCCTAGTTAAATGAGGAGGCTGCTGTACAGGTCTGAAGACTGCACTGTGTCAGTTCCCAAAATGTGTGTGTGGACTGCAGTGGTTTTCAGGCAGAGAACTGGACTCCCAATCAACCCTAGTCCTTGTGCACTTCGTTTTTCTTATCTGTAGACTTTAACTGTTCCAATAGTTTGTCAGTTCAGGTGATGACCATCTTTGTATTCTTGTTTATGTGAGTATAATAAGACAAATTCAGCATTTCACTTAAATATTTCTATTTCATTAGGCCATAGTATTTTTTCAACTAATAGCACTAAATAAAAAGCCAGATTAAACCACAAGTTCTTACAGCTAATAAAACTTATAAGGATATTGTGGCACAATTTAGAATATAAGCATAAAAAATCTAGGCCAATAAATAGATCAACTTTCATGGTAGACTACACCAGAAAGCTGCATGCTTAAATCTAGAACAGTCTGGCTAGTGGAAGATGAAAGCCTGATGCTGTTTAGCATCTGATGTGAAATGAGTTGATGTCAGTTTACTTCTCTTCCTGGGCACCTACATCTAAAAAATTAAAATAACCTTTGAAGATAGAGCAGAAACAAAGTACTGAACAACTTTCATTTCAAGTCATACCCCTACTGCTGCATGTCAGTTTGGATTGATTTTTAACTAGGCCTTTGGCTTAGCAAATAAGTTTTACCTTATTTGACTACAAGCAGTGCAGCAGTAGTTTTATCTCTGATGTAAGTAATGATTATTATAGTTAAGGTCTTAATTACATGGCAAAGTGGTAGAGGTTGTTTGCTTTCTCATTCGTATCCGGTATTCCTTTTTTTTTTCTTCTTTCCCACTTCTTAGTTAGAGATGATGAAATAAGCATTGCATTTTTGAATATAAAAATACATGTCACATTTCCAGGAAAATGAGGGATAACTGCAGAGCTACAAAAATGAGCAGCATGTTTGGTTCCCGCAGTGAATTTGATGAGAGATTCGATTTTGCCCGTGAAGGTGTCAGGAATTTTCTAGGGATTTGATTCTGTTTCCATAGACATAAATAGAAATGTTTTTAACTACTTTTTCTGTAGCTCAATGCATGGGGAAAACAAAACAAAAAACCAAAAACCCCACTCTTGGTTTATTGCAGATTTTTAAACCATGTATTTACAATGGTTTTGACCTAAGGTATTTTTTTTAGACACTTGAATTCAAAAACCACGCACTACTACAACTTTGACTTCTCATTTGAACAGGGAGAAATTCTTCCCCAGTTAACTTTGGTTTTGAGTGTCTAAACAAGCCTCCAGCATATAACATTATAAAGACTACTGTCTTGTTTTCCTCCTGTCAGCACTGGTATGAAGCAGTATTTCTTCTCAACTGCAAGCTGCTTAAAACGAAGGTTATCTGTGAACACTGCAGTGTACGTGAAATGCTCAGTGCTATGCAAGACAGAAGAGTCAGAGTCAAAAGTCAAGAGCTTTTACTCCACAGCAAGGTTAATTGTTACATAAACACAGCATTTTTCTTACTGTTTTTCACTTTATGCATAATAGAAGAAGCAGGGGTTAGGATGGTGATGGGATATTTTCTAATCTATACAACCAGCTGACATTTCTAACGCTTTACGATAAACACCCTATGTGTCTCCAATTGAAATTGTCACAGGTATACGATCTGAATGCAGGTAGGTAGATGCATGAAGTGAAGATTCAGTTTGCAGGGAGGGACACTGCTTACATCTGTTTGTGGTAGAATGTGATGTCAGTCAGGTGATGGTATGTTCAGAATGCAGTTTTCACCATGATTCAATGAGTTGCTTAGGACCAGGCTTTTGTGACAGCTTGTTTTTAAAATTTAAAGTCCTTAACTCTCCCTCTTAATTGTTATAATTTCAAGCCCTTCCTTAAGTCTTCCTCTTAGCTTCATTAAATGAAGTATCTTCAGCGTAATAAATTCGTACCATCTTTGGACTTAATGTTTAGCCTCAGCAAAAATGAACTTCATTGAGGGAAGGTTAATGTCTCAGATATGAATGCATCATGGTGTATGTTGTGCTTCTGATCTGAAATGTCACTGTGGTATGAGCTGCCAACAGTGAAGGCATTTGTTTTTTAGCTAGTCTGATCTATAGGAAGCATAAGTCCAAGGAGTGAAATAAGAACCTGTGAAGCCCTCAAAGGGAAATGCAGCCCATCTCACTCACTCCTTCCCCATCTCTATCAACTGACTAGCTACAGGGAAGCAACAGAAAAAAGTGCTTCTCCGTGCTTGGGCTGCTTTTTCAGTGTTCTATGTTTGGATTGGTTGCTGATATTCCAGGATCTCCTCGACAAACTGTATCCCCTGCATCTTTCATATCCCTAGTAGAGACCTTAACAGTCAAGAAAGCTACATGCTGATACCTCTTAAAGCAGCATCTCTTGTGTCACTCAGTCACAGGCAAAAGTCTCAGGATGGGACAGAAAGCAAGCCAGATAACCAGCCTGATTAGTCTGAATTCCCTGGCTTCCTAAGCCTGTGGCTTCAGGGAGCAGCCCATCCTGTTGTGATGACTAGTGCTGAGAAGCAGTAGGATGGGCTTAGGGCTTCTGGTGGTTTCAGGCTTCCTCTGCTCATCGCTTCGTGCCAGCTGCTGCAGCTGCATCTCTTCAGAGCAGCTGTATCTTCCACCCCCACTCAAAACCGAGGGGGGGAAATGGATGGACTCGATCTGTGATGGGGGCATGGGGAAGAAGCATGAGAACTGCTGCTCCCATTATACCCTGGGTTTTCATGCACATAAATGACTTATTTTTCCCTTGACTACTGTAGCAAATGCTCTAGTTTTGTTAGTAAAACAAAAACAACCTTTTTATTGCTTTTTATATTTGGAAAGTGATGTATTACAGGTTTCTGAACTGGAGGTTTAGTAAAGAGTACAGACATTAGCTTCCTTTCAAGCTACTCTGGGCCTTTCTTGTTTGCTTTGTATGGCAAGGGTCTAGAGAGATTTCTTTTATTTCCTTCCTTGCCATTGTTTTCGGTACAAAGTTGGGTATTTTTTTCCTTAATATTCAGACATTTTATCGCCTCACTTCTTTTAAAACTCTGAGTTTCTTTTTTTTTCTTTTTCCATCACACAAAAGAATACTTTTAGCTGATTGAGTTCTATCCATTGCCAACTGTGGACTCTTTTGTCTTGTTAGTCCAGCATCCTTTATAGAATGAGGACCATTGAGCAAGTACTCGCAGGCTCCCCGCTGAGCACAATTGTGCTTGAAAGGTGTGGTACTGTACCAGTGTAACATGTAAAGCTGCAGTTAGAAGGCTTGAATGCATTGCAATTTCTACCTTTTGCTTTGTGAAAGAAGTGGGATTGTGCTGTGAGATAATAAATCCACCTATTTTTAGCTTGGTGTGGTTGTGACAAGTGGGTGAACAAAGAACCAGTTGAATGCCCTTGCTGTTGTGTTGAAACCGGCTAAAAGTTCCCATTCAAGTGGTTTCAGCACAGTCCAGCTACCAGGCAATTTTCCATTTATGTACACAAACCTTCTAGAGAGACAGCTGTGTGGTTGGATTAATTTCTAGCAGTAAATTGAATAAAAGATATTTTGAAGGGGGACCTGGGAATTCCTTTTTAAAAGGAGAACGTTCAAAGCTTTCCTTTATTTGATCCCTTTATTTCCCAATGTCTACTGTAAGATTTAAAGAGCTGAAAATGTTGTCCCTGATATGGAGATACACAAGAGGAGATGTGTTCTTTTTCAAAGCCATGAGAGAGAATTGAAATATCCTTTAACACTTTATTTCAAAACTATACTGTTCTGCTTTTAGATGAATGAGAGATTCACACCTTTTAGTCACCAAAAGGAGTTCAAATGTTTGTACTTGAATAAGCTGTGAACTATGTAGAAATGTTACAAAATTAGGAATGTATTTTATACTAAAATTGTTTTCATCGGGGAATGAAATTTGGAAATAGAAAAGATTTTGATTATGCAACATTGCCCATTTTGTTGAATGCTAGTCACATGCAAAACCGAATGTGAGTTTTAAGCATAGCTAACAAAGACTTGGAATTCCTCCTGACAGAACTACAGTCCACAGTCTTTTTTTTTCTTCTTTCTGAAAGTTGCATCTTTGTATAATTTGGGGTTGCATAATTCAGCTCCTAAATGAGGTATTGTGTCCAAGGAACCTAGATTATTCCTTATAGATCATTCAGGCCTGAAACCTATGGCTTGGTAACTAATTATTTAATGCATATTATAAGAAAGCTGTTTGAACAGAAGAGCTGTGTGCAGTACAGACACAAGCCTCTGATCAGTAGTGAAGTGTTTGCATGTGATGCAGGCTAGGGGAGTGCTGCTGCAATGCCTTACCTATGGAGAGGTACCAACGATGGTGAACCACCATCCCATACCGGTGCCTCTCTTCACACCCCTGCCTAGCTGTACTAAGATGCTGGTAAGCTGCTCATGTGGCTGCTTATGTGCATTAGTGAAGTAGAAAAATTATCCAGTGCTCTGGAAGAGCATCTGGAATATAGCATTCTAGGAATGTCGCAATGTTCCTAGTTCATCTGAATGTATCAACAAATATGAAATACTTGAGAAATGACAAACTGGGGGAGGAAGCTGAAAATGGGTGTGAGAGTTGGTGGTGTTCCCTATGGATCTACTTGTAATAAAATGATTGCCATGTGTATAAAACTGGAGTCCCTTAACCAGTAAGCTATTGAAAGGTCGCACAACTTCTGTTCTCCTGGGTCTTACCACCTCTGAGAGGAGTTCTGGCTGTTTCACCCTCCCCTTACTGTATGCTTGTATGAGGCAGAGCCTGGAAGCTTCTCACTTGTTAAAATCTAAGTTCTGCTGTCTGTATGGGTCTGTTTTTTTCCTTAAGTGCTCCTTCTAGATTGTACTCAAGGATCCCTTAAACTAAGTTCTTCGTGTAACTGTATTCCTTTATCTGAGGGACACAGCACAGGTAGCTCATTTACTGAGGTTTTCTTTTCCTTTTTCCTTTGTCTAAGTAAAGGTGAATGCCTCTCTGGTTTTAATAGACTTTTCATTTAAACAGAATTGCTCAAATTCCTGAGCTCTTGTTCAGATTGTACCCAAATGTAACAGAAACCAAGGTGACTCTGGAGGAAGACACTTCCAGTAGAAGGTTGGGTTTTTTTCCTGTTTTGAAGTTACCCAAATGTACCAGTTGCCTTGTAGACTGTGACTGAGGTGATATCTCAGGGTTTATTGTTTGCACTCTTGGGAACTTCAAGAAATTAATTGTTGACTAGGCTGTAGTGCAGCTGTTTGACCTAAATGCTATGCTCTGGATTTGCCAGAGAGCTAATACATCAAACTGGGCATCTGTGGACCAAAGCTAGGATCTTTCTGTATAAAAAAGGGGACTGGTTGTTTTTCTCACTAATGGGAATCTATATAGGCAAAATATCTGTGCAAAATCAGATTTGCATAGTAAGTAAACGCTGTGCTTCATTTTTCTTCATGCCTGTTGTTGTTTTCAGGATTACTTTAGTAAATGTATGGCACTCTGATTTTGATTACATACTCTCAATTCATTCAAGAATTTAAGGAATTTATTCTGCTCCTCCAGTACAGTCATGGTTAATATATATATCTATCTTTTTTAATTGCAGACTTTAAAAAATTCCAAAAGTCTTTGCTCCCTTGACTATGAAGATGATGATGATGACACACAAATGAAGACAATTGTTTCATCCCCATGTGACTCAAATGATCTTATGAACATCATCACCCCTGGTTCCAGTCCAATGAAAGAACAGCTGGATGAAGTAAGGCATCACGGGTCATGCCAAGGTAGCTTCAAAACAAGGGATTATAAGAAAGCAGCTGCAGTTTGTGAAAGCGATGAGGACACGAGTGATTGTGAGAGCACTGAAGAAGGCATCTTTCCTCTAGACTGTGGGGACTTGGACCTAGAGCAGATTGAAAACAACTGAGACTCAAAGTTGTGTGCTAGAATCAGAGTTGTTCTAAATTAAAATGATAGAGGATTACCTTTGCCATACATAATCCATGTCCCTGAATCTCTGTATTGCCTCTCTTGGGCCTGTGTTAGAAGAAATGTTTCAGGTGGGGGAAAAACTTGAACCATTGTTACCTGTTTAGTCTATTGATCAATATGTGGATGACAACAAAGAAGTAGGAGGTTAAATGTTATTTTGAACATTAAGGAATAATTTTGATTAAAAATTTCCTAACAGATATTTTGCATTTTTATGGCTTTTACAGTTCTGGAGAAAAAGCATCTCTATTTTGAAATGAATTTTCAGAAGGGCATTCTATGAAACTAAATCTGTCTACAGTGATTCTGGTGCGGGTATATGTTGCTTTTGTTAAAGAGCTTAATGTGAAAAGTGAATTGCATAATGAAATCGGTAATAAACTTTCAGAACTCTTAAATATCTGGTTGACAACTGGTCCAAAATATTTAACTGCCATCTTTGATGGTGTCTGGTTAAAAAAAAAAACCCAACAAAAACAACAACAAAAAAAAGGAAAAGAAAGAAAAGGAAGAAAAAAAAACCACTGAAAACCAAACAAACTGTCATAACATGTACAAATGTTCTTTTCATACATTCGGGACTTTTGATCAAAATATGGTAGTGACCTTAAAGGTTAACATTTTCCATTATTTTACTACTTGAATTGTTTTCTAGCCTGAAGCAATGCTAATTTAGGTGGGATAAAAACTGCAAGTAGCTGCCCACTTACTTGGTCATTATGTTTTCTGTGGTTCAAAAGAATGTACAACAAGAGCACTTGAACTTTTAGACAGGGACTTTGTAATGATCAATTCCCCAGGAGGTGATCCCTTCAGCAATACTAGAAGGAAAAATAGTCCTTGAATGAAATAAAATGACATTTTGCTTTGCACTTGTGTCTGCTCATGAATTTTACTAGTGGAAAATGTGTAGTCTGTGGCAGATCTTGTAATAATGGTGCCTATGTGCAGAACTGGATGGGAGGGGGTGGAGGGGAGAGGGAGGGTTGATTTTTGGTCATTTGAAATGTGAGAGAATGGTGAGCTGGAGAGTAAGTTGTGCTGGATCCCAAGAGTGTCTCTGATTTGATTACATACACTGTCATCTCAGATGTAATACTGCATTCATTGCAGGCTATTGCAACACATACTTATTTTGTCAGTTCAACTACAATAAGGATTTTCCTGAAAAAGGGGGAAATTAATCTTGAAATGGTTTTCAATTGGATAGCAATTGGGAAGCTTGGATTGTAGCAGTTCAGTGCATGCTGTTGGTGTGCTTAAATGAGCCAACTCCCACTGTAACCTGTGCCATAAAACCAAACTACAGGAATGGACTTTAAGTCGGCTAATGGAATATGATTAAAATAAGAAATAAGTATCTGGAGGCATGTGACAAAGGCTGTGGCAAGGTATGACACAGGCTCCAGCCTTGTGATTGGGGTTAGCCCTTGATCACAAAGAGAACTGGCCTTTAATCACTGAACTGCCTTGCATAACTCAGTAGCTATAGAAAATATTAAAGTCTGTGTAGCCAGTAGGAAGCTCTAAACTATTCTTCTTGCTTTTCTGACTCCTACTGCATATACAGCTACGAGTGACAATGACCTGGTGTATGTCTTTAGTATGTACACCTGTACTGGTGTATGTGTGTAGTAAGGTGCAAGAACACCGAAAGGACTTGTTGGGTTCTTATGTGAGTTTATATTGGGTGGGAGAAAGTTGAAACTGCTCACTGTTGACAAAAAAATCATTCTTTTTCTAAATGAGTAAATAAAGGAGTTGCTGTTGGCACAAAGACCAGTTCCTTCAGAAGCTCCTATTAACCCTGTCTCACCACACAGATACTTGGCATGCTGGAGCATGTGGGATCTTGTCCAAAGAAGGGGCAACGCAGTTGGTGAAGGGTCTAGAGAACAAGTCTTGTGAGGAGGGGCTGAGGGAACTGGGGTTATTTAGCCTGGAGGAGTTTCAAGGGGAGACCTTACCATAGCAATTCTGTGTGCTTCTGTGATTCTTACTGCTCTCTGCAACTACCTCAAAGGAGGTGCAAGGTGTGTATTGGTTCTTCTCTCAAGCAATAGGACAAGAGGAAATGGCCTCGGGTTGCACCAGGCGAGGTTTGGATTGGATATTAGAAGAAATTTCTTCATCAAAAGGATTGTAAAGCCGTGGAATGAAACAGGCTGCTCAGGGAAGCTCTGGAGTCACCCTTCTTGGAGGGATTTAAGTGATGTGTGAATGTGGTGCTGAGGGACAGGGCTCAGTGGTGACCTGGCAGTGCTGGGTTAACAGTTGGGCTTGATAATCTTAAAGGTTCAACCAAACAGATTCTATGCAGATGGTGGCATACACATGCACAAAGCTGTTTTGAAATAAGATTATGCAACTGAGGATCACTGTTCTTGTTGCTTCCTCGAGAAACAGCAAGTGAGGTACAGCCAGTTCCCCTTGTGGGTAGATGGGAAACGCGCTGTAGCGCAGTGATCAGTCATTGTGGGCAATGGAATAGCCCAGCTCCTTCCTGCCCTGCAATCACTAGTTGCAGAACTATACTTCTCTTTGTGTATTATTCTTCATTGAGCAACAGAAGTAAGTAAAATTGAATCAGCTTTAAAGCAGGATTGTAGCAAAGGCCAATAGTACAACTGGGATCGCTTAAAAGCTAATTTAGCTATTTGAAAGCACTCTAAGTTAAAAGTGTAATGGCATGGAATGAGAAAGTTAATGTGGCAATCCATTTGGCTCTTCCTTCCCCAAGGAAGAGAAGCTCCTAGAAGAAGTAAAAGAAGAAAATACCTCAGAGGGCATTAATAAAAGGAGGTAAGATGTTCTTTGCCAAATAAAAAAACAAAACCCAAGAAGTGAAGTTAATCATAAGATGGTGATAAAGTAAGAGCAAGAGTAGAAGACCAGATAATATTTATTCTAGCTCTGAAATATGGGCTGTCTGTGATCCCAGTGAATAGACTTCTGCCTCAAAGACAAGGTTCTCCAGTTCCCCTCTGTAGGTGTGCTGTTTTCAGTCAACACAACGTCACATTCTTGCCCATGCACTGAGGCTAGGAAGGGGTTTCCCAAGTGAAGGTACAGATATATTTGCTTATGGTAATGCAGGACTTGGTGTGCTGGTAAGCCAGCTGTTAAAGCTCTAAATAGCCCTTTTGTGGAAACAAACAGAAAAGAGTGGGTTTAGATACTGAAGAACAAGTTTTATGGAAGTAGGAAGTAGTAATTATCTAGTTTAGGCTCTTATTAGTGGGTGACAGGAAAATAAGTAGTTGAACAGCTGTGCAGTAACACTGGCACACGAAGAAATCTGCTAAAAGGAATCTGTGAGCTTTGTCTGCAGATGGTAATGTAATCTCCTGAGAACCAAGGGTAAAAGGTGTTTCTGCTTAAAACTTAGTTCAGATGGGGCAGGCTTTGGCTTTGCATCCCCCCTACCCCTGAGCTCTGAAGTCCACCTCCAGAAGAAATTCACAGCTGATACATTTGGCACCTTTGCACTTGATCATAGGATAAAATCTGCAGTGGCCGTTGAGCAAATACAGAGGGCCCTTTGCAAAAAGGGAAAGCATGGTTTCAGAGATTGGATTGTGTTTGGGAGCAGGCTGAGCTAGGCTGTAAGCAGCTCTGCTCGGGGAGTGGTTTCCTTCCGTCTCGCACCCGCTGTCAGAGCGGAAGACCGTATTGCATGGGCTGGGGGGAGTTGCTTTAGGTCCCTTATCTTTCACTTTTATTAGTAACCTGGATAACAAAGTAGTATGCATGTTAAATTTGCAGTCAACAGGAAGCTGGACAGATGTGAAAGATAAGATAGCATTAGAATTCAAAATAGCTTTGGCAACTGGTAGAAATGGTTACAACAGGGAGGAGATGGGGAAAGACAAGATCTTTTTCAGTGAGGCACTAAATTTAGATAGGATTCACTGTGCAAATTCAGGGTCCCATCAACTAGGTAGCATTGTTTCAAGTAAGGGATCTGTCAGTTCATGCTGCTGGTGGAAAAGCAAGCTTCAGGCTAAGGTCCCCCAATGGCTATATATTTGGTGAGACTCGAGATAATCCTGTGCTTCCCAGGAGCACCTGCAAGTAGGCAACTTGAGACACTGCTCTTAGGACTAGAGAGGGCAGTGGAGAGTGGCATGACTGATAACCTTGAAAATGTGGGAAACTGAACTTGTGAGGATGCACTGAAAGAACCAAGCTTGAAATTGTATCGTAGACTGGCCTTAAACTGCAGCTAGGATGAGTGATAGTTTCTTGTAAGGCCAAGTGTAAAATAAGTGAAGATATCACTGAACAGATGTGTGGAGAGATGGTAGTAGCTCTTCCACAAATGGAGATCTGTTAAGAGCAAGCAGCTGGCAGGAGCAATAGCTATGTTTCAGCTTGCTTTGGTGCAGGGAAAAAGGCTGGCTGACTTCCTGTGGTCCTTTCCCATCCCCTTTTCCTTTGGATCTGTGCAGCTTGCATCTCTAAGCAAGGAGCTCCCAATGTATGGTTCAACTGTAATCTACAGATCCTATTCATTTGCTAGAATATAGGCCCTTTTATTATAAGCTTGAGCTAAATCATCTTTCCAAAAGAATAAATACGTATTTGTATCTAAATCCATCCTGGTAGTGTCCGGTGAATTTACATGTACTTTCAAATTGCAGGTAAAGATGCAGACTATCTGTTGGTGTAAAGCTAGCCCTTGCAGAACCTCTGAAAACACACAGGTTTTTCCTAAAGTCCTCGTTGGTGGTTGGCAGATGCCAGAGCACTTTTTCCTCAATCTGTTCAGTGTGTTTTATTTTTCAAACTATACGGTGCTCATTTTTTAAAGTACCAGTGTATAGATCTATGTGCTTGCACAGTGGGCTTTCACAGCAGGGCTCAGCATCTCATTAGAAACCATCTAGTGCTGCTCAGCTGATCACCTGGGGTATTTCCTTCAAGGCCTTGTAGAAGAAATGAGCTAGCTGGCTTGGTGGCATGTGTTGCTTGTGCTCACCCTGCAAAGGACCTAGTCCAGGAACTGTGGGCTGCCACCTCCACCATACCTCTGTACATGTTTCCCAGCATTCTAAAGGGATGAGCATTAAACAGTCAGGATCTGGGACCCTGCTGCTGTGACTGCTTATCCTTGGACCCCTTGATGGAGCTTTTTAGTTGTTTAATGCACACTAAAGCACAGTTTTCGAGGAGCATTGCTGCCATATGCTTAGCAGCCTATTCTGATGTGTTTTCAAAGTAAGTTTTGACATGGGTTGTTTTGGAGTTTGTGTGTAATTAACATCATCCAAGTTACTGCTCCCACCACCATCTGGTCAGCACAATAGTTACTGGTATGCTGAAAGCTGGTGTTTACTAGGGGGAGATGAGGCTGCTTTCACTCTCTGTAGCCTCTCAGAGCCATCGGGCAGCGCTGCTTTTATTGGGTTTTGCTATTGCGAAGTGACTTAGAGATCTCTGCTGAGAGTGATCTGAGCAGGGAAGCATTGCATCAACTCGATGGAGATGAGTTTAAAACTTCCTTAGAGCAGCGTTTCACTTCTTAAAATCTTTTAAAACCCAGAGCGTATAAGATTAAATGTTTTATGATGTCTCAGCTTGGAGAAAGAGCTGTGGTATCCTGATTCAGGTAGGCTTGTCAGATGTGAGCGATGATGTGAATGTAAAGTGAGGGCTGTTCTGGTGAGTACTCAAAACTTGCATCCCACTTTCCAAAATGAACTTGGCTGAGCTCCTCCCTGCAGCAGTGTGGAGTGAAAACGTATTCCCAGAGCACTCACCCGTGGACTGGGGTGATGTTCAACTGTCCCAGATGCTGCCTTTTATTTTATTTTATTTTGAATTATTTTTTCTTCTCCTTTCTTTGCTCTTCCTTGCTTCATCCCACTCTGTCAGGTAGGGTTTTGAGACACTTTTTGAATGGGTTTCTGGAAGGGTCAGAGCTGTGGCTTATGGCTAGATAGCTACAGCAAGGGAAAGGTCAGTGCTGTAGCCCTTACGTGTGACCTGTGCAGTAGCACTGGGATTGCTCATCAAAATACAGGGCTGCTCACATCTCAGGGAAACAGATATTCCTCAAGATCCATTCTCGTATAATTCTCAGGCAGAAGAGGGAGATCTTAGAAGAGAGACAAGAGGATGGCCCTGTACTATCTGTAGCTTTTGCTTTTTTTGAAGCTCGTGAGGCTTTGGTCCAGCACACAACGACCTGATTTTGCCACGTGTCCCTGCTTCATCCTCCCTAGAGCTCTTTCCATGCACCAGATGAGATGTGTTCCTGTGGAAGACGGAGCACGTCGATACATGAATGGAGGATCTTGCATAATGCAGACAGGCACATGAGAGCGAGGTGCGAGCCTGTAAGCAGCCTTGTGTCTGCTATTTGCTCATTCTGAGGGACTTGGCAATTTTCTTCTCCCTCTTAACACGCAGTTTTAAAAACATTGTGGTACAACTCCTTCACTGGGGAAAGATATGACAATATACTAATGCTCCAGATTTGGACATCAGTAGTGTCATATCTTAAGACTCACGATAAAGTCATTCACTTGCTGAGCTAACAGCCTTACTGCTTCATTTATTGTCTGATAACGTGGATCCACTAGAGAGGAAATAAGATGCTTGTTTTGCAGATGTCTTCATAGCTTTTTACTTACCACAAAAGCAATGTCTGTGCCTAGGGAGCATGGGTTTTACTCTGGGTTTTTTAAGTCTGCCTGTTACAAGATGATCTAGTTTTGTTTTTCCCCTCTGACTCATTAGCATCCCTAATGCCTCCCCATTCCCATCAAGCTGTTCTATCCCTCATGCTGCTGAGTTACAGCCATCATCCTCTCTCACTTTGGAAAATCATGTCCAGAGCTTGTTTGTTGGAAGGGTTTGGGTGGTGTGTGGGTTATCCAGGCAGTAGCAGGGAGCTGGCCCGGCAGGCGCACGCCCAGAACTTATGAAATATTTAGAAAGTTGAGATGCTGAAGTAAAAGTTTACATTTTTTTTTTTCCAGCCTTTAAAGGAATTGGATGAAATTTTACAGGAATCACAAATGCTGGTTTCTGACATGAGTTTTGTGATTGTCACATCAACCCTCGCAAAGTCCCTATAGATGCTAAGGCTTCTTAGCTAGAGGATTGGTGGTTTGTTTTGGTTTCACTTGTTTGGTTGGGTTTTTTCCTTATCTCAGTATAAAGAATGTTGAA
Source organism: Todiramphus chloris collaris (assembly GCA_025345505.1). Taxonomy (NCBI): domain Eukaryota; kingdom Metazoa; phylum Chordata; class Aves; order Coraciiformes; family Alcedinidae; genus Todiramphus; species Todiramphus chloris. The sequence goes on from JANVCC010000035.1 coordinate 35,795,890, forward strand.
GCAATTCAGCTTTTTTTTTAAACAACTGTAAGAAATCAAACCAAAGAAAATACTTGACATACCAGCGGAAGTTCAGATTAGATATTAGGAAGAATTCTTTTACTGAAAGAGTAGTTAAGCATTGGAATAGGATGCCCAGGGAAGTGGTGGAGTCACCATCCATGAAGGTGCTCAATACATGTGTAGATGAGGTGCTTCAGGACATGGTCTAGGGGTCATGAAGGTGTTAGGTAGAAGGTCCCAGTGCTGGAATAACCATACCTACTTTACTACTTATTATAGTAGTGGAGTTTTTCTGACTTATCATTTTGACATGATCATCTTGGAGGTCTTTTCCAACCTTATTGATCCTATGATTCTAACTTCAGCCTGAACACCTTTAAGTCATTGGAAGCAAGCCTGAAATCAGGATCTTGTAATGGAAAATGTTGGGTGACCTGACCTTGGAGCTCTTCTTCATCACGTAGGGCAAGGTGAGTGTGTCTGGCTTGTCTAATGTGAATGTTCTGCTTTCAAATATCGTTTTATTGGAGTCTATCCAGGGCAAATGGAAAAATGGTGATGGAAACAAGCAGGGAAAACCCACAGAAATGGTGGAATTTGAATAATAAAAAAAATCCAGTATGGGAGATCATAATTTAAACCAAAAGGTTTGTGGTACAATGTCTGAACTGTTGCAAATGCAAGCTGTCCTACCCTGTTGGTTTGCTGGTTGGTTTGGTTTTTTGTCTGCAGCTTGCATTCCTTCTGAAGTGAGGCATTTCTACTAGTTCATCTTAGGGCTAGTGGGAACAGCTGAGCTTGTCTTTACACTTCAGTATCTTTGACTTCTTGACAAGAAAAGTTTCCTAAAAGTGTTGCTCTTCAGGAAAAGAACATGATTTTAGCCTGTAAGCAGGGAAGGGCTGGGGCTGTAAGTCATGTTTGTGCATACACGAAGCTGTCTAGACCTCGAACTCCTTTAGGTGTGTGTACCTTGCATAGTAGGGGCTGTTCAGAGTGGTAGCAGTGACTTTAGAGGCTCTCAGACAGGAAAAGGTTGACTCCAAAATGTGGTTTTGTATTTGTTTTTTTTTTTTTTTTTTCTAGTTAATTTGTTAACACTGCATTTTCACACCCGCCGGTATTCAGAGTTACACCTGTTCCTAAATCCACTTACAAACAGTAACATGCAACCTCATTTCCACACTCTCAACCTCCCTCACACGAAGAAGGGCTCTGCTCTGACTGATTGATCTGTCTTCATTTTTGTTCACCCGGGTGCTTGTATACCTGAACTGAATTGCTGCAGAGGGGCTGGGGCGGGAGCATCTTGAGTGCTTCCGTGACTCCCCAGCACGGGAGAAGCCTGGCTGGGGGGAAAAGCCTGAATATGCAAGTGGAGTGAGGCAGACATGGGGACAAAAGGGTGATATAATCCAGTTTGTGACTGGCCAGCTGTTCAGCTGTGGGGCTGCCCAGCTCCCCCCATGGATAGTTATGCAAATGGGGGGGGGGGGGGGGGGTGGCACAGGAAGGCAGCTGGGCCAGCAGCCCAACTGGTAAACCAGGCTTTGTACCATGGCCTTGCTCGTTAGCCCAGCTGATGTGTGTGCTCGAGATGCTTCGAGTGGGGCTTGCTGTTTGCCAGCCAAAACTTTACCTTCAGCCCCCAAAGGAGTGATGCACAGAAGCTCACAATTGTTTCAGGTGGGGGGAGAGGATGCTGGACCCTCAGGGTCAGTGCAAGTGACCTTTGTAAAGCAGTCCAGGTAACTACCCCTGCCCATGGCCCTGCTCCTCCTCCCTCATCTCTTCAGTGCAATGAGGAAAGCTTTGTCAGAAGTCACGATGTTTCAACAAGCATCCAGGTTCTGCCCATGGTGGGCTGGCTGGTCCTGTGTTCTTGCCCCCATTTCGAGCCCTCTGACAAAACACTGGAGTTTGTGGAGTGGTGTCCTGGCCTGTCCTTATTGTCCTGGTGTCAGATTTGTTCTGCAACGGGGTGGAAAGCTCCGGGTTCACACCTTGTTTTGGAGTGAGCTAGGTGGGTTGTGATGCAGCTGATGCCCGCTGGCTTTGGCCCAGCTCCCATGGGGTATATAGGGTTTTCCAGTATGGGGCAGCTGCATCCCACTGCTGGGCTATGAAATGGGGTCTCAGGTTTGGAGATGCATGTTGGGTGGGTGCCCTCAGGCAGGGAATGGGACAGCTCCAGGTATTGGGCACCTCTGTGGAGATGGGACATCAGCCTGCATGTCTGTCCTGGCTCCATGGTGCCCATGGTGGGGAGGGCTGTGGTAGATCTGTGGCCTGGCATCATACAGCATCTCTGGGGCAGGGACTGGTGGCCCTGGGCTGGGTTGAAACTGGGTCAGGGTGATCCACATACCTTTCACAAAAGGGCATCTGCCCCTTCCCTCCTCCCCTCCTGTGCCCAGAGTTTTCTCAGTCACAAAGGACTGAGATACAGGAGAGAAGCAGGAGTGAGCCCTGTGAAATGGCACAGGGAGGGGCACACTCTGCTGTGGTAGGAGACCAGGCAAGAGCGATTTGCCTCTGTGTGCTGGCATGGGTGCCAGCAAGAGCAGTGCCTGTAACCCAGCAACTGTGCTGACCCCGTCTGCTGGGCTCTGGCCCTGCTGTTGACTTGCTGTCTCCCTGGTAGTTGTTTCCGTGATATCAGTTGAGTTTCTCATCCTTTGCCAAACACACATCGGTGCCAAGGAACGCTGCCCTTTGAAGCCAATGGCAAAGCTCTCCAGAGCTGCAGACAGTGGGTGGGTGCCCTGCGCTGGCACCTCCCACCCTGCCATTGCACTTGTGTGGTTGCAAAAGGCATGGCTCCTGCAAAAGCTGTTCCTGGAAAGCCCACCGTGCATCCCTGCTGCCCTCAAAACCCCAGTGCATGGTGGTACAGGTGGCCCAAGGGTGGGATGCCAGGATGCTCTGCCCTCGGTGCAGCTGGAGCATTGGTCACATGGATTCCTTGCCTCCTTCTTTTGGGCAGAAGTGGGAGCAGGGCTGCAAAAATATGATCAGTAATCTGTCTGAAGGCTCAACACCATTTCAGGGGCTGTGTTGAAATCCACCCCTGAAAACTCTGAACTCCAATTAATCATATAAATTCATGGGCTCTTGAATGATTAACTGCATTGCTCGGAGGGAGGGAGTCAGGCAGCACTGCCAGACAGCGTGGCTTCATGGGGTCTGCAGGGAAGCTGCTCAGCATAGTGAGATGTTTGTGGGGAAGGAAGGTTGTCTTGGATTGGCAGGTTGGTAGATGTGTTTCCAAAGCCGAAGGAAAACATCTGATTGTGGATAAAATGAATGGAAGAATGGCATCCTTTAAGCTGCTGAATCAGGTTTGAGCAGTGCAATCCATGGGGGACTTCACTGCACTTGACAGCAGTGTCATACATGTGTGGCAAATGTTATTCTCCCATAGTCTTTCCATCCTAAATGCTTGAGTAACCTCATGCATTTTTCAGATCCTCTCTTGGCCCTTCTGAGGAGCAACCCAATGAGGCAGCAGCAAAGCATGAGGAAGAATCTCATCATTTGCAGGGAAGAGGTGTTTTCCCCCGAAAGACTCCTTTTTGACTTGTGAGGTGTTGGAAATCTCTCTCATTCTCCATTTTTTCACTCTCTCACCAGAAAATTAGTGCTTCTATTGATGTTAATTCTTGCAAATGGCTTTTACTGTCTAATTCTAATGCCTTTTAGTCCATCTAAACATGTAACTGATTCCTATGGAGACAGTGCAGGCTGCTGGGAGAGAATAATGTTCCTTCTTAGGATGTCTTTACAGTCTGGTAGAAATTGTTGAGTGATTTCAGTAAAATGTATTTAGAATTACAATTTATTATCTTTTTTTTTTTTTTTTCCCCCCTCCTTTGTAAGTGAAATGGAAGGCCTGATTAGTGGAGAAATCCAGCGATTCCCTAATGAGTTTGAGCGATTAGATGAAGGAAATTCATGGCCATAATATGTCCTGGCCTAGACACTCCATGAAGCAGTCTGTGCTTTCCAGGCTGGAAGCCTGGAAATTCAGCCTCCTGGCCATCACTTTTTTTTGCAGCAGGGTTAGAAATATCCTTATTTTAGTGACAACAGGACTGCCAGGGTTATTCTGGGCTGTGGATGGCAGGGGGAGAGTTCCTCCAAGCAGTTGTGCTCTCCTGTTTACTCCTGCTTAGACAGTACAATGACAATACACACAATTTCCACTACTTTCTTTTCTGCTCTGGGGTCTGTGCTCAAGTCCTGTGCTTGATCTGATTGGTCTATAACTTAAATCCAATGAGAGAGCCTGCTAGGGCTAGGGGCAGACGTAAGGATGCATGGATCTCCCTCCATTGCCCAGTGCTGGAGAGCTGGTCCTCGGGACTTTTACCATTCCGAGATGTTCTCCCACCTGGTATTCCCAGCAGGACCCATGTGCTAAAACACCCTTTGCATCTTCCTTGCAGCTCCTTTCAATAACTGGACCGCAGCGCACCCCAACTGGCTTTTCTGCACCGTTCCGTAGCCTGGTTAACGTGTTGGGCTTTCTTTGAATTTTCCCGCTCTGGTTGGAGGCTGCCAAGGTCCGTGTCCTTTGTGCCTCCTCAGCCTCAGCCGGGCAGGGATTTGGGTTGCAGCAGTTTAACGAACGTCAGCGCTGGCCTCATTGTGCCGCTTTGTTTTTGTGGGTGCCTGCACCTTTCAAGCGAGCGCCAATTAGAAGAGCGGGGAGGGGGGGAGAAGAGAGCGAAAGAAAGGAAGCAAATAGAGGCAAAACGATTCAGCTTTCAGCAAATCTGCAGCCTGTTTATCAGCCAGATGGAGTCCCGCAGTGGATGGCTTCGCTGCAGCCTGGCCCCCGAGCAGGTGGGTATTTTGGAAGCGATGAGCAGTTTGCCCCTCTAATTCGTGGCAGCGCAGCTTACACCGGACATATGTTGATTACAACTTGACTCGGCTCCTGCTGTTGCCGGAATCGGAGCACGTTCACCCCTCCCCACTGGCTTTAAAAAAGAAATTGCTGGAATAAAAACAAAGAGGAAAAGTTACAGACACTTGTTGCATTGGAGTGTGAAGGACAAATGAGGGTTCGGAACCACCCGGGCACGATTTCACTTAAGTCCTAATTGCCGAGTGCCTTTCATTAAGAGACCATCGTGGTTGTTCCAGCAGCATTTTGAACGTATATGCAGATGGGCAGATGGCCCTTTGCTGTAGTACAGGCAGGCACATCTAGTGTTACAGATGGATTATTATGTTGATTCATTGCTAAAAGAAAAACTTATCTCACAATAGGGCAGTCATTTGAACACGGTTCCTTCTCCAGCTTATGTTTCTCCTCCATATTGCCAGCTTTTACTCCACGGAACAAAGTTTACCATCAGCAAGGCTAGTGTTTCCCCTTTTGTGCTGCAAAAAGAGAAAAAAAAAAAAAAAATTTAAGAGCCTGTCTAAGAGTAAAATGGTCCTTTGGGGAACCTAGAAGTTGCTGTGTAACTTCAAGTGCTGCCAGATGGGGAGGGCGCATCTGGTAAGTGGTATGAACTCTCCATTTTTCTAACGTGCTGAACTGTGATTGTTCCTAAGTCAAGTCCTCCTCGGGTTAGGAGGAATAGCTGGGACAGATATATTTTGTTGTCCTCCTGGAAGAGGAATCAGCTTGAAGCTCAAGGTAACTTGCCCAGAACATCATATTTTATCCTCAAGCACCACGATAGCTATTGAATTGGTAGATATGGGTCAAAATGTTTTCTCCACCTCTGTGATGGGGTGAACGTGGTACTTCTACAATGAAAGCTGAGAAGATGTGTCTGTAAAGACTGAATAGTATCTTGCCTGGTCATTTTATAGGATGCCTTGTGCAATGTAGGGGCAGAGGCAATGTGAGGCCTGCCCTGTCCTAGGTCCAAGAGGAGGAAGACAAGGGAGGAGGTGGTTGGCTGGCGTGTGGCAGACCATTGCTCTCCTTGGCCTGATGCCAAAACTGGCTTCTGGCTACTCTTTTCTTGGGCTACATATTTCGTCATAATCTTGTCAAAGGTGGTTCTATTCTCTGGGATGTCCTTCATGGTGCACTGGAACAGCGGAGGGAAGAGAGTCAAGTAAGAACCTCTTGTATCGCTTGTCACCAGCTACATTGCAGTTGTGACAAGAATAGGACTCTTGTTTCACATCGATTCAAAAAAAAAAGGGGGGGGGAAGGAGGAAAAAGGAATCTAGTTTTCTTCTTGACCCTGATACCTTGATGCTGGATTTGTATCCATCAGAGAAAGTAATTTCCTGCTTCTTATCTACCCAGCCTTTGTAACTTGGTGTTGTCACCCTGAGCAGAACTCTACCAGAGCTTTGGCCAACAAGGGAAAAGCAAACAAAAGATGAACTTGGAGATATGAAATCTGGAGCTACATCTGCTGCAAACAAGGTTATTCTAAAGCTGGCAGGCGCTGCACACTTTAATAATGAAGCAGCAGCAGAAGGTCCCAACAATAAGAGCTGAAATTGCCGCATAATGAAGATATGCACTCCTATGGTTGTGTTACTCTCCAGCAGCAGCCTGTCCTGAGATCACACCTATTCTTTCCTTCCTTACGAGGTGTGGTTTAACACACTCACCACTCCAGGGAGGTCTAGGGACTTAAAAATCTTCAGGTCAATGACATTTCTCCAAATAAAGGGGGAATTTGTGTGCCAAATGCTGAAAGTGAACGCCAAATGATGGATCAGATTTGCCAGCTGTTGCTTGGGCAGATGTGCCTTCCACCCAGACTTGATGCAGGCTTTCTGTTTTTCAGAGGTGTCTGGACAGTCATTAGACATCTGAATGTCTGGTTCACAGCTTGCCCCAGTGGCACCTGCTCAAAGTTGGGGTTCAAACAGTCCACTCCAGTACCTGTGCGTAAGACTTGGTAGTGGTCTGTAGGTATGGGAGCTCCTGGGGACTCCAGCATGTGATGAAAGCCTGCAGATAAGGGAGATCTGTGATAAATAAGCAGAACACTTATCTGTGGTTGCAGAACTGACAACCACGGGAGCCAGCAGAATTTAGGCTAGACACATGTGTGAAACTCTGGGGAAAAAAATGGTTGCATAACGTGAAGTAATGTTGCACAATGCAGGGAAAGGGATGTAGCCCTTAAAATGAAAAGTGACCTTTTGGTTTTAGTTTCTGAATGATATCGACTGAGATTATGCAACGGCTGACCTGTCTGTAAAACAGGGGAGTTGATATTTACCTACGTCCCCAGTCTGTGAGTTGTCAATTAATATTTGCAAGGAAGTTGGAGGACGTTGGGTAAGTGGCTTTGCAGGTACAAAGAGTCACGCTAGAGTCTTCTGCCTGTCAGATGATGCAGCAGCAACTGCCTCCATGTGTCTGCACACCACGCATGCCCACAAACAGCTTACCTGAAGGAGCGTTGTGATTTCAAACGTGTGTGAAACACAGTTCATTGTTAATTAGTTAACCTTTCCTTAAAATGCCTCATGTCTAGGAGACTGTGATAATGGAATCATAGAATGGTAGGGGTTGGAAGGGACCTCAGAAAACCATTGTGGCCAACCCCCCTCCCAGAGCAGGATCACTGAGGGCAGGTCACACAGGAACAGATCCAGGTTTTGGAGATCTCTGCAGAAGGAGACTCCACAGCCTCTCTGGGCAGCCTGTTCCAGGGCTCTGTCACTCTCACAGGAATGAAATTTTTCCTCATGTTGAGGTGGGACTTCCTGTGTTCCAGTTTGTGACCACTGCCTCTCATGCTATCACAGGTCACTACTGAAAAGAGACTGGTCACACTATGGATGCATTCTTCATATGGAAAAAAAAGTGAATAGTTTCTGTACTGGACATACAAGGCCAGGCTAGGTGCCTGTTGTGGATCCTCCTGGCCTGTGTTTCAGTGAATCTGTGCATCCTATCAGAGCATGAAAATGTATCTGCTTAAACTTGCCAGCTATATCTAACGACAGTAACTTCAGTGACCCCCACCTTCTGCAGCTCTCTGATGCTTCCAGTGTGATGTTACTTCCCAAGCTCCAGGGGAGGCTGTAAAGAGGAGTGACCCTGTTGGCAGGGGAAGCTGTCTGGGGCAAGGTTTGGTAGAAGGTCTCAGCAGCTCCCACTGTCACTTTTATGACCTGATTTTTCAAAGAGCCTCTAAGTTCTGAGCATAAACCAGGCCTTTTATAGCCATGCCTGAATGGGATTTGAACTAATCTATGAAAATCTGGCCCAAATATTTCTTATGTACTTAAAAAAATGAAGCATTCTAGTTCTTAGAGTTATAATTGTCAAGGAAATGCTACTGTCTTTGTTATCTGAGGCATAGCTCCTGAGACTTCTCACGTCTATATTTTGCTGAGAGGCAGTATCTTCCCATATGGCTCGGGAAAACAAGGCAGTCAATGCAAAGACCAAGGGAATCATAAGACAGCAGTGATAACATCTTCTGTAGAGTTTATAGTGACCTCATTGCTTTAGACTGTGATTGAGTTGACTGATTTAAAAGGATAGATGGAATAAATCAGGATTTGGGGGGGGGGAGACAAGCAGCCCATAATTTTGCAGGAAAAGGCAAGAAAACCAACTCTTGCTAGGAGCTTGTTCAGTGCTTTGTCTGCAGGCAGGAGACCTCCAGCTCTTCGCAAAGGGTGGGCTTGAGCTGGCAATGAGCTGGGGTGCCTCTGTGAAGGTGGGAGAGAACATGAACATTGGCACTCTGCTGCAAGTGGTCTGCAGCTAAACAGGAGATGAGCAGGTGTCTCAGTTAAATTACCCTATACATATCCAGGTCAGGATGCAAAAAGAGGTGATATTTTCTGTGCTGCCTCTAAGATCCAGAAGCAGCATCTGCAAAGCAGAGGTTCTGCTCATGTTTGATAGGGTCCCATCCACCCTGGCTGAGGTGATGCACATTATCTACAGCCTCTGTCCTCCTTTCCTCCGTGCAGAATCCCAGTTTCCAGGATGTCGGCCCTATTGCATAAAGGAACACGATGGCTCAGTGTGTTAAGACCATGCCAAACATTTCTAGTATAGAATAAAAAAAGTAAAGGTGAAATGTGCAGCCCAGGGCTCCTGGTTCTTTCTTGTGTGCTCCTGGGAATGGAATTTTTGTCCATTGGACTCAAGCTGCTCTAAAAAGCACAGAACAAAAGCTGATCTTAAAAGTGATCCGCAAAGGAATAAATGGCAGGCTCACTCTTTGTTATTCATGTATGGTGCTCAAAGAGCACTTGAAATGGTTGGGATTTTCTGCTGAACATTTTCTTGTTTTAATTCTGCTTGGGTTTTGGGGGGTTTGGGTATTTGTTTTAGCAGTGGCTCAGGCATATGTCCCTCCAAAAAAATCATTATGGCTGGCTGGGAAACCCATACATTAATGAAGTCAGGGGACACATGCGAGTGAAACAGGCAGAAATGGGAAAAGCTGGGTGGTTGGGGGCTGATATTCTCCAAGAGGCAGCCTGGCTTTTGTCTCTTACTTAATTTTATTCCTGTCTGCCCTGTGCTCTGTGCCACACGATTTACTCACTGAATCATGCTCGGCAGACGTATTCACAAGCTGGCATAAATTTATTTTCGTCTGCTGGCCAATTACACCAACTGCCTCAACTGTTGTTTATTTTCTTCTGTTGCATCCTCTTGAGTTACTGTTAACAGTGTCCCTTTTGAGTAGAGATGGGCTTTTTGGCACGGGGGCCTGTCGGCCTGCCAAACTAATGGACCATAGCTGTTATCTAACTAGTTGTACAGGCTTCAGTTTCAGGACAGCTTGCAGTTGCTGTGGCCACCTGTAGTATATTGGCAGGGGTGGAGGCCACTGCCTGTGTGGGACGTGTCACCCCAGCTCACCAGTGTCCTTTGGCACTGGCCTGCCTTCAGGGAGACACTTCTGAGCTTTGCCTTGGAGAACAACAGCCCTTCTGCGGCCGAGGGTCTCACATCCCTGGGTCTGGGTGGCACGAGTCTGGCTCTGCTAGGGGAGTCTCGCTGCCCATGCAGGGAACCAGCAGGTCCCTTGCATACAGCTGCTTTGGAGGCTGCTCCTCTGGCCAGAGAGGCACCTGACCATGGGAAGGCTGCAGGAGGGAATAGCCCTGCCAGACAACAGCCCCTGCACTCCCAGAGCTGGGGGAGATGTTAAGTTAAATGAGAAACTAAACAGTCTGAAAAGTAGATAAGGGGAAGAGCCTACAACTCTGTGCCATTTTGAGTTGCACATTCGTGTACCAGTGGTGTCATCAAGGATGGGTTCCTACTGTTCAGGATGCTTTGGGCACACAACACTTGCACCCTACAGGATCTCCTCCAATTACTTCTCTTAGCTTTGCAGGACAGTCCGGGTTCTGGCCAGCAAAGGCTATTTGTGCCTTGTCTACATGCAAACCTGGGGCAAACTCCTCTTAAATCACCACCAGCTTGTGAAATACTCCAGCCCTCTGAAAATGGCTCTGTTGCTTTACTGTCTCTCTGATTCCATTTGCTGTGGGCTGTTTACTGCTTGCCTTGGAGACTCAGCTGGGAATTGGAAAGCTGAGCTGTCTCCTTTCTTTCCCGACAGCCAGGGTGTCCCTGTGCCAGCAGACGTCGCAGGGTACCCAGGGGGCACTGCCCTGAGACTATGGGCTGATGCTGGATGTGGGAGGGGGTTCAGGCCACAGCCTGGATTTGCAGAGCTGGCAGTCAGGAGGAAAATATTGTCTTGCTGGTCGACAAAGCACCTTTGAACTGTGCTTGCTCATCCACGCTCTCCTTGTTGTACCACAAGGATGGTTTGTGCTTTCACCTTTTACACAAGGGGCCTCAGAAGGGCTTTTCCTGGGCATGGCAAACAGCATATTTTAGCTGCTAATTTTGAAGAGAAGGATCTTGGGCTGGGTAAGGGTCCCTCAGCTTCATCTGAGGAAAAGTCTTTGCTTCTCTCATGGGCAACGGTTGTTTCTGAAGCTGTGGGAACGAGGCATGTGCTAGTCCTCGGGGTCTCTACTCTCCAGGCTCATGCAACAGCAGCTTTGCTGGTAAGCAGGGAGATGGGATCTGTGCCATGGCCCATTTCCATTCCCTTTGGGAAAAAAAAAAAAAAAAGGGTTTTTTTTTACCTTTTTCTCCCCACCCAAACTATTTCACCTTTTGTGCATCATTGTGAGGTCCCTGTCAACTGCACTGGTGCACAGGTGTAAGTTATCTGTGCATCATCCTTTGCAGCATCCTTTGTGGATCAGATCCTGACCTGCCTCAGTAGAGAAGGAGCAGCTTTACATTTTCTCCTTTATTTCCTCCCATATCCTGAGAGAGCAGAAAGAAAGCTATAAGGTTTGCTGGACAGGTTCTCTCCTTTCCAGCATCTCTCAGCTTTTACCTTCCAGGTAGACAGTCTAGGGCACTGATGACAATCATGGCTGTTTCCTCACTGGCTCTGCTGAGCTACACCAAGAAGGCTTTCTTGCTGGAAGGTTCTGCCATGGCCCCTTGCTCCATGGGGACACAGTCCAGCCCAAGGAGGGAAATGTTACTTGCATTCTGTGTCTTGCACAGTGCTGCTGGCAGTGTAGTGCTGCTGGTGAGTCAAGGATGGCTGGTTAGGCTGACATCCTCTGCACTGAGTGAGAGAGGACCACGTTCCTCGAAGGACTTCATGGTGCTAGATCTGGAGGAGAGGGTGCTGAAAAACCACTGGCAAGTGATTTGATCAACATGTGGATCACCTTGCAGAGCCACCAGATCCCTGCGCATGGTCCAAAGTCTGCACTTGTGCTCATAAGCCAAGCCATCCTGAGCAAATTTGCCTGTTTTGAAGGCAGAGTGGTTTTTGGGTTTGCAGACTAAGGTTTGGCTTCTATTGAAAAAATACCTAAACCCACTCCACTCATGACTTTACTTCAGGAACAAGGGTTCTGCAAGTGCCACAGCGAGAGCTACCTCCTTGCAAATGCATTCTGGACAGAGAAAACTCTTCCCATAACTATTTGGCAGCATGCCTGAGGTTTGTAGGCTAAAAGCATTCACACGTGAGCATGACAAGCAGACTCAGCAGCCTTGAGGTGTGAGATCTTCATTCCTTTTCAGTCACTTTTATGAGAAACCGTGTGATCCCATGACAAAACAGCCTCATTTCTAGGTGTGCTGTTGGCTCCACAACATCCACGACGCTGCTGGACTGAGGGCTTCCCTGCAACCCTTTCAGCATCAAAGTTTCAGTGTGTGAGGACGGCGACAAAAAGCATCTCTCCTCAAGCCTCCTCTGAGACATTTTGCTTTCTGCTCTCCAGCACGTGGCAGGACATGCAGGCAAAGATGAGCCTCACGTTGCCAAGTTTGGAGTCATTTCCTCCTCTCAAGTGCTCAAGGCTGGAGCAGAGGTTGTACTTGAGGCTCCTCTGTAGCCCTCAGCAAACTTCTCATAAACAGGAAAGAGCCCTGAGGAGGACGACAAGACAGAAATCAGCCCTGCTCTGATCTTTTGTTCTTCCCCTCCCCTTTTGTCTTACAACTAACAATGAGTGGCTTGATTTGTTGCAATGAGAGCTGCCAGATGGAAGTAAAACTCCTTCCTTCAAGAGTGGTCCTCAGCGATGCCTGAGAGTGAGCTGCGTGGCTGTGCCCAGACCCTGCTCCCAGCTGAGGAAATCTCACCCACGGGACCCACTCCCCAACTGCAGTGGACACGCTTGCAAAATTGCTGTGTGCCAGAAAGGACAGTAGGTACCACCACAGCTGATGCCTGAGAGAGGGCTCCAGGGTACGGAGGTGGTGCCACCATGCTGGTACTGCCACACTCGGAGCAAGTTTAGCAGGAATTACTGAGGAGTGGAGGGTCATAAAGATGCTAGCAAGGGGCATTGGGCTCTGTGCCTGGGACGTGTTCTCCTTCCCATGCTTTCCAACCTGGAAGAGCAGATCTAACCCTACTAGAGGGTTAGACAGCGTGCAGGACGTTATCTCAGCCCTGTGTCACTTTTTGTTCTATTTCCTTCCGTAATATCACCGCTGTGAAGGGGAGGGAAACCATTTGTTTATCAAATGTCCTCTCCATCTTTTCACTGCAGCCCCCCCTGATGCTTGCTGGCAGCCTCCCTGAGTGCCAGGAGGAGGTTGGGAAATCCTGCCTTGTGCTAATGAGGCTTGTCCTGCTCCGGAGAGCAATGGGCCAGGGGATCCATGGCAGAAAGCAGCTCTCTCAAAGTAGATCTCTTCAAAATAATGGTCCTCTTCTGCGTGATCTCTTCCTAGCCCTTCAAGGTTGAACAGGCCACTGAATGCATAAGGAAATGAGTGGTGCAATGCAGAGTTTGTCCTAGAGACAGGCCTAGTGATGAGGATACCCAACTGGAGCAAGAAGTAGGCACCAGATCTCTGCAGAATGCCTGCATTACCAGGCTTCATTTCTCTCCACCTGGCATCTTTCTAGTCCTACGAGTCTTTCCTGTGTGGCCACCTGTTGGGCCAATTTCAACAGGACATGCCTTGATCCAGTAGTGCCAGTACCTCTGTGTTTAAGAAACCTTTCAAACAACATGGGGACTTGAGTCTTTTCCAGGTGGAGGAGGAAATTTCATTCCTTACATCCTGGACAAGCTCCTGCCAGTGCGTGGTACCGCACAATGCAGCTTCTAGCAGCTGGTTTTGTACCTCAGCTGACTTTCTGTAGCTCAGCTTCATCACTTGGGGCTGCACTCACAGAGGATCCTGACTCCTCTTTGGCAGCTAGAGTACCAATGAAACCATCACGGGAGTCTTCTTCCAAGCTGCTTTCCTTTCCCTCCTTCCCAAGACCCCAAAGCAGAACGTGAGAGTATGGATCCCTTACACGTCTGTAAGGCACGTGGCTGTGGAGAGCCACACCATGAGGTTATTATACACTGTGTGCACCTCAGATGGTTAATGACTAACTTGTAAAACTGCTCCGTGCATGGGTGAACACGAGTAGGTGTTTTCAGAAACAGTTGTGCCAGTTTCCCCTGTAAGGATGGGTTTGGGTGCTGGCCAACTTTCCTTCACAGTCTCTGTTTGCAAAGCTTTGTGGGGTTGAGTTTTGGTTTCTGAAACCTGTCAGGCACAACTGAAACTCAAAAGTGGCTTTGCTTGGTTTTGCAGGACTCTGTAATGGTCTTTCAGTATTCTGTAAAATGCTAAGTTAAAATATTACTGCCAGGAAGCTCCAATCTGTGACTTACATGCTGATTATGCCAGGAGAAGCAGCTCAAATCCACTTGGATGATACTCATCATACCAGGAGCTCAAGGTTCTGTACATAGTGTCTGGAAAGCTTGTCTTGAGTATGAGTGGGAGCTACTAACTTGACCATCTAGGCTTCCTAGCTCTTAATGCCCTGTAATTCTAACAACAATAATAATAATTCATAATTCTTCCAGTGTATTTAGCAGTTTGTATCAAAGTCTTTCTATAGAAAGGGCTGTCCATGAAATACGATGTTGTTCAACTGTCACAGTAAAACATCTGACAGTTCAAGTCCCTGCGTCTTACAGCAACACGTGGCCCTGACCTACAGAAAGCTCTTTTGTGATCCAAAGGGCAAACAACATTTCTTTCACTTCACTTCACTCCTTACCTGGAAACAGTAACAGGCGAGTCAGGTTTTGTGCACTAGCCCCAGTCTGGCCTGTGCAATAGTGTCCTGTCTCCACTGCTCCTGGTGCCCAGACCTCGTCCTCCAGGGTGGTGAACCTGCCGTGTCCCCTGATGCTGGTGTTTCTGGAGGGAGCAGAGACTTCCAGAGTGGTTTGTTCCTTTACAAAACTGGAAAGAGGAGCTTCCACCCACTGATGCTATTTAGAAGTAAATAGTAGCAGCATTAGACTGGAATCCTGTTGTTCCTGATGCCACGCAAAGGCTTTGTGGTTGTTACAGTCCTATCACAGGGCCTGCAGGTGTGGAAGATGCAGCTTGTTTTGAACCATTTCTTGTTCATTCTTATTGCACCCGAGCAGCTGTAAGTCAGAGTCTCTCTCTTGCTTTCTTTCCTTCCCTCAGTCTACCTCTGCAGACTGAAACAGGGAGGTTCTGGATATATGTAATCATGTTTGTAATATTACATACATTAAAATGTATGTATATTAATATGTATAATAATTAGATACATTACATGTATTTACAGATAGGATGATTTCTCCTGTATATATTAGTCTGCTCTTACTGACACTGAGTTTTAACTGCAGTTTCTTTGCCTGGTTACTCAGTGTCATGAGATCCTCCCACGATTACTCACATTCAGGTTTAGATCTGAAAATCCTGGATGACTTTTAGTACTTGAGGATTGGTCATTTCATTGCTTCTTCCCTTTTCAGATCACCAGGATTGCACTAAACAGCTGCAGTCCCAGCACAAGTTACAAGGTGTTGGGGGACTTTAGAAGCTCTATTGTTAGAATGTGCATATACAAAAATATACACATATGTATGTGTGCATATATATCACTATTTATGCCCACATTTAACTTCCTATGTTTTAATGAGGTGTGAGTTGATAATCCATGAGATGATAATCCATGACAATCATTTCTTTAGAGCTTTTACCAGTTGTCAATTCTTTCCAAAACCCAAATGCAGTGAATAAGACAAACACCTCTGGCCCTCGTGTCTACCAATCCTTCAAAAATATCTATCACATTTTTGCTGTATGACTTACCTTCACAAAAGCTGTGCTGACTGTGATTGATCCATTGATCTGTCTGTTTACAGAATCACAGACACACTAGTTGAAAGGGACCCCTCGAGGTTTCTAGTCCAACCCCCATTGAAAGAAGGGCTGTTGCCAACAGTAAGTCAGGCCAGCTCAGCCTTTGTCTGGCCAGCTCTTGAAAACCTCCAAGTGTGGAGTTTCTCACCCCTCTTCAGTTACAGGTACCAAAGCTGCCAGTCTGAGCCTTCTGATCTGCAACTTGAGGACCTCTTCTGCTACCCTTTGTTGCTCTACCCTCTACCATTGTCAAGAAGAGTTTGGTTCCGTTATGTATTGCTCCTCTTCTAGTAGTTTGAGTTTGGAGACTCCCCAGCCTTGAAGATACTCAAACCTGGAGCAGACAGCTCTGAAGGTGGCCCTGTTTCAATCAGGGGATGGAATAGGTGTCTCCAGAGGTCCCTTTCAACCTAAATTTTTCCATGATTTTGCAATTAGTCCAGACTCTAATAGTCAGTTTCTCCTCAAGGGACATCGTTCCAAGGTGATGTATTAGGTGTCATCTGCTAAAGCACAATTCTGGAATCCCAGGTATTGTTTGTAAATCCTCCAGGCAGGTATACTTGAGAATCCTTGGCATGTTGGAGGGATGTGAACAAAACAGCACTGGAAGTGTTTTTCAAACATTTCCTCCACGTGTTCAGCGGGTGTTTCTGGGATGTGCCCGACTTGAGAAAGAGGCTGTAAATTGATATTCTGCCACTGTCTTAACTTGGGTTGTCGGTCCATTTTTGGATCCAGTGCTTGTTATAATAAAATGGTGACTGGAAAACAAAGCTTGTGTCAGCCCTTACCAGCAGGGCATTCTCTTGAAGATAGAGAGCTGGAAGGCAGCATGGTAGGAACAGTGAATCCTATCAGAGCCAGCAGCAAAGCACTTAAATGCTGAAATAATTCAGCATCTGCTCAGAGCAAGAACTATCCATATGAAAGACACTAAACTGTCAAAGACTTTAAGACTGGAAGGGATTACAATGATCTTTCAGTCTGACCTCCAACATGATTCAGACCATAAGATATCATTTTGCATCATAGCTTCCAAGTAAGCTTGAAATAGTCATCGTCTCTTGAATGAAGGACTGAAGGACCCCATTTCTGGGAGATCATGGTAAGGTTATCCTTACAGCTGGGAGAAATACTATTTCAGTGCTTTATTTCAGCTTTCACCCACTGGGATTTATGATGTTGTGTTTTGGTTTTGGTTTGGTTTTGGTTTTTTTTTCCTCCTGGATTAATTATTCTTCTATTGTCAGAGGAAGCTTAGCTTCCAAGAACAATTTTAACCAACTTTCCTACCTTTCTCTATACCTTCAGCAGGACCCAGAAGAGCTATTTTTGTCTGGGTTGTAGACATTCAGATAACCTTGACCTTAGCTTGTTTCTGCTAACAGTGATCCCCCTTAAAACAGAGATAGTGCTGCTTCCCTCCCTCTCACAGGTGTTGGCTGAAAAAAAAAAAAAAGACTATTAACATTTCTCAAGTGCTATAGTGGGAGGCAAATGTGGAGTCAGTCAGAGATCAGAGGCTGGCTATTGCATTCCAAAATATGGCTTAGTACAGCAATCTTGTCTACTGGAAACCAAGTCCTCTGGTACCACTAAAAGTTATGGGCTGCATTTTCATATAAGGATATTGGTGTTTTGAACCAAAAGATGTCATCTGAAAACATTTGTGCACAGCAATAATTGCATACACACGAAAGAGAGAAGGTATTTGTGGACAGTAGAGGTTAATTGTTTCCCTTGTTAAGGGACCTTGGGATAAGGCAATGTCAACCTTGTTAAGAGTATTTCTCATAGGGAAACACTTATAAAGATGTAAAATCAGAAAACGATCTATATGAGTCTTCTGCTCATCTGTTTACTCTAGATGGGGCTTTTACTTGTAATGGAGCCAGTGGTCTCAGCTATCAGACACACCATTTACAGTCACAGGCTATACCAAAATAGCTCCCAAGTCCTTCTGATTTTCTATTTTTGTCAATGATCTACTTAAATGCTGACTATATCCCATTTAGGACATCTAGATCAATCTAATTGGCTAAACATCAGTTACCTACACAGTGGTGGAGGAGTGGATCACCTCTCTATATTTAAAACAAATACACAAGTGATGTCCTTGTGGTGGATCACTGAGGGCATAGCCAACTGGACAGTCATGGTTGAAGACTGAGGAAGATGTTCCACCTCAGTACAACCACATTGTTGCTCTGTGGTGCTGAAGACACAAGTGCTGCATAGGGATGAGTCAAGAAAGTGGATGCTCCCTACATTGCCTCCTGTGCTGGGGTCCCCTTGTCTGCTGAGAGGCCAGCAAAGATGGATTCAGCTTTCCTAATGATGGGTAATGACTCAGTAGTGTGGGAGAGCTCAGCAGCATGTAGGGGAACTAGTCTCTGCTCTTAGCTCAGCTATGACCTTCTCCTGAAGGCCCAAGGAGGTTCTCTCTGTTGTCCACTGTTTTCTGTTATTCATAAGTGATATAGGTGGCTTTATTTATCTAATGCCCCAAACACATGTGGTGCTAAGCTCGTATCTGGGCTTGAGCAACTTCCCAGAAATCCATCCATGTTTTCATACACAGAGACTGAAAGGCTAAAGCATTTGTCTCTCCCTGCTACCCTGTTGACAAGTTAGCATAAGCAGAGCTGTCTCCAAGTCTGTATTTCAGAAACCAGTTATCCTCTGTGGCAAAACCAGATACAGATACAGTAATCTGAGTCATCCACGGGGAAAGGACTGGACTAGATGTGTGTTTGGGAGCTGTTGGGCACATCAGGGGTGTTGTGTCAGTGACGTTGGGTGCTCACAGCCTTGCCTTCACTCAGAGGGCACATGCAGTCTCTATGGAGAGACTATGGCTACTTAAAAAACAGACACAGCAAAACCCAACATCAAAGGACAAGGCACAAGAAAGCCCTGGTAGTTTGGCCACAGCTTCCAGGTAAGGCCACAACTGACCATAGCAAAACCAACAAATTCTTTAATGTTGTTATGTATCACTTTAATTAATTAAAAACTGGAAACCCCAAGTCATACGCCAGGAGTCTCCTGTGGTTGTGATTACAAAAACTGCTTTGACAGGGCTATATGTAGCTAGAATTCATTGTTGTTGGGTTTTTGTGTTGTTTTGGGGTTTTTTTTTCTTTGTTTGTTTGTTTGGTTTTTTTTTTTTCTTTTTTTTTTTTTTTTTTTTTTTTTGGTTTTTTTTTTTTTTTTTTTCCCAGTAAGAAAGGTTTTGTAAATTACTATTTCCTTTCAGAGATTTGTGAAGAAAAAATAAAAGGGCCTGGCATTTTCCCACCCACCCATCTTGGATTTCATTCAGAAATGCCTTGATCATGACAATATTTTGGCTTTAACAAATGGGAAAACTTTTGGATGCCAGTGTGGAATATAGGTGTGTTTTGTCTCTTCCTTCTGCTGAGGACATGCCTTGTGCTTTTTGCTAATGGTAGTGTTCCTGTTTTGGGTTTCATGGTATCCTGTTAGCATTATACCACAGCAATAACAGCATCAGTTACAGGCAGTATGCAGATTTATTGTTGCTCAAAAGAAATATATTATATGGATAATAATTCCCACTCCCTGCAGTATGAAAACTAAACCCCAGGTGCTTACTTTACAGCAGTAACTTTCCTAGTGTTACCCTGCATGTCATTCCAACATCATTGGTGGTGTTGAAAAAGGAATGGAAATTTCAGGTTTGTGTGATTGTATGATATGAGAAAAACTCATGTGACATTGCTGGTTTGAATTTAATAGCGTGGGCTCAGCTGATGGGGTGTTTCATTGCTCTTTACTGACCTGTTGTGCAGCTGAGGACACAGGAGCTCTGAGCAGGCGTTTCCTCCATGTCTCCTCTCTCAGAGAAAGGAAAAGCATTTGCCAAGGTGACCTGCTCTCAGAAAAAAAATGGTGTTTGTGAAGTTAGCCTCTCTTTGGAAAGAGCTTTGGTTCAAATGCAACCTTTAATTTTAGTGGAGAAGGTACTTTACCCCATGTTGCATGAGAGCTGGACACCTTGCAGATCCTTAGTGTTCTTGGGGACTCTGGGTGCACTGCCTCAGCAATTTTATTGCATTTTTCCTTCCTTTCCCATGCAGTGCTCGCTGGGTGCCCCTGGCACCTTGGCTGCCCCTGAGGTCATGGGATGTTCTGGAGGGATGGGTGGTCACCAGGTGAACAGCTTGCAAATAAATAAATAATTAAAGGACTGGAGGGTGTATCAAATTCAGTTTGCCCTGTGTGACAGGGAAGAGCATGGCATTGAGAATGGACAGGAACAGATTTTGTTTAAATTTAGCAGCAGTGTTGTGGTTGGAAAAGGCTGATGAGAACTTGGCACTTAACTCCTCACCTCGTACTGCTCCCCCCAGAAGTGTTGTTGGACTCCAAACAGAGCATTGCTGGGGCTAGACTAGGAAAGCACCCTATCAAAGAAACCGTGTCCTTCTGTGGACTGTTTTGCTGAGCCATTCTTGGTTCTCAGCATCCACAACAACCTTCATGTGCCAGCTTTCCAGCATGTGGAGAAGTCTCAGTCCCACAGCAGGAGAAGGTGGACTGTGAACTGTCACAAATCTCCTTATCAGGCCACCATCATCTGAATCTCTGGGTATGTGTTGTGACCCCTCTTTCACCTGTGTTTCAGGTCAGAGATGCATCTGGTCAGGCTGATCTGCCATTTCTTGAAGCCTATACCTTCAGGTACCACAAGGCCACTTTGCAATACACAAGAGCCAGTCCTGCCTTCCTCTTCTCACTCTCTTACAGCCCTCTCCCTGCACAGGGCTGGTGGGATCTGGACTGGTTCTTGCCAGCTGTTCATCATCTCAGCACCACTTCTAGAGTCATTCCTGCCATGCCAAGCCCCACCATTTGTCTTCTGGGATGTGGTGCCTCCAAGCTGCCCAAGTGCAACCTTAGGTCAGGGGACGCGGGTGCAAAATTTTGGCATCTGTCAACCCCAGGTCCCCATGACTAACTCCTTTGTGCAGGTCTATGAACTTTCTTAACTGAATGCAAGTATGGGAATCCACTGCAAACTGTGCTGCCATCAGTTTCCTGTCTGTAGGGATACTAAATTGTGGATTCCCCCAAACCAGTATTTTCCCAGAAAGTTACAGAGGAAATTATATTCCCTTTCCCAAAACTAAGAGAGTGCCATGCCCATTTACAGTCTTGCTAGGCAGCTGGGAAGCCAGCAAAGAGAAAAACCTCATACCCTGTCCATTCTTCCCACCCCAAAGGAAATAGCCCTGTGGATTTCTTTATGCTGGCACACCAATGATGTCATGTTTTCTAGTTGCATCTTGAGCCTCTGACTCCACCACAAAGATGCCAGCGCTGTCCCTGTCATCACCTTCTGGTGCTGTGACCCTTCTGAACATGGCTGGTGGTCTCATCACTGGGATGGGGACAGGGCTATCCACTTGCTGTATCTCTACAGAAACCACACGCTGGCTTCAGTGGAAAGGATCAGTGTCTTTCACTGGGGAGGAGCACTGTGGACTCTGTCAGCTTCTCACGGCTCTTTTCAATGCTGCTGTGCTTGCTTTATTTTGGGCAGAGTTAATGACCCCTTAAATGAATATTTATAGCAGCTTTTTTTTTCAGTTTAATTGGGAAAAAACCAAAAAAAAAGGTCTTTTCAAAACTTTGAGTGACCCGTTTTTGTGAAGCAACAACCTGGCTTTTCCCCATTGCCCTTCCAGGTTGCATTCACCAGGCTCCACATTTGTTTACTACCTTCAGGATTTAACTGCAGTGTGTTAAGCACCCTGAAGAGACAACCCTCACCCAGTGTCCATGCTGCTTAGCTCAGGTCAGCAGAGTTTGTAGTAGAGGTGGAATTTGAATGTCCTTAGTATGATGCTGCTCTGGACCCTCTTCCAGGGGTGGAAGGAGAAAGCTTGGTCACTCCTTTCTATGCTAAGATGAAATCAAACTGGTGCACTGAAGAATCCAGAGTACCTTTTGGACAGAAGTTTTAAGAAGCCTAATTCAGAAAATATGAAAGCTTAGGTCAGTGTCTTTCTGCACATTGCAGTGACCAACAACTGTGTCCCCACTGAGTCTGTAGGACCAACACCAGTAAACTGTGTATTATAGGGGCTGGGGGGAGCTGGGGATGTTGCTACACTTACATTTTAAAGCTCTTTTCCCTATCTTCCTCCCTGCACAAGAGACAAGACAAGGCTGCCTGGGGAGAAGACCTCTGGCTGACTCATTGACAGATGAAAGCCCCATGCACCGAGATTAGGATGAACTTTCTAGTCATGAGAACTTTTAGAAAAGGATATACGAGCCTCCTCCTCCTGCCCTGGCAGTGATCCCAGCTCCAATCCCAGTTCTGCAGTGTGCAACCATGATTGGGGCAGCTTGTGACTTCTCTTGGCCATGTACCTCAGAGCCCATAAAGGCAAAAAGTGAGGATGGAGCTCCAGAGGTAATCTCATCTTGTGTGGTGGTACACATAAGGTAGACAAAGCTGCTGGAGCATCCTCATGCCCTGTGTCTGTTGAGGAGCAGCATCACAGTGCAGTGCCTTGGCATGGTGGAGAATGGCTCTGAAAGTTGTTGACCACCATCAAGGAGACAAAGAAAAGGTGACTTTCTGAAATGGAGCATGCTGCAGTTGCCTTGCAAAGCGATGGGGTGTGTCTGTGAGGAGAAAAAAAACTATCAGAAAAAAAAAATAATATAATTGGCTGGCTGGCAGGCTAAAGCTTCAGCAGAGGCTGTGATTGTACTTGTCACTATCTGTTAACCTTCAAAGCAGGTGCCATGTGCTTGAAGTGCCAAGATGGTGCTCAGGCTGCAATCTGTGTGTGTGCAGACTGCGGTGAGAGGAGCATGGCCTGGGGGAAGGGCCAAGGGGCTTGCCAAATGGGCACAGGGGCAGAAAAGGGACAGTCCTGGGAAGGCAGCGCCTGTGACGCAAATGGATTTGGCCGGCTCTGAAAGAGGGAGCACCTCCCGACAGCACTGGGACTTGTCCTTGGCTGATGGCAGACAGTGCTCCAGTGAGGATCCCAGGGAAGGGGCTCCTCTTTTGTAGGCTGATTTAACTGTTGAAGGGTTTGAGGCAGGTTTATTAAAGTTCTTAAGTTACTGAAATTCATCTGGTGGAACCTTCACTCCTGCCAAGATCCTGAATTTTTACTTGGTTTTAGAAATTAGGTCTATAATGCTTTGTTGCAGTCTCAGTCCAGCTCAGTGTCTTTCTTAAATATATTTGGGTTTTGATTCTTTAAATTATTAAATATTATCTGTTAAAATATTGGGTTTAATAATATTTTTTTTTTAATAGAATGCAATATTTCAGTGGGGAAAAAAAAAAGAAGTAATTTCTTTTTTCTTCCAGGGAGTATTTACATTATCAAACATTGTGATGACAAGTGTCTTGGGATCTTGTAAGACTGTATTGCTAGAGTAAGTCAACAAGCAATGTAAAGCCTGGATGTGTGAAAGGTGAGTGAGTGACGTTCAAATGGGAAGATTACGTAGAGCTCTGAAGAATGCCTAAAGAATCTGAAATAAAAGGCTTTAAAGAAAAATGTCAGGGGTAAGGATCAGAAGATTGTAAGGTATTAATAATTGTCAATTGGCAAAAAGACTGCCAACAGACTTACAAATCTCCTCATCTTGTCTAGCCAAATGTAATTGTCTTTAAAATCCAAACTCAAACTGAGATGAAGGTGTGTGTATAACCTATGCATGAACAAGATAATCCCATGTCTAAGATCCACCATGAGATTCCTTTTACTGTCATCCAGAAGGCAGGGTAGCTGATTGCCTTTTAAAATAGTATATACCTGTATTGCTCCCTTGTCCCAGGTGAGGACAACTGAGAGACATGTCTCTTCTGGACGTGTGTGAGAGTCATCAGGCAGAATGAGCTGAATGTTGACACACTAACAGTTTTTCTCTAATTGCTGATGGAGCTGGAAGGGTACACACAACATTAAGGAGCACATTGCCATTTTCCTTGCTTTGAAAGAGTCAACAGACACAACGGAGAAAGAATAAACTCTCGAAGAGAACAAAAGGCAGAGAGAAATCAATGAAGAGCTTTGGTTTGTACTTATTCTTGAAAACATGCATGGTGTTTGCAAAAATCTGGGGGTAGCTGCACCCTTCAGACATCATGCATTAAGAGGACAGAGCTGTGATGCAGAGAAGCTTCCATAAAGTTGAAGATCAATGAGGTCTTTGAAAGAGCATTTCCTTTAAAGCACTAAGCAATGCCTTCTATTTAGTCCTGAGGAGAAATTTCATTAGAGTGAGAAATATATATTGAAATATTTCCTCAGAAAAGAGATCTCTGCTTTCCCACTGAAAAGGAATTTTCTCTGTAAAATGAGATGTTAAATGAGATGTTAAAGGGTTTTGTGTAGAATTTAGCCTGCTGATCAAAGTGGGTGTCTTCTTCAGGCAAGAGCTCCCCAGATCTCACTGACTGCATTGACTACTTTTCCACTGACCGCAGCAGGAATTTGGACACCTTGCTATGCTCCTGTCCCCTAATCTAAGATTTCAATCCCACCCCTCAAGTCACCGACAATGCTAAAGCAGGTATGGCCAGTTGGAGATTGAAAGTGAGTTTTGTCTCGATATGGTGAAAGGGCTGTTGGAAAATTAAGACATAAGTGCACAAGACAATTGGCAACATGAACCGCGGTTGTTCCCCGGACTTGGTAACCTGCTGTTGCAGGCTTCATCTGGGAGCAGTGAACGTTTGCTGGGATAATTTCAGAAAGTTCAGGGCAAAAAGGGAATTTGTGTCTTGACCTCAAGGAATCTGATGTACCTTACTTCAGCAAAGAAACGACAGATTAAAAATCCCCAGGAGTTTCAGTTCTTTACAGAGACCATGCTCCATGCCTGTTCCTGACTTGGGTAGAAATTAGATTAATTTGGCTGTTTCTATTCTACTTCTTTCACCAATACTTTATTTCTCTATATTGGAGGCTAATTACTGAAGCATGTGTAAAAATAGAGGGGAGAAGAGTATCTCGTATCAGATAGGTTTCCACAGCTGTTCTGGACCACACTGCTTCAAAGCTTTATACCACTGCTAAAATACGATGCTAACAAAAACCTATTACTGCATCACCCCAACTAAGTGAAAAATGTGCATATTACAGCTGGTAATTTTCAATGAAAAAGTATTTCAAATTCTACCAGCCCTAATTAGGACTGTCTCTATCCTTCTAAGTTTGATAACAATCTTTTTTTTTTCAAGGGACATAAGTCTGAATTTTGTGTCATGTTTTCCTAACTTCCAAATATTTTTTACCTGGAGTATAAAGTGAATATTTGACATATTTTTTCTGGAAATAAGAACAAGTGAATGTAGTGGGTCCTATCTGTCTCTGTCTTTTGCAGTGATTATATTAACAACTTTCAGAAGCTCTGTTTTCCATAAATTCTTGCAAATTAGTATTATCTAGAGTACTTGCTTGAATTCTTTAGCAATTAAAACTTGTATTAAATTTTCTGCTATTACTACCCTCAGTAAGTGTCAGGCTGACTGACAGACATACTTATTTAATTATTTCCTTTACCATGTTCAAATATTACCATAAATTTTTTTTTATTTTCCCAAGTTTCTTCCAGTTCTGGACTCGGGTTACTAAAAACAACACCCAGAGTTGCTTCTTAATGTGCTTTTTTATTAATCGCGGTGCAAGGTATCTTCTTGTACTGATACTAAAAAGTTACTTCAGTAGGACTGGTTTACTTTGGTTTCAGCATCTAGAGTGGAAAATATTCATCCTTTCCTTATGGTGTGAACATGATATCTGGTTTTCTCCTGGGCAAGAATGGATGCATTTGTTAAACACTTCTGACTTTCTGCATTCTTACTGGCTATTTTGATGGTCTTGCTATTCATAGTCTTATAGTATTATAAGGGTTACGCTCAGTCCCAATGGACTCAAACATCTGCTTCTTACTGTCTTTTTCTATGGCCATTTGTATTTCCTTGCATCTCTTTGCTTCTTTATTAATTTTATATAGTGCCAGGATGTATTTCCAGTGTTTACAGCATCTGTCCACTACACGTCTATCCATTCATCTTGATTATTGCTCATTCTGCACCCTTTTCTGTCCTAGAGGGTTTTTTGAATCATGCTTTCCTACTTAGGGTTTTAGTTTGTTTTGTTGTTGTTCATTTCTTTTTATATCTAGCTAAATAATTTTAAACTATTCATTACAGGCATGACGTTTAATCTCCAGTCCTTCTTTACAGCTGGCTCGTGCTTGTTTCAGCTTTGTGAAACTAGCTGTCTTGAAATACCATGTGGTTTTAAGAGTCAAACATAATCACTTCCACCTTAGTTACTGTTAACTTTTACTTCTTGGTTAGAAACTTGTCACTCATGATTTGTAGAAATTCCACAGAAGTTGGTGCTGCTAGCAGGAGATTTTGATATATATCACCCAGAGTCAAGTTTCCCATGACATTCCTGCACCCATGGTAGATAAATGGCTTTGGAGCTTTCCCACCTGATTTTGAAGGTAGTTTAGCATTTTGGGCCAGGCAGCTGCTATAACCTCATTTTGAACTTTACTCATCTGGACATGATCCATAAGCAGTCAAAATCATTCGCTACATCACTGCTGCAGAAGAAATTACTGCCAGCCTTGGTCTCCTTTGCACACCTGATGCTCCTCTGGAAGGTTACGGTCACTACCCTCACCCCTCTCATGAAAGTAGTTTTTTTCTCTGGATTTCATTAACACAAATCAAAAATAGCTATTTGAAAATGAACTTTGAGAAATATTTCACAAACGTTGATGAGCATTTAAAATTGTTCTTCAAGGTTATATTTTTAAAATTAAACCCAGTGTTTCCCCATCCCCAAAATACCGTTTTGTTCTCTCACCAGTCTCAGTTATGACACCTAATTTAAGTTTTCTTTTAAAAGTTGTGAATGAGGGAAATAAAAATCAAGTGCTTCCAGAATACTACTTTCTGAACCGTGCTCTTGTAGACCTGAAAGAAAACACATGGTAAAGAGAGAAGAGATGACAAGAACTTCACAGACTAAGTCTGAGTTGCTGTGAGTTCTGTGCTCATTAGCAAAGGCAAGAAAAAACTCTCTGTAGTCAGAAAAATACTATTAAGAAATTCAAGTTATCCAGAACAGGACACATCCTTTTGCATTTGCATTCTGTGTTTAGTTGTTCAGAAACTGAGGCTCTCACCATGTTTTGGGGTTCAGCAGACTTCACACGAAAGAATTCCCAGCATTTCTGTGTCAAATTTCAGCATTTTCTGGACTGCTGGTCCAGAAGGGGATACACAGGAAAGCAGGGATATCCTCGGGAGTAGGAGGCCCCATGGAGATATTGCTGTCCTCAAGGTGGTATCTCCCAAGCAGCATGCCCAGCACAGGGGCTAAATATGCCTGAAAGAAAAATATTGACCTCTGACAAAGTCTGAAGAAATTCATGTGGGTGTTTCCAACAGTTTATGAAGTAACCAGAAATGGCAATAAGTTCTAGGTTCTCTATTTCATCAGCTAAGAAAATGTTGACTGAACCCTGGCATGAGCCAAGTACCTACATGCACCGTGTTTCAAAGAATTAATCACGTCTTCAGATGTAGAGCCTGCTAGTTAGTTTAATTACTGTCATTTTTTGTTTGTTGGTTTTTTTTTTTTTTTCTTTCAGTAGCTAAATGGATTCAGTGACAATGAATCTTATTTTATTTTTTTAATAGATGAAAGAGAAGCAGGCTTCAAAAGAGATAATGAATTTCTTCTAAATTGTCTGGAGACTGGAGAGCCATAATTCTGATTGATCAGTATGGTCTGCTTCAGAGAGGCACCAGATGTGATCCAGATTTTAAATAGATGCTTCTACTCTCAAAATGCATTCGCTCCCTCCTGGTATAACAAAGTGAAGTCCATCTGTCTAGAGTTGTACACTTTTTTTAGTGGTAATAACAGTTAACATCAACAATAAGCTTTGTCTCATTAGTATCACATAATCCCTACTACCAAGTCCCCAGTTTCTGGTCCCCATATTATCTGCCATGGAAAAAATAAAGACCACAGCAGGAGCTAAGAAGGTCAGTGCATTCTCAGGGTAATCAGCTGTAGTAAATTCAATTCTGACAAGACAAGGCTTGCAAATGTCTGGGGAATTAAGGGATCATCTATAATTTCATATGTTGAGTGGGAAAGTGTCCTTCCAAACACTTATTAATTACAGATGAGGATGCATATGGTGGTCATCCTTGGAGAGATTTCTTCTGAAGCAAAGCAAGAAAATCAGATTTAACTCTTTTCTGCTTCTTCTAGGGAAAAACTACTGATATTAGCAATCGGCCTTGCAATAGTTTCAGTCAGTATTCTTTCTCTCCTGTTTTTTATTGCTCTGTCTTAGCAGCTGATGCCTGTCACCCTTTATGAAACTTTTTACATAAAAATTTCCCACTGAAATCAATGGAGCCTTTCCTTGGCTTTAGTCTGGCTCAGTGTTGTCTCTCCAGGGTTTGCAATCCTTAAGAACAACAGACAAAAGAGCTTAGCATTTAGAACTCAACCTTTCACTTGAAGATCTTGGAGCACTTTAGAAACCCTTTGAGTTCTGTTTTGTCCTTTGTCTTTTACAGATGAGGAAATTAAAGCACAGGAAAGTTAGAAGCTACTCTTTTTCCACTTGGGCAACTGAAGGTAAGCGCTTGCATCCCCACCTTTCTTCCTCAAGGGGAAGTCCTCAACTCTCAAACTAATTTTTGCACCCGTTTTTTGAAAGTGTGGGCTATAAGCTTATCCAAGAGCTCATCAAAAGTCACTAGAATTGATGACAAGGCCATTAAATTGTCTTAAAAATAAGAGATTAAAAGTGTTTGGCTTATTTATTTCATTAAGTGAAACCAAGGCTGAGGAAGAGAAATGAACACTAAATCCATCAGGGGGCTATATATCCCAGAAAGAAAAGAGACATATAAGTAAAAGAATAAACCTACCATGAGAAGAGATTGATATCAATTAATCACAAATAAGCATGGGCTAGAAATTAGGAGAAGGTTTGTAACCATCAGAGGAGCAAGATGTGGGGACAAATGGGGAGCCTGGGGGCAAAGAATGTCACTTGGGTTGAGATGGAGTTGAAGCAGAGACCAGGAGGGAGGAAAGGATGCTGTACCAGCACCTCCAAGGGACTGGATTCGGTGGTCCAGTGTGTCATTCACCATGTTGTGTTCATAGGATTGCAGAAGTCTCCTGGTCCCTGGACAAACATAAATTCTGAGACAAACTGTTCTTCTTTGCAGGGGCCCCTGCGTATTTCTTCTTTAGGGTTTAGGTCATTTGGGTAGGAAAATGCTGTTGCTGCCGCAGGAGGAAAACAAATACCTGATGATACCAAATACTGCTCTCCTCTTTAGACCTGCAGAGCCTCGTATGCCAGATTGCAGCTATTGTATGAAGAATTTTCTGTTCCTTTTTGTGCCTGGTGGCTGACTGAAAAGTTCATATTATTTATGTCAGAAAACAGCAGTGTACTTTTGAGTCTGAGGAAGCTGGGAAAGTGCGGTGGGTGTCAATCAATTAAGCTATTCAACTTATTTATGAAACAAGACAAAACAATGTCTAGGATATGAATTCCCATCTCAATAGGATCCTCCCTGATATAAAATGTCAGAGCTGAAAAAGGGTCAAGTCATGACCCTTGAATATTCTTTAAAACTATTTGCAAATCAATACCTCTTCTCTGGGTTTGTTCAGGGACCATCTTTCCCTTTATTATAAGTCATGGGGCATAGACTGCTTATCAGTGAGTATGGAGACAGATCACTGCACTAAAGGAACAGCTGGCTTTGGAGACTGGGCCTGACTCATTCATGGGTGCTCAGTTCACTACTCTGGCAGTGCAAAAGGTTTTAAAGTTAGTATAATGTTTTTGCTGACTCCGGGATTCCTTTATATCTGCTGAAAGAGCAAAGAAGTCCTTCATTATGTGTACAGTTGGGGTTGTCTCCCTTTTACTGGAGCTTATAGCAGCCATGAACCTCATCTCTCATTTTCTCTTCCACGTGTTTAGTGTCAGGAGGTCCTTCTGTGTCCCTGTGTAGCTGGGTTTTGGGTTTGCAGTGTTGAATTGTCTCCCTTTCTCCCTTAACAGTTCTTGTAGCAATAACCTGTTTGGTACAGGTAGGGTTTGAGAGCACAGATGGCTTTATCCTCAGTTGAGCATCTGGCCTATTAAGCCGTCTAAAAAGGCATCAACTTTACAAATCCTGGTATTAATCTCATTGCCCACTGTGTGACCCATGGGGGTTTCAGATCAGAGCCAAAGAGGGGAAGAGGAGAAGGAGGGCAGCCAGAGGATTTACGGAGTCAGGGGAGGGGAGGGAGCTGCCTGCAGGACATGTGCCCGTTTCTCATGATGAGGAGTTGGAAAAGGTCAATAGTCCTGGCTCCCTTGAGCTCTCCTTGAAGGAAGATGTACACAGAATAGTTGGTCCAGGCCTTTGGATAAGTTTGTCTAAGGGACATCCCACTTTATCTCCTTTCTCTATGTCAAAATGTGGCATCATCACAAGGCCTTGCAGCAACACTTGGGCCAAATCAAGTCCACGCAGGTGAACTGAGGATAAAACAACAGGAGAAATGCCCAGTTGGCTACTGAAATTTATCAAGAAGAAGAGAGCTTTTTTTGCAAAAGGGAGATGAGGAATGCAAGGGTTTGCAAGGGAATGAGCTGTTCTTGTCTGTGATCCCATCTACTAACAGCACGACATTCCTCATGGGAAAACAATACTTCTTTTGAAGAAGGTCAGCAATGTGGTACATCCATGAGACCTCTGTGAAAAAGGGACCCTTCCTCTCATTTTCCCTGTTATAGCATGACTCTTGAGGAAGATATTTGATAGTGGTAACAATCTGAGAGAAAATGAAGAATTTCTAAAAGAGTTGAACTTGCCTAGTGATGGAAATTGTACTGAATGTGGCTCTCATTCCTCCAGCTACAGACTGGTTTTGAGGTAGATCTGAATTTTACAGATTTGTAATGGAGTAATGCAAAACATCAGGTCCAAATATAAATAATTAGATATTAAATTGACTATTTGAGTTCCCTGAGATTTTCCCTTGCAAAATTCAGAGGAATTCTTTAAAAATAAGTAAACACTGCTACATTGAGTTGTTTGTGGTAATAATGTATAGTGGTGGTCCCCTTCTGTTTGTCAAATCAAATTTTTATTTTTTTAATGTATTTTAAAAGGTCAAGATAGTGATCTTGTTTTCTTCCACCCACTGTAATACCTGAAAAAAGTGAATTGTTCTGCTATGTAGAGTTTATTTTGTTTGGGGGGGTGGAGAAAGAGGGGAAAAAAAAAAATCAGTGAAAGTGTCCTCCATGGCTGTAAAAGAAAACTTGGACACTGCTTCATGTGCAAATTTGTTTGCACTCACTAATTCTGGTGCAAGCCTGAACTGATGTCTGCTCAGCAAGGAAACATAAAACAGAAACCCTCAAAGAGTCTCTCATTGTTTAGGGCTTTTTGCAGGATTTCCCTTTAATTAGGGAATCCTGGAGAAATTGCTGTTCACGTGGATCTAAGATGTGCAATGAAATCCTACATCAAGCCAAAAGGGTCAAATGAAAAATGCACCCCTAGCCATGAGCTGGACTGTAAGACAAGGTTTCTCTATTTGTTGTAGAAAGCCACTCTTCAACTTTAAGCCAAGTGTTCCCAACTTTTGGTTCAGGCTTCCAACTAGCAAAGTTATTTAGAGACGTTCTTAACGTTAAGTGCACACAGAGTTCTGTAAAGTACTATGTAAAAGGACTATTCACAGAAACAGCTTAACTCTGGCAGGGAGCTGCTACCAGCATAGTATTTGCCCCAAAATTATCAGTCAAAAATGTTGAGAATTAAAGTAAAACCCAAGAAACTCATTAGCTATTGATTTGCCATTAAGATACAGAAAGGAAGTCCAAAAATAAAAACAAGCATCTAAGTTCTCATTATAGGCATGAAATCAATGTATTTAATATGATAGTCACTGGAAAACTTTCTAAACAGCTCTGTCATTGAAAAGTCAAACAAAATTGGCTGAAAACATCTCAAAGAATGAAATATGAATGTTGAAAAATGAAATTTCCAGCCAGCCCAAAGTTTATTATTATTAGATGTTTTCCACACAATACTTCTTAGAAATATATTTGGAGTTGAAAGTTCACCATGATGTAGCTATAAAAAAAAAATAGGCTGATGAATCGCAGTTGCCTCCCTCTAAATAAAGAATAACTAACCAAGAAACCATCTGTTGGTGTATGATTACCAACTTTCTTTTTGTCTTTCAAAACAACCTGAGGGCACTGGGAGTAAAGCACAGAGCACACACACACGCTGCAGGCTCGCTAGCAGCCAGCCCCAGAGGATCAGGTCCCGTCCTTGTTTTTTTCTCTTGGTGCACTAATTTCATACTGCTGGTTTTCATCTGGCGTGCCCGTATATTTCAAATACACGCTAAGCACTGCTGGGGTTATTCTGCAGTAAATGTGGCTAATTTTGGTACAGTTGAAACCTGAAAGTAAAATTCTAAGAGAGGAAAATCCTTGAGTCTTCTTTCTCAGTTTGTGAAACCAACAGAATAATATTAATTCTTTTTTTTTTTTTTTTTTTTTTTTGTCCTTGCTATTGAATAGTAAAAAGCCTGGGATATCCTGAGAAAACATATTCTTAATGTTTTTCTTAAGGCTGAATGCCCTACTAGCAGTAAGAAAGACAAAGGAGTAAGATCTAAGGCCTCTTAGTCTAGAAAACTGCATAGGTTTTTATGCTGGAAAAATAAGGGATTTATTCCTTTTTCTGGTCAGATGAGTTCAGGGTCAATGTACAATTTCTCTTTTTGTTTCTATTCCAATGGCCACCTATTTTGGGGTGTTTTATTCCCCCAAACTCCATCTGACTGATCAAACTCGCTGCATCTGGCTCTTTGTTGCCAAAGGCTCTTTGCAGTGTCTGTAGCCACGTACCCACAGTTCAGATGAAACCCAACACCCCACAGACCCCTTTGTGGAGGAAGGGTGGTGGGCATTAACAGATTTACAAGTGAAAACCTGCTCACACCCTAGAGAAACTTTTATTTTCTAAATTACAATTTTACAAATCTCCATCTCCGACCAGGACTCCATCTCCTGCCTCCCCTCATCTCCTCCAGCCCCAAGTTCTCATGCCCCAGGAACCCTTTCCTTGGGCTCACCTCTCAGCTTCTTTCCCTGCTGCTTGTCCCCTTGTCCCCAGCCCTTAATCTACGCTTCCCAACATTGGCCCAGTAGCAAAGAACAGGGGGAAAGGGAGGTGATTGTATAAATATTTATACCAGGAAGACTGAGCCTGCAAGTGTTTCATAATAGAGTTGTGACCCTAAAACAAATGTTATAAATCCCATCCCAAAATGCAGGTACAAATCCACAAACAGGCACCTTTCATTTGCACGGCCCTCCAAAGAAAGACTTCCTCTATATAATCAGTAGTAAATCTTAGATGCGTGAAGTTAAACAGACCTGAAATTGCCAGGATCAGGTACTTGATGTCTTCCTAAAGGAGGCTTAGGATGGAAAGCCAGACAGCAATAACTATTCTTTAAGTACAGGAGTAAAACAAATGTATATGTGCATGGTTTTGTCAGTTTGATACCTTGGGTTCCTTGGGTTTGATACCTTGGGTCCTGTCAAGTGTAAATGGCAATACTTCCAGTGAAGTTTCTGTTGTTTTACACAACGTACCAATTCACACGTTAGTGTTGCACCAGCCAGTGCATCATCGAGGTGCCAGTGAACATCCCGTGGGCAAGGAATTCAGCAAACAAAACAATCTGCGAGGAGCTCTAATAAGCACCATCCCATTGCACGCCTGGAAATTCTTTAAGACTCATTAAGCAGTCGGCAAAGACGACACATTTGTCTCCCATTAAAGAGTCAATTGGCAACGGTGAAAGGAAGCCCAAGCATGGCTGTGATTTGTCGGAGAGCAGGAACAGCCACAGTATGTTTAGCAGTGGGGTATGAGTTAAAGCAGGAGCCAGAGTGAGAGGAACTATTTTCAATCAGCTCTATTCATACTCCTGAAAGTACATTTAAAAGCATCAGCAGTTACAGCCCATCTTTGACTCTTCCAGGAGGAAGTTGACATTTGTTGCAGAGCTGCTGGTGCTTTAATTTGACACTCAATATGTGTTTTCCCCACAGTGTTAGATATCTTGGGCTCTCTCCAGGACACATTTGGAAATGAACTGATCCCTGTAGTTCCTATGCAACGCTGAGAATTACTACTTAGGTTGATGCGTATCTTCCATGAGTCAAATAAACAGAAGGAGCATTAATTAGGGCTGCTTGCTGAATTTAGACTGCATTCACACAACCCAATATGGGAGCTGGTGGGGCCAGGCTGGTTCACCCAAGGTTGCACGGGGTGAGATAGGCAGCGATGAGGGCCTGGATCAGCTGCAGGCTGGAAAATAAACTAGCCCTGCTGATCTCGTACCCAGGCTCTAGGCTGACTTTGGAAAACTCCTTGAAGTTTGTCTGAATTTAAAGAATGAAAACATTAAAAAAACCCCAACTGAACAACCTTTCCTGGAGAGATGTTTGAAATCATACAGGGACACGTCAGCAGGAGAGCGCGTCTGTGATACTGTAACCGATGCTTTGGCACACCGCAGCACTCAGACATAGATGTGAGTCAGCGTTATAGATGGTAAAAATGCACCCTTAAAATCTTTTAAAGTCAGGTCTTAATGTAGGCACTTTGTAAGAGGGGCCTGTAAGGGTTGTTGATTTTTGTTCTCAGCCCTTCATTAGCCATGGTCTCTAATGAAGGAGGTGACACTCTCTGTTTGCCTCCAGGTGCACTGAAATACAACACCCTGGGCTCCTGGTTCAGAAATCACAACAGTTTTCCTTTTCCTCAGATTCTGAGTGACAAGTCCTTGCTATCTCAGAGAGGAAGGATTTTGAGGAGGCACTTGTTGGGATTAGGTACTTCCTAAAGAACTGTGCTTTCCCGGTGGAGCCAGCACATACCAATGCAATTGCAAGCCTTTTGCAAATTATTTGACATGTTGTTCTAAGGATGAAGGCTACTTGGTGAGACCAAGGCAAGTCTCATCAAAATCACTCTTGTTGTCAACAAGCCCAAACTAGACAGAGGAAGTCTTTGCTGTCCTACCTGGACTGGGGCTGTGATCACCTCTTTGTCATATTATTATTGTTATTATTATTATTATTATTATTTATTGCTCCCTTACCAGTGGTTCCTAAGGCCACATCTGGTGAGGTTACATGAAGTGGAGCCAGAGCCCACTGTCACTCGGGAGGCATTTCAGACTGCTGCTGGGTACAGGAGAGGACCACAGGGACTTCAGTGCGGGAGCTTGCATTGCTGAGTATCATGGAGGGAACAGGTAAGGTTTCAACCACCTCATGTCTTCAGGAAGTCAAACACGGGTGAAACAATCCTGCTTAGACATCCCCTTTCTGCAGCCTGCACAGGGACTATCAGGACAGACTGAGCACATATAAAGCTCCCAGTAATTCTGTTTGAGTTATCTTTACTGCAGGGCAGTGATTGCTTTTGCTTTTTATGTCAGATCTTTTTGCCAGACAATATGTATGTTTTAAAGATATAAACATTTTTAACCTCTTTACTTTTGCCAGTGTCCTGTAAATTCATGGCAAACTTCACAGAGGAGGCTTTGGGATGTATAGGTTCCTGTGGGCAGCAGGGAGGAGGAGCAGACCAAGGCAAACCTGCATCCTTATAACTTTGCCACAGTGGATCTGCACGGGAAAATGCTCATCTTTAGTTGACACAGAGGTCTCCAGCAGACTTGAAAACTGGGGGCAGATTACTGTGGATTTTCCTCACTAAAGTGGAGCAGAGACATTTCTGCAGAGCCCTATTCCCCTGTCCTTTGCTGGTGGCAATGGGGCATGAGATTGAGGCTCAGCATTTCCCACCCATTGCTGTCACGGGATGTCAGCAACATGGATGCAGATTAGAGGATTTCATCTGGAATATCCCTGATAGGGGGGTATACCCCTTCTCTGTGGATGCTAGAAGGATTGGAAGCAACTTAATTGACGTGTGGTTAATAAAGACTCGTAGTGTGAGTGAGGTCCCACATCTTGGCAGGTTTGCTTGGCATGGTCAGAGGTGAGGAGCTGCAGCGCTTATTGTGGGCAAGGGGATGCAGGCTACCTTGTTCTTGGTAGATCCACCTCTACCCACTGTGGAGAGCCAGTGGGTAGGATAAGGATAGGAGAGTCCCAGAAGAATCGTTTTAAAAAGGAGAATGAGGTCACATTACTGAGGATGAGATCAAGGAATAAAATAAGCATGTAGGGCAGAAAGGTTGCTCTGCTAAATGAATTACAACCACTGAGGAGTGTTAGGAAACAAGGAGAAAGCTGCTATAAATACAGTAAAGTAAGAGAAAGACAGCAGCAGGCAGAAGCCCATTACCTAATGAGGAACAGGAGAGGTAGAGATGACCTAGGGAAGGCTGACATATTTAATGCCTTTTGCTTCAGTTTTATTAAAAAAAAAAAAGTCAGGAAAAAATACAGAAGAGGAAAAGAACAGACAAAGAAGAACATGGTTAAACTGAGTATATTCATCAGAGGGTACAAAGAAAAGCAGGCAGCTTTGGGGTGCAGATATAACCTCTGTCCTCAAAGAAGAGAAGAATGTGGACCTGGCGTTACATACCTCAGTCAGCCCAACACTTACCAGAGAATGCATAGGAATAAAAAATAATCAAGCTATACATACCTAGAGATCAATGGGGTGATAAGAAACAGCCAGTTGGATTTGCTGAGGAGAAAATGCTGTCCAACCAATCTTGCATTTGTCTGTGAGTGTGGGTGGCTCAGAGAGCCAGGCAATGCAGCCACACATCTTGGCGTGTGCAGGTCAGGGTTCTGTATGGCTTTTGGTGCAATGCCATCCCTCAGAAATGTTTATCTGTAGTAGGTCTGGACAGGAACGGAGGGCATCTGAACTTACCCAGTGTCTCTGTCACAGCTTCTCACATGGCTTTGGGTAAATGCAGCAACCTTATTGTTCTTTGTAGAAAAAGCATCCCATATTACATTAGGGAGCAATGGGATTTTGCTCCTTTGATTGTAAGCTGTTTGGGTCTGTTATGTGTCTGCAACCAGCACCACCACTGGATTTTTAGATGCCCCCAGGTGCAATTAATAGGGATGGGTGCTCCCACATGCAAGGTGCTGGATGCACATGAAGGACCTTCTTGTGGAATGCTTCTAGTCTACTACGGTGAGCTGTATGAGGGAGGAGAGAGGATTCAATTAGATGTATTTTGCTTTTATGAGTGGTACGTGCTTCAAACCACCAAAAAAAGTAAAGGAAGCCTGAAGTCATGGATGACATGGTAGGAGGATTTTACTAGTAAGTAGGGATTTTGCTAGTAAGTTTGAGTGAGAAGAAGCAAGGGAGAGGGAGACCTGTCATGGTCTTTGAAGACGGAGGAAAAGGAGATGTTTTTTAGGATTCTCACTTCCTCATACTCCTTCCATCAGTACCTACTAATCCTACCATCAGCCTTCTATTCGCAGGTTAAAAAAAGTTTAAAACATTCCCAGCTTTTCATTCCAAGTGCAGAGTGCTGTTTGGAGGTTATGCAACAGGGGATACATGCCACAGAAAGACAAGAATCTGCACATTCAGTCCTGCATAGGATTAACATGTACACAACACCTTGTGCATGTGACAGCATATACATACATATATATATAGGTTTATGTGTTGCAAAAGCTTTGGTGTACTGATCAGAACCTGATGTATTCAGTTTATGGTCTGGTGTTGCTCTTCTATTTATGTGGTCTAAGAAAAGGAAAAGAGAGAGGCAAGCCTTCAGGGGCAGTGACCCTTTCTTTATTCAAACCTGAACAGAGGGAGGGTCTTTACTTCCAAGAACTCATTTTTTCTTTCTTCTTGCCACACAATGAGGGCTTCGAAAGAATAGGTCCTTGGAGTTAACAAGGTTGATCATCAAGGAAATTTCTGTGCCTTCTGAATCCTGGGGCTGTGGAAAAGATTTAGTGCTTTACTGAATCAAACTTTGGCAGCAGAAGTTATGAAATCCCAATATTAAAGGCTGATTTTAAAACTGGCTCTGCATAGACATTTCCTGCTCTTCCTCAAAACAACACAGCATGGACCTCTGTATGCCTTCATCTCCTGAAGAGCCAAATAATGCCCAATATTTCCCATATGATTGCAGCAGATGCTTTTGGCCGTCAATAGTGGGCCCAAGGTTAATGTTTAACACTGGGGGGAGGGTGTGTGTGTGTAGAAATACAATGGCACTAAATTATGGTCATTATAATGGTAGGTTAAAAGCAGTGTTGCTGCAGAGAGGTCCTGCTGGGAATTCTCCTCTCGAGGGGTGTTAAGTAGAGCAGCCTGCCGGAAAGGACAGCATGAAGAAATATAAATAACTGCACACAGGAGGACAGGATGTGCTTCAGAAGAAAGAGCAGTACGAGGGTAGGGCTGGGCTTTGAATAACGTTAATGTCATGTTTTTATCCTCATTTGTTTTTTACACATGTAACATGGTGGTGGGAGAAAAGAAAAAGGCTGTTGGGAGGTCTGCTGGTCCCTGCTTTCGAATCTCTGGGTGAAGGTCACTGTGCTGTGCCACTGACTTGCTTTGTCTTGTCTTCAAAAAATAGACAAGGGTGCTAAAAACCAGATAAAAATACTCACATGACACTGTGTTCTAATCATCAAATGCAGCTCTCCCTATGTTTCTTTACACAGTGGCTGTATTTGTGATGCTCCTGGATGTGTTTACCAAAAGGGTGTCTCCAGCATGGCAGAGTTACCTGCTTGGTCACTGGTGGAAATGCTACCAGGTGCCATGAGAACTAGCTTAGGAAGAGTGTAGCTGACTGTGGTGCCACCGCTTGAACTGCATAGCTGGGTACTTTGTGTATCTGAAACCAGCAACCTGATCACCTACTGCCTTGTGCTCATCTATAGGAGTGAGAAGGAAGCAGGCCCGTGGCCTCTGTCTTGAGCAACAGTGCTGTCAAAAGGAGAGACAGGGGTGTAAAATGCTTGATGTAGTTGCTGATGTTGTTGCAAACCCGGGAAATGTGTCACTGACATTCCTGGAGACTCAACAGCATAAAACGGGTGTCAGAAGAGAGTAAGTTCTGACAGGCTTGCTGGTTGTATTTATCGATTGCTTTTAATTTTTAAAGTTTTCCCTCTGCTATTGATGATGATCAATATATGATGATCAATGCCTATTGATCCCACTGGAAGAAACAAGGTGAAGTTGTTTGACATCAGGCTATTGCACTGTCCATCCTCACTAGCAGTGGGCAATACACCACCACCACCACTACTGCACTGCCAAGTGTGTGCCAAGTGGTACCAAAACAATGTAGCTGTGGCACGAGCACATCAGGAAAGTGCCCAGGGCACTATGCATTCTTTTGTGTGATCCCACTGCCCCAGGGCTGCTGTACCCCAGATACTCTCTTCCTCTTCTACGGGGCCATATTTCACAAATCTCATTTTCCCCCTTCAGTGCAATGTCTCTGACTTTATCCCATGGAGAGAGAGGATGGAGCTGGCTTGAGGTAGGAGCCATCTCCACACTGATGCCCTGTGACCACTGACCCCAAAGGCCAAGGGCAGGAGCAGAGTTTCACATACTTTTGGGCCTTCTTAACAACACAGCTCCTCCCACTGCTGCTCACATAGAGAAGAAGCAAAACAGAGGGTCTGCAGGGGTCATCAGCACTGTGTGTAGCTAGATACTAATGACATTAGATGGGCACTGAGCAGCAGATCTGGTGGAGGCTGCAATAGCACACACCTCCTCAAAAAGGTCAGTGGTACATGGGGCTTGACCCTACATTCCTCGTGCATCCCTGACCACCACTGAAGTCAATCAGACCTATTCTGTGGCACATTAATTTAGAAGATTTATGTGCTTCAAGCAGTGGGAGGAGAACTCGATTTCATTTCCAGCATAGTTTTTTTTGCTTTCCTACACACATTCATGTTAATGATAACAGACATGAATTCAGCTCAAGTAGCCAGGGAAACAGCTCAAGCTTGACTCTGCTCCCAAGCAGATGTGAACCAATGGCTTATTATTTAACTAAGTTGTTGACAACTAATGGTATAATTGGGGAGAGAGGGCATTGATTTTGGATGACATTTTAAAACTGCAAACTCAGCTCGACAATTTATAACCCCACTGGTGGTTTATTGCTTTGGCAGAGTTAAGTGGATTGATTGGTCATAAACTTCCATTGGTTTCTTGTTACCATCAACCATGTTTAATGCTTTGTTATTGACCTTGATGTATCATTTTCTGAAAAGATAAGTTTTCTTTAAAGGAAAAAGCTCCTGTAGCATCAGATGTTCTAAAGAGAGGTGTTGTGCAGCACACACGTACAGTTTAGCTTCAGGAAATGCTGGTTCTCATCACACCTAGCCTATTTTTGGATAATACAAAGTTGTTATGCAGTTTATTGAGCTAAGCATGCTTTATTCCTCCTGCTGCAGGAACCAGGAGATGTGTAGCACTGGATGAGCATGAGCCTGCACTTTTAATCCAGGATTTATTTGGAGAGAATTGAATCTGCCTGAAAGACATGAAGCAAGGGTGTGAGCGTGAGAACTGATTGTCATGTGAGAGGTGCAGAGAGAGGCATCCCAGGGCAGCCTGCAGTCTAAATCCCTTTTCTTGAACCCAGACTGATCCAAAGGTAGCCCTTTCCAGGTGACTTCCAATTAAGCCCTTTATTTTAGAAAAAGTGGGATCTTTGGCACCAGTAAGAGGAGCTAAAGGAGAAATCCTCCGTGTCATAAGACAAGTCAACCTGTTTTACTGCCTGAGCTCTTCCCTTCTGCAAAATAAGGACAGTTAAACCTGGTTGCTTCAACATGTTATGAGGATTAATGGATTAAACAGGTCTGATCCTGCATGAATTGAAGTGTGTTGGACACGGCAATGCTGTGTATTGGTAAATACCTGGTCATTAATTCTTAAATATTATTCTGAATAGTGAAGTCCTTCTAAGTATCTCACAGGATTCACCCCACAGTCCCTGGGACTGGGCATATAAAAGGAATCAGGACAAAGCAGTCCATCCTTTTCTGACATGTAAAACCAGTCAGCATTTCAAACCTTTGGTTGTGTGAATCGTCTTCACCACTCTACACCAGCCGTGAGATCTCTGGCAAAGGAGATTGTTGTGTCCCCTGTTTGTGAACACCTCCTGGGGATGTGGCTGGGTCCTTCCTCAGTGCCTCCTGACTCAGCTGCAAAATAGTCTTCTGCCCAGAAATAGTCTTCTGCCCAGAACAAGCTGTGTGTCTCCCAGCAGGACGCAGGCAGGGAGGAAGGGTAGTGGATCAGCATAAGGCAGCAAGGCTGTGAGCTGCACGCACAGCATGAAGTTTTGCACCCTGAAACCCAAAGAAACAGCACAGAGAGGAACGAGATGGGCTATGAATGAGCTAACTCAGAGCCAGCGTGATCTTCGGTTGTGGTGAGTGTAGGAATGTGAGATCTGTGCCTCTGTGTAGTATGTTTCCTGGCTAATCCTGCTCTAGCAGTGACTCCAGAAAGCCGATTTCAAGGGAGCTTTAGCTCGTGTTGCAGTCAGCTCTGGTGCCTGCTACAGAGCCCAAGACAAGAGCATGCACACCTACCAGAGCAAGGGATTATCCAGAGATGTATCAGATAGTCACTGCAACACTAGATTGTATCACGAGGAAAAAGACAGGCCAACTATTTTTGGGGTGACTAGTATAACTTTCCAAGTTTTGGTGTATTTTAATTTTAAAGTGCTTGGCACCACTGAGGCAGGATGTTTTGGATTAACAATTATACAACTCAAGTGTAAAAGCAAAAGGGCCTGCTACAGTAAGCAAGGGCTTTGCTTTGAAGTTTATTGGAAAAAAGGCCAAGTCTATAGGATCTAAGGATATAGTCCTGCAAAATCGATTTAGTGTGGAGAACGCATGAGAAGAAAGAATAAAGCCAATGAGGCTTTACAGAGATTTTGGCAAATCTTGTATTATCTGGTTTTAAAATGTACTTTTCTGTGAAAAGGAGAGAGCATATACACAATGCTGTGTTCCTTTCTATTTTGAATATGAAGTGTAATCCTAGTCATCCTTATGTTCAGAAAGATATAGGAGAACTGGCACAAAGAAAGGCAAAAAGGACAGAAAAGAATGGAACCACTTTCATGCATAGGCTGTGACCCTTCTGCTTACAAGCGAGGTGGCTGAAGGCAGTGCAGTGAAGACACATAAAATCCTGAACAGTGCAGACAATGTGAATACAACACAAAAAGTCAAGGGCGCTCAGTCAAACTATCAGGTTTAAAAATAAATTACACCAAAGCACTAATTTTTCACCCAGTGGAATTGTGGAAATCATGATGTGGAGGCCAAAATTATAAATGAGTTTAAAAAAGGCATTTTCAAGGAGGAAGAGTCCATGAACAGTTATTAAATGCAATGTTCTTCCAGCTTAGTAAATCCCTGGATGACTGCACTTTGGGAAGGCACAGCATGGAAATACATGGCCTATACGTGTCATGTTTCCTTTCCCTAAGGCACTGATAGTAGTAAGGGTAGGACTAGGTGGGTCTTTGCCCTAAGTTGAGGTGGTCTCTTTTGGTCTTATCCCACATTTTTGCCCATAAATGTCTGTGAAGAATGAGAAATGAAAAAAATGTATGTATTTGAATCTAAAAATATATTATGTCCTGATTGATGCAAAGTTTTAA
Source organism: Todiramphus chloris collaris (assembly GCA_025345505.1). Taxonomy (NCBI): domain Eukaryota; kingdom Metazoa; phylum Chordata; class Aves; order Coraciiformes; family Alcedinidae; genus Todiramphus; species Todiramphus chloris. The sequence continues at coordinate 35,838,397 of JANVCC010000035.1, forward strand.
CTACCTTAAAACAGCTCTTTCTTTACCCAGACATTCAGGATTGATTTCCATCTCTAGCAGAAGCAGGGCTCCCATATCTCATTAGCAGTGCCCTTTTTTGCCTCCTAAAAAGATGTGCAAAATTAAGATCCCTTTTCCAGTATACCCTCTAGAAATATGAGTAGCTTCTTTGAAAGAACAAAACGTGATTGTCGGTGCATCTCTGAGTGATGACCTATAGTTATCTGTGGGGTTATCAGATGGGCTGCTCCATTCTGCTACTCTCTCCTTGGGTTTTTAGGTCAGGGAGCCCATCTCTGAATATGTGCCTACCTCTTTTCTTGAAGATCTGAAACCTTTAATGAGTAGGACAGGTCTTCATCTTGTGCAACTGGCAGAGATCCACTGCCTGCAGGAAAACTACAGTGCTTTATAAAGAATTTCCAAGTACCTATGTTCATGGCTCTTTGCATCCACCTCAACCATGTCCTGGAGTTCATATGTGCAAATGTAGTCAACATCTGTTGCAAAAGTGATATGAAACAGCTTTGGATTAGCATATTTACCAGTGAAAACCTGGTTTTGCACGGCAGAAGCAGGTATCCTTCAAAACTATTTTTTTTCTCCTTCCAGTTATCTTAAATCTCTGGGGTGAGAAATGGCTTTTCTTCAGCTGTTTCAGACATTTGCTCTCTGACCTTTTGAAGTTACACTTCTTTATATTTCCCAGTGTTATATTCTCCTGGAGCTGCTTCTGATATCTAAGGCGCTTGCAAAGTTTTTTCTTTCTCTTTACCTTTACTGACAAAGTCTAGATATACTGGTGAAACCAAGCCTCTTTGAAGCTAAGGATTTAGAAAGGTTCAAGTAGGAATTGGACATTTTATATTGATAGCAAGTGCAGTGAGAACTATAACTCTAAAGCTAACAAAACTAGAGACTTGGAAATATTATCAGACCTCATTCTTCAGGGTTTAAGTGTTTAAGTATAAAGATTTAGGATGAAATTGTCCTGGCAGGCAGATTATCCCACAGCTGCATGAATTTCTCTGAAGCCTCTGATGCTGGCTTACATGTTAAAAAATGTCTTGCGTGGATGTACAGTAGGTCTGATCCAGGGTGTCCCTCTTGACTGCTGCCCGATTCACTATTTTAAGCCTCTCTGTAGGAGCTTGTGAAAAATCACAGTGGGAATTTCTTATAATCTGAGACAGACCTCTCTTTTTAAGGAATTGCTTCAAGATTTTGTAGTTGGGATTTTATCATTTTTTTCATCTTTTAAGGTTACTAAAACTTTGCTAGAACAAACACCAGGCAATTTATTATGGTGTGATCTCAGCAAAAACCCTTCCCTACCTGCAGCTATAATAGAACTTGCTCATCATTTGAGAAAGCCAGTACAAACTGGTCCAAGATAGTTAAAACTGAGATCCAAACATGAGATACTGCTAGTCTGAAATGTATAGAATAAGTGACAGTGTGAAAGAAAGATCAAACTATATTTTTTTTAAAGTTAGAAAACCTCCTTTGTATCCAGTTCTGTCTTAAAGATGCTTAGCCTTATTTTCTCACATTTCAGATGAAATTAAAATTAACAAAGGGTATTGCAGAGTTTCCATCGCTGCAGATTTGTCAGACTGGCTCAAACACACAGACAGACATTGGGAATGCTCTAGGCAGATAGATTATCTCATTTCTACCTATGGGACTTGCTGTCCTTGGAAAAACTGGGGCCATTGCGTCCATGGAAAAACGATGTCAAATAGAGGTACATTCCTTAAATTAATTTAGTAATGCATATTATTAAAAGTTTAATAAGGAAAGAGGTGCCATGGTAAAGGCAATGGGTGTGGATGACTTGTATTTCTGATATTTTCATGAACTGTTTCTGTAATCCTCAGGGAGATCAGTCTGAATCTCTGTGCTCTACATCCCCAGTCATCATGTGAGTGACTCCATTGAGGTTTCAGTCTTCCTGGCTCTATATGGAGATGTTATGTAAAGGACTCACTGCCAAAGCATCTAACATATGCTGAAATGATTGTTTGGGACTTTTGTCTTAGTAATAGATTCTCTGGTTCATTGCTAAAGCACTGAAATGGCTAACAGTAATTCAGAGACCATCCCAGTACTGGGAGAATTTACTGGACAGAGAGGGAAAGGGAGGAAGACAGGGACAAGCACATATCTAAAGTTTTATTTGATTGTAGTTGCATGTTTAGGGGAAGATCCTAAATTGGAAGAACCTTGGTTCTCATCAGGCAACTCTGGCAATGCCTATGAATGGCCTCTGAGAATCCTCGTGGCTCCATCCTGTTCTGGGACCATGTAGGAGAGGCAGCAGCTCTGCCTTGTACAGATACAGTGGTGCCCTTTTAGTGTTGATGTGAAATGGCAATGAAATAGTGTACCTAAAACAAGGGGTTTCAGGAGGTCATGGGTGTCCCATGGTAAATCATGTTTCTGCCACCATGGAGCAGCTGAGCTCCATCCTGAGTGCAGGGGCATCCCTCCTGATGCTCTTCTACAAACAGCTTCCCTTTCCAGGAATAAGCATTTTTCTAGTGAAAAAGATTTCACTCAGAAATTTCTATAGGGAAAGCATTTCTCCCCCTACTTGCTTTAAAAACCTGAGGAGATTTAGGGTTTTTTTTAAATGCATGTAAGAATTCATATTTATATGGCCATCATCACCAGGTCATTTTCATTTTGGGCTATGTAAAGGCCTCATTCATCTTTGACTTGAAAAATGCCTTTGCTTTCATTAACTGAATTTTGCCCAGGCAGAGATTTCTGGTCCTGCAAGACTTGGCTTAAAATACCCCGGTGCTGTGCCTGTTTTCTACCAGCTCATATATTACCCCTCCCTATTCTTTATCTTTATAATAATTATATATTTTAGCTGCAGGGTCTTTGCACTGAATCCTTGCCAGCCTTCTCTTCTCAGCACTAATAGCTTTCTGCTGCTTTAGCAGACTGCTAAAAAGTTTACTGCTCAGGGCTTACGTAAGGCAAAGCCACTACAGGCTTGTGCCCAAGGCTGTTGCTCTCGCACTTACACGACTGCAGCATCTTTCAGCTCTCATTTGTTCAGAAAAACAAGTGTCTAGCTCTTATGTTTGTAAAGAAAGGCTTAACGTTTACTCTGAATGAATTTACTGTCGTTCAATCTTGAGCCATTTTTTCATCATTAGGGATAGGTTATGGGGCTTAGCATCTCCTCTGGGACATAGCGGGGTAAAAGGACTAAAGCCATCCCATGCCTTATCGAGTCTGACTACTGTGTCCCCTCTCCTGTGCCACTCTCTCCCTTTGAGACATAACCCCTTCTTTCTTGAGCTTTATTTTCAAATTTCCACCCACTTACTTTTATCTGAAACATGGACTCTTACGAGGCTTCTCAGGACGATTTCCATGGGAAATATTTGCCTCACAATGGGGTTCTTTCCCATAGTTTCGGGAGCAGAGGGGCAATTTTTTTCTCATAAACTGGACTATGCACCATTGTGCATACTGTAAACCTCTGTCAGAGGCCTGAAGAAGGACCAGTTGCCTCCAGCTAACAATACCACTGGGCTAATTGGTAGAAATAATTATCCCAAACGCTGGAAAAACTCAATTAGAAGCAAAACACATTAAAATATTGTTCCCAGATACTCTATCTTCATTATAAGAGACCACCCACGTGAGGCCAGTCCTCCCACTGTTATACAGAGGTGTTATTATTTTTAAAAAGTAGCAAATTTCAGGCGGGGTAGGGAGGAAGGCTAGGGGAGTCTTTGGGAGAGACACAAATCACTCGGTCATTCCGCACTGAAGAGACAGTGTTAGAGAAGTAACAAGCCATTACTGAAAGCCAAGTGCCTAGACTTCATTTTTTTTTTTTTTTTTTGATTAATAATGTGTGGTCCAAAGCCATTGTATGAAATGTAAATGGAGAGGGAAATTATATTCCATATACCCTCCACTGCATTGTCGTCGAGCAGACAGCTGCTTGCAGCACACACAGCCCGAACCACCTCTCCGGCGGTACACGCCGTCCTCGCTGAGGTCAGTATTATTTCTTGTCCTGACAAGGATTCTCTGCTCAAAAGGCTTTAATTTTTTTTTGTCTGCTTCAAGCGACAGCAGGGGGTATGAGCAGGGCATTTTTCTGAAGTGATGAAGCCTGTTCCCACGGCTGTGGGAAGGAAGATGGAGGGAGAGGGAGCAGGAGGCAGGAGCAGGCAGAGGAGTGGGATATGCAGAGATCCAGACTTTGGCAGGAAGATTTGGATGAAGACACATGAAAGTAGGTTTAAACCAGATATGCTGTTTGAGAGCCAGGAGGCAGCTTCCTTTGCAGCAGGTCTGCAGTCAGCAGAGAGTTTGCCTTGGCCTATGCCTGAGATGCAGCTGATGAATTATTTCTCCAATATTCCCAAACTTGCAACCCCGTGTGGAAACAAGGAGACACGATGCAAACCTGCCTCACCCTCCTTTTATTGGGTCAGCAGCATCCACGGCTCTGGCTGCTCTGTAAATATCACTAGGAGAGACATTTAGGAGCCCTGATGTGCACAATGTGAGATAGACAAGAGGCAGGGCTGCTGCCTGCCCCGACTGCTCACCACTGCTAATCATTTGTATTATTGTTGTGCCTGGAGGCCCTGGCTGGGATCAGGGCTCCCACTGTGTGCTCTTATCTGCAAAGCTGCAGCCAGATGAAACCCCTGTCCAAATGGTTCACTAGCCCGGGCAGCCCAAGCGTGGGAGAGAGGAAATGTTATTTCCTCTTTACAGAGGGGACGTTGGTGGCACAGAGGTTTTCCTGATGCCAGAAGGGACGTCGTGGCACAGCTGGGAGGAACATATAGGTCATTGTGCTCTCATTTTTGGTTAGTAGGACACTCTGACTTTGTACGCTGGGCTGGTCTCACTGAGTTGGCTGCATCTCTTTATAGTTATACTGTGCAGCAGAAACACCTGGAGACATTACTGGTTCTCTCACATTGCAGGGATGCTGTGAGGATGCTCTGCTCTCATGAGCCCACCTACTGCTAAAATCCAGATTCTTGCCTCCACCAGAAGTAGCAACCACATGTGGTAGAGTGGTTGTGTCCTCTGATCCTATTGGACTGAGCCATGAATGGGCAAAGGGATGTTTCTGAACAATGCCTCTTCACCTGATCTCAGACTCCAGGTAGCTTCAAATATGGCAATCTTTGAGTTCCACTTCCCCTTACTCTCCTGTACCCCCCATCAGATAGGTCTGACAGTCAAAGCTGCAAATAACACTGTCCTTAAGCAGTGGATAGCATCTGACTACTTCTCCCTGTTCTCAAGGATCAGCAAAGTTCCTTATTAGTGAAATGCTCCTCTTTCTTCTGTAACTTGCAGCCTCAAAGAGCATCTTGCCTGTGGGAGCATCAGTCAAACCCCTCTGGGCAAAAGTTCTGTAGGATAAGGCTGTGGTCATACATTTAGGAATTTGTATACAGCAGGAATGAAAGAGGTAGCAAAAGTGGCTGGGCTTGTTTGGGGTTTTTTTTTGAGTTATAAGTGTGAATTTAAGAAGAAAACATTAATTCCTTCTGCTTAAATTTGAGCTGTATCCACATTTTGGATGGCCACGTTTGCAGATAGATGGCTGTAGTCATGTAATTGCCTGGCTTTGTGACCAGTAATGATGAATTGCTATCGCAGTAAAGAAGTGTTGAAAGATATTTTACAGCTTCTTCCCTTCTTCCTCCACACATATATGCCATAATGTGAGCAAATATGGCAAAGTGCAACTATGTGGCACTTGCTGAAACTGAAATCTGCCTGGTCTTCTCCCCTGGGACTGAATTGAACAAGGCCTTACTATTTCAGGAGTGCTAAAACGAAACAGTAATATATTGCTGAGTTCCATCCAAACCCAGTTTTATTATATGAACTGCTTTCATCTACTGCCTATGCCTCTTCCCATCCAAATATGGACAGAATAAACAAAGCAAACCCACAAACTTTGCTGCTCTGCTCAGAGCACACAGCAGCTATCCAATACCTCAAAAAAAAATGAAGGTATCTCACCTCTGTATAGGAGTATTTATCTATAGTTCTCAGCTTGCTTTATAAAGGAGAGAACAGCAGCACCTCTGTTTGACTGATAAGGAAGTAGGATGAATAAAAAGTGAACCCAAATTCTTTAGAACTTTGAGTCTTGTCTTTGGGATGGGAATATGTAAGTGGATGTAGGGAGAATATAAGAATATGTCCTGTGCTGTGAATCTTTAACGGACATGGCCCAGCCTTTCACTGTGTGGAGATGCTACAATTTCACCTTTCCCAGCTCTGGGGAGAAAAGTGCCCATTCACCCAGAAACTGGGGATTTTTCTTTAGTAAGGCTGGTAGTAAGGTAGGTTCAGCAACATCCCTAAGCCTGCTGAATTCAGTGGGAGTCCTTCTAACAGGACCAGGTTTTAGTTGTAAAACAACTTCTAGGTTACTAGAATTGTCATTTACTAGAATCATTTCTAGAATCCTCAAAACACTCCCAGTTTAGGGATTTCTAGATCTTCTTCTTTCATGACCTTCTATAGGACAGCTCTCCAGAGACCCAGGTGGAGAGCAGCCAGCTGAGCTGGTGACTTTACAGCAAAAGAACAAATATGCTCAAAACCAAGTTCTAATAGTGGCTGATGAGTCGTATAAATAAATAAGATGCAACTAACATCAATATTATGCAGAAAGCATTGTAGTCATTTTAGCTGGATGAGCTCATTCAGTACCACAAAATAAAGCTTTATAATTGCCTGTGGGTCATAGTGGGTGCCTTTAAGGGGCAAATGATATTAATGATGTTATTCAGAAAGATTAATGCCATCGTATCATGGAGTCCCCCATGACTCCAAAGAGCACGTCTATTAATGAACTTACTTATGACTAAAACATGCTGAGCGAAACAATAGTTAATTGAGCAATGGAAAAAAATACAAGGAAAGATTTTTATCTTTTATGAAAGCAGATTTATACAATTCAGCCTGTGACTAAAATTGTCTTTGAGGTGCGTAGGATCATGTTTGCAATCAGAGAATGTCATCGCCTGTTGGACAGGACAAAGGAACTGGCCACTGCGGGCTTCTTGCCATCCCAAATTAACTGCTGCACATCTGGTGTAGAAGAGCTTCTCCACTTTCCTTTGTTTTACTGTTGCAATATCTACACCATCTCATCTGCTTGGACAGGCCCACCACGAGCTACTGAAGCAAAGGGTCTGAGAAAAAGGGTATGAATATCAAATATCTTTGGTTTTAGCTTAACACCCACAGTGAAGAAATCCAGGGAGTGGTTCACTGAAGGCAAGTCAGGGTGTTGCAGGTCATTTGCTGAGAATAAGTGATTGTGTGGCTGCTCCTGCTCTGCGGGGGTAGGCAGGGAACACTGGCCATGACAAAGAGGGTATCTGCAGACCCACACTAGAAGGACCAGTCTCTGAAAGTGCTCAGGGCTATGGACCTTAGTCTTGCAGAGGAAGCTGCTGTAGGGTTGCTAGGAGGTATCTGAGATGGGGAAAGGGACCTTGCAGGCAGGGTCCTTGCCACTGTCCCCTTGACAGCAGATAGAGGAGGAGCCTGCCTGTGGAGGCCCATCACAAGGGACACACATTTCCATTGTATTTGCACTAGTGGATCAAAGAGTTTGAAGAGTCCCATGGTCTATATGAGACTGGGTCCATTCTGCATTTCTCTTGCACATATATGGTGCTATGTGTGTAAAGGGTACAGCTGTGAGTTAGTCATGGGCTCCCCCACTCCATGAGGCAGTTAAAACTGTGAAGGTGTTGGATGACCTGAGTTTATGCAACCTGCTTTTCTAGGCAAGGCCTTTTTCTGGGATCTTTCAACTCTTTTTTATGAGTAACAGCCTGGCAAGATCTCCACTTCAATAAGCTACCTCAAGAAGCAGTTGAAGATTTTACTGAAAACTTCTGAAATCTCCAGACATGTCCTAACCTGTAGTTTCTCAAGTGGTTTCTATTATTTCAAGAGCCATGTGGATGTAGTGAAAGTTCTCTTTCACTTCCTCAGGCTTAATTCCCAAAAGTCATCAGAGACACCGTGATAAAAGCATGGCTCTAGCCCTCTGGTCTCTGGGAACCTGCTGCCAGAGTATGCTGCCCTCTGCCTTGCCCAGCCCCATTGCCAGAGGTGTGATGTCCACATCTCAGGGTGTCTGTCCTTGCAAGGGGAATGGTGTTTCTTGGGAGTGGGGCAGGAATGCTGGCCTCTGAGCCTCTTGCTGACTCTGTCTCTGGCCATCTGCTGTGCTCTCAGCTGGAGGTCACGCTTCTCCATGTCCTCAGCTGGCTGAATCTTCTACCACATCTCAGCTCCTTTGGTGCAAACTCCTCCATCTTCACTCGAGCACTCAGGGCTTTTGGGACAGCAAAATGCACCCTGTTCTCCTTTATAAACAAACAGCTGCAGTTCATTCTCCACTTAAATTCCTCTTTTCCCTTATGGGTCACACTGTGCATGTCTTTTCCTTTAAAAAAGACCTTCCCACATACACATCTCCCTCTGTCCATCCTCTGTACCTGCCAAACTCTGCGTGCTCTCAGCGTGCTTTCTGAGCCCTGCCTTGGCATTGCAGTGGGGCTCCTCGTTCAGGGGCAGACAGAGTGATCTCACCCTGGACACGGGCATTTTCCTCCTGCTGGAAAAAGAACATTTGGACTATTAGCAGAGAGGAAGCTCACAGTGTCATGCAAGTTTATATCAAACAATTGTTGTACCAAAGGAGATGGAAAAACAATTTTTTTTAATCACCACCGTATCATTTCCCATTTGTTTTTAAACAAAAGCTCAACTATTTCAGCTCTAAAAAAGTGGACACTGTATTAACTCTTTATGTTGCTTATATACAAACAAAAAATACGTGGAGGTTTAAGCCCAGAGCACCATATCTCTAATCCTTCATGCTGGATCCTTATCTTAAAGTTGTGATTCAAAATAAGCTCTAATAAAAATCATGCACCAGCCAAGGCAGGAAATACAACACTTGCCCTACCCTTTCTATCTTGTTCCCCGTGATTACAGACCTATTGAGTGTGCCATAAGGAAACACACAATAGAATGAGATCAAATAATAAATGGAAGCAATACATCAGCCATATATTCCTTTAGCCCAAAACAACTTTCACCTCCAATTTCAGTCCATAAGGCCATGAACAGAACAGCACGTATTACTTTTTATGGGCAGCAGGCGTATTATGGGTAAAGGAAAAAAAGGTCAGTTGATTTTGCTGGTGATCACGTAACAGAGCTTCCCAAAGGAAACCTAGATTTGAAAAGATGTGTGCATTCAAGTTATGCATCACAACGTTGACTTCTATTTAGTCATCTATTTCAGAAGACAGGTATTTTATTGATCTCTGTGAACTTCTTTTCTAATTGGGGTTGTGAAAAGCTCTGGTACCCTGAACTGTGTGTTTTCTCATCTCCAGAGACACTTAAGACTCTACCAAGTATTTGCCCAGAATTCTCTCAGAACTGGAGAGAAGTGAAACCTCCTTCTGTGTTTTTCATCCTTACTAAGCTTTGATGAACTTAGTTTGCAGAACTCTGTGCTCTCTACTGGTCCCCAAACTATAAGAATTGCTCTACTCTGGTATACAAAGTCTGGGTTAACCCAAAATGATGACATAAAAGAGCAGTGATTTTATCATTGGTTTATTTAATATAATATAGTGACATATTATCTGATTTCATAGAACTTAACAGGGAACTGAATTACACGATGTGAAAAAAGTTACCCTATATGCTGATGTTAAACAAATTATGTCTTACAATGAATTTTTTATGATAAATTACTCAAAAAGTTACAGAAAGGCCATGTCTATGAAATTATTTATCTATTTGAAAAGCTGCAGTATTGTAATGGAACTTTAGCATTCATAATACAAATTTACTGCTAATATCTAATTAGATTTTGCAACCTAAAGGCTGATATCATAGACTGGGTGAAACATCATTTTGTCTGCAAAAGGATTAGCAAAAGCTCAATATCCTTAAATTACACTCATGGCAGTATAAATGTTTTGAGTTCTTTTGCAATCACAGTTTTGTTAAGCAGCAGAATTACTTTTGTTGAACTTGTCAACTTTCCAGTGCAAACTTGCGTTTGTTGACACGATGGTTTTTTTGTAGCATTTTCAAGATAAAAAAAAAAATATTTTGATGATCAGAGGAACCTGGCACTTACTTATAAGAACAATAGGAACAAATGTTGACATTATTTTCTGCTCTATTGCGGTAGGCACTTGCAGAGGATAAAGTCTATTAATGCATGGGAGCCGATGAGACATAATGTTAATAAGAATTATGTAAATGCCTAAGTAGATAATTGTCTGGACAGTTGCATGGAGTTAAGAGTTTTAAGCAATTATCTGTGTTTATTGACTAGCCCGTAAGCATCCATGTCTACTTCCTCGTGAGCATTACCAACTAGGAGAGATGAAAAGCTGCTGAGAAACTGTGATGCAAGGGACTGCTGAAAGCTGTGAACTGGGGATTCAGCCTGGGCTGACAAAGGGGTGTTTCAGTCAGCTCTGACTTCAAATTAAGGCTAGGGTTGCAAGAGGAGGACCTAGCTGACTTGATTTCCAGTCATGCCCTTACTCTGGAACTTCGTGAAGCAAACCTGTTGCCATCACCCTCCTTTAGCAGAAGCCGTCCCAGTGTGGCTTGTTTCCAAAGACGCTGCAGATGCAGCTCCTGGGGCATGTGACAGTTGGTAAGAGGATGAACTAAATGCTCACAGCCTGTGTGCAGGAGGAGAAAGTGACTCTAATGCGCGTGGAAAAACAAAAGGAAGCAAGCAGGAAATAAATGAAAAAAAAATCCATGAGGAAATGGATTTTTGTGCTGTATTTAACCATGACTGGGAGGGAGGTGCCTATGAAATGAGAAAGTTTTCTTGCTTGCCTGTAGGGTTTATTTGTTTGTTAAAGTTGCCCTTAAAAAGAGCAGGGAAAATTGAGCAAAAAGTCAAGTTTCTCATCAGCTGGTGACTCAGCTCAAGCTGTGTGCAGCTCTGTGTTTTCTCACCGAGCAGCGTGTAGCTCTCTCAGCCTTGGTGCAGAGACCCCCTTGAAAGACCCATTTGGATGAGCTAAGATTTATGCTGGTGTCTAAAGCTAGGCAAGCAGATGGGTTTTTATTGGAAGAAGAATGCCCTGAATGAAAGCAGGATTAGCTTTGTGGAAAATCACCTGTGCTAAATACTAGGTTGGGTCAGTGACTGATTTAGTGGCAGCAGATCGAAGAAGCCAAACATCTGCTTCCCTCGATCCTTTTAAAATGTTTCCCTTATCCTTTCATAGTGCCAAGTCTACAAGTATTTCAAGATCAAAGCATTCAGCTTCCTGAGCATTTCCTATATTTAGCGAATACCTGAATGAAGCAATGACCTTTCTCAATAAGAGATGACTTGGCAACTGAACTGTGATTCCTACATGTGCACACGGCTTTCTTCCCTGTGCCCAGACTGGTCACGAGTGCCACAGTTACAAGCCCCCCTAGTGTCAAGCTCATCTGGCATAAGGTCTCACATCGACTGATCGATGACGATGGGCATCAGTAGGATCTCCTTTACTAAAGGTGTCATTGATCTGGGATGTGTAAGATTACAGGAGGGCAAGACTCGGGTTTCCTTCTGTAAATTGCCAAAGTTTTGACATTTTTTGACTTGAATTCCTCCTTTAACATTTAATGCAGACTTGAAATATTCTACTTTGATCATTTCTAAGCATTTTATTTATGATTCAAGCTGCTATTAAATTGCTATATATTTTATAGATACATATTGTGGAATACATATGCACGTATCAATATGAACTGATTTTTTCACTCAAAAAAGTTAAAATTGGGCATTCTGACAATCCTGAATCTGAAATACTTTCCAAAACATATTTTTTCCAGTTTCTCTGGAGAATTTCCCACCAGTTCTATAATGCAGCCATTCAAAATAGACCAAACAGGCAAAGTATTTAAATGACAATATTCCAAATGGCAGATACTTCAGAGAGAGGCATTGGTACATGCTATGTGTTATTAGACACATCTTGGTTCTTCAGTACAGTATGTATTAAAAAACATTCCTCTTTTTTTCCATGATACTCTTTGAGGAGGGTGTGTTCCTTGGAACAAACTTGCTATCCAAATGCACTCAAAATGACAGCTATTTGACTTGAACAAGATGTATAGTTGGCCTTTTGTTAATTAATGGCAATATATCATGCATTTGTTATTAACTTTATTTTCTTTTGCTAACGCTTTGATTGTTTTTTTAAACAACAAGGAAGTTGAAGGTATCTGTACCCATGTGCAGCTTCTAGGAGAGCTCACATAGATTGAAAAAGCATTTCCAAAAGCTGACTGAATTAGCTAATTTTTGTTTTCTAGATTTTTTTTCCACTCTTTTCCTTCTCTCATCCATACTGACATGACTGTCATTTTAATTACATAATATCGCACTTGTTCAAATTGCATTTCCCTGTTCCTGATGGAACAGCAGTTCTTCCATCAATATTCATGAAAGTGTATACAGTTGTGGGTGGGGGAAGGAATTGAATATGTTTTTATGCAGAACTCATCTATACTCCAAAAATGAGCCAATTTCCATGTGGAAACAGATTTGGCCTCCTTTAAAAGCTGGCTGACTTCCCTGGAAAATGTATCCATTTTGGCCAGCAAATTTTTAAACTAACAGAATTTTCTTTGCGAACTTTTTGAACCCAAAATGCAGTACAGAAAACTTTTGAGGATGAGTTTGTTTGCTGTTTTATACTTTGTCAGTTGTCACCCAGCTATGAAACTGGCTTGGTGTCATGGTAAGCAGCTGCAGTCTTTCCAGAAGTGCAAAAGAGCAACTACAGCCACAAGCAATTGAAGATCTGAGTCGATCCTCTCATCTGGAGCATGGTATTGACCACAGCATAGAGCTCCCTGGTGCCACGCTGGGATATTCATTCTGCATTCATGGAGAAGAATGGCCAGCCCAAACCAATCCCAGAAAACAACCTAGACCCAATGCTATCTCAGGGCCTGAAACACCATGGTAAACCATCCAGGCACACTGAAAATGGAGAGCAATGTATCCTTTTGCTGTTGTGAAGCTGTGAGTAAATTCCTGGGCACCATGCTAAGGCTTTACTGTAGAGTTTGGCTTGCACCAAGGATGGATTCTGACACAAGGATGGATTTCAATATGTGTCTGTAGACTTGCTCAGTGCCTTGCCTTTGCCTCTAGAAATGCACAGACTGCTGAGGGACAGCTACAGCTTTGCACAGTGTCCTCAGGACTCATACAAATAAATGAGGTAAGAGCAGCTGTAAGAGAAACGACATTTCTTCCCTTTGAGAAAGGCTATTCTCTTAGTGGAGGGTGGATGAACATGCAGCTTAATATCTAATCTTTGTCTTAGTTTTAAATCATCTTTCCTTCTTGCCTCTCTATTATCCCAGCCCTGTCAAATGTCACTCTCTGAGTAAATGGCTTTTGATGGCTGCCATCTATTATGCCCATCCCGACCAGCACGTACTGGGCCCAACTGCAAGAGCATGGTAGGGTCCCTATGAGGTACTGAGCTGGAGGACACTGCCACAGGAGCCCCATGCCCTAGCTCCAGTGTCCTGTCCTTGCCAGCTGGCCCACTGCAGCTGCACCCTGCTGTGACCCATCGCTCTAGACGTCACCTCCCACATGAGGTCCTCTGAGCCCCAGACCAAGCTAAAGTCTGCAGCTTTTCTCCCCCTTGAGCTGCTCTTGGACGGTTGATGACAGCAATGAGGTTAAAGTGGTTTGCTTTAGGTCACACAGTAAGTGAATGGGTGCAAGTGACCTTTCAGCTTTAAAGCACACAGTTCAAAACCCACTCACTAGCTGCTTAAACAGTAAAGGAAATATTCTTTGAGGATTTCTATCTTTGTGGTGGGTTTAACATGAGATCATATCTTTTCCTTTTGAAAACCTATATTAAAAACTTCACCATGACTTCTTTTCTTGACAATGTCTGCTAAATAGAAGGAAGAATATTGTCATTTCTGTTGTTAATGTGCTATTCTGGGTTGTGATAGCAATATCATATGATCATTATGTTCAATTTTTATTTAGGAATTGTCTTTAAACTTCAGATTTAAACTGAAGTAACTAATTTTCTCAAGTGATTGGTGTCATACTTTGGACAAGAAGATACTTAAATGGAAAAGAACAGCCAGTTCAGGTACTCTTTCATCTTTCTGGTAATTTTACATGTCTTCTTGACTTTGCTATTCTTAATAGAGACATCCTGAAGCCAGTTCAACTAATCAATATCTTTATGCAAAAGTCAGGAGCTGCCATATGGTGACATTCTCTACTGAGCCTGTTCCTGACTCCTGGCTGGGTCTATTCCTGGATTTACTGAGAATCCTCTGAGAATAACAGCTGGGTGAAAAATGATAGCCTGAGGGTAACTGTCCAACACACACTTCAGATTTTGGATTATTTATATATTTAGGCAGAGAGTGATGAAGTGGAGCTTGCTCTCCTAGGTGATGCTGGTGGTGCTGGATTTCTGCCCCCAGTGAATGTGTGCCTGGCTGATGAATGTGTGACCATCACTTGATGTGCTTCGTTTTAGTTATACCCTAGCTCCATTTCAGTTCAGGACCTTCTCACACTTGCAATTGTTTTCAAGACTGAAGGTGTAAGCACCACCCATAAATGATTCACATTTCTAGAGGCATTGTTCCCCTAAAAGAATGAGTTATATTTTGTACACAGGAGTGAATGTCCCTATGGAGAGTAGAATATTTTCCTAGCCAGTTTATTTCTATGCCAGAAAACACTACCCTAAGATTAACTCATCCAAGGATTTCCACATACAATTTCCAATTGACTTTAAAAGTAAGATGGATTTTCCAGGCAGACAGAGGCCAAAGGACAATTTACCTGACTGATCATTGTTAACAGAGAGATGTGAATGAACTGATTAGAAAACAGCCTTTGGTGTGTCACGATAGGACCTCATAGTTCAGCTCTGTGCTCTACCATTAGTGGAAATAAATGCCTGAAGTTCAATGACACCTACTGCCTTTTCCCCTTCTTAGTTCAGAAGGCAAAAGGAAAGAGGAGGCAGTTTTAAACACAGTTTCATGTAGACCTTTGAAGATTTATGCTGGAAAGTGTTTTGACATTTATAAGGCACGTTTAATCACCACAGGTGGTGTAGGGTAGATAGATACTTTACTGCTGACACTGAGAAATTGCAGGAAATATTTCAATGTAGTCATGGTATAATGGGAGGTGTTGGTATTTCTGGAGGCTAGGCAGTGCAGCTAGTAGTTCATGGACATAGTCATGGTTGGTATTATTCATAGAACGTGGAAATAGGGTTGGAGCTGGGTATTTTATTTTAGCCTTCTGTCACCATCACCTCCTGCAATCCAACTGCTGCCTTGACTTGGATGTAGTGTCCTGTTCCTGCAAATAACACAGACTTAAGTGCATGCAGGTCAGGGCCACACTGAGTACCTGGATAATATGGTGATTGCTGTTCCTAGAGAATGATAAACTCTATACCTTGTTCATCTACATGACCAAGAAATGATGCTTCCTACGCATGTAACTGAGCTGACAGAATACAAACCAACAGTATGCAGTTGATTCAGAATCCATGATCAGGATGAGTCATAAGATCAACTCCTAACCTTCAGGAAAGGATTGAGCCCAGTCCCTGTTTGTCTTTCTCAAGCCACTGAATTATCCCTCTTCAAGCTGATTTCTGAATAGAGATGCCTTGCCTCTCTGTCCTTCAGTGATACAGTGGCCAGAGAACAAAAATAATTCAAAATGTACTTTAAAAAATTTGTTCTATATTTTAAATAACCTCATATAAATCCAGAGAACACTAAACTTCTTAAAGACTAACGCCTGCCCATACTTGGAATGAAATAACCACCTTCACTATATGGGGAGAGAAGGTCCATGGGGCGTGAAGTCTAAGGTCCACCCAAGAGTCCAGTCAGGAGCAAAGGAGGCAGGGCTGGAGACAAGACTACCTGTGAGGCTGGTCCTGATGGGCCTGGGCTGAGCTGAAATGGAATCCGGGGCCATAGGCAAGGGTATGTGTAGAGGTCTCAGGGAAAGCTGGGCAGGAACATTAACATGTACTGATGCCCTCAGGGTCTGGACACTCACTGCTATTTCCTTTATATTTCTTAAATTATCTTCACGGGACCAAAGCATAAGGGAGCAGCAGCTTGGCAAGGTAAGCAGGAATGTGCATTCAGAGGTGTCAGCTTGTTAAACACTTCTCAGAGCTTAGCAGCCCTTGAGGGGGAGTGAACTAAGGAAGAGAAATTATTGAACTGAGCCAGTGTCCAAGGAGCTCCCTGCCATGCATAGCAGTTTATGGGCCTTGAAGAAAGTAACCTGCAAGTTCTGTAATTTATTTCAGCAAGAGTAACCTTAAAGCTGTATGTTTAGAGACTCCTGTGAGAAAAAAGACTCTGCAATTCCCTTTGAAAAGAGCAGCTTGGTGTGATGGGGACTTTCATCATTGCTGGGTATTTATTCAGAACAAAACCAACAGTTATATACTACATAAGCATGGCTGACCACATAAGGGGGTTTGTCCCTAGCTGTTTCATGGCTAAAATCCAAATACTGCTTCATTCCATATACATGCCCATAAATACAGACACCTTGCTAACATGTGTGAGTTAGGAATGAATTTGCCATAGGCTCTTTTTATAATGAATGGGGTTAGAGATGAATCTATGACTCAGATTTCAGTGAGCTGAACTAATATCTGGAGGGAGAAGAAGGCTTTGCTTTGCTCAGACTACTGCTTTTGATGGGGATGGGCAGACTGACTTCTATGTATTTCCTACACCTAAACCAAGGTCAGATGAATCCAGGCTAGACACCTGGCTCTTCTTGTCTTCATCCCTCCTTTATTAAACACATATTATTATCTACTTCATGCAACCAGCTCTTATACTAGGAGGAGAAGTATGACTAATGCCCAAATACCCGTGCTGCTCTTTTGTTCTGCCCATGGGGCCAACATGCACCACCTATGGTTTTAAGTTAGCTTTCTCCCTTAAAATGGAGTTCTAAACCCATATTTCACTAGCCTGGGTGGTGAGGAAAGTGTGTCTTAAGTGTATCTAAAACAGTTCACCCCCTTCCTAGAACAACGACTGGGGCAACAACTGTTTGCAAAGAGAAACATTAACTGGCTATATTAAAAGACATCATCTGAAACCAGCTTTTAAAAAGCTGATTTAACTTTACATTAGTGCATAGTATTTCTTAATAAACCAAAGTAAAGGTGATCTCAGAATCATAGAATCATAGAATGGTAGAGGTTGGAAAGGACCTTTGGAGATTGTTTCCAAACCCCCTCCCAGAGCAGGATCACCTAGGGCAAGCCACACAGGAACATGTCCAGGTTTTGGAGATCTCTGCAGAAGGAGACTCCACAGTCTCTCTGGGCAGCCTGTTCCAGGCTCTGCCACCCTCACAGGAAAGAAGCTTTTCCTCATGTTGAGGTGGGACTTCCTGTATTCCAGTTTGTGACCATTACCTCTTGTCCTATCACGGGGCACCACTGGTAAGAGACTGGTCCCTTCTACTTGACCCCCCACCCTTTAGATATTTGTAAACATTCATAAGATCTTCTCTCAGTCTTCTCTTTTCCAGGCTAAACAGCCCCTTAGCCTTTCCTCATTCTTATAAGGAAGCATCTCTTATGAGATATTCCAGTCCTTTAATTATCCTTGTAGCCTGTTAGACTGTTTCTAGTATGTCCATGTCTCTCTCAAACTGGGGAGCCCAGAACTGAACACAACACTCCAGATGTGGTCTCACTAGTGCAGAGTAGAGGGGG
Organism: Todiramphus chloris collaris; assembly: GCA_025345505.1. Classification (NCBI taxonomy): domain Eukaryota; kingdom Metazoa; phylum Chordata; class Aves; order Coraciiformes; family Alcedinidae; genus Todiramphus; species Todiramphus chloris. Next base: position 35,856,279 of record JANVCC010000035.1, read on the forward strand.
AAGGAGAACCTCCCGTGACCTGCTGGCCACACTCTTCTTTATGCACCCCAGGAGACCATTGGCCTTCCTGGCCACAAGGGCACATTGCTGTTCTATGGATAACTTACTGTCCACCAGGATTCCAAGGTCTTTCTCCATGGACTGCTTTCCAGCAGGCTTACCCCTAACCTGTACTGGTGCATGGTGTTATTCCTCCTCAGGTGTAGGATTTGCCCTTGTTGAACTTCATTTGTTTCCCCTTTGCCCAGCTCTCCAGTCTGTCCAGACCTCGGTGGATGGCAGCACAGCCTTCTGGTGTATCAACCACTCCTCCCAGTTTAGTATCAGCAAACTTGCCAAGAGTACACTCTGTCCCTTCATCCAGGTCATTGATGTAGATGTTGAATAAGATTGGACCCAGAACTGACCCCTGGGGAACACTGCTGGTTACAGTTTGCCAACTGGTCTCTGAACCGTTGATCATGACCCTCTGAGTTGTATTGTTCAGCCAGTTCTCAACCCATCTCACTGTCTGCTCTTCTAACCCACACTTCCTGAGCTTTCCCACAAGGATATTGTTGGAGACAGTGTTAAAAGCCTTGCTGAAGTCACAGTAAACAACATCCACTGCTCTCCCTGCTCTCCCTGTGCCTACCCATTCAGTCACACCTTCATAGAAGGCTATCAGATTAGTCAAACGTGACTTCCATTTAGTAAATCCATGCTGGATACTCTTGATAACCTTCTTTTCTTCCATGTGCTGAGATATGATCTCTAGAATGAGCTGCTCCGTTACCTTTCCAGGGATGGAGGTGAGACTCACTGGTATGTAATTTCTAGTGTCTTCCTTCTTGCCCTTCTTGAAGACTGGAGTTACACTGGCGTTCCTTCAGTCCTCAGGCACCTCTCCTATTCTCCATGATCTTTCAAAAATGATGGAAGGTGGTAGAGCAACAACACCAGCCAGCTCCCTCAGCACTCCTGGGTGCAGCCCATCAGGGCCCATGGATTAGTGCATGTTCAGTTTACCCAAGTGATTTCTAACCCAATCCTCATCAACCAGTGGAGAGTCTTCCTCTCTCCAGTCTCTCTCTATTACTTCCAGGGCCTGGGATTCCTGAGGGCTGGTCTTAGCAGTGAAGACTGAAGCAAAGAAGGCATTCAGTAGCCCCACTTTCTTGCTTCCTCTGTCACCAGGGCTTATGCACCATTCAGCAGTGGCCCCATATTTTCCCATTCTTCCTTTTACAGCTGATGTATTTGAAGAAACCTTTCTTGTTCTCTTTTACTGCCTTTGCCAGAGTTAATTCCAAGATGGTCTTGGCCTTCCTTGTTGCATCCCTACATAACCCTGAGAATTTTCCTATAATTCTTCTGAGATCAGTCCCTTTTTCTACATACTGTCGACTTCTTTCTTCCACAAAGAGCCAGGAAGATCAATATAGCATTAATTTCTCTTCTCTTTGCTCATTCACAGCACATTTCCAAGAAATCCCTTATCACCTAACTATTTTATTGCCTAGAGGGCTTTAATCTGGGGATGGCTAAGGGCCCTCCAGGCCACAAAGCAGGACTGCAGCAACTGGCTCTCCTGATGTGCTTTCATTAATAGCACTGATGGGAGAACACCGATCTGGGAGAAATGTGAGCTGTGGGTGGGAGATACAAGCCAGAGCCCTATAGCTGGTAGAAGTGTAGGTGCTCAGTCTAGACAAAAATGTAGAAGAGTGTGCTGACTTTGGATATAGGACTGGTGGGGAGTCCTAAGTTAAATACCATGTACCTTTGCTCAGCATCTAAGTCCGTTAATTCACTTCAACAATAATGAGACAAAAATATTCTTCTCCCCAAACAGGTGTTTTATTTTCTGACAGTTAATGCAGTAAAGCATATTTCCTAATGGACAGCAAAATGAGATGCTGTAATTTCCTAAGTGAAGGGCTTGGCAGACTGGAAATTTTCAAGTGCTGGAGGACAGAAAATTGTTTGGCTGCATAAAAGTCTTTCCCTGTATTCCCACGTGCCCCCCAGAACTGACCTTGCAGCCAGAGAAGTTGGTGGAGGTCTGGCCTTTGTCCTCTTGGGGAAAAATAGCATCCAGAAGTGGAAAAACTGCATTGAGTCCAGGCAGCCAGAGTTGCCAGTCTGAATGAGTCCAGTTAGGAATGAAAACCCCTAACTGACACCCCATGCTGCCAGTAATATTTCTTCTTAGTCAGATTCTTCATATGAACTGCATTGTGTCTACTAATTCCCATCAACATGCTGTGTGGGTACTTATTTTGCTATGCCTTTCTGTGAATGAAAAAAACTGCATTGGGTCTACCAATTTCCATCAGTGTGCTGGCTGGGTACTTGCTCTGATACACACTGCTGTGAATGAAATCTCAGCAGAATGCTGATTCTAACATCCCTGAATATTGGCACTGCTTATAGCTGGTACCTGAATTTAATCCCAGTCTAGACGTGGCACACCACCTTTGCCTTGAACAAAAACACAGATTCAAGGCTTTTTTATTCTTACGGTGTTTGATTTCGTGACCCAGGTTTCTTAGCTCAAGAGTTTCTTTTTCTTTTACTCTTTTGTCTTCTTGATTTCTTTTTTTCTTCTCTGAGTTACATGGGGTTTGTTTCTCATTTATTAACTTAGAGATGAGAAGCAAAGACAGTCTCTGCTGATTAGTTATGTGCCTTCCTTATTATGTACTTGTTTTTCAATCTTTTTAGTCCAGATTTGCCATAGTATCCTTGATACCATCCAGAAAAGATAATTAAATATATCAAGTCACATAGCCAAAGACTTCATAATACATTTACTAGCAAACATTTTCCCACTGATTAGGACTGGTAGGACTAACGGTATTATTACTGTTTGTTACTGATTTTCTGAAATCAGCACTGGCTTTACAAAGGTCATTACTGATAGGTAATCTGTGTATCTGAAAACAGCCTTCATCTTCTCCAGTACTGATAGGCTGTCTCTGGAGTGGCATGTAGTTGGAAAGAGTAATTTTCTAATTGCAGCTGGTCCATCTTTGGTCAGAGTTGCATCTCATACTATAGACAAAGCCATACTTGAAAGTGGAGAAATCTGTAGTCTACCAAGACTACAAGTCTTGTAGTCTACCAAGTCTACCAAGACTAGTCACGGAGAAACAGTTATGTGCAAAACCTAGAAGCAAAAAAAATGAGTCTCAATGAACAGTATATCACTAGGAAAGGGTTTCCTGTGTCACTTCTGACACTGTTCTATTCTGAGTGCCATTGGGACCTATGGTGTGCTTTGCCACAGTGTAGTTGCTGGCAAAGGTTTAGCATGGGGTGGCATGCAGATGTGTGATCACTTTTACTTCTTGTTGTAAGAAATCACATCACCTGGATCAATGCAGTTCATCTTAAGTCAACTGATTAGAAGTCAATGAAGCTGCACAGGTTTCTGTCAACTGAAGATATGGCAAGTAGTTTCTTCTGCGAACTGGAAGCAAATCTTATGCTGGGATTCACAGTGTGGAACCTGTTGAAAACCTCCCTGCTCCCTTCAGTTCAGGATGGTATTTCTGTTCCCTTGTGCATAGTGTGCTACGAGAGTATCTGTTGCCTGAGCAAATGTGAGTAATCCAATGCTCATGTGGGACCCTTGGAGAGATTTGGACTAGACCGTGGCTTGCAAATGTAAAGAAATGAATCACTAAATAGCACAGCCCTTATTTGCTAATTAATCAGTAGACAATGTGCCTCAAGGAAAGAAATCCACCAGACTATGTGTGCACATGTATATGCATGCCTTTCTCTCTCATAATACGTGTGTACCACTATTTTAGTCACATAAGCAATATATACAGCTAAATTTATCCTTCTGTGAGTCTGATTTGCTCCCTGAGCAAACAGAAGGTCTCAGGTTGTGGAGGACTGTGGAACATCTGCAAACTCACTTTCTTGCTGCTTTGCTGGATGTCCTGGGGTGAATAGACACAGACGCCCCGAGGCTGCTTTTCCTACCCAAGGAAAAGTGTGTTTCAGGCACCTAAAAGCTGTGGTGCAGCAGCACATTTCCAGAATCTCTTCCTCAGAAAAACTTTCTTGGGACTCCAGAAGAGGACGATAGCATTGATGTTAATGTTGTTAGCCTTCCCCAGAGGACAACCCACAGGCAGGGAGTGAAACACTAACCATGCACTGTCCAAAGGAATACATTGGTACAACAAACCTTGGGTTACTTAATGTAACCCAGTTAATCTTTAAAGAAAGAAAGGAGTATACAGAACATATTAGCTGGCAGAATGGTAGTGGCCCCACTGTTAAAGCATACACTATGACATTTTGCAAGGATTTAAAAAATATATATGAAATAGTTACTGATAAATAAACAAAATGTACAGGGGAAAGTATGTTAAAAGTACTGAAAGCCTTAGTTTTTGTTCATTCTTAGCCAATCAGTCTTTATGATCAGATCACAGAGTTAGGCAATGTGTTTTTAATATCCAACAGAATTGTTAATATATTTCTTTGACATTGTCCTGAGGACCAGACTGATGATCCCAGTTTCTACTGGGATCACTGAGAGTTATGGGCATCCAGTTGTCAGTGCACTTTATAGAGTATAGAGAACCATCTCACACTGACAGCTCCCCAAAAGCTGTTGTTAGTGGGGGATTACTGAACAGGGGATTTTCTGGAAGTGAGATATAGCAATAGGAACCATGTGAGAATCTTCAAGGATTTTTGAGTGCAATGTAAAGAGAAAAAGAAAAATAACAATTGCTGATAAGATTTGGAGAAAACTCTAAAACTTGTAGGGTAGCCAGGAATGAGAACTGGATGGTCAACCAGAAGCAGAAATGTATTAATAAAATATATTGTAATGCAGCTGAATGCAGTACATGCAAGAATGAAGAGAGTAAAAAATTAATTCAGAATTATCCAGGGGCCGTTGTGGGAAAACTAATCAGCCTGAGTTCTGCTGTCATGGTTTATTCAAGGGGCTGACATGGACTGAGAAAAGTTTTGAGTTTAGTATGGAGATAATTCAACCTAAACAATGAAAAGCCATACTCAGTTTCAGTGCTTATAATTGACAGTAATACCACTACAATGATTTGAGGTTTAAAAAGAATGCTTTCACAGGCAAAACTTGCAGACTTCTACATGCTCGCTCAGCCCAGCAGAAGTAAAATGGTTGAATTGGTTACAACATCTACTTATCTCCACATGGAGAAAGTTGGATAAAGTATCAGTTTATAAAGTGTTCTTTCAGCTTGTGAAAAACATTATAATGAGAGTCTATGTGGGAAAGCCAGTTTCAAGTTGACAATTAAATATGTTATAATAGTGAAGGTCATTAACCTTTGAAATAAAAACTGGCAAAAGAAACACCCATTTCTCCATCTCCTGTTGTCTTCAGATCAAGATTGGTGGTCTTTCTAGAGAGAATAATGTACTTTAGTATTGCACAAGTGAAAATTCTTATGCCAGTATCAGATAACTTAGAGAAATGTAGCACCCTTTGAGAAAAGTTATGTGAGCTGATTCAAAAACTCCTTTTTTTTTTCTTAAAAACCTATAAGCAAAATTGCACATTGAACTAAATCAGGTTGAATTATTTAAGGACTTTCAATATTTTCAGCTACCTAGTTATCCCAAGTATCTTCAACTAGATGGTGATAATGACTGAAAGAATCCAAGGGCACATCTACATCTTTGGGCACAAACAGATGTCTATGAAGTGTTGATTTGGTGTCTGGCTTCTCAGAGCACACTACATGCAATGGAACTAGAAACTGCACCTATCCATCGGATGCTTTGTAGGTATCCTGGTTCCCCACATCCTCAGAGTAATAAGTAGCAATATCCAGTGTAAACCTCTAATCAAGCACTACTAATCACTTATAATTAGGGTAACCCATTAATCAAGCTCCAGATTTCACAGAACTTGGAAGAGATGTGAAAGGTTACAGAGAGCTGTAAAGGAGAGGGCAATGGAAAATTACTGTCTAGTTCCTGATGGGACTATTACAGACTAGCTTTCAATTTCAGTTTCAAACCAGATTATTTGCACGTAACGTTTTGAGTGCTGTGTTTTAAAAGCTTATAAGACAGTCTCCCTATTGCAAAGAGCATTTTCTGTGTTAGCAGTGAAGAGTTCGGGCAGTGCATTTGTTTTAGATGTCTGGCTCGAGTGAAAGGTGACCTCTCACTGCTTTCAAGCAGGATCCATCTTCTGTCTGACCAGCCAGCCTGAGATGGCCAGCAAAGCAGCACATGGTTCTCCTGGCTCAACGACAAGTAAAACGATACTGGGGTATTGCAGAAGATGGGGGGACACGGGAGATCAGAGATGGAGTGGACCTGCTGGAGGTATCCTGAGGGGAGAGACAGTGAGTGTGCAGTCTTCAGTGAGAGGAGGTGGGAGCGAGATAAGGGACATGGTGGAGCTGCTGGTTTTGGAGTGGAACAGTTGTAAGGGACAAGGTAGACATAATTGTGATATCTGCTGCTCACTGAGACCAGGCTGAGGCTGCAAGGCAATACTTCAAATGAGGGCAGTGAGTATTTAGCACCTTCCCTTGCCGAGGCCCTCACTGCTGATCCTTGAATATCTTTTCCACCAAGCCAAGTCAGCTTGTGCTAGGGAGAGATTTAATATCAAACGCAGTGTGAAATTCAATCTCTCCTGTTAGACGAGCTCTGACAATGGAGCTGCCATGTGCTTGGTGGGTCATGTCAGCATTAATTTACTGCCCCTGGGTGCTGTGGAAATGTCTCAGGACTGTCACACTCCCACACTGCTGAGCTCTTGGCTTGTACACAGTGACCAAGCAGAAGGTAATCACAGAGATGGGGCCTTTCAGAGGGGGAAAAAAAGCATTCAAAAGCAGCCACAGACACCCTCCAGTGTTATTAGACCTGTTCAGATTTATGTGGACTGGAACATTACCGACAAGACAGAAAGCCACCAAATGACAAAAATGAAGAGTTGGTGAAAGAGGAATGCATGGGACATTCAAGAAAAAGAGGGGAGAGGGAAGAAACATCTTTAATTTATAATCAGGACAGACTAAGAGTTAAAAAAGTGTAAGATGACCCCTCCTCAAGCGTCAAGTTCACTTAGAGTGCAGCTGAGGATGTTAACTTCTTTTGCCGTGCATAAAGCAGATTGTTGCAGATTCACATAACAGTAAGAGTCGGAGGGGACCTCTAGAGATCATCTAGTCCAACCCTTTTGCCAAAGCATTTTCACCTAGAGCAGGTTGCACAGCAATGCTTCCAGGTGGGTCTATACACAAAAATTCAATTTTTTTTTTTTTTTTTTTGGTGAGAATAATAATAAAAAAGGGAAATAATTAATAGCATCTTTCACCTGAGCCAGCTTCAATGTCTTTCTCATGCCACAACCCAGATGTTATTGCTGCTGTTTGATTCAGGCTGCACTTCCCACAGCCTACAGAGTTACAGCACATATGAAGTTAGTTCTGCAATTTTAGTTCCATCTCCCACTGCGCATTTTTTTCCATGTATTTCAAACAGTGCAGGCAAAGAGACATTGTTTCACTTATAGAAAATGAGATCATAAAGGAATCAGAACTGAAATAGCAGAACACCCTCATTAAAGCAGAAATATAGATACTATAGAGTGCAGTTTAGTAGTGTTCAGCATTAAACTCTCTTATGCTGTGTAAGCTCAAGGGCCCAAGTGGATTTGCCTGTCCCCACACTGCCCCTCTCTGCTGTTCAGGGATTCCTTGTTTTGTGGCCAGCTTTTTGGAATTTCATGAAAGTCCATGTACTCCTTTATCTCAGATTAGTGGTCTGAATAGGAAGTCAGGTTTAAATAGTTAAAAGACAGAGGAAATCTTTCCTTCTAAATAAACATTAATAATAAATAAAGGCCAAATGCTCATTAAAATACTGTTTGTATAGGAAAGAAGCCAATAAAATCATGCATAAGGATGATGAGCCACACTGTAAGCTTATTGAGTTGTCTGACCTAGACCCCTCTGATGGAGCTTGTGGAGGCTCCTCAGCAACAGCCAGCAGAGCCTTCTTCAGCAGCAGCAGTTTGGGGAATAAAACTGGGGTTTGTGACGGATGCCCCAAGTGGGTCTCCCAGAAATCCAGTTTTCATTCTCTGCTGTTATTCAGGATAGTGGGGTTTAGCTCAAAGGGGATCTAGTGAGCACACTGTGAGGATCCCTCTCACCCCTGCTTCCAGGAACTGAATGCAAGATATGTAGGAGGCCCCTTGGACACAGGTTCTTTGTCCCTTCTCCTAGAGCAACAGCCTAACCCCACTGATACAGGATCTCTCTGGTCACTTAAATTTTGTGGTCCCTTATTGCACATTAGCATGAGGTCAGTGGAAGACACAGTGGGTCTGAAGAGCAGCCATGCCTATGGCTCTCCCACGGCGTGAGATCTGAACCACCCCAACTGTTAACTGAGCCCGGGACTCCTACAATCTGTTTTCCCTGCTGTTTCCAACGTTAAAAAACAATGTTACTCCCTCTGGAAATGAGAGAGGTGGGTCCTGAAAAGAATGAAGGGAGTCACTACACCCTTGAGGAGTACGTGCTGCTGTGCCTTAAAGGAGTAGCAGCTCACTGATGGTAACTGTACTGCAAAGTGGCTGAAGTTGAGTTTATCTGATTGTGACCCTATGTGATGTTTTCCTAAAAATTGCAATAAAGTGACTTTCAGAAGATTGTGAGGAAAACCTGTGGCCCTAAGGGCTGTTTTGGGGTGAAGTCTTAGCATCAACCTCTAGTTTGCTTGAAATCTCACCAAAAAACATGTAGCGCCTCGATTGTCTCTCACCTATGGAGTTATAGTGGTACAACCTCAGGTAGGAAATGATGTCACTGGCCTTTACCCATCGAAATATTTGACCTTCAGTTTAACCTAGTCATGTGTGGTCCTGCTGTGGCCAATAAAGACAGACATCTCCAAATGGCAAATCATCCTAAGAGAAACATCTAAGCCACTACCTGCCATTCCCTGTGGGATAAAGACAGACTGGATAACTGGTTCAGGCTAGATGGCTCAGGATGAATGAATTGAGTCTCAGTTTAAGCCACAGTCTTAGCCTTTCTAGAAAGGCTGCTTTGGCTGGGTGAAAACAGCATTTTCTCTAATGCCTGCACTCACCAGGCACTCACGGCTGCTCTCTGGGTAGCCCCGACACTTCTGGCCTCTTTGAGCTGAAGCAACCTTTAGCTGTAAAGGTTATACTCAAAGCTGCTTTCCAACTTTCCATTTCTGCCACCAGCAGGGCTGTACTGTGGTGAGAGGCTTTACTGTTTGTTACAAGATGGCATTATCCTTGTTTTATGGGCTCCATTACTGGGGCAAAGGTTTATGGAAGAGGTGTGCCTATCTCTCATTTGGCACTCGATCTTGTCAGGCTTGTGAACAGTCTGATCTTTATTATCAAAGTGTTTCCTGGCCTCACAAATTACCAGGTAAAATCCTATAGCTCATCAAGAAAGTAATAATAAACAATCATAATGGTCCCTTCTGGCTGTTCAAAAACTTTTTCCTCCTTACATTAGCTTTACACCTGTTTGATCCCTTTAACTTAATGTAATTTCAAAGAGAATCGGTCCTTCTGAAATCATGCCTTTAAAGGTATCTCTGAGACAGCTGTGCAAAAATTAGGAGTCACTTCTTATAATAAGGGTTTATTCGGAGGATCAAGGTGCAATGTGCACAAGTTCTTCCTGTACAGGAGTCAGAAAGTTATAGAAAACTTAGCATAAATTCTAAACCTATGAGGGATTATCATGCCTTGTGCTGTGTATAAATCTCTTCCTCATGCAAGTGCTGTGGCCTTCTGGTTTTCCACTGATCTTATACAGGCAGGTTTTTTTCCCCCTTATTTTGTTTTCACTGCCGTTCAAATTCAGCTACCCCTATGTGACACTTTCTAAGTGTAGAATTCAATTTAATGGGAAGTGAAGTTGCAACTCAGATCGTGGAGAGTTGACTCACAAAAATCTCTGCATCTCTGCAAACACCTTCTCCCTCTTCCTCTCCCCCCCGGCTCATGGAAGGGTTTTGTCATGGAGGACATTCATGGACAGGAAGGAAGTGAGGACTGTGGGCCAGGAACCATTGCGGACACCTGCTTGGATGTTCACCTCAAAGGGCAACCAACCAACAAGCCCAAAATGCAGCCAACAAAGCTGAGCTTATCTGCTGGCAGAGTTCACCCACTCTTGGGGGATACAAGACCTTTGCCTGGGCTGAATTTGACCCGGGAACCTCAAACAACAGCAGCAACAGGATGGTGCCAGCAAGAGCTGAGCCAACATTGTGCTGGATGTGCTCTGTGCCACATTACGTCTGAGACATGCCATTCTTCCCACATACATTGCTGTATACACCCAATTATGAAAGAGGTCTTGGCTGCCTGCCCTGCTGCTCCAACATTTGCATCTTTATCCTGAATTAAACTCCAGTCCAATCTCTGCTAATATTCCTTTCCATTATTGCTGTTTAGAAGAAGGGGACTCCAGCGGTTTAGCACTCTGGAAAGACTCCTAGACAAGTGTTGGCACAGCAAGAGGGAGCTTGGCTTCTTGTTCCTGGTTTGGTCTAGTTTGTGCAGGTTAGGATCAGCAGTGAAAACATTACTAGAGAGACATTAACTGATGATAACAACCACACCACTGAGCCAGGCTCTCTGGAAGATTTGTTTTCTGGCTACATCCATGTCCAGGCCATCCATTTCATGGTGCAAACCTGGCTTTTCTAAAGAGAAGGATTACACACAAGGAGGAGGGAGACAAGGCTGCAAACAGCAAAGGGGTGAAGGATCCTAGGTCCTCCCAGGAAAATAGCAAAGGTGCCTGCCCCTGTATCTCCTGGGGAAAGACTGGATGACTTGTCCTCCTAAGGTTAAACAAGCAGCCAGGTGCTTGCGTGTGCTGGTCACACCTTCCTTTTACCACGCTGATATTTTTCCTTCACAGCTGATTTCTTGCAGTTGCCCTATTGTGTTAACATGCAGAGTGTAACTTAACTCTGGGACCTGGCTCAGCATCCTTTCTGTCTGGGGGCCATTTAGATAAAGCTTAGCAATTTACTGCATGAGGATATCAGAAAAATGGCCAACGTGAATGCACCATTGTACCCAGTGATTTTATGGACATGACTTCATATGGATCTACCCTGGATCTGTATTATTAAATAAAAGTGGTAAGGAAATGAGAAATGGAAAACAAAAAAACCCTCTGTAAATGTTAACTCCTGCACATGTTCAAAAAAGTAAGAGAAAGATAGCTCTTACCAGCTCTTTGTATGTATTTATTCTACAGAGGGCCAAATATTACTGAAAATGTTGAGTCTGTATTTTTAACCAGAGGGGTTTGTTCTAACACCAAGGTTAGACAGTATATTTCTGGGAGACCCTCTCCTAGGATGTGTTGAATAGTGTTATTCACTACAGTAACTGCTGCTTACCATGGTCTTGAGTGCCAGAAAGAGGTGACAGAGATTTGTAAAACAGACATGACCTTTCCTCAATGTATTTGGCAACAAAATTTATTAGAAATTGAGGTAAAGGTGTTGAGCAGGACCCAATAAGCTAACCCTAGGGCCTAATGAATGCCACATGAATAGAGGGTGAAGGGCCTTGCACTTCAAATGCGGGTATTATGAATTTGGGAGAGCCATTTGTATGATCTCGTGTTTGAGCTACGAGATGCAGCATTTGGCTCTGGTTCTAAAGGTAATTGTTTATTGTATATTTAATGACTGTTTACAAAGGTGGTTTGAGGAAAATAATAGAATACATAACACATTGTCTTTCCCCAGGTCTTTAGTCCATTAACTTCTTATTATTATTTTAAGTGGCTAGACTAGAAATTTAAGTCATTGTTATTTATATTAGACATACAAGTAAGGATTCAGCTGAGCTACAGGCTGTGTTATGAGAGTCGCTGTGTCAGGGTTTGAGAATGGAACAGGAGTCATCTTGATCTGAAATACAAAAGGATCATGACAGGCTGGTTAATCCCATGATCAGAGCTTCTCACAAGCCTTGTAGGAACAGGCCTACACTCCTGGTCCTACTGCAAATTCCTTGTGTGGCCATGGTCAGCCTTTTAAGGTTAATTTTATAAAGTTATTTAAAAAAAAAAAGTATAGCCATTTAAGGTCTTGGCATTTAGGGAGACCTAGATCCCCTAGTAGATTTAAGAGCCATAATGTTGAGATTAATTTTAAGATATTTTCTACTGTATATAATGTACCACTATGAAAAGACACTCAGCTCAGCTAGGTCAGCCTGCACCTCCATCCCTTGTTAGTTCAGGTAGCCCTATACCCTTCTATGGGGTAAACATCAGCAATTCCCACCTGTTGAGATCTGCAGTCTTCAGTTAGTGCACTGTGAGAGATTTAACCCAGGTCTGTAATGACTAAAGGATGTTGTTTGAATGATGTTCGATGGCTTATTTGATAACCATTGTTACTGAAATATCATTCGTGTTAGCAAAAGCAAAAAGGAGAGATGATTGTATTTAAGGAATGCAGAAATCACGGATGTTGCCCCCAGATGTCCTACAGACTTGATATGTAATTAGGAGGGGCTACACTAATCTCTTAGTACATCAGTTCACCACTTAATAATAATCCTTCCTTCTTCCTACTCTTTGTGTTGTCTATTTAACTTGTCAAATCTCCAAGGCAGGAAACATCCTTATGATGTGCCTTGGTTGGCATTACAAGGCCATTGTCAGGTGAGGACCTTTTTGGGGGCAAGTGTGTTGGAATACCTCATATACATGATAACCAGAACCTTTGTCAAGGAGAGAAAAAAGGCACCAAAGCTGGAACAGGCAGGAAGACTAAACTCATCACACTGAGAAGTGCAGCCCTAAGGGAAGATAGGGCTATTGTAGATAAGCTTGCCTTGCCAACGCTGACGCTCTACCTTCTCATAGAAGATTGTATACCATGCTCTATGGCTGGCAAGCCAGGACTCATCTGCTGAACAAATTCTGATAGAGACTGGATGCCATTTCTATGCCTCAGGCTGTTGTAAGCTGTTCTCCTTCGGCAGCAATTCTTATAGGCTCTAAATCCAGGGTAGGCTTCTAGCTATTCTGAAATATAGGATCCATTGCAAAATCTGCAGGCAATGGTGCTGGCAACTTAGGAGTTGCCTCTGGGCCTGGCATGTGCTTAAAATACTCATGAGCTATCTGGGCTTCTCAGCTTGATTTCCATCCTTGTTTGACTCATATTTTATTTCAAGTATTGTTTGCATTTTTATGCCTCTGAGACTAGGTCCCGTGGGAATCCTTCCCAAACTCTCTACATTGACCTCCTGCACCTTCATCATGTAAGCTCTTCTCAGAAGAGGTCATTTATTCCTCCACCATAAATACATCAATCAGCACCTTATGCTTTTATGGGACTTTTCCTAACTTTGCTAGGTTCCCAGCACCTCTGAAGATTTCATTTTGACCATGAAAGGCTCCCAAGACAAGCTTACTTTTGTTGTAGGACTATAATAGGTGTGACAGAACAAAATGATTTGCCTATGCACAAAGGACAAGTGACTGTGAGTAAGCTGAGATCAGGAACCAGTCAACTGGGTTATCTTGGTACTGCAAGATTCCTCCAGGCTGCCTGGCTAACACTAAAAGATATGTTATAGATCAGATCACTGTGCTATAGTGAAGTTAGAGGGAAGAGAGCAGAGGAGCATTTTGAGAAAGCTTAATCAACTCTCAGTCAAATAATCAAGCAGTTAGAGGTGTTAGTTTATCCTCATGCAGTTAATTACTACAACATTCATTATCTAAAATACATATCATCTAACCAAGTAGTCTACATCAATGGATACCTCAGAGGTGGTAACAGGATGGGGTGAAAGTACTGCTATAGGTCTCTTCTGGCCCTGCAGGAAGGCTAAACACCTCTCTCAGGTTTTAATTTGTACATGACTGAAGTGATTTCAGTCCCACCCTAACCATGGAGGACAGTCTGTAAAAGCCATGCCTCTGTATTCTTAGAAGAGTGCTCATGAGTCAAAAAAATAAAATCATATATGTATTGGAATTCATAACTAGTAGCCACCAAAACTCATTTTGACTGATCTGAGGTTTCAAAATCAACAATACATCTGTGTGTGTGTGTGTACTCACACTAGTAACCAAACCTATTTTTTCAATAGGAACACATATTGTCACCAACTATTGAGTCAAAAGGTCAGTTGAAGCTGCTGACAGTCTTAATTCATTACATTTTTTTGGTAGATATTACTTGCTATGGCTATGAACCAGGGCAGGGTTAGCAATACCCATAAATGCATAACTAGTCCACAGATATTGAAGGCCTATTTGCTAGCATGTGGTCTGCTAGCTATCTGTGTGATGATGTGTCTGGGCATGTACCTGATATTACCTGGTTCATCATCAAAGAACATATGTGTCCCTGAAAATAACCTGAAAAAAATGACACTTCCACTAAAACGTGATGGATGTGCTGGAGAGAGTCAGAATATTCCTCCTGTGCTTCTGATCCATGCAACAAGTACCTTCATCCATGAAATATATAAAAGAACGTACAGTTACAACGATGAGATAATGGGCAGGTAAATTAGCAAAAGATTTGCAAAGGTATATGGAAAATCCTCCAGGGTGGTGAAAGATGAGATACTGGGGAAATCTGGAGCCAAACGTTTATGCTGGCCCTTCCTGCTCCCATCCTGCTCCACAAGCTGCTAAGCACGTACATCTGCCTCACACCAGGGAGAAAAAAGAGGCTCAGGAAGGGTTCTTGGGCACCAGCCCCAACCTTTCACATGTTTCAGTGCTCTGCGGCTTCAGGAGGAGAGTGGCTCTGGTGGGAAAGGTTGGCTGCTCTGGGCTGCTTGCTGGGAAATGAATGGACAGGGCAACACCTCCCAGCTCCTTGGCTAAAACTGGGGTGTCTCACGCTCCTCTCTGATGTGGTTTGCATTTCACCAGAAATGTTGCAGCTGCTGGACCCAGAGAACAGAGACTTCTAGACATTAGGGCAAGAAAACATCACTGAGTCTTGCTGATTTGCAATAATTTTGCTCCATCCTGGGTGTTATCCTGAGAAACTCAAATTCCTTAGTCCCTTAGGGCTTGTGGTGAAGTGAATGGCAAAGCCTCAATCACTTCAAGAACAGCAAAATTGGGCTTTTATTCAGGTGGGTGTTTTTTTTCCCTCCCAGAAACGTTATGAGGACATATCCTCTACAGTAATCAACCAGTGCTTGTACTTGTCAATCACAGTTTCCTTGCTCCTGCTCCAGTACGCAAACCAGCACACACGTACATGCACAAAGTCCAAGTAAAAGAAAAAAAAAAAGTGCTTTCTCTGAAATCATTTTGGCCAGACTCCTTTTATTTAATAGTAGGAAAGTTGTGATACAGGGCAACAATACATCACGCATGCCAGAACAAGAAGAATGCTACTTTTGTGTAGGTAGGGAAATAGTTGCGATGTACAAAAGCGATACTGTTTTTCCATCACTTTGGCCAAACTTTACACTTAGCTTCTCATGTCGGGAGAGGGTGTGACAGTAGATAGGATGTAGCCTTTGAAACTCCATCTCCACAGAGAAAAGACAGATGGAATCCAGCTGGCGGATATCACACACGTTTTCTGTTCTCCTCAATATCGCAGATCTGATAAACACGGAAGAATAACAAGCCTTTATAGAATGCAGATGAACAGAGGAGCCTATCTGTATGTAAAAGAGAAGGGCCTCAGTTGGCTGAATACTTATTTCTGCTAAATTAAAGTTAACTCCCATGATCTCATAAAGCAAGAGTCTACCTGTTCAAGGCACATATTTGATTATATACCGTACGAATTTATTGACCTCCCATGGCTGTTGCTATCCTGATCTCATTTAACATCATGTCATGTCAAATTCATATTGATGGCAACAAAAAGCAATGCAGGGGGAAGATGTTCAGCGGGAGTTCACCAGGTTGCATGAATCTTTTGTCTCAGAGAGCATGATTGGTAGTCTGTGATCATCCAAAGTCTGCACGTTGGCTTTTAAAATAAAATCTTAGAAACCTGGGAATAATGTGCTAAGACAAGTGTTGTCTAGTGATGGGAACCAGGAAATAGTAGCTGCGAATACCTGAGTGCAAATGACTCATCCAGTGACCTCCTTTGGCTTCGCTGTGTCCTCCTGTAACCTCCTCATCTTTTCTGCTTCAGACGGAGCTGCAAGGTTTTGTTACCCGGAGGATTTTGTGCTGGGATTTTGTGCTCCCCAGCAAAACTGCTGCAATTAATAAGAGAAGAGGCCTAAATTAGGATCTGTCGTTGCACAGGCTGTTACTGTTGGTTTCATTTGTGCAGATATTGGGTCACATTCTAATATGGTTTTGATTAATACAGGGTGAATTTTTATTTTCTTTTACCCAGTAAGGCAGCAATAGCTTAATGGAAAGTGAACCCATTACAGAAGGTGGCATTATGTTTGTTTGGATTTCCTCCCTATCCAAAGCAGATGATGCTGCCATGAGTTCCACAGAAAGGATAAATTTTAAGTGTATTCTCATTCCATTCACCTCTCTATTTGCGTGGTACTCAAACATCTTTCTGTTTTCTCCTGTATATGTTACAGTGAAGTGGTCCCTTCCCTCCCTGCCATTCCCTTATGGATGAGAGAATTGGTGTCACACAAAGGTAATCCCAGAGGATGGACTCTCTACCAGTATCAGCAAAAGTCTAAATTGCATCTTAGATGTCCACTCTGAGCTTGTCCCACTGCTTCCACTTAAATCTATTTATAATTTGTGAGGTGATGGATAAAAGTGTTTCTTTTAATTCTTCTCAAAGGGAGCCGTGGCACCTATTTTCAAAAGACTTCTGGACTCTTGAAAGACACACTGGAACACATATGAGATCACAGGTTGTTACAGAAATGTAGATTACCAGATCTTAAACTCCTGTCTCCAACAGTGGCTACATCTGCTGCTTCAGAGCATGTTGCAATCTTCCCTTACCCCTAAATCCTATGGAGGATCCTAGGCGATCCTATGGAGCGCCTCTGCTTTTGGCTGCTGGATTTCAAACCAAGAAAATAAACCCACAGCAGTGAGATACTTAAAACCAGGGGCACTTTTAAGAAGATTTACCCAAAGCCAATTGTATGGAGTAGGCAAAATCTACTCATAACTTTCACTGAATGACTTTACTTACTCCTCATGTATTTTTTCCTTCAGCCCTTCAAACTGAAATTCTGGTTTTGTACAACCCTAGATCCTGCACCTGCAGAGAGGCACTTATATCTATGTTCATTTGAAAGCATGTGAGTACTCTTACTGAAGTCAAAATTTTGCTTGAAGTTAAGCACATGATTTATCTTGTTAAATCTAAGCCTAAGTCCCCAGCGCCTTTGCCTCTTGTGCACTCTACTGCACACTGGAAACACCTCCTCAGTTCCAGCTCTGGTTTTCCTCTTCAGGGCAACAATCATCTGCTGTTCTTTTCTACATGATGTCTGAAAAACATAGATCAGGAGGGAACTGCTTCTCCCTTGAAGAATAAACAGGTTTTTGCAGATGATAGGTTTCATCTGTCTGATAACATGATAACCACAGAAGCAGAAATTGGATTAGAAATGCATTTTTTAGGGGAATTGTTTCCTGTATCCTTTAAATTTTGTTTTGTGTTTCCTGAAGTCAGCATAGTGATTTTCCAAACATTATTTCCCTATTTTTAGCCAATAAAAATCACATTAGTAGATAATACAATATACTAAGGGCTTTGGGAACTTCTAGAGCTGTGGATGCTTTCATTGCTTTCCTATTAATTTTTCAAAAGTCCTTAGTTTATCCACCCTTTTAGCTCTTACTTACCTCTTACCCAAGTTTGATTCAGATTTTAAAGGTTCTGGGAAAGAAAAGGGCAAAAAAGCCATCATTAATACTGTCTCCATGTCTGTTTTGTTGCCTTAAGTAGACATGTATCATTTGGGAAGCCTGAATTCTAAATGTCCTTTCTATATAAGTGCACAGTATGGAAAAAAGGAAAACCTAACCTCAGCCTGTAAAAATTGAATTTGGCATTTAAGAAGAACAAAGACAGAGTTGTGACAAGTTTTGTAGTAGCCACACACAATAGAGAAGCTGTACAGTGGAATAAATGTTTATCAGTTCCCAAGCTAGCTGATTTGGGAATTTTATTGGATCATGCTCCATAAAGTGCCAGGTCCAAGTACAGACACTTTCTGTTTGAATTCACAAAGGTGATGCCACACTGCTGCAGATGATACTTAGGCTATTTCATTGAAGAAACAGGGGTGTTGTGTCTGGGATTCACTTTTTGCACTGGCTGCTGTAACACAGAATAGGTATCTTCTGAGAAATCTGCTCTGTGGTCTGAATTTTGTCCCACACTCAAAACCACCATGAACATGCACCCCTTAACACAAGCTGCAAACAGCAAAGTGATCAGAAAGTGCAGCAGGATGAACATAAAACACCTCCAAGTCCTGAGTATCTGCAAAAAAAAAAAGTTTATCTTGTTCTTACACAGTGCACAAGTTGTAGACTCACCATTCATGTCACCTTGAACTATAATGGTTGTTGACAGTGAAAATACCCAGCCCTACCACTAACAGTTGAGAAGGAAAATCAAGGAAACAAGTGAAAACAAGGAAACTTCACCTCCTCCATTTCATCCAGTTCTTTCTTTGGACTTTGTGTCCTTCCATTGCTGATGCAGAGCGGCTACACTGTCCTTCAGTTTGTTCCCAGCTGAGATGTACTGGGCTGAATCACACACGGAAATCAGAGTTGATCTGTTGGGGTCAGTAAGCTGGTGGGGGCTGGCAGCAGTTGTGTTCACGGGGTGGGACGTGCAGGCTGGAAATGCAGTGTTAGCAAATACTAATGATAATTGATATTTCTGCTCCTTAAACAAGGTGGAAAATATGAGAATTATGAAAAATGGCTTTTAAGGTTTTTCTGAAGAAAATAGAGGCATTTACCCTATTTCACTTCACCAGCGCTGTTAAATAACCCTCTAATCTTTGCATCACTTTTCTCTGAGTGCCTTTCACTGGGCTTAATAGCACTACACAACTTAAAAGAACAAACCCACTATTTATTGCCAAAACACGCAGTAATGGCTTGGGACTAACTTGCTGGTAGGCTAAGCATTAATAACATTTGCCATGCGCTGTTGTGCTGCATTCCCTGCAGTGAGTCTCTGCTGGATGGGCAGCTGTCAGTCACTACTTCTTTTGCTCCTCGGGGCAGGCCAGACCTTGATCTTTTTGAGCTTCTGCTTATTTTGCCTTTCTGTTCTTTCTTTTAAGGTTTTACCTCTTCTGACGTTTCTGGCTTTTTCTCTGAAGGTCTGATGACACCACATCTTTGGTTTTAACTATAGTTAATCAGTATTCACTCAATTCTTACTGCTGTGTTCTGCTTTCACGCTTCACATGTATTAGTGGTCTACAGACACACACACACAAGTGGGCTCTGGGTCACAGGTAAAGCAGAGGATTTTCTTGAAAGCTACAGATCTGAACTATTCTTTTTCTGGGCAGAGAAAGAAACCTTAGATTCTACAAACAGAAATCACAGACAACCATCTCAACCCAGATAACATCCATGTGGGAAGATGGGTCCTTTTAGTGACCTAGCCACTTACACATGTGATTTATAAACAAAGATGTAACCTATGATTCAGTTCCTACATGTTTTCACTTTCATGGATCTTCCCAGGCATTTTCTCAACATGTGTTTCATATCATTCCAACGCCATCCATTTTGTGGCCAACAAGCCCACAAGAAAATGATGGTCATGTAATATTGGTGGCATATTGTCAAGCCTACGTTTCAGTAAATGGGAAAAGGACAAGATCTGTGGTTCTTTGACTTTCTTCTTATCAGAAATAATCTGTGACATATTCTATGCTCTAGACTGAGAAACCTCATTGCAACACTGGCTTGTCGAACCAGGATGGGAGTTCCACATAATCAGTATCCAGAAGGACATATTCTGCTGATATTCCCACTTAATGTAAAGTAGCTCCTCATTGCAATACCTAACAGAAGCAAGTTTCAAATGGTATCACTTGAAATATGAATGAGAGCAGAATTTGTTGTCAGTGTTGTCAATTCTCTTCATTTGTTTACATGTTCCTTATTGCACCTGGAAGAAGAGCAAAGAGTATGGCTTGCTGACTTCATTCATTCTCCCCATCTCAGTTTTCTTTAAAGCCTTCTAATTATCACATTATGAAAATGGGAGGAAAGTACCAAAGGCAGGTACAAGGTGAAAGGAAAACATCCCCAGGATTCAGAAGCGAGTAACTTGTCAACTTGACTTCTTTTCCAGACACATGGAAAAATTGACTGTGAAGACGAGAGGAAGAAAACACAGATAGTGAAGGTTCCTTTAATCTAGAAGAAAAGTAGCATCACAGGAACTAAATTAAAGCCAGATTCATTCCTATGAAAAATAAGTTAGCCACAGAAATGATTAACCATTGGAACAGGGTACAGGGGGAAGCTGTAGAATTATTCCCTACGTCCTGGTGTCTTCAAATCAAGACTGTATTCTATCCTGTAAATTCTGCTTTGATCAATGAAATTCTTGGGTTTGACACAGAGGAGGTCATACTAGATAAGGTGATCATTCCTCTTACCTTAAAACTCTACAAATATGAACCTTCAGAGAGAAAGACCAGACTGTGGTTGCAGCCTGGCACAGGCACACCAGAAATTTCGGTTCGAGGCCTGGCTCTGTTACAGATTTCCAGAATAACCACAAGCAAGTTGTGTAGTTTATCTGTGCCTCTGTTCACCACCTGTAAGGTCTGGAGGACAATCCTTCCCCTGTTCAGCTTATTAGGTATTTGGGGTATGGAAAGCAACTTATTAGGTGTGGGTACAGACCTGTCCTACGGACTGTGAAGGAAAGTCTGTAAGCACCTTTGCAAAGCTTGTGTATCCACAAGGAAACCTTGATGGTACAGAAGGAAAATATATTGGTAGGGAGGTAAGGAAATGCTTTGCTTTCATCAGTAGCCTCCTGAGTGCAGTTAAAAGACAACACATCAGAGCTCATCGGCTGGTCACTCAGCCAGAGAATTATGATTTCATCTCAGGATGCTTCTGGATACAAATAGCATTCAAGGCCTCCTCATGAGGGAGCCTCTCACTTCCTCCAGTGGCATTTGCAACATTGCACTCATTTATGTTCTCAACAACAATAATCAAATGACCAGTGTCTGTTTCTATCCATGCACAATGAAGACTTGTGCTCTCTTTGCTTAGCTAAGAAACTTTGTGAGCTTCTGCCAAGAAGTGAAAGATCATTTTGAATGGCTGGAACAAATTCAAACCATGTTCCAGAGAGCTGGAAGGCTCACAGGCTTGTCCACTGCCCAGCTGCTCCTCCCTTCCTTACATCTTCATTGTGTCTATCAGTCTATATCACTGCTGGAGCTAAATTAGCTGCCTGCTCCACCTGGTAGCTGGACACGCTTCTAGCTGTGGCCTTTGCCTGTCACCAGGGCTGAAATGTGAATAGCCTTTCACAGCATGGAGGAAGTAGTTTTTAGGAAATGAGCTGAGCATGAGCTGGGCTTCTACTCAGGGAGAAAAGGACTGCATCCCAGCTGGAACCTCAGAGCAACATCTCAATGAGTCCTTCTGTGAGCTGCTGTTACTTAAGTCTGCTCCAGAGAGAATGGGAGCTTATGCAGCAGTCTGCTGCTAAGCTTGCAAGTACACACAAAGTGCCCTTTGCTCAAGAAGCTTCTGGTTCAGTCCCTGATAGTGGCCAGCATAGACCTGCATATATAACAACATATTTATATGTGTACCTGTAAAAAACGTCATATATAGAACATATACAATAACAGCACTTCACATACATAAGGAAAGTACAGATTTCTTTGTCTTGGAAGATAACTAGTAAGGCATCTTCTTTAAAGAGAGAGAACAGAGCTAACAAAAGAAAACAACATCCACCAACACACAGATTTTCTAAGGCTACTCTAAGGGTTACAAGGAGAATAATAGGGACCATTGTCTGCAGTTCCCCACTACTCCTAACAAACCTCATCAATCTACAAGCGTGACCAGTGTCAGAATAAGGCACTGAAAGATATACGAAGGGTTGAAGAAGACGGCTGGTGGGATGAGTGGAGAACCATATCAGAAATACAGTAAGACACAGCTCCGCAGAGCTAAAAGATGCACTTATGTTATTCTGCCAATCCCCCCTTGGCACAATGTCCCTGTATGTGATCCTCTTAGTCTATCACTGGGTTTCTGTGATATGTGTCTATCTGGCTTCTCATGGCCGCAATAAACCCTTCTACTGCACTAATCTCATTTAACAGTTTCACTGACTTGAAAAGAACCCGAGTAAAATTGCTGTGCAATTTCTGCCGGCATTATTATGGCTGTATCACTTGTCAGCTTTCATAAACAAGATAAATATAGTTAAACTTAAAGCATCAGATATGGAGAAATTTGGCATGTTATAGCAATGCATCTGAAATATTTTCTGACAGGTACCTTATAAAAAAAGAAACAAGAGGATGCCAGAGAGGATAATAATTGCAAGTTTTCCTTTTGCAAAATTCTTTTGCCCAAGGAAGCTGTGAGAACTTAATGTTTGCTACCCTAGCTTTTCAGCACCATTGGCTCATACTGCTGTTACACACAGCAGCCTGTACCTGGACTGACTCCCTGAAAGCAGGGAGTTTGGTATCAGTCTCAGTATCTTAAAAAGCCTCTCATCTTGGAGTGCATCACTGGAATCCAGTTACCTGGAGGCTGGAGGATAAAAGGCAGAATGCGGGAGGCATGCAAAGCGGGAAGGGAGGGGGGGGAAATGTTCCTGAGAGGGCACAGGGAAAACCCCTACACACAATTGATTTCTAATGTGTTTGCACAGCAAGAGGACATCCCATCTGAAGGGCCTGTGTGAAAGATCATCCCCCACTCTTCCCCACACAAGTGGTTGGTTTGTGCCTGCAGCTACTCTGTGCTCCAAAGAAGACAACAATCTCCCCTCTAGCACCTGCATGAAAAGACCAAGCCCAACAAATCTCCCCACACCCAGCAGGTACCCACGCTCCATTATCTTGCTACCTCAGGGAACAAGTCGATGGAGAGGTGGGATGGGAGAAGGAAAGCTTGCAGCCTCACTCATGATGACCAGAGAGGAAAAACAGACACACCAGCAACACATTGCACCGAGTAGGGCTGCAGCAAGAGGAGTTACATGTTCAAGGACAGTCCATGGGGTAAGTCTGGGTACAACCGTGTGCCCCTTCAGACCGTGTGGAAGTCAGACCAATGATAGAAAATATGAGTCAGCTGTGCTGAGACCTGAGCCCATTGCTCCAGGGAAGGTAGGCACTTCCTAACCTGAGGTCAGGATATCTTCTGGAAGAGATTCAGAGTTCATGGGAGAGATTACATTAGCTCCTCACCAGAGAGGAAAAAACAGCCCTAAAAATAACTGAATAATAAAGGCCAGTGACAGAGGTCAAGCCACTGAAGCTCAGAAGATAAAGTGCTGCTTTCTACCATTGTCTGAGTGCTATACAGTCAATAAAGAACTCCAATAATGATACACAACTCTTGTCTCCTGTGCAACTGTAAAATACAATGGATTTTCAGCATTAGGCCAGTTTATGGCATTTATTATGTCACCTTATTTTTTTTACAGCACACAGAGAAATACAAGACATCAAAGTTTTGACAGAGATGCTTGTGGGGAAAGGTGTCAAGATTTGATGGTGACAGACTGGGGAGACAGATCAGAATGGTATCATCAGATAAAGACCTTTTGCCTTATGATGTCTTGTTTCTGAGGATATAAAATTCTCATCTCTCCACACTCTCGAGGAGTTAGAATTGCCTCTCCTATTGCACTGAATATTGAAAAACATGAAGCTGATGTTGTCTTCAAAAACTTGAATTTTGCCCCCCCAAAAAAAAGGTTTCCACTTGAGTTTTAAGTGTCTAAACAGTTTGACAAATATAAATTTGAGCCTTATTCTAGATTCATGCGGAAGGTCACATCCAGTTGATCCACATGTAAATAGGCAATACTTCCTTCAAGATAGGAAGATACAGGTAGTCAAGGATGATGCCAGCTTCTGCACTTCTTTCCGAGCTGCAGGCTATGAAGCCTGTGCACCTTAAACACTGCAGATCCTGCCACACCAACTCCAGACAAGCTTTGGGCAAGAAACATCTGTGATCTCAAATAAGTCAGGACACATACAGTTCTGGCACCCCAGATTATCTGATGCCCAGGAGCAATCAGGGAAAGTAAGTAAGAAAAAGACTTCTAACTGAAATGATCTCACCACTCTTCTTCTCACCTTAGTTACAGCAGGCTGCCTACCAGATCTTCTGGCTGTGGTTTTAAAGGGTGACATATATATGCAGAGAGAGTATTTTCCCACTGATTACTTATGCTAATTCCTAGAAATATCAATAAATAGTCTAGAAAAAATATGTGCTAGTGTATTAGTGTATGAGGACAACTGTGACCTATTGCATATCAGCCAGCCATTATTCATCAGAATATTAAGTTTTTAAGTTTATGTACTTTCTGAACATTTACAGCCTTCTTTCAGCTACTCAGAATTCACTACGGATAGTAGGCAATTATTTACTTCATGGAAAATTTAGTCCTGGGAACACTGGTGAGTAAATGTCCTCAATCTGTCCATGTTTACATAGAGAGATTTCCAGAAATTAACTAATTGAGTGTGTGTCTTGGAAGGATAAGAAAATCCTTTCATTCATCTTTGGCCATTGTAATATATCATATGCCAAACACCTTGTCATTAAAGGAGAAAGGGAAGTGGGACTGGTACAATTCTCCTAGAAGAACAACCTTCACTACTTTCTCATACACCACCTCTGGTCTTAGCAGTGATCTTATTAACATGACTGTTACTGTTGTTCAGAGTTTTCCTGAGGCCATTGAACTGGAGCCATGGTGAGCAAACTGGATTGAAACCAATTCTGCTTTCCTCAGACTCTGATCTCTCATGTGTTTCTTATCTGGGCTGGACCTGATCTGGCTGCAGTGAGACAGCTTCAGCTGCTGCAGAAGTTATTGCAATGTCCATGACAAAATGATTGTAAGAGAGAGAGAGAGTGTGAGTTGGGGGATGTTGTATCAAGAATACATTAAAAAGTACAAATAGAACTTGGTGGACAAGACAATACTTCCACTGCCATTCTACTTTAGCCTCCAACAATAAGCCACGTCTCCTTTTGTTTCTTGTCTCATGGTGTAGGAGCCCTGGTAATTGTTTTGTCCGTGGTTATCAGAACAGCTCCTGTGCTGCATAGGATCCTGATAATTCTGGTTTTCACCACCTGCAGCAAGTGGACATGAACCCACAACATCCTTAACTACATTCCAATCCAACCAAAACACAAGTGCTAATCATATGGTTACAAAGTCCTTCGGCTGCCTCAGATGGAAAGATTTATGTCCTCTAAGGCTTGCTAGCCCTTTATCGTTCATTCATTGTGTTTGCCTACAAGTTATGACTGCTCTTTCCATTTAATTTTTAATGCAGCTGTAGCCTTGCCTCACTAAGCTCCAGGAAAGTGGTAAAGGCACTGGCTGTTACTATGAACTTATAATCTCTTGGCAAAAGCATCAAGTGCAAATGCAGCCTCTGCTCACTACGCAACAGTTCACAACAACCTACTCTGACTTTTATGCAGGAACCACGTTTTTCTTCAAAGCAAGCGTACAGTTTAAATTTGCTTCAGTCAGAGACCTGAGCCAGAGAAAAGAGTAAAATTTCCCAGATGAGGCATATGAATTCAGTGAACATGTCTGAATCACACATTATGGACTTAGATGTGGTTTACTGCTATTCATAACGCTCATTGCTGTTCTTATCTGGCGTTTCTCTCCTATTTCATTTTTGCTGAGCTCTCACCATCTCACTATCTGTAGTCTAGGTCCTGAGAAGAACTTTAATATTTCCATTCGATTTTAACCCAAATCAGATTATATTACTGTGATACTGCATTTAGTGACTCGAGATATTTTCCATTCCAGTTGTTTCTATTTAGGTAACGTATCCCACATTGTCTCTTCTTCCTGGCTTTTCAAACACTTAGACCACCTAAGCAGGTGTATCCAAAGTCTGATGCCAAGTATCAGCAAAACACCTGCACAGCGATCACCATTCGACTATTGGGGGATCATCAGACACCTGATTTTAGCCAAGGAGCTGGGAGGTGTTGTCCCACCATCCATTCATTTGCCAGCAAGCAGCCCCAGCTCTTGTCCTTCCCAGTGGGGCCATTCTCAGGCTGCCCTCTCTAACCAAATGCCAAACTAGGCAATCCAGCTGTCCAGCTAAACAGTGAGAAAGTCTTCTGCTGAGGCACTGGGATCTCATGCCATTTAATATTGCATAGGGATGACAACTACTTGCTCCTGTCATGGTGGACATTGATCCACAGCAGACCATCCCTTTCTGACTGCAAGGTGCTGTGGGGTTCCCCAGAGCCATCCCAGATACTGAAGGCTGTTTTCTGCCTAAGTGCCCACCTGAAGCAGTGGAAACTTCAAGGCAGACCCTGCCATGGGCTGGAGTCCCCCTGCTGTGCTCGGTTCCCATGTGGAGGAGCTGCAGAACGGGTGACTCAGGCACTTGAGGGATCCCCATTGCTGGTGAGTCAGTGCAGGGAGTGCAGCAGCTGCAGCAGCTCCAGCCCAAGCCACCCCTGGCAGAGTGACCACAGTAGTGGAGGAGAAAGCCCCAGTGCTACAGTTAATGAATCACTCACAGTAGCTGGGGGACTGGCAGCTCCACGAGCGAGGAGTGCAAAAGTGGCCTAAATCTGTTGTTCCTTCATTTCCTGCCAGCGCCGTGCCAAGTGTATGGAGACAGACACCATTCTCCTGCTTTATGCATTTGCAGTCACGGTCTTTGGGGCCAGGAAAGGCTGTTACAGTCACTTAGTCTGACACCTGGCCTCACAGAGCCTGTAAAACTTTAGCCAATATTTTCTGCATCAAGCCTTACCTTGTCTTTCACACAGCACCATACCTTGCATGACCCATAGGATTCATGGCCATCGCCTGGGCTGTTACAGATACTCAAAGTTCAGTTGGACCTAGCAGGCTTCAACATTTCCCTTCTTGCTTTCTGTTCTCAGTCTCTCAACTGAAGAATAATCACAACAATTGACTTTCACCAAATAATAGGAAGGAGAAATCAGAATAGGTTTGTGGTTGGTAATCTGGAGGTCATAGTGAAAAATCAATGTACCAAATAAAAATGAAAGCACCATTATTTTGTTTATCAAACAAATTATTAAGGGTTTTATGCATCAAGGAATATGCACTATGACATAAACTAGAAAATTAAGGGAATTTAAATAGCTTGGCTCTGTCCACATAGTGGTGGTGAAGCATGTCTTTCATTCTTTGTGAATGATTAGCTTGGCAGAAAAATTTCCATTGAAATTATTTTCAGATATAGAAAGACTTTTTTTTTATTTCCTCATGACAGCTGCATACTTTCTGGAGAAAAAAATCACCTTTGTGTCACCAATCAACCCACTGGAGATGTAGATTATAGCTAAGGTTAATACCTGCAAACCTGGGTGTCCAAAACCAGTCCTCTAGATGGAAAAAATGGAAGCCAGCCTAAATCAAAGGGCTAACAATTTATCTCAAATGTATGTATTTGTTTATTAAAAGGAGCCTGTGCGTTAAATCTGTGTATGAGAAGGCATAAGCCAGCTGATCTTTCAAAGTGCTGAGCACTCCGGTGTTTTGTTAGATAAACTGAAGCTGTAGGTAGTTCAGACCTGTGAAACTAATTCACTTCTGCATAACTACTTAACCTCAGGTTTGGAAATTTTTGAGATTGGTTAAGGTTTGAAATATTTAGCTGAAAGAAAAGAATCATGGGAGCAAAAATATCCCAAGGCTTTACTATAGCTTGGTGAGTCCAAGTTGCTGTGTGTGGCAGACCCTCATGTCATGGTCCCATGCCCACCTGGCATGGTCTTGTTGGGACACAGAGCTCGCAAGCCCCCAGTTAGAGGGGGCTTTGGTGATTTTCAGAGTTGGCCTTGTCTGGACTGTCTCTACACAAGATTTACTTGCTGCACTAGCTGTGGATCAGGAATCAGAAGGACTGTTTATTAGCAAGCTGCAAGCTCTCTACTGGCCATCCAAGAGCAAACATGTGTGAAGAGTGGGAAGGAGGCAGATCATGTCATGCTTGCAGCTAATGAGGAGACATGTTGATGTCATCACACAGACAATATTGTTGCTGTCCAACAAACCTAAAACTTTTGTTTCTGAAAACTATTCCTCAAAAAACGCTGGCCTCAGTCTATGGCATCGTTATGCTTCCTCAGTGAGAAATTAATATGGAACAAATTAAATTTGAAGAGATAATTTTGCCTCTGGGTTGGCTATATCCTGGGCATTAATCCTCTAAAACTGCTGTGAAAGTACTAATTGACAATGCATTGCTCATGAAAAATAAAGGCCACTATATACTTATATATTTATTTCCATCTTTTAGATCATAACATGGCAATAACAGCTGCAGGAGAAGATGTTTCCTAAGTGACAGGCAGAGGTTAATGGCATTGACTTTGCCTCTGGTCATACAAACTCCTCCCAGCTAGTCATTAATTACCAAGAAAGTTATTGGTTTTAACTCTTACTTTTAATTCCATGCCAGACAGTGGGAGTGGTGCCTCTTGTGTTGCAAAGACAATCTCCTGAATAATAGCTTTACACATTCTCACTTTATTTTGTACTTATATCTTGTCCCAAAAGTCAGAGAGTGGGCTTACTGTGAGAATAATTTGACGATGAATATGGCTATAAGGGCAAGAGAAAAACAGGTGGGAACCCAGAGATGCCACACCATGGGATGGTATGTTCAGGAGCTGAAACAGGGACTGCAAATGCAGTGCGGAGCACAAACTCTTCATGCTGTTCCCCAGCCCCTCCTGGAGATCCTTGCACATAGTTGGCTTGCCTACATAGTGCAAGGCAGTGCTGTTGAGTCACCTAATGCGTTTGGCAGCTAAGGGATTAGACAGGAAGAAGGTCTCAGCTCTGTTTGCAGTTATCCTGCTAGATCACTTGTGATGAATTGTTTAGGAATATTCTTCAGCTTCCTCTGATTTACAGCCTAGTGCAGAATCTAATCAGTCAGGCTAAGGCGGAATAACTTGCAGAATGGTGTTGTGTCTGAGAGTCAGATGTGCTGATCCAACAGTACAAAAGCACAGGTCACTGTTGAGGCTGTCCATAAAAGCTTAAGTCTGAAGGACATGGTGCTTTGAGATATCTGTTGCGCTGAAGTATGTTATGTGAAGAACTGGAGCAAGGTGCATTTATTTTTACTGATATGTCTTTATTTCCTTTCTGTGGAGCTTTTACTCAGCCACCAATTCCCAAGGACAGTGGTTAGCATTTTGTAAAAACAAGTGGGATTTACAAATGCTTTCCTTGCTGTACACTGCTTATGCATAACAGCATCAGGAGTTGAACAGTGTCTGTGTAATGATGGTCAGAACAATGTAAGTTGTATGTGATGTATGCTTTGTACCTAAATGTCTCATCAAAAAATAATGGAGCACTTCGCACCTCTTTCTGTGCCCTCTGATCACCATTTTGTCAGCACTGATGACCAGATGGGGAAGGATGTCTATGTGCTATAGTGAAATGATCCAGCATTGAAATGCCTGATACAATGGAAGAAGATAGTTTGTTGAGTGAAACAAGCACAGTTATAGCTGGTATTGTAATAGAAGACTTCACTGCATGCAAAATCCACTCTGTGCTGACTGAATTTTTGATTTTTACATTCAAGTTAAGTACCGAGCCTGGACTTTCTGCCTAGTAAGTAAAAAAAACTAAACAAAAGAACGCCAAAAATAAAAATAAACAGAAAAAAAAACCCCACAAAAAAACACCCCGAAACAACAAAAACAAGCAAACAAACAACACCTCTCAGCAAGAACTGGGAATAGCAGAAATATCAATGTATCACAGAACTAAAACCAAATCCTAACTTGGATTTCCAGGTTGCAGAATCACTCTGGAAAAAAGGTCAATCTTTTTATACATGGGCCCTGATACATATCTTGGGTACTGTGAGAGTGGGAAAAAAAAAAAAAAGCAGCTTGGTTTAATTATACTGTAATTATAGACAGGTGCATATTTGTCACTTTGCTTTGAGGAATAGATTGGCTAGAGAAAAATTGTCTTGACGAAAGCTTCCAGGGATACTTACTAAACAGCTAATTACTAAACAGCTAATTTCCCCCTGTTTTCAGCAATAAACAGCATTAGGTTACAGCATAAGTCAGCTAATGCATATTATTATCAGTTGTACTACAGTAACAAACAAAGCTCTCAGTCATGATCAAAGACTTGTTCAAGATCATGTAAAAACCTGCTAGAAAACACAATCCTTTCTCAGGTTCCCCTGAGCCTTTTTCTTCTGATTTCTCTTTCCACCAGAGTGTTTCTTGCTTTAAGGTTAGAAATGAACTCTAATACTTTTGAGTGGATATCAAATGGCTCTCCCAAAAGAGAGGATGTTGGGGTGGGGAGGGCAAGGTAGAGGAAGAGGGGCTCCTGAGAAACCACACTGGTAACCTGTACCAGGCTTTCTGTAGCCTGGAGAGCTGTGGCAGCCAATTAACCTCTGCAATATGGGTTTTTCATGAATTGCTAGAAATAGAAATGATGAGATCACTGACAAAGATGGACCTAGGCACTGCCATGAGGTGCTGGCAGGAGGGGCATCTCCATCAGTGGAGAAAATAGATGCAAGTTCTTCTGATCTTACAGATCGGGAGGGGGAGGCCAAAAATATTTCTATTAAAGCCACTGCCAGACAACAAATGCTGAAATTTAGAGTATCAGTTTTATCATGAGTTTTGATCACCAGAAAGTTAGGAGTGTAGGAATCAGGAGAAAATTAGATCATTTTCTTTATAGAATCATAGAATACCAAGTTTGAAGGAACCTCAAGGATCATCTGATCCAACCTTTCTTGGCAAAAGCACCATCTAGACAGGATGACCCAGCACCCTTCCAGCTGAATCTTAAAAGTGTCCAGTGCTGGGGACTCTACCACTCCTCTGGAGAGATTATTCCCATGGTTGACTGTCTTTCTGAACAATTTTCCTCTTGTGTCTAATCAGAATCTCTCCAGGAGTAACCTGTACCCATTTCCCCTTGTCTTTTCCATATGACTCCTTGAAAAAAGGGAGCCTTCATCTTCTTTGTAGCCACCCTTTAAATACTGGAACATGGTGATAAGGTCTCCCCTGAGTTTTCTTTACTCAAGGCTGAACAAACCCAGTTCTCTCAGCCTTTCCTCATATGGCAGCTTCCCAGTCCTTTGATCACCTTTGTGACACTTCTCTGAACCCTCTCCAGCCTGTCCACAGCTTTTTTCTATGGTGGATACCAAAACTGAGCACAGTAGTCCAGGTGTGGTTTGACAAGCACTAAGTGGAGTATGATAATGACTTCTTTATTATTTCTTGTTTGGGATTTGTATGTATAGCCCATATTTTAACGTTCTAAAGCTATGTATATAGATATAGCTGTGATGTAGGTGGGAATGATCAACTTAGGGGAAGAGGACTTAACTATTGGATGCTGAGCCAGTAGCATCCTGCTGGAGTAGCTGGAGTAGCTACCAAGACCCTGTAGTAACTAAGTGTTTTGACCTTGAAGTCTGAGAATGCAGGTCTGAGTGGTGTCCTTTAAGCCCAGACTTAGACATACACATCCTGGTTTAATCCGCCTGCCACAGCCAAAAATTAAATGGTGTCCTGCTGACTCTATGTCAAAGATACTGCCCTTATTTCCGCTGAGCCATGAGGTTATTTACACGTCGCTCCATGAAAAATTCCACTGAAACCAACAAAGGTTCTCACACTCAGAAGCTGACCTATCATGATTCTCTGAAACAAATGCAAGACTTCTAAAGATCAGTGAGAGTTAGACATTGTCCTGGTTTGAGTGAGAACAGAACTACTTCTATTCAGGGGTTGTACTTCTCAGCTCAGTTCTTCTAACTCACTGCACTCTCTGAAGTTAGCAGCATGGCTTCACAGGCAGTGTCTGCTTCTGGCAGTGAGAACACCCCATGTTTAGAGTTACTCCAAGGACTAGCGTGCAGACCAAGGCCACTGCTGGATCTTCTGCACCATGTTGGGGGGTGCAGAGAGTAAAAAGTCACACCTACAGGGAGGAGCAGACAGGACACTAAACTGACCAATGAGATATTCCATCCTATATACATTGTAGTCTGTATAAAGCTGAGGGATCATGATTGTCAAGCTCTCTTCTTCAATGTCCAGCATCCAAGACACGCTCTGTCCATTCTACCTTCAGTCACAATCCATGTGTTCCTGAATCTAGTTCCAGAATCCAGCTCCTGAATCCAATTCCCATCCGCAGATGATCCTAGTCTGGGAATTCCCCTATACCTGATCCACAGCATCTGTGAAGATGGTGATATAATTACCAATAGAGAGTGTTGGGTCCGATACTGGTTTTGCATATATTTGTATATATTCCATGTTATTAGTATTATTTTCATTAAAGTTGTTCTAGTTTCCTTATCTAATTCATCAGTCTCTCTCCATTATTCCCTTTCTGTCCTCCTTTGGGAAGGGAGAGGAGTTCACAGTGTGCGTCTGTTATAGATCTAGTGGACAACCCTGACCCTAAACCTTGACAATCATGAAAATGGATGGCCTCTTCTAACTGCACTTCTATCAGTGCTAACCATGACTAGTCATTGCTTTTTCTTATGGCTGTTACCATGAATTAGCACCAACCTTCCATCCGTCCAATCTCCCCTCCTTGCCTGTGGTCTAAGCAGAGTTCACACTCTGAAAGCATCAATACTCTCAGCCTGAAAATAGATAACTTTTTATGGTTCCTACATAACACAAGATAATCATGCCCTCCTCTCCTGACGCTAAAGATTTCTAAATTTATTTGAATTCAGTGACTGCACTGCATTCCTATGCAATTCTGTAAGAGCAAAGTAATTTACTCAGTATGAATCTAGTGGCTAGTAAAATATGAGTGTACTGCCCAACAGCAACTCTCTCATGTAGAGATATGGAGCAAGGAATATTTATTCATCGAATAACTTTACTTCTCTGGTGTTTTCTTACAGATACTTAACCATTTACTTAGCTTTTGCTCAGTAGAAATGTCCCTTTTGGTATAATTACATCAAATGACATGTCTATATCTCTTGACGTATTTACATCCTGTAATACCCTTAGCATTAATTTGTTTTGAAACACTGTTTCCAGCTGTCTTTAGAGTGATTACCTTGAGTGACATGAGCAGTTTTCATTCATGAAAATTTGTCATTTCAGCTTGTAGAAATTTCTGTTGAAAGATTGTGCTGAATATTGGACGGATTCATGGCACTAATCTGTGGCAAGTACATGGCTAATTTTTCTCTGTTTCTTCATTGGACTCTTTAGAATCTCTCTGTAAGTGGTATCTGCTTGTTCCCATAAGAGTCTTGATCCCTCCATTGGTCCACTTCTGGGTGGGAATTGAGCACTGCTTCCTTCCTACATATTTTGTCTGTTACCTGTCCCCTTCTACCACATCTCAAAAGGGCAAACCCTGTATATATCATAAGAGTTATGGAGCAATACAACAAAGACCTCTGAGTTTGTCCCTGAGGCTTTTGAACTTTACCCAGTAATGTTTGCTGGAAGGACTTATTGTGCACTGTGTATAAATCGCATATTTTTGGTGCTTGTAGATATCTCCCAGAAGAAACTGACTGTTAACACTCAGCAAGAGCAAAAGTTGCCAAGGTTCAAGGTAACAACATTTAGACTTTGTACAGAGGCCAGAAAAGCCTTTATGCCATAGAAGATCATCATAGGTCGAACATGCAAATCCTAAGAACAGCCTTTCCTTTAACATTTTTTTACTTTCTCTTCCAAATTCAGATAAAACCAAGAATTAGAGAGCATGCAATTGTGGCAAATTCCTTTTACCTTCAGCTGGAAATTTGGTTTGAGTTCCTGGGAGAGAGAAAACCCTAGAAGAGGTTTCCAGCCTAGGATTGAGTTGAGTCTTCTGCTCATTCTGAGAAACTTTATGCTTAAAGAAGCCTTCCCACCATCCAGACATGCCAAGAACTTGCTCCTAGACCACCAATGTAATTGTGGAAGAACAGAGTCATAAATCTGCCTATGGGACTGGTAGGTGACAGTATCTCCTGGGTACTGGCAGAAAGACTTTCCTCCAACTGTACTGACCCAAGGGCCCCAACTGAGATCCTGCAGTAGATTTTACCAGCTTATTCCACACATGGTTTCCTATGGATATATCTGTATTGTTCCTGCTGTATCTTCATACACTGCCTGTCAACCATGGCTTTTTGTGATATAAGGAGATCACAGGATGTACCTCTATGGCACCTGATGTTGTAGGCATGGATTTATTGAGGGAATGATGCCCGCTTACCACACTTAGGACTCCTCTGCTTACAGATGTGAAATTAGAAATATATGCTTGAATTAGTTTAATCAACAATCATTGCCTTGCCTGCTTTAGTCTATGAAAACAGAATTTTAAACAAGTTTTATGTTTTGCCTTACCCTAGCTATTGGCATACTGAAGTCCCAACAATGTCCTGACTCCTGATGGGAAAATATTAAAAATGTTTTAGCCCTATTTTTGTATATAAATAGTAATATCAACAACACAAAATCTACTTATGGACCAATTCAGCAGCCAGAGCTCTTGTTCTTTCTAGTTGTCATTTTGATAATGCAATGCAATCACATGGGCTTGCAGCCCTGTCTGCTTGGTGTGCCATCATTTATAACACATTATCAGAGTGACAGCTGGCAGTAATAAGAGGCCAAGTGCCAGATATGCACAGTGCATCTTACTGAAAAATATTCCCGTTTTAAAACATAGATAGGTTGATTAAAAAGTGAGGAAATTCCTCCCCCTTCCCCCAGATGGCTGTGATGATTCATTGGAAACTAACCCAGACGTAGCTTCTCAGTGCACTGGCAAAACTCCATGCTCCACCTTCCAACTTCTATTCAGGTTATATCCCATGGGCTTCATCAGGAGAATTTTCCCTGACAAGGATTGAAAACAGTGATCTATAGGCAATGAGCAACATTACCATTTGCTTTAATTAGGTAGGATAAAGAGCTAGATCAAGGATGTGTTATATGCAGCACAGGGGTATACCCTGAAGAGTATCCTGTTTGCACTCCACTTAGGTTTTGTTTGACCAGCTTGCTTTCACTGTGGCGCCCTTGAATTCTGGTCCAAATAATGTGCTTTCAGAGTTTCCCTGTCACCATAAATCCCTGCTTCCTTCTTCAATGAAACTCCTTCTCAGACACCAACTCAAGACATCCTAACTACCCTTCCCTGTTAATCAGTATTATTGAAGAGCACTGTTATAAGTAATCTGTTTTATTAAGTCCTCCTTTCAGTTTCACTAAATAGTCCTGTGACCTCCTAAAAACTCCACGAAAGACAACAAAGGATTTATGTCCTCCCACAGAGTGTGCTAATTGGAAAACTATGATGAGTTGAAGGAAGAACAGCATTAGAGAAGAAGACCTCATGGCGAAGTGACAGAGTTAACTGGTTGCTATTTCATTATTATGCCAGCTGACTGTACAGGACTCCACAATGTTCTCAGGGATGTGGGGAGCAGTGTGTGTTCCCTGGCAGAGACCCAAGATCTAGATTAAAATCTCCCAGAGTTAATTTAGGAAAACAATAATATTTAAAGTTGGAAGGTTTTTTTTTTTCAGTCCATATCCCACCATGAAACATGTGATCCCTGGGCCTATTTCTTGTCCACATAGACTTCTGCTTGTGAATTCTTGTGAATATCTAGCCCCATAATTTCAACCAGGAATACCTAACAGAAAATACATAAATTAATATTTTTATATTCAAATAAAAATAATGAGTTTTCAAGAAATGTTGAACTGTGGCCTCAGTGAAATAATTGTCACAACCTCCAGTGTTAAATAAACTGATGATCACTAGTTACTCAGTTTATACAGTATGTCCAGCCTTGGCTGAAGTTTTGCAGATTACTGTATTTTCTTTGTAACTGTTCCCCTGAGGTAGTTTTCTACACACTTCTAGCATCAGCTCCCAGGACAGAGGATAGCAAGACAACTTGCAAAGTGCTGTGGGACCTGCACACTTGTAAAGACTCTTGCTCACGTCTTAAATCCATACATCTGCCATCCTCTTCCAAAGCACCATGGCAGGATGGTGTCACCCACACTCTGCTGAGTATCTCTGTTTCGTAGCCAGACGGATGGCCTCTGAAGGGCTGAGTGGTGTTCTGAAGAAAACACATCCAGCTCTGCCCTAGAGAATACCTAGAGACTAATTTTTCCCCTGGATGTTCTATTTGTGGTCAGGCCTATAACAAAGCCCTAATCTGTAGGGTTTCCCACTGTATGCCATGGTTCCCATTTGTACCTCTGCTTCTTCACGTGTTGTTCAGTAAAAAAAGTTTTTCTATCTCTCTTTACTTGTTGTTTGAACTTTTTGCCCCCTTTGGCATGTTGCTGTGTGCTAAGAAAATACAAATTTCCTTGAGGAAAGGTTTCTCTTAGCTTTGTTTCCAGTGCCTGGTATTCATAGATCTTAGCTTTTCTACCACTGTAAGGAGGTAAAAAAGGTAAGGGGATAAACCAGTTCGGGAAGGCAGGAAGGAGGACTATCAGGAACCTTAATTTCAATGTGTGCACCTCTTTGTTTGAACCAGGAATGTAGCATGTGAAAGATAAGAAGCCACCCTTCCTAACCCATTACAATGCAGCTTTGTGTGAATGTCACTGCTGCTGTCGAAGGGGTGATTTTGTCACTTCACCTCCATCATATGTGTTGTGGCTAGCTGAGAGCATGATAGGCACTTTTCAGAGGGAAAAACTGAGCATCACTGTGACAGAGGGAGTTGTTAAAATCCTCTTTATTCTGCGAACACTGTTTCTTTTCAGGTACTTTCCGTTGTATTGCAATCTTCATTTTGGAGTGCACCCTCTATACTGAGTGACATTTAGTGGGTCACTACTGGATACGTGCTAAAGCACCTCTGGGAATCCCATCTGGTGATGTGTATCTTTAGGCACCAAAACCCTGTTTCTGAGCTCCATTTTCAGGAACCATTCTCAGTGGGGTAGGTGCCTGCTCTACACAAAGCTTGATTATAGTAATATCAATTCTGGGAAGCACTAATTTTGTTTTCTAGTCAGCAAAGTCCGTCTTACAGACCAAGCAAACTAATACTAGTTTACAAATGCCAAGTGCAGCTAGTTTTCCTTCCTAGAGTAAAACAGAGCTGCATTCTAACTGCATGCAAAATTGTGTGCACGTTGGTTTATGTATTTGCAGACTGTGTGTAGACAAGGCCTTAGACATTTAAATGTCCCAATCATCTCTGAAAGTGAGGCTTTAGAGGTACTTCAAGAAATTAGCTTTAAAAAATCAGTAAAACAATCTGGATAAAGAAGACACTCTTGCCACTGGAAGCTTCGCTTTGACAAGTAGCTTTTCACAAGAATATAGTCATGTTAAGATAGCTGGAGCTGCCTCTCCGAATTGTAAAAAGAGGGCATTTTTGTGTTGCCATCACCCTTAAAGCCTTCCCCTTTAGCAGCTGCTAAAGCATTTAGCAAATCCACATTTGCATTTTGGCTTTGCAATTAAAAGTATCAAAGTGATTTGAAACAATTTTTTTCTTCTCTCCCTAATTAAATCAGCACAATTAAAATGACCTCACTGCTCAAGCAGGACATTCATGAATACTCTGAGCACTGTGGCCAATAGATGTTGATCAGAAATGATGATAATATATATTATCTGCAGAATGCAAAACCTGACACACAGTTTTGATTTTTTTTTTAATATGAAAAGATTGTTTCAGCACAGAAAACTTCTGGAAGAGTAAGATAATGTTTAAATGCATTCTTCCATTGTATTCTTACTTTAAATGAGTGTTGTTGTGAAAGTCCACTGGTTTAACTGTATTTTAGGCCCAGACTGTGGATGCTGTGGATTAAAATCAGCATTTTATTTCTTTTTTAACTTTATAAATCCTTATCTCCTGCAGTTAAGAGCAACTAGGCAAAATTTGTGGGTTTTTCTGGGTTCCTTCCAAGGTAAATTCACCAAATACTTCTGTTGAAGATGGCTATGTAAATCAGGAATCGCTCCAATGAAGCCCATTAAAAATACATCAATGAAATATTGGTGTGAGAAGAGATGCAAGTGTATTGATTTCAGCTGGAGTTTACACAAATTAAGAAAGAATAAAGAAATTAACCGTTCTTTTTTGCCTTGGATTTTCTGTCAGAAACCTTAATTCCAAAGAAATTCCAAAGAGATAGAGATGAGATTTGGGGAAAAGCAGCTAGACTTTGCAGTAGAAACTGAAGTCTTTGCTGAACATTTGAGCCAGCATATAAGACTGGTAAAAATGGTACATTACCATTTGCTGCAAGCAGTGATGTGCTCTGACAGTGTGGTCCGTGCCACCAAACTGATGTGGGGACCTAATGGTTAGACAGAAGTGCTAGAAGAATAGACTAGACTAGAAAGGAAGGATAACAGAATGAAATAGAACAGAGGATCAGACAGAAGAGCTGTTAGACACTATTCATAACAGCATGAAAAGGTATGATTAGGAATGATGAACTCAAGAGACAAAAAATGCAGGATGAAGACATAAAAGAAGCTCCAGGACAGCCTTCTGACAGAGGCAGAGAAAATCCAGGAATTCTTCTGTCCCAAGATTTATCTCCTTCATAATGTTCTGCTTTGCCTTGCCATAGCTGGAAGGGGTTGTGGTTGGGGAATGGGTTGAAAACAACGGAAGCTGGTGAATCAGACCTAGAATCATGAAGGT
The DNA here is from genome assembly GCA_025345505.1 of Todiramphus chloris collaris. Taxonomy (NCBI): domain Eukaryota; kingdom Metazoa; phylum Chordata; class Aves; order Coraciiformes; family Alcedinidae; genus Todiramphus; species Todiramphus chloris. The sequence continues at coordinate 35,895,238 of JANVCC010000035.1, forward strand.
GTTTCTATGTGTAATTCTTACTCTAATTAGTGGAAGTTAAATTCCAAAAGTAACTTTACATTTTGGGCCTTGGTTCCTGTCCAGGTTTATTTAGGTCAGTCTGGATCTGTTAGCTTCTAACTTGTGCCCGTTTTGAACAATTGCTATTGTTGTGTATTTTTTCCTTACTGTGTCAATATTTATTTTAGCTTATAGCCCTTTGAAACAGTGCTGTGACAGACACAGGCTTCTCTTTTAGGTCTTTTCTAGTCCTGACATGCTTTTCTTTCCAGTCTTTGAACCAGAACTGCAAGGATGAGTTTGCCACTTACTATCTTCCATGGAGAAAAATATAACCTAGTCTGTTTGCCCTATAAGCACTGAACAGAAATGGTATGTTAGTCACCTTAATAATACCATTATTTGCTTGGTGATCTGTGTTCTATGGATTTTTCAGCTGTTTGGTGTTAGATTTCACTCTCCCATTTTTTTATTAACATTAAATTCTGCTGTTTCATCTTTGGAGAAAAATCAGCATTAATAACACTTAAGCATGTAGTAAGTCCTTACTTAAAAGCATGTAGAAGTAACTGCCTTTCACTTGATCACTGAAGAAAAAGAATAAAAAAAGACCCTGGAAGAAGAATTTCTTAGCAGGGTGAATAAATCACTTCTCTCTCTCATTGTCATGACATTTTCTTTACCATTTGGCATTCACTGCACTTGGAAATTCCTCCAAGCCTTTGTGTTCCTGAGCTTTGAGATTTCAGAAAACAGTCCCTTGGCCCCCACTGCATGCCAAGGTTGCTACTTTCATACTCCTTTTCCTGTGGATTACAAAACAGGATATTATTGTAAAAACAAACAGAAATTGCTGTTCACTGCTGCTAATCTTGAAGAGAACCATAGGGGAATGAAAACTCTGCAATTCTTTTTTTTTTAAGTGGCTCAGACTGGGGATGGCTTCTGTTCTGCTGCTGTCAGGTGAAGATCAAACACTTTTCATTGCTAGTCACCAAAGGTCGCAGTAGATAACTGCAATTTTCTGTCCCTCCTTTGAAATTTTAGTCACTGAGAGATGAATTTAAGTTTTAAACTTTCCCAGTGTGTTTCATAGTAAAGGAGGGATCATTTATAAACCAAAGGCAGTTTATAATAGAAATCTAAGTAAAGATGTTTTTCTCTTCTGTACATTGCCACAGGCTGTTTCAGCACTGTGCAGAAGGGTTGCTGTATGTTGTTGTCTTGCCTTTTTCCTGTGGGTAATGTAGAAAGTGTTAAAAGGCATGTATTTGCCCCTTCTGCAACTGTGAACCAGGAATATCCTATCTGCTTGCTTTAAAATAAGAAAAATATGATGCCACAAACGAGAAGTTGCTTTATGATTGTGTAACTCAACAATGACAGTTCAAGGAGATGTCTCTGGAAGAGACACAGTTCTGAGAAGTCTTTTCTTTTTTTTTTTTTTTTTTCCCAAGTTATTTACCCTCTTCTTCATGGTATCAGTTCCCACTCCATCACAAGAGCATTTTTTCTCCACAGCTCTCTCGCAGGATTGGGAAGCATGAGCTATACTTCTGCAGATGGAAAGTGGAATAAATGCAGTTTTACTGCAGCTCTTGCAGGAAGAGTCTGGCTGAGCTGGGAATAGAGGTTGGGACTTGTGTTTCGTAGCTGTTACACGTCGCTCCAAATTCAACATTTCTTTGTCTTTGGGCATGAGTATGATGTGCTAAATAAGTTGTGAAACCCCCAGTTCTGCTCATTAGGCTTTCACTATGTGCCAAAGCAGTTCCTTTAGCTTTGGTGGGGCCACACTTGCAGGTTGCCATGAGGTGGAATCAGAGGAGGTGCTTTTGAGGACTACATAAGATCAGTTCCCAAACAGCATTATGGACTGTATTTGAGGCCTGATGACTACAGGCTGCTTGTTTCCAAATCGGAATTAGCCCCATTTTCCATTTTGATCCAGTGGTCACAGCCAGCTCACCCAGTTTTCACTTGCAAGATGCACTCCAGAAGACTTCATTCAGCTCCTCTAGGCAGCCCTCTGGAGCCATGGAAGATGCCCTGGGGTATCCCAAGAGGGCACAGGTCTCCTACCAGTCCTATTCTAGGCATGTGGCCATCTCAAGTAGCTCAAGGTGCCTTGGATTGTGTTCAGGCTGACAGAAAATAAACATACATCTGCATTCCTCCATGAGGGCACTCCCTTCATTGAAGGACTAGAAAGCAAACTGGACTTGGAAAAAGCAAACAAAACAAGACCCAAGTGTAGTGAGCTCTAGGGTGTGTGTTCTTGGTAGAGGTGTTCAGGGTGTGGGTAATGAGTAAGTGGGTGCTGGAGGGCTTTCAGGAATAGTATCAGCTCTCTGATAACAGAGCAGTGGTTTCCTGGCTCAGGCAATAGATGCACTCCAGTAGATGTTTAAATAGCTGATACGCATAAAAGTTGGATCATTCAGTGGGTTTATTAATGATCAGGACTGCTTTGCTCTCAAACTACATGATATATGGTGGCTTGTGTGGTGGCTCTGCAGATCAGTTTGCCATTCTTTAAAGAGGTACATCTCTATTTATTAAAAAAGACACTGAGCTCCCTTAGACACTGAGCAAAACCAGTAATATAAAATGAGGAAAATGTCCTGATGTTCTATTGCCACCTCCAATAGAGACAATAAAGCCTTGATGAAAGTAAACTGCAAAGATAGGTTTGTAACTACTGCAGACTGTGTTGGACAAATCAGTATTTCAACTTCTAATATTATTTCTTCTGTGTGGGCAAACAGAAGAGTTTATAACTATCTGTGCATCATCTTTGGCATGTAATGAAATTAGCACACTCTGACAAAAACAAAAACTGGGCTCTGAAAGCAGATGTAAATCAAGTGTTACTCGGCAGCAAAACTTACCCAGGAAAAGTAGGGAGCTCACAGGAGACAAATAGATATGTCTAAGACCAGGTCAAATTAAGGATCACCTTAGATGTGTCAAGTCACTAAAACTATATGTGAGAACTGAAGTTACTGGAAAAAAAACAGTCTGTGTTGGTAGAATACATAATATTTTACATTATTGACAAACAGTTAGAAATTTGGTATGATACATATATTTTTGTTATACTTTAAGATCACAGTAATATTTTAGCCAAAAATGCTTGAAACTGCTGTTAGAATTTTTCATCAGCTTAACATACCATAGACATTGTTAAAATGTCATTCTAAGCCCATTTTTCTAACTTTTCCCTATAAAAGGATTAACTTGTCTTTAGAATGTTAAAAATGCTTAAATTACTTGATATTAGATAAGAAGGTTTAGCTCAGGCTCAAGAAAAGTTGGAGAATTTATTAAGAAAATATGTATAGTTTGTCTTTTGCTTGGTTGGCCTAAGTCAACTTGTATATGGAAAGGATTACACTGATGCAGGGTAATTGGAGTGTGGGTCATTTGCAGTCCACTTGCAAGGTACCTGACATTGCAAGCATATGAAAACTGATTCAAATCTCAGAGTGGAGAGCCCTAATACAAACACTGCTCCCATTTTGGTTGGAGTCCATGTGACCTGTGTGACTGATGCATGGGAATGATGTGAAATTTGCTATTTACTCTCTACATATCCAAGACTGATTCTTCCTGTTAGTTGATATATGGCCCAAATTGATGCTTAGGGTAACCTGCATTTCAGTTTTGGGAGCTCCAGGACCAACGGTAAACCTCAAGCATCTAGATGTGATACCCAGAGCACACTGTATCTTGGCTATTTCACACCAGCTCATGCTGTTTCATGGTTCTCTTTCACCCTCAAATGCTATTGTCTACCTATATATAATTTTTTTTTTTTTCCTTTGAGATACAGCCAAAGAAGTCTTCCATCATCCACTACTTAGGGCAGAAAGCTGTGCCTTAAAGCAGACTGGTGAACAATGACAACCTGATTTTACCTTTCATGTCCCTTACTTAACACACCATGAGAGTTACTGGAGACCGGAGATCAGCTGTGGTCATGATGTGCCTTTCATCCAGAAGGTGGTCCACCAATGGTCCAGGAGGCATGCACTTCCAGTCTGTCCATTTCCATACAGAGGAGATAGGAAATGACAATTTGGGTTGCACTGGCTATTAACACAGCTGAAAGTCACCTTCTGGACCCATGTCCAGCCAAGCCTTCAGAGTCATCATCCACGTAAGAGATGAAATAGTGCTGGAGACACAACTCATCCTTCATGTACAAGTGACCCAACCCCAGTGCTTCACCTTGAGAGGAGCACCTTGTAGGAGCAGAATTGTCATGCAGGATGGAGGAGTAATACAATAAGCATTAGGCATGGAGAGAAGGGATCATTTGATCAAGGAGAGCAAAATAAGCAGAGAAAAGAATTTTTTTTGTGTTCTAGAGGGTAATATTCATAAGCTGATCCACAGCATCCACTTTCAGACAGCTGTTTTAATGTCTGTAGACAATGAGGATGCAGGGAAAAGGAACAGGAGCTGGACAGTCTGCATCCTGGATGGTTCAGGAAAGGGATTGCTTTTGATGTCTGTTGCCTAGCAGAAATCATTGTTTTGTCCAAGAAACTTGGAAACTTAATTAGAAAACTTCTGAATGGAAACAGCATTTCAGAATTTTAGACTACCAATTTGCTTAACAACACGTGGAAAATCCACAGGAAAGCTATAACCAGAGCACAGATCTCCTGGCCCCCTTCTGAAGTCCTCTGTCTCAAGTCATGCTGTTATTCAAAGCACATTAATCTCCAAATATGTTCAGGTTTAGCAGGGATCCAATAAAGCAAGGAAGCATGCAATTACTGCATCTAATTTGAGACCTCCTTTTGCTATTGTCCTAACAGGGTGGAGATGTCTGTGTCTGTCTGCAACAGTAAAGTCTCTGACCTATCTATCTGTAACAGACTTTTAATGAGAACAGAGTGAAACTCACCCTACACTTACCCAGAATGTCCAAGGGAGATGGGTATCTGCTTCTCACTATAAATACAATGGGCAGACACAGATTTTCTGGATCTCACTGAACTCTTGATCACTTTTTTGTTAGTGGGGGTAGCAGTGAACAAGTTTGCAAAAGCAGCATTTGACTCCCCTCCTATAGGGCTGTGGGCACGTCCTAGTGGGGTTGCATAACATGCTCACCACTTACAAATGTAAGGAGCATTTTATGTGCTTGCTCTACCCAGTCCCCAGCTTGGCACAAATTATATATGTGGCCCAATCTTGCATTTTGACTTTGTGACAGAGCAGAAATGTCACCTCTCCAGCTACTTTTCACTTGCTCTCCACACCTTATTTCGAGCAGTTGGGCTCCATGGTCATGAAAGAGACTAAAGCTCACGAGTGGACTAAGCCTGGGGCCTTGCACACTTTCCAGCTCCTTCATGAAATGAGGCACAAACTGCCTCTTACCAAGGAAATCATTGCTTGCAAAGGCAAGCACAGTCTCTTAGCTGGTCTGCAGGCTTTTGCACATGTAGCTTGCACATCACACACAAGCTAGGGATTAGGTGTGACCAGGTAATTACTCTTTAAACCCAAGGTCTTAACTGTGCCCAGAAGCAATCAGTCCTGTGTGTTATTTACCATTTCCACCTTGACTGCCCTTTCATTTCAAGCTTGCTTTGCAACAGCCTGATTGATTTTCCCAGTTCATACCATTCTCTCAACATAGGTCCTGGATTAAAATTAAACCCTGTAAATTGCCACTACATATTTACTGACCATTGTGCTACACGGCACCTCCCGCTTGCTAAGGGAAAAAATGCTTCCTCCTCCTCTCAGTGTTGTTTAGTTAGAAAAGATAGATAACTTCCTTCACTGTAATATAAATGGTAGGGTTGCCTATTAAGCTGGACCTTGGTTAACAACACCAACCTGGCAAGAGTGAATCAGTAGGTGAAGGCAACACTGCAAAACCCTGAGGATTCTCCCACCCTGAAAGAATCATTAAAAACATTACAGAGAAAGGAAGAGTATGCCAAGTTTAAGATTAGCTGCAGTTATGACTGTGAAAATCATACTGGGAACACTCCTACAGGCAGGCTTCAGTCTGAAAAGAAGGCATTATCTCCATTTGGCACCAACGTGCATGTCCAAGCGATAATTCTCTGCAGGACTCACGTCAACAGAGAAAGCACAGTGCCTTGCTGAAAAAGGGCAAATAACCCTTAAAAAGCAGAAAGAATTTCTCAGAAGGGAGCAGCATGAATCAAAACAGTCAATAGTGTCTATGGAAGGGACGTGACAAAAAAATCCTCTTAAGGCCAGTGAAGGGAACAAGCTGTAAGGAAGGGAATAAGCTTTAAGAAATGGAAAAATAAGGGTTAAAGTGGCAGTTCCACCAGGGTTTGTTCTGAGGAACATGGCATCCTGTGTATGACTCATCTTGCCCATCCTATGGCATTTCTCACACACCCATATAGATAACAAGTTTTGCAAAAACACTGGGAGCCCTTTTTCAAGTGCTAAACCCACAAAGATCTCCAAAGACCGCAGTCTCTAATATTCTTTAAAGGCCAGATACCTGATGAAAGTCTGGGATAGGTCTGAATCTTTCTGTCTGTTTGGAGAGATTTAAAACTATTGGTTGATGTCAGAAGGAGGGGAGAAGAGGTGGCTCTAAAGCAAGATAGCACTTAAAAGGTAACATTAACCTTTTTCATAGAAAAGCCTTGTTGGCTTATTTTTACTCAGGAGAACAGACAACCGAGGAAACTAAATCTTCCAGCTTCAGTTGTTTAAATAATCAGGGCCTACGAATGAAATAGAAGAAGGAGGATGGCAATAGCAAGAGCTGTCAGCCACTGGGGAGGTGAGCTGAGGGCAGCAGCCACCCTCCCTCAGCCTGCTTGCCTCTTCTGGGAAAAGCCCTGCAGCTTTCTTCTCTTGCAACTTTCTTGTCTTCCAGCTTGCTTCTTTTCAGATTTTTCCCCGATAGACAGGTGTGACCCTGTTCTGGGGGCGGGCAAAAGGAAGGAGCTCAACACAAAAATGTTCTCTTTTAACTCCAAAAGGGCCTGCTGAGTCTACTTCATGCTTAAATACGCGATCTTGTGCTAGTGACTTCACCTTAGAGTAACGCCCAGCACAGCCCCAAATGGGAGAGAGTCAGCTAGTGTCAGGCAATTTTCAGATAGTATAATATTAATCTTCTCTGTTATCAACACATGCCCATGTTATTGGTCTTGAACACAGCCCAGCCTGGGAAAAGGGGTTGTGCACATGTCCCAGGGATTTTTGGCGGCTGTAGAAGCTCCTTGGAGACCTAGAGTACCACTTAGCCCAGAAATAGTTTTGCTGGACTTGTAGCATTGCTGGACTAGATGTCCCTCATTAAATTCACACCAAAACATTTAAAAGACAACAAAACATATCCTAAACTTGGAAGAAAGATGTTTTATGCATTCTTAGAACAAGACAGATTGATAAAGCTCAAGGGAAGTTTTCCACAGATAATGCAAAACATAAGTAAATCTATGCCTGCTAACAAAGGACAAAAAAGCTACACAAAGAGATACATCTATTTATATGCAGTAAAATCCTATAAATTATTTTTATCTGTGTTGATACCTGATTTTTGTTTTTCTGTCCAAAGGGGTCACATATCAAAGCTAAGTCAATGACAAATGGCAACAGAATAATTGCTCTGTTAATGTGAAAGCAGAATGGTTAACTAAGTTGTGGGATATTTTTAAGCACCCAGATTTCATTAAAGAAACATTCAAATACAAAATAAAGCATCAGTCATCAAATGTTTGTGGATAAATGTACCAGCTTATTGCACTGAGCAATGAAATGGGTTTTATGGGGGGGGAGGAATTTGCAAGGGAGTAATGGCTTCTTTAACACTAATGTGACTTAATTCTGAATTAAATCCTTGTCCTGCAGACAGAGGCTGTCATAGAGAACAGTATTACTTCATCTCCTCTTTTTTCTTCATTTAATGTCATTACAGAAGCCCAGTACTCCAGAAACATTTGCTGTTACCCAGTTTGTATGTATTAACAATAACTACTTTATATTCCTTTGAAAGAATGACCAGTACGGCTAGAAAGTATGTTAAAATATAAAGTAGGGAAATTTTTAAATATCCCATTGGAAATAACAAAAGAGCAGTACAGTTAACACAGCTTAGAATTGAAGGTTTGGCTTTGGAAGCAGCTGAAATTTTCTCAGAGAGAAAATGTACTAACTTCTAATGATCATTGTGAGATATTCAAAAGTTGTATTTTGCTCTAGAGACTTAAAAAAGAAGCAAAAAAAATTTCTACATCAAAATGCAGGCTGCGTTAATTGTACAACTATTGTAGACACCCAAAGTAATTCAAATACAAAGAGGTTAGCTAAAGTCTCCTTCACATATGTCTCAGTCTCATGATTTTATATATATTGTGGAAATTCCAGGAAAATAAATATGACTCTTGAGGAGCTGGACAGTGCACAGACCTACACTGGTAGGCATCCCCCACTTCAGACAATTTGGAGGCTAAGCAAAGTAGTTGGCTTGAGATATCATCAAAAACCTGCAATACTGTCCAGTGGTTGAGCTGCAAAGCCTTGATTCACTGACCAACAGTTTCTAGAGTATACTGGGCCTTGGGCACTGGGGGCTTGTCCTAGACCCATCTGCCTTTTAATATTCCTTAATGGACTGTTATAAACAGCTCAGAGTCCAACCTGGCTATTTTCCCTGTGAATTTCCTGGCTTTATTATAGGAAAAGTGCTGGTTATAGATAACTTTCTACTCAACAGGCAGTGAGTACTTTAAATTTTTCCTCTTTCATCTGATTTAAAGTCTGCTTGTCAACAAGTGAACTTGCTTTCTGGAGAGTATTAAAGAGCATTCTCTGTGTAATGCTGTAAGGGAAAGAACATGACTTGTGAAACAGGATGAAAAAGGCTGCTGCACATACCCCTCACTGCTAGGAATCAGCAATTATTTGTGACCAAGAGTTCTACAGGATCCAAGAAAGGAAGAATAAACACCCAGAGAGCTTGGATTTGCAAAAGGAGCTGAAGGACCACTTTAAAACAGGCTAGAAGAGTATCCTGCTCTGTCTGACTCTGCTCTGAAAAGGGGGCTTGAACAAGACACTCTCTGGAGGTCCCTTCCCACCTCAGCTATGCTTGTCTGTATATAGTAATGTAACCAGCTATCATTACGCCACAGCTTCTTCTTGAGCTTCACAGCAGTCACACAGTGCAAAAATCTTTTTAAAAGTCAGCTGCCCACTGTCGTCTTTCTAGCTGAAAATCCTACATATGATTTTTTTCAGTCCTATCCAGCCTTTTCTCTCTCTTCTCATTTTACTACTGAAAAGAAAAGAAAAACAAAACCAAGAATTGAGGAAAAAGAAAAAGGAATAGGGAAAAACCAAACCATAAGAATATCTGAGTTTCAGGTTTTGTCAGAATCTTGGTGGTTTAAATCTCTCTCAATTTTAATAAAATAGTGTTTTTCAAATAAAAGATTTTTTTCTTTTTTTTGCATGAAAATTTAGATCAGATTACTAGAACTGTCTCTGGGAAACAGGTGACATTTAGCTATATTATCAGCATGAAGACCACACTCCATGTTCCCTGACCCAAGTTGTTCTTTGAATGTTGTCTTCTAATCATGGGCCCACATGGGAAGTGCTGATAGTCTCCATTCACTCAAAGACCACCTCTTCCTCACTCTCTTTCCCCAGGCAAAATGATCACAAATATGCATTATTGCTGATAATCTAGTGTATCCTCAACAACGCTTTGGCCTTTCAGTAGGAAACTCAAGCAGATGGTTCCCTGCCTGTTGTTGTGATTTCCAAAAGCGTGCCTGGAATCCACCTTGCTTTCTCTGGGAGGAATTAGAAATTACTTTATGAGGGAGGTTATAATCCACTGCCAAGTGAGGGAGTTGGGATTAACTAGAGTAACCTGATTGATCTCTGTGTGAGGTTTTTTTTTTTGAATGAAGCTCTAGTGGTTTTCCACTGCAACAGGCTGCAAAGCAAGGTACCTTGTGAGATGCTTTCAGGGGATAGTTTGTCTAAGGGCCACTCTGCTCAGGACTGTGTCCTCCCAAATCAGAGGCACGCTGGCATGGTGGAGAAAATTCTCTGGGACAATTCATTAGTCAAACAAAGGATACACGCAAGGACACACAGATATGATTTCAAGGCTTTGAGCCAAGCTGAAATAGAAGATCAAGAGCAATGTATGCCTGCTTGTGGGATTGCACAAGTCAATCACAGCCTCGGTGCTGTTGGAAATACTGCCTCTTTGATGTACCTGGAAAGAATCTTTTACTGCCCCCTAAAATCCTATGACAGCAGGTACAGTAGCTGTGGGGACATGGTGAGCATCTGGACAAGTTTTCACGTTCTGGACACATGAAAACTCCCATCCTTCCATGGAATTAGATATTTGCCATTAGTTCTCGTTGTAAACTATTGTATAGCATGTCTGTATTTTGATTATCAGGAAAATTATACCCTGAAGGAATCTGCACTGTGGTTTTCTGTAAGTTTCACTGAAGAGGTGAATGAAATCATCTCTGGCAGCCCCGTTCGTACAGCGGCTGTTCAGGCAGTACGTAAACAGGATCCTTTTTATTTACGTCAGTTACAGAAAACCAAAATTCATTCAAAGGATTTGCATGTTTGCAGGCCTAATCATGTTAGCCCAGCGCACATTTGCAAATTTGCTCTCTGTCAGTGGCTGGCATCTGAAAATCTGTGTGATTGCTGTTAGAGGCATCACCAAGTGCCAGAGGCAGTGGAGGGAGCAGGTAGGGGTGCAGCAGCTTAGGGTGTGAGCAGACGGATGCACCCATCCATGCCAGCGATGGAAATGCTGCCTGAATAGCAAACAATCTGTGTTCCTGGTTAAGTAAAAACCACCAACTTCCTGTCCCTCTGGAAGCCCTACGTGTAAACTGATGCTTCATGCCCCTCAGCTCTTACTGTTTAATTGTTGTGTGTCCCTGTTGAGGCTTGCACAAAATGTTTAAATCAAGAAACAATAAAGAGGGACATATTTTAAGAAAGGCTTAGCTCTCATTGAAGTATAGACTAGAACTCAAAATTCTCCAAGGACTCAGAGGTCTTCTTTTTTGAAATTCCAGGGAGACATTCAAACAAAACTGTATTTATTGAAGTCTACTGAAAAGTAAACGTGCTTTTACTTCACATAAGCCTAAGTTCTTACCTGGTATTGCTCTTAATGCCCTTCCCAACATATTCTTCTCACCTGAATCTAGCAGAACCTTCCTTTTGTGTCTACCAATTGACATGGATGTTTGGGTTAAAGTCTCAGCCCTGCTTCCTTGGCTGCTAACCTTACAAAATCCGCACAAGTAACTTAGTATTGAAATGCTGATGACCCACCTAAAATTCTTTCCAGACCCAAGGGAAACCATAAAAAGCTCTCACCGAGCTGCTGGCTTTACTGCATGGCAGCAGCCCACCGGGCTCAGTCTGTGGGCAGGGAAGGAGGGATCTCACGCCGTGGGTGACCACACCTGAGCCCAGCCAGGGGCTTGAGCCAGGGAGCCACTGCAGAGCCAGTGCTGCTGAGAGGATGCACTTCCACGGGCATTTCTGAAAGGAAGGTTTAGCTCGGTGAGATTGTATTCCGTAAGTGCCCAATGAAGATTAATATAAAAAATTCGTTACATTCAAAAATATACATTCAAAAAATAATGTTTCAATCAAGCCTCCTTGCTGGAGGTTTTTTATGCTCACCCTCCCTTCTGTGCTTTTATATAGATTTTAGGTTTCAGTGGGGGTAGTGTCTGGAATAGATTTCTTTTTCTTTTTTTAAAGACAGATTGTGTTGGATAAGAGAGGGATAGACGACCCAGTTTTGTGTAACTGTGGTTTTTACACACTACATCACAGTTAATTCATTGTTTAACATGAGGCTTTAATTCAGTTGTCTTCATCAACGAGCTACTTTGTGTCCATATGGCTAATAAGTGTTATTCTGCATTCCAACTAATGAGAAAATAGAAAGTATTTTAACAGTGCAGCTGATCTAACAAAAAACACATCTGAGGAGGATTAACATTTCAAAGGAACTATTTGCTCAAGTGAGCTGTCTTTATTATGATCTAAAGGGGGGGAGTTGAAGAAGAAACCTTGAGTAACATTTTCATTATGGTAGCTTAGATACTGGAAATTAAACAGACCCAACTGAATTATAAAAACCCCTTCTACTTGATCCTGGAGATAATTAAAACTATTTTACCATGTGTCAATGATAACAAATGAAAACTGGTAGAGATGAAGGATAATGCAGTACTGTAAATACTTTCTGGCAAACAAAAATATTGCTCGTTTTAACCATGGCCTGTAAAAAAAAGAAAGATTTACCAGAAAGCATAAAGAACAGGCTGAACTGTATCAGTATGTTTTTATGGAAGACATATGGCTCATTCTCACTTCTCAAAAATGTGTGGCTCTGGTAGTAGGCAATTGTTTTACTACAGAATACTAGCACAACTTTAATTTAGGTTGAAAACATGACAGGTTTCCAATGCAAGGGAGGCAAGGTTGGTTTTTTTGGTTATTTGTTTGGGTTTTTTTTTTTTTTTTTTGGTTTTTTTGTTTGTTTGGTTGGTTGGGGTTTTTTTGGGTTTTTTTGGTAAAAAAATCTGTTTCTCCAAGTTTTTAAACCTTTTTTAATTTACAGCTGTTCTTTACTCTCCCCATCTGATGGGGAGGGGAAGCAAGCACCTGCTTGCAGAGTCAAAGCCAGCATTGCTTCTTCCAAGCCAGCTGGCCAAGGTGCCATACTGGGTATGTACTCCTTCCTCTCCAGAGATCAAATGCATGAAGCAGACTGTGAGAACAGTGTCTACCAGCCCAGGATCCAGTGCCTGGCTTTCTGCAATTCCACAGCTGTGGAATCTGGCTGCAAAATAGCCTTTTTGCTGAAGAATTCATCAATTCTGCTCAAAGGAGTGGAAAGAGTAATTCCCAGTGTTGAGATCCAGGGAATCCAGCATTAAGGGAGTTTTACAGCCTGAACAGTCTATGTTAGAGTCTTATAATAAAGAAGGATCTCAGGATTTATATTTCTCTGTATAGACTGATTATTTCAACCGCTGAAGTTGTTACTCCCTTTTGTAGTGTACATGACAATTCTATATAGCTGTAGGTGCTTACAATGATAATGTCCCTTCCAGCAAGCTACACTTTAAGGGTGGCACTCTACTGATAGATCCTGCATGTTCACCTTAGGTTCTCTCCAGTCTGTGGAGCTTCTGATGCAAGTATGTGGATGGTCTTTGAGGGATACCACACTGTAAAGGGAACAGCAGCCCATGGTCGTATGCCTAATACAATCTCAAAAATAGCACCATCTTGATCTACTCAATAGGTAATTTGACAAACATCTGTCAGGAACTGAACACATTGCTGAATTCCCCACGAGTGTCACTATTGATTGGAAAAGCCCATTTGTACTACATGAGCAGAGGAAAGGAATGAAGCCACTGCTGATGTGGGTAGATACATTCATACCATGGACTTAAATGTCACAGCATAAGAATTGGCTCTCCTCTTGGCTAAAGGGTGTACAGTGGCTTTCTGAGGCTCATGGTACTGATGTTGAAGACCAGACAGCTCCTGAAGTATGAAAGAAAGTACGTTACTTGCAATTATATGAGTTGTGGATCTCTGTTAATAGATTCTACAGAAACACATGTCCTGTCTCTGTCCCTGGCACTTCTGGAGGGAGATGTCTGAGATACCTGTGATGACCACCACCACCAGCATATGGACTAGGGCCTTTCCAACCCCAGTGATGACTGTGTCCAAGGTACACTTGCTTGTTCAGGAGTGATGGATATCAGAGGCTAATGCCCATCTTCTGGATTTGTGTGAGAGTCACCATCAAACTAGTGGCTCAAGGATGACTGTTTTAACATCCTTTCAAGATGGTAATTATGATGCATGCCCAGAGCTGTAATAATAAGGAGGCCTTGCTTTAGAAGGCAGCCCTCCAGCTCCAGTTTATCGGAGAGGGCCTGAGACATATGTGTACTGTGAGATGCAATTGTGGACTCAGAAAGATGGAAGATTCAGGGTCCAGCCCTGTGAAAAAGTGTTTGGCTGCAGGGAGGGTGGATCTCTGACACTGGGTCAAGGCCACTGTGTTTGCTGACAGATGTTGCCATATTTTCACAAGAGCTTTAGGAACTGAAATGTTTTGTCTGATAAGATTAACACTTAAAAATGAATATGGGTTTGCCAAAAGAACGCAGTTTCTCCAAGTTCTGAGAAATGTTAAACTGAGTTGCTGGAGTGAACTGAAGCTGCAGGCATAGAAATGCAAGTCTTTCTGATCCTACATACAAAATGTACCTGTTGGGTTGCAGACCCAGTGTTAAGTCCTCTGTTGTTCTATATATGTGATTGTCTCTTGAATATGAACCATCATTCTTAAGCAACATAAATACGCATATATATTTAAATGTATTTAAAAATGACAATAGGCATTGAATATAATTCCTGGAACAGCTTTAAACTCAGGTCACTTTTTGTCTGCCAGAACAGTGTCTCCCTGCAGTCTCCAGGTTTGGTGTTGCTCTTGTATGCTACCCCTAGATGAGAAGCTCTTGTGACCAGGCAGTGCTATTGAGTTCTGTGGGCACTGGTGCACTGAGATCCTTGTCTGTAAGCATGTTCCCATAGCCTGTGACAATAGCTGTAGAGATAATGAGATCAGCAACAACAAATGGGAATTGTGGGATTTATTCATTTCCTTTTCTCTGTAGATTTTAAATGTTTTTGAAATGTTATTTATTTATCACCATTATTTATTATGTGAGCTCCCTCTTGTGTCTTATTTTGCACCTGTGTAATTCTATTGTTTGGCTGCAGGCCTTTTCCTTCAGGGGAAAAATCTCATTTTAATGTTTTCACTAATTCATTCATTCTTGTAATTTCCTTTTTTCCTCTTCAAGACACCTTTGTTGTGATTCATTCAAACGATAAAACAAAACAAAACGGGAAAAAAACACCAAACTAAAACAGCAATTAACAAGAAAAAATATGGTTTTGGCTTTTAGTGCTATTTCATACAAGCCCTGTTGCAACTGAGTGCGATGACAGGTATTGAATTCCATTCAGGGAAGGCTCGATGCAGGAAGGACGTTCATTTATGATCCAGAAAATCCACACGGGGTATTTACGTAGCTGAATTATGCAAAGCAAAGTTACACCATTAACCTTGCAACGGTTGGCATGTGAGCACAAGTGCCTATCCGCATGGAAACACTGGGAGGGCTGAGACCTTTCAGATCGTATTGCTCACCCATACTCCCAAGGGTGAATTTTTAAATGCTGGGAAAAAGGAGAAACCTTGGCAGTGGCTGAAGTTTACATGTACCTATTGCTCTTCGGAATGACTAACTTTACCCCAAAAATGACTCATACAGTCAGTGTCTTTGATCTGATTGCATTCATTATTATGATTATTAACGATAATAACAGTACTGCAGTCATGCCTCGAGGCCTCAGCTGAGATCAAGGCTCTGTTTTGATAGGCACTGAACACACTGAGAAGACAAACTTTGCCCTTAGGAGCTTACACCTGAGCTGAAGAACACAGACAAAATGCAGAGAGAAGGAAGTAGTGTTATCTTTATTCTGCCTGAAATGGAGAGGTTAAGTGACTTGCCTGAAGTCAGACAGGTATTTGGAGGTAGAAGCAGCACAGGGGCTCTGCTCAAAGCCTACAAGAGATGGGGACCACATGGGGACACACCTGTCCTCACCTTCATAAATGCCTTGGCTGGTGCCCAGCAAGAGAAATTGCAAATTGGCAGTGGAGCAGTGCAGGATCCCAACAAGGCTGGAAGGATTATAAAAAAGGAAGTGACCAGCACTGAATGAAGGTGGGGGTGAACACCTGGCCTTGTGCCATCTTGTATGGCAAGTCCTTAGTGCTGCAACACAACAAACCAAACATCCCCCCCAGCTATCCAAGGATTTGAGCATCCTGCATCTAGCCGGAGGAAATTAGCCTACACTGAGCCCTGCACTTCTTTGTCTGTTTTCCCCAAAATCAGTTTGTGGGGTATCTCTGTGTTAGCTCCAAGTTTGTACCCCGGGATGGAATGAGGCAGTAACTGCTAACACCTCGTGCTTCACCTCCCCAGACAACCTCCCTTTTGCAAGACCAGAGCAGTCTTGTGACTCTGTCTGGAGAAGCTGGAGACTGGCAGCAGAGGTGAAACTGTTCTCAATTATCATTAGTGTTCTCGGCCAGATCTTACCCCAAAAAAAAAAAAAAAAAAAAAGCTTGAAATTAGACCCTTCTTGCTACATTTTGGCACCTAAATACATGACCTGCTTTTGCAAGAGTGCTGACAGCCGTTGGTATGGCAACGGTGATTACTGGAAATTTCCAGGGGCTTGGCTTTTGGAAAGCTGGCCAGTGATTTGGGTGCCAACATTCAGGTTTAGAAGTCTAAATTTAGACACTTTTTTTTTCTTCCAATCACAGCTATTTATTTATGAAACACTGATCATGACTTTAGACACATGTAGGACACAGGATGTAAATATGGGACATTAGAGCATCCAACAGCTACAAGGGGCCAAGGGTAAAATATGCAACAAAGAAGTATTTGATTTAGCAGTGAGACAAAAAAGGTGCAAATCCAAAATCTATCACGTGTATACTCAAAAAAGACTATGTATGTAAAAGTAACTCTGAATGTCCACTAAGACTCCTTTAAGACAGCAATTTTCTGTCAGCGATAGTTTAGGGCACCTCAACTGGGGACTATCCAGTCCACTGAGTTTAAGACCACTCTGCCATATGGCTGTATAATCCTTTTCTGGAGATTATTTGGTTCCTGCTACACTCTGTGGCTATGAGTCCCACAATTTAATATGTACTGTGTGCACACTAGGTAGTCCAAATATTGAGCATAAACACTAAGATTCAGAATTTACAGGAGCATCTGTACCATTAAATGGTACCCATTAAATCATACACTGTGGGACTGCTTTTAATATGCTTATTATCTATGTCCTTTAAAAGTGAAATGCTGACAAATTTCTGTAAATTCTGCTAATTAAAACTTTTTTTTTCCTTGGATGTTGAAATTAAATTAATTCTAAAGCAGTCATTTCTTAGCTGTTCCCTTTGATTAGCTTGCCTTCTGTTTCTCTTCAGAAATGTGGAGACTAAATTAGCACTCACACCAGTGCAACTACAGTCTGGATTTACACTAGTCAGAATTTGGTTTTATTCTTTGAATTAATTCACTTGCATTTATTTAATTTTGCTTATATACGGCCCATCCCTGTTGCCATCTTTTTAAGGGATAATATTTAGGAAGAAAGCCATACTGATGTTCACATGCACATGGGTACAAATATATGGAAAAAAGCAACTGTGATAAAGCCCTGAGAAAAGTGCTTTTTACTCACCCCAATAAATGCACATCCAAACTTTTTTAGGTACCTTTGGAAAGAGGGGTATGTCAATAGACTCTAATGACTTGGGGCCTTTATCCTCACCCAAGGATATTTCTCTGCTGCTGGAAGTGCTATCATTTCTCCTTTCCGAGGAACCCTGAAATAAAAAGTATTGTTATTTTATAATGACTTTTTGACAGCTGCTCACTGGTAGCAATTTTGAGGCTGACACTGAAGGTGCATTTGCCAGTTCTTTTTCCATGCTCTGATTTGTCATTCCCGGTCTGCCACAGACAAGAGTTTGGTGTTTGTGAGCAGTGGGGATTTGCTTTCATTTCCTTGACATTTCAGTAGCACAAAGAAAACCTGAACCACCTTCAGTAGGCTGTTAAGTATCCAAAGTGGTGCCAAACAATTTTGACTACTTGCTTGGCTGTCCTGTTGGACTTCAAATGAAAGGCTTGGTCTTCTCCAACTCCCAAATTCCAGCACTGACTAAAATTAAAGAGAAGGTTAAATGGCAGTTCCAGTGTGGAACTGGCTGACAGGAGTATACCAGGCTCCAGGAATTAATCCAGGGGAAATGGATACTTCTGAAATTGCCTTTATTTTCTTCCAAGATACCCAGGAACCAATATATACTTTGGTTAGCTCCATTCCAAAAAGCTGAAGAATACTGCCCCAAAAGGAAGAAACTGAAAGCAGGGATTAGCCCACATCTTCTTCATGTTGTACACAAAGTGTCCTTTCATCTTGGTTGAGAATTTCTTTTCCAAGTGATTTCTCTTATGCCAGTCATGTGGGTCTTGCAGCAAAGGACACAGCTCTATTAATTAAATAGCTATTATAAAGGAGTAATTAAGTTACTGCATGGTGAAGCAAAGGAATGTCCAGTTCTGCATTCCCTTATCCTTATCATGGGTAGAGGTTTATGCTGTGCAAAGCAGTAACCACTACACTTAGTGCATATTCTGAAACATTTCTCATTATTACTTCAGTTGAAAAGTATGCCTGAAGTTCAGCATCTTAGATAACCCTACAACAAATGAAGGGAATTCACTACAGTTCAATGAGAGTATCTACCACTATGGGCAGACGTGGATGTTCCAGCCCTAGCTCTGCCTCCAGAGCCATGGGAGACCTTTTGCCTCTCTGTAACTGAGTTCTTTAAAATCGCTGTATGATGTTCTGAATATTTAATTTCTTTGTTCTTGAACTTATAATGACTAAAAGAATTACAATCAGCACAGGAAATTATACACTGAAAAATCTACTTTCCTTTTAGTGTTCCCTTTTAGAAAGATAGCTCACTGAAATAATATTCTTCAGGCCTGTCAACATACCACCTCACCAAATAGCCTACACATCTTTATTTCAAATTAAATAAATTAAAATATATTAAAAATAATTCAGAAGGAAGTAAAGGTAAGCAGATGGTATCTATGAATGTAGTAAACATCAAGCCAGTGTACATTTCCTTGCAAAAATTCAGTAAGAAACAAATCCTGAAATATTTATATATATAGAAATGAATAATGGAGAAATACAGAATGTAGCCTTTGTGCTCTAACTTTTCCCTCTTTACTATCTCTTCCATTGCCTTCTTCTGTTTTTACGTGTCTGCTTTTATTTTAAAAGATGAAGATAATCAGACCTGATTTCTTATTTAAACAGACTATTTTCAGACAAGATCTCTGGTGCCACTGAAATATGACTACATGAAGGGACCAGTTTATATTCAACACTGTTCAGAACTTCTCTAGCTCTTGAACCTCAGAGAATTCCAGTATCATGTTTGTTTCACATGCTCTCCAAGAAGAGAGAAAGTCACACCAGTCCTTCACTTGATATGGCTCTTGTCCTGCTCCCAGCTTGCTGGGGGAATGAAGCTGGGGAGGTGCGGCTGTTTTCTCTTGTCTCTATGTCTACTAAACTGCATAACCCATGCAAACGAATGTGTTTGTGTCCATGTGCAAGGGCATGAAGAGGGGCAGCTGGTCACTAGGGACATGCCATAAGCCCTCCTTTTGTGAGATGTCACCTTGATAAATTTCCTTTCATAAAAGTTCATCAGTGCAGGTAAAGATTAGGCAATCAGAAAGCCTATTTTCTCACACCTTTAGCGTATCTTTAAAACAAAATATGCTTATATTTACGACCTTTTTAATCTTGACTATCTTCTACTAAAGTTCTTTGAATCCTTTCTTTAGGTCTGCAAAAGCCCATTACAGCTTTATGGTTTAAGTTATCCTCTAACTGCAATGTTTAATATTAAGGAAGCTAAAGATTGTAGATGCTTACAGAAAGTAAAATCATTTCTTGGTTGAAAGCTGTTTTATTTCAGTAATGGATAGGTACCATAGATTGAAGATTGAGATTAGAACAATTCAAAACAAAAATTAGTTTCATGTTTTGTTTTGTGGTTTGTTTGTAAAAAGAGCATAGTTGAAGGCGTGAAGGTTTGCCTGTTTCACAGGAGGACTGGCTAACTTCTGCAAAAGGCATGAGATATGTCAGCTGAAAGTTTACTGGGTTTCCATCATATAGGCAGGGTTTTGTCTTTCCCATGTGCAAGGCCAGACCTGGCAGCTGAAATAAGCCAGCCTGGCTCACAGTCCAGACTATGAAAAATGTCTGGTACACAATGGAGATGTGTGCTGTTAACTACTCTCATTATGAAAAAAATTGCAATATAATTTACAGATTTGTCTGATGTCCACCTATTGTACAGGCAATTCATCTGTTACTTACTTAGGGAAAAGACCTGAAGTTGTCTATTCTTCCCATTGCTTGGGCAGCTCTAAGGTAGGACAGTAAATAATTTATTGTTTTGCTCTATTCATCTCCTATATTAACATGAAACAGATTTGTGTGACTAAATGTTTTGCCACTTAAAAGCAGCATTTAATTCTGCCCTTCTTCTATTTAGAAATTTTCTCCTTTCCTGTGCTGCTGCCTCCTCTCTGGCTGCTGACAATACATAATTATAACTATAATTATAATTATAATACTATGGCTTGCTACAAGTGCCATGAAACAGCACAAATACAATGAAGGAACATGAGCATGGTACGACTTCTCATTTCAAACATCCTTGCTAATTCTCTGTGGCTTGAAACCAGCAATGAAAGCAGACTCACATGCAAAGGAAGGTCTGCTTATTACAGGACAGAGGTCCAAAAAGCTAAATCCCTCCAGGCATGTAAAAACACTTTCATCAAAGGAGCTGTTCATAGGCACTCACACAGTACAAGGACAACTTGGGCTTTTCCATGATTAATGATAAGTTTGGAGGAATGCAAGCCACACTATACTCAGGGATTAGCTGTTTATCAAGCAAAATATATTGGGAACTGGGCCAGATGGGGCTGCTGAGCTACACACATTCATTTGTTAGGTGCTCCTTTCCTCTCTCATTTCATAAGCAAAGAGCGTGTGTACGTGAACCCTAGCAAAGTCCCTTAAAGAAGAACTGTGCACAGAAAGTCTGTTTTGCCTTGAATGCAGTCTGTTCTGTCTTCCAAAGCACTTGAGGTCAAGCTTTTATGAAGATATAATGTCTCCTCTTACTTTTTCCACCAGCATAAACTGAGCTTCATAGACTGAACTGGTACATTGTAATTGATATGCTTTCACTTAAGGCTATTATTGCTTATTTCCTCTGCTATCCAGCTTCCTAGAGGTTATGCAAATCAGAAATGTGGGATCATTTGTGTCAACAGTGGCTGTTTTATTAGAAAGCCTGTCTTTGAAAAGGTGGTTTATGTACAGATCTCGTGCAAAGTCCCAGGCAGTTCAGATAGCAGTGCTAGATTCCTACCACATATTAATATTCTGGGGTCACACTTGGGCCCATACTAGGGCTGCTGACTTGAGTGGAACTGTGCTGACTTGGACAACAAATGAATCTGGACCATCTGTAAGAAGAGAAATATGCAATGATTGACATCTTTTCATCAACTACTTTTGAGGTGAGTTATGAGTAAATGTCATGTAATTCCAATACCCAGGCAAATACACAGATCTCACCATGGAACACTCAGGGCAGTGGCTAATGTCTGGTCCTGGAGCTGCAAGTAACCTTCTCTTTTTTATAGTCTATAGAGGGGGGTATTTTCTGAGAATTACCGTCTCTCTGTAGGTCCAAGTTTTCCTCCTAGGACTTTCACATCAAAGATTCAGTGTGTATCTTTTATCAAATGAAGATGCAATTAGACATATTTACTATCAGGATAAAAATGTAAATCGCTAGACTCAGAAAATCATGGGTAAGATGGCCCAAGAGGTGTGCTTGATAGAAGAGTTCAGCTATGTGACCTTTTGGATTGCTACCCCATCAGTTAGTGGTCCTTCTGCTGAACCTACCAACAACAGTGCCACCTGTGATGGTGGTTTTTGTGGTTGGGGCACCTGTCTGCTAGAAATTGGGTCAAGGCGTGGTAATTTGGTTCTCAAAAGCTGCCAAGCAGATGTCAGATGGTGGGAGTTTTTACTATCTCCCATCTTTGCTGTGGGTGCTAATTGCTAATTTGGAGATGCATGGTTGTCAGTCTCTACCACTTCTTCAATTTTTCCCTGTACCCTGAGTCCTCCTTTATTTTGACCACTAGAAAAGCAAATGTGGTTGCTACTTATATATCCAATGTCTATTTTTAATATGGCTTGTGTGTGTGTGTGTCAGCATGTGGACAGTCCTTGACTTCAGTTTCATAGTGAAAGAAACTCATTCCTGTGCAGAAACCTAAGCATACTCTCTGTGTTGCCTCAGATCAGTGGCAATTCTGATCTTTTGGGAGGAAAAGTTAATGTTCTATCATCATAACAAGGAAACCAGGGACCCCTGATCATAGACAGGCATCTTTAACAAAGATACTCTGTTCAGTGCTTGGAGACTTCAGGAAAACTCCAAAACAGACTCTCAGAAGGAGAACTCATCTTTGGTCATCTTGTTTGTTCTACCTCCCCTATAACTAACGGGGAGTTATAGATGTCTCCAGAAAGCAGTTCACCCAGAGGTGTTTAAAGCAGGAGGAGCTTCTGCAGTAGTCTATCTCTTTCCTTTGACTAAGGAGAGCCTGGGAGACCTGTGTAAGATGGAGAGTTCATATTCAGTTGGTTAAAGTGAAGTGAATCCAGCTTCAGTGTGACCACCTTATGATCATATAGGGAAACTAAATAAGGGGAATGAGAGGAAAGGGTGACAAAAAGAGCTTCCCACACAAGAAAGGCAAGTGACAGTAGAAGAGTAATCTTTCTCATTATTTCCTAGACTGTTATTTCCCTTTTCCTAAAACACTGTGACCTGTTGTCTTCCAGCAGGCAAGAAAATGCAATTCCATCATTGCAATACTGAATATGCAATATTCATAATACTGAGGAGGAAATTAAGGTGTAGAAGGTAAATCATTTGTCTGCAGCTACAAACTGTATCAGTATTAGAATGAAGCTCATTATTTAGGGGTTACTGGTTCCCATGGCTCTTTCAGAGCAAGCTAATACTTTTTTAATACTTATCCCTGCTGTATTTAATACAATAAATCTTCATTTAAGAAGCTACCACTCTTCTAACATTTAATTACCGCACTGTGCAGCTTTAAGATGTGTGTGGGCTTGAAAGAAAAAGGAGGGGGTGATTTCAGTTAGATTTAATCAATTTTCTCCATGGTTTGTTTGGTAAAAGTCTTCTTTTCTAAGGTAAGGCAGCTGTGACATAAGAGAAACTATGAGATGGAGACCAAGAGTTTGAAAGCAGGTTACCACCTACACTGAGGACAGACTTTCTCTTGTGTTGACTGTGCACAGAAGGATCTGAAGATGACTGGAAATAGACAGCCTGGGGAGAGGAGATGGTAGGTATAAATGTTTGTTAAAAAAAAAATAAAAAAATTCTGTAGACCCGTTCACAAAAATATCTATATTTTAAAGGCAGGAAGAAGAATGTGTAAATGCACAGGCAAGTGTCAAGTATCCAGGTGTAGAGACCTGCACAATTTTGGGAGCTGGTGCAAAGCAACTAGACAGACAGACAGAGAGACACACTAACACATATGCACATGTGCATTTTACAAAAGCAGGGCTGCATTTCTCATCTGTGCAACCAAGCCAGGAGGAGTAAAGTGCCCATCTACACACAGTCCCCATGTTTAATATACAGGTAGACAGAAGGAGGATAAATACACAGATGTCCTTCCCTGCACAGAAACAATGGGAAAACGAAGTATTTTCAGTCTCGTGAAGTGTTTTTAATCTCTCCCCTCAACTATGGCTGTACTTAGAAAGATTTAAACTCTGGTTTCCTTTCAGAGATGCTGAGAAGCTGATACAGTTTCAGATGTTATAACAATAACCATTTCAGAGCCAAAAGCTGATCAGTATGTCAGGGGGCATTCTACTTCAACTAGCTGTTACTTCTGGAGAGGAAGGGGGCACTTGTTTACATATGACCAGGTCAAGATCTGCTTTTCCTCTGCCCCCTGAGTACCTTCTGTAAGTGAATCTGAATGAGTGAAAAGGCTTGACATGTCATGGGTTTTGAACGCTTCAGCTCTTTAAGTCACTTGATTATAAGATACTCAGCTATTATTTCAGACTGATTCTAGTTGTCTTTATTGAAGAGAATTTGAAAGCATGGTCACAAATGGCCCAGAAACATTTGATTATTACATTCTTCAATTGCTTAATAAAAGAAACACACACTGTATTTATTTATTTATTTAGCGTACCATGACTTTAAGGATAATGTCAAGGTTTAGGAGGCTAATTTAATACTTCTCCATGCTTGGTATTTACCACTAGGTTATACGAACACTGGATGGGGCAGTCCTATTTCAAGGTGATTTTATGTATCTGTGGGCTCTTTTTCAAGTAAGAATCATAGTTTTCCAGGCACACATTTAGTTTTGCAGGACAAGCCAACAGAGTTTAATGCTTGCAGGTTTTATAAACTCTACAGGCTCACATGGAGCCAATTCTCCAGCCTTCCAATATACAAAGAAAACTTTGTGTAACAAAATCCATGAGCTGATAGAAAAACCTCTATGTCCCAAAGAGCTGTAAAACCACTGACTAAAATCTGTCTCCACATTGAAAGCTAAACATGAAAGTGAAGAAGATACATTTATAGCGAAAATATCCATTTGAATGATTTTCATAAAGGTAAAGTCTCCTGGCAACTTGCCTTTGATTAAAGATTGATCAGGAATATTTGTAGGTTGCAGTCATTTTGCACTGTGGAAATTAGTAGGGTTTACTCATATCTATATCATCAACCCTAAATAAATGCTGCAGACTTCATCTTCTCTTTCTTGGCTGTAGACCCCAATGTACACTTTTTCTCTTTCCACAAAGAAAAAAACTTTTAATTCATGTCTCTACACTATGATGTTGTTCTTCAGATGGGCTATAACTCATTCATATGAGCCATGGCTTGGTTGTTGGCTTTATAAAAGTTGTCTGTCCCATGATGTAAATTTGTTCTTATTCTCCCTATACTGCACACAGACAAACACACTGGCTTCTCATTCCTAGTCCATGTGGCCAACCTCTGTGGCCAACCCTGAACTGCCATTTTCTATGAAATGGGAGGCAGACACAAAAATCTTCATATATACCAGCCTGGTCATTCTACACCTCCTGCTTTTGGATAATATTGACTGTAGTTGATGCTAACAGTGAATCTTCCCAGTTGAGACTGGACATTTGAATCCAAAAAAATTCTGAGCACTCCCTGTGTGAGCTCAATGCAGTTGGAAGTCCTCAGCTGAGTTCATTGCTTCTCGTTTATACCAGTGTATCACTCAGGATCTGCCAGAGAGAACCGGGGGAAATTCAAGAGCCGAAAAAAGGTTTAAGCACATCACAGAACTCAGTTAATAAATGCAAAAGCCTGGAAAATATAGCCACCAGAGAACATATAGCAAAGATCAACTGAAACCCAGTGCAAATGTTTTTCCCCAGACCTTCAATGACGCAGTCAAGCACTTTAGCCCATTAATAGTAATTATTGTGATAAGAACGGGGGAAAACTTTGGATTATATGAACATCACAGCAGGCAGCAAGGAATAAAAGTTAGTCACTGTCTTGTTGACATTCAAAGAAGCAAGTGACCTTTGAAAGGAATAGTCACTAGAAAGAGGTAAAAAGGAGGTGGCAAAAAACCTTTTTTTTTGTGTCTCCACACCTTATAATAGGTGCAGAAGTTGACAGGCTGAAATGACATTCTCAATAAAGATAATCTCCAACTTGTGGCTGATTCAAGGATTGTATGAAAGAATACTTATAAAATAAATGCACCCAATGTAATTTTGTACACATAAGAAGCCCAGATTAATTCAGAGTAAGTTTAGAGAATTATCGCATCTACTGGGCTCTCGGATACCAAAATTCATCCCTCTCTTACCTGTCAGCTGAGCTCATCGCTACCTGCCTCTTGGCTTTTATTAACACTGCTTGCATGGAGGCATTAATTTGATATTTAAATTGACAGCTCAATTATCTTTTCAGATTTAGTGATATGACAAGCCAGGGGTTTTATCCCATTACAATATTTCTAAGTGACACAATTATTTTATCTCTCCTTGACAGTATTATTGACCTGTAATCAGCAGACGAATGGGAGAAACAGAGGTCATCTCAAAAGTAAAAAGCCAGTTAGAAAACTGTTTGGCCAATTATGTCAGTCATCTTGACTTAATCTTGCAGCAGAACAAGGAAAGATTTGTTGCTATGAACCCTGGCCCAATAAAGCCTACATGGAAATCTTTCCACTCATTTGAAGGGGGGTGTCTCATACGTGTGACTTCTTGCAGTGAGGTCAGTGGGCCCCAGGGGTTGATGGAGGATGAAAAATAGAGAGGGGTCAAGGTTTGTAAAGCAAATCAATTTTCTTAAAGAGAAGATTCTTCTTGGAATCAAGAACCCTGTGGCTATGTTATAGGTCAATTTTCACAAGGTTACAGCTGCTACCAAGCATCTGGGCTAGGCAGTGTTTTTGGCTGTTGAATCTCTTAATCAAGTCGGTTGATGCTTTTCTTTGAAACCATTTTTGCTTAAAAAAATGCTCAGCTTTTTTTTTTTTTTAATAAAACATAAATGGTTATCACACATGCTTCATTTATAAAGCTGTCTCTGACACAGGAACGTATAAGCCATCTGTGTGCTGCTTAATCATTTTAGCAACATTTGTTTTCAGTGTGTCTGCTTAGTTGGGCTTTTAAGCTTCATGAGGAATAAAGCATGCTGTAAATCACAAAACAAAAATATGTTTAATATCAATAATGCAAAAGTTTTCTACCAACAATTTGAAGTGGCTTTAAATTAAGATCTTCCAGATATTAGGTCTTTGACTATGGTATCAAAATCCCAGTAGAATAGACTGTTACCTAGTATTTGGCATTAAATATAAGCTTTCACTGAGGACAGGCCCATGCTAGAGAAAAGCAATTGCTTTGATTTCCCTTAGGTCAGCCAAGAATTCATGGGTGATTCACCACCCTGAACACAAAGCTGGGCAATCCCTCTGTTTAGTAGCTGTGTGTTGTCAGTCATGGACCTTTATAGGATTGAACATCACTCATGCAACAGCCATCACAAGGTCAAGGTGACAGGGATGCCTCCTCTGATATCCATGCAAGGCCACCAGTGAAGGTAATCCTACCTGAGTCCTTAAGGCCAGGTGGGGTGAGGCAGGCACAGGCACAGGCACATTAGCAGCTGGAAGGAGCCTGAAGGCAGAGAGACATATCAGATGGTGAAAATAAAGCTCTGGTTTCCACCAATATTACTCCTTTGTCTATTTATTTCCATCGGTGTATGACAGCTACAACAGGAGAGGAGGTCCCAGAGTACTGAAGAAATAAGGAAATAAAAAAGACTGGAAAAGGACCCCTTTTCTCAACTGCAAACAGGTCAAGAGATGGTGCATGTAGTAGTCACATCAGTCCTCATGACTGGCATGACCCAGAAATAAGAAGGCTTATAGGAACAGCAAGGAGAAATTATCTGTTGGGAATAAATGCTGGAAGAAGAAGGTCCATGCTGTTACCCAAACTAAACTATTAACTTCTAAATGTAAGACAGGGACAGTTTTTTTCTGTGGGAGCTGATGGTGCTTTGTGAAAAAGGGTCACTTAAAATATTGTTATTTTGCATATTACCAAGTATTTGTATAAAAAGACACTGGAAAAACAGAGTGAAATGGAAAAAGGAGCAGGAGCAAAACCCTTAGATTTTGGGACATCTGACTCTTATCTTTGAATTTTGCAATTAGCTTTGACCTAGAACACACTTAATCCTTAGAAAAAAAAACCCTGATTCTCAACAAGGATTTAGAAGCATTTCTGTATTTTTGAAGCTGATGTTTTTCTTTATGTTGAATATAGTGGCAAGGACTTCAGCTATCCTGTCAAAACCAGGAAAGAAATCCACACAACTTCTGTGGAAGTGCCTGAGAGTTAAACATTTATTGGACAGGCACAGAAAACTGTAATGCAAAATATAAACTTGATGTCATAACAAGAAACATATTTCCAAAGTAATTCTTCCAGAAAGAAGAAAAATATCAGGCATATATTTGGTAATTTTTTACCCTATTTTTTCTTTATATAATTTTTTCTTTGGAATAGCAATACCAGGCACACAGAAATATAAACACTTCATTCAGACAAACTGCTAACGTGTTTAAACATGTCTGCTCGCTATAGCTTATTAAACTTTATTATGTACCTTATTAAAAATTCTTTGGACAACACCACTTGTTCACATAAAGTGCACCGAATTTATGGATATTTACTGGTGCTGAGAGATATTGCAATAAACTGAGCTGAAATCCTTTGGTTGTCTCTGTCCTAAGTAAACCACCCAGGCAAACTTTCAGCTTGATGGACAGCTGGAGCATGGGGCATATCCAAAGGGCATCCAGGACACTGATGTCAAGACATTTTGCTATGTGTGTGTTTGAGTGCTTCATGCTCGGTAGAGTTAAATAGTGAGTTGTTTGATTGCAGTGAAATTAAAGATGGGTTTGACTCTCAAGTTCCACCACAGAAGAAACTGCTCAGTGTTACCCAGGATGACACAAACCCTCACGTTTCCCATTTCCCTGACCCTAGGCTACTCAAAACTGGTTAGCCTCAACAGAAAAAAAAAAAAGTTGTTTACTCTGCCAGTACTTCAGAAAGAGCAATCAGAGTTTCATGTTCATCACATTACCTGCAGCAAAACAAGTTTGGCAGTTCAATGCATTTCCCCACTGTAACTGTGAGACAGGCAGTGCTTAGCTTCGGACAAGGCTTCTTGTCAGTCTGGCCAGTCTAAAGGAATTAGTTTTGAAAAAGTCATAAGGCAAATGTACAGGATTTCCCTTACAGTAAGTGACTTCAAAGGAATTATTCAGAATAAATGAAGTCTGTATGAAAAAAAGCTTTTTAGATGGAAGGTTGCTTTCTCTCCAGGTTACCCTGTTATTGCCGAGAAGCCATGGATATAGAATTATGCCTTATATGTAGCTAAATTAGGAAAAGAATAACTTGAGGAACAGGTGACCAGTTTCAGTTTAATTCATGCCCCCTAGAAACTTGAGTTCAGATCAAAGGTAGCAAGCAGAAATGTTTGGCTTTTCTATTACTTAATGCTCAACCACCACATAATCTGGCATAATTAACAGATTAGGATCAACTAAAACCTGAGCCTCAGCCAGACATATAGACAGAGAGAGTGAAAGAAAATTGCATAGTCTGGGAGGTTCGGAAAAACATCTGAGCTGAATCTTCTGCTCCTTTGCATTATTTTTTTTTTTGCTACTAGATATTAAGATAATGGAGCAATCAGAAATTTGATAGGGAGCTACAGGGTACCAATTTGTGATGACACATGGCAATTCTTCCTCGGGCATACAGAACTTTATTAATGTTTTGGTTTTTTCTTTTAATTATTTTTACCACGTTGACAAAGTCTGATTTTTTTTCCTCAAAAAAATGTAGGTCACTTCTCCTGTAAAAAAATTAGCAAGAGCTGAAAATGGAATAGCCAAGCCCAAATACATATTAAACAAGAGCAGTCGATGAATAAATTGCCGCAAGGTATTTCCTGCTATGTGACATTAGGTAATAGGGATCAGGACTTCTAGAATTAAAGAAAAAAAAAAAGAAAAAGAGAAAGAAAAAGTTAACTTGGCCTGAATGAAACAACACATTGTTTTTTATCACACAGTGGAAAAACTGGGAAAACTGAGCAGCATGAACAAGTTTATGAGCAGCTGTCAGAGGTGTTCCCACCTTGTTGTGCTGTTCTGTGTGAAAGGAATTGCTACACAGTACAATGCCAGCAAGTTTGATGCTTTCATCTCTGGATTTGGTTCTGCAGATATACTTTAGGAAGGGATGTAGGTCCCTGCAAACTGCAGGATGGTCACCGTGCAAGTCCCTGCAGAACTGCCCTGGCATCAGGGCTGCGGTTAACGTGTGGGAATGGCTGTAGGTTCCTTGGGAAAGGCAGGTGAGAACTGGGACTATGCAAGGGCTTTTTCCATGAAGGCCAGCAGCCATGCAGTTGACACCAAATCGGATGGATACCTGCCATAAGGAGAATGTTGGTGGAAAGCACCACCACCTCATGCTGGTAAAGACCTGCCTGCAACTTCTTGTTGACCAGTTATGAACAGATTTTACCCTTTATACTGCTGGTGAAGCTGTGGAATGAAGGCTTCTGAGCTACATGTTTTCCTTCTCTTTTTTGTGGAAACAATCCAGGACACAGATTATTTTGTTCAGTGAGTAGGAAAAAGGTAATGTTCTCATCAAATTATAACATCAAACAGCTAAACATAAATGTTGTTCTAATCTGGACAAGTCACTCTCTTCTGAAAATGGACCAAGAATAACAGAACACTCATGAAATGTAACAGTTCTTTTGTAAGAGCCTTAATCACCTGGATCTTGTGTCCAAAGCTATTAAGGATGTGTCTGTAGGATGCCTTTTATAAGAGCAATTACCATGTTTGCTTCACCAGGACCCAGCAAGCTTCCTCCTGCTAGGTTGGAGGCCCTAAGAAGGAACGAGGGACAGCCAGCTTACTGCAGCTGAGGTGGGATGATGTGGGAACAGCAGCAGCATGAGCTTGCTTAGTGTGCACCTAGCCACGGGTGAGGGAATAGCAGGGGATGGAGGCGAAACACCATCTCCTCCCACAACTTCTGTCACTCATGTGTTCGCATTTATGGGGTAAGGACTTGGCTGTGTTTCATCATGGGGCCCTCGGTGGGATGAAAGTCCTGCAATGGTCACTGATCAGGGAATGGTCTCTGATTGGGATTTCGGGCAGATCTAAAAGCGTATCAGCTCAAGGCCAACATTTCTCTCATACAATTAGTTTCCCATGCAGGTGCAACATGCTATGTTAGACTGTGCCGGGCACCTAGCTAATCTTGGTTTGTGTGTACACATAGAGAAGCCACTGCAAATGTTTGTGCTTAGAAAGATTAGCAGTAGGCCAAAAAAATGCAACGCTGTATCTGAAATATTTGATCCTTGAAATGTAGAACAGACGACTTTAAAGTGCTACAGAGAGTGATCGGGCATGGAGAATTCTGCTCTGATGTACTTCAGTTTGGTTTTCTTGTATGGGCTGCTCAGAGGGAGCTGGAGAGCCAAAGGTCACTGTTTTTAAGACACTCTCTGTTTCCATGACTGCAAGAACATGACAATCACACCATGTATCCTTTGGCTTTAGAAAATATCCCCAGACACTGAACAGGCAACCAACTTGCCT
This sequence comes from Todiramphus chloris collaris, assembly GCA_025345505.1. NCBI lineage: Eukaryota > Metazoa > Chordata > Aves > Coraciiformes > Alcedinidae > Todiramphus > Todiramphus chloris. Next base: position 35,926,410 of record JANVCC010000035.1, read on the forward strand.
TTTTGTACTTTGGAGAAGGCTTGTTTTTCCTTCTTGAAGAGAGTCATGACCTGTCATTAGTTCCTTCCCCTGAAACACATCACATTGCTGACAGTAAAATGATGTTTTCATTCTAAGAATTCTACAGGGAAAAAAGGGAGCAGCCGTTTTCTCAAGGAAGTAACCTAACAAGACCACAGTAATTACAACAATTGGCTGGAACTTATCAGAAAAATAACTTCTATGGTTACTCCAAAGGAAAAAAAATCCAAGAAAGGAAATTTCAGTTGCCTGTTTTAGAAATAGTTTATGTAGAGAGATATTTTGAAGTGTTTTCCTTCAGCCACCAAATGATATCTTTGTGTATGCTTGCTGAAGAAAAATATTTTTATATTTTGCCATGAAATATGTGCTATATTCGTATCACAGATCCATATGTTGTTTGCAAAGATGATAAAAATTGACAATCCAGAGAGTTTTACTGCAAAAATAACATATGAAACATAATATAACATTACCTTACACTTCACCTCAATCATCCAAAGACCAAAATTCAGTTTCTGAAGCACAAAAATCCAATTGGTATCAGTTAAGTCCCATTTATACTAGCATATAGGAAGAGGAAAATGCTTCCTTTGAGTAGAGTTGGGAAAACCTGAAAGAGGAACTTTGTTTTATTTGGAGAAGTTGCAAATTAGCTATGCAATGCTGGTTCTGAATACATAAACAAAACCTTTATAGCCCACTTCTGTAATATTTAAGGGACATATTCAGTAAGTTAGTTGGACCAAGACCTAAGAATGAGACAGAAAATTTCAAAAGGGGTCAAACTAAATTAAGTCTATGAATGTCCTCTCTGCTGCAATGATTTGTGTTAGCTGAAGTTACGGATCACTGTCTAGTGTGTTATAAGACAGGTTACCTGTCAGCAAAGTATTTAGGAAAAAGTAATCTAATTCTTCAAGTAATAATCTTTGCAAGCTTTGAATTATTCACTTCATATACAAATAGAGGTATTTATTTATTTATATATTCAAAAATGAGAAAAATCATGCACCTTTTTTATTCACTTCTTGTTTGTCTCAAGCTGTGAAACAAAAAAATTCAGAAAGGCCTGGAAAACACCCCTGATTTTGCCATGAAGACTGAAAATGTTTATATTTAGGGTTTTGAAGGCTAGAAATCAGTAACAAAGGTGAGTGAACAGGCAATTTATTTGTTTTCTTATTATACTTAAATGTTGGGGAAATGACAGCTAAGGATAAAGACAATCCTAACTTAAGCATTTCATCTTGTTTGGAAAGCATTTTTAATCTTAAAAATATAATACGGGTAGATTTCAAAATGAGAGGTTATTTAACAATGACATTTAATTTTCACTTGCAACATGTCAAAAGCAAACGTTTGAGAAGTTTTTGATTGCTTTCAGGTTTTCCTGATAATTTTTTAAGTCAGGAAAGTTCACTATAAATTCTAGGTTAAGTTGCCTCGGCTGTTTTGATTGAAGATTTTTACCTGGTCTCAGTGCTGTCAGATTACACCTTTCACAGGTTTTGCTCAGCATATAGTGTGTATGTGTAAACTACAGGCAGTGTGTAAATTGTCCATAAGATTATACAATAACCTTTGTCATTAAAAGAAAAAAAATTGCAGGAATTTCTTTTGCACAAAGCCAGTGTTCCTGAGACAACTGAAAAACAAAATTAAGAAAACAACACTCCCTTCTGCATTCTGTAATGTCCACCTGCAATGTCCTATAATGGCTTTCAAGATGAGGTAGAATCTTACAGAGATGGAGACTCAAAACAACATCACATCTAGAGATTTAGCTTTGAGAGTGTGAGTCTCAACTGTAAATATGGCCATTCAGCAGCAGAATTATTTAGAAATTATTTTCCAAGTTCAAATAATACAATATTTTGCCCAAACAATCCAGGGAAATAGCAACTCAAGAAGTCAATGCTCAAACTGTATAGCACCAAAGGGAGACTTCAGACCTTGACAGTATATTAGTCTCTCTTGTTTCTTTTTTTACCTTATTCCTAACTTCTGGTCTCTAGGATTAGGAAAAGTTTTTGTAAACATAAGGAACTTAGAACCATTTAAGGTGTCCTAAAGGTCCTTTCTGATCTTCTGGTACCCCTCTACATGCATGCTTCTACCAGAGGTCCTGGGTCAAACTTAAATGATGGTCTTGGATGCCCTTGGGGATGTCAGGTGGCACAAGACACAGTTTAGGCAACTGTGTGGAGCTCACAGTGTCTGTGGCACGGATAGAATCAGAGCATATTTCCACATAGTTTCTCTGACATGAAATACTGTTGAATTTTGACACTGGAGTCCATTTTTTTATGTCTATTTTTGACCAGGCATATATGAGGCTTTCACACACTGTGGGATAGTTACTTGCTTGAGAATTCCTCATGATGTCATGTTTTGATAAGGGCTCCAAAATTAGGAAAAACGTTATGTTTGTTTTCCAGTCTCAAGTCTAGGAGAAAGAGTGAAGGAGGCAAAGCCTCAACTCTAAATCCCTCACTGGGATGGCATTGATGGTTCTTCAGAAACCCTCTGGAGGGAACAGAGCAATAACTGGGGCTTTGTCCCTGCAAGAGGCATGTGGAAGGACTCAGTCACAGAAAACATGTGATGTTTCAGTGACAGGACCTACAAAAAATGTAGTTGTTCTGATGAACACTGAGTATGTTCTTCAGAGCATGTAATCTACTCCCTTAGTGAAGATTGCCCCTATAATGCAGTTGGTGTTCTGCCCACAGTAACAACATTTGAGCTTCTTATTTCCTATTGAGAAGTTTTATTATCTTCTTCCCAAACCAAAGCCAGTCAGACTTGTCAATGAAGCCAGCTCCTGATGGGTACAGCTGCTGCAACTGCTGAGGGTTCCTCTATCCTGTGACTTTATTCGTGCACAGCATTGCTCTCTTTTGATGGAAAGGACATTTCAGCTCTTTCTCTGTGCAAGAGCCAATTGGAGGGCAGCAGAAACCTCATTTTCTGTTGCTGTTCTTCTGACTGCTCTTTCTCCACTTCAGATCAGCTTTTCCACATAAACTGAGCTGTCGTGGCCAAGAACCTGACCACTATCTTTTTATTCCACTTATTTACATCTCCCAGGCTGTAGCTCACAGGCAAGCTGAACCAATACATCAGAATGACACAAATGAGATACTATTATAATGTTAAGTATTAAAAACTATCTCTGCACTGATTATGGAGGGAAAAGCTGCTGCCTTATAATGGTAACTGTTGATTCAATGGCTCTGAAAGTGCTGGGTTTAAAGGGCAAAAGCTTCTTTATTCAAACAGAAATTATACTTTAAAACTGGCTTTCTTCCACCACTGTTGATAGACCAGTTCTCTCTCCCTCCACCTCTTTTCTATATAATCTCAGTTACTTACAACATTAAAGGTCTTTGGAAGCTGCTTTCTGCTACAGAGCTCTGTTTCTGCCCCTCATCACCCCAGTGAATGACAGCTTGAAAGAAAACCAAGAGCTTTGCCACGGATTTAGAAGTTTCTCAAAGCAAATCACTGGATGCCAAAGAGGCTGCCAAGCTACTGCAACTCGCACACTGTTCTAATCATCAAACAAAGGCATCGGGTGCTGAACTGAGGGGGAACCTTTTGTGAAGAATATTGACCAGCAAATTACACTGTAGACAGTGCTTTGGCACTTGCCTGTCTAAAGGTGACTCAGACGATCCGTTTAGCTCAGAAAGCTGGTTTCTAATTACACCCAATGCCTGACTGCTGTCAGTGGGCCCAGTATTTTCTAAGCAGGTTCTCTTCGCATGTGTCATTCGTTACCTCACCGAGCGCTGAGAGCTATCTCTATAGGGAGAATGGTTGGCAGCGTCTTTGGCTTGGCTAATTTCCTCAGAAAGTGCTTTAAAACAGAAACCCCAAAACAATCCCCTTCTTCCCTTCAAAAAAAACCCCCAAAAAACCTAAAAAAAACCCCAAACAAACAAAAACTAAAAAAAAAAAAAAAAAGAACCCTACACAAAAGCAAGTAAAGTTCCCAACCACCACATGCTAACTTCAATAAATGCTCTGGAATGGAATGATGGCAAGCTGCTGTCTAGGGTTTACAAGTTGAACATAGTATACCCTTCCTGGGTTTTAACTGGACTCTTGCTTTGGTGCCAGAGTAACAGCTGTAGCAGCTGCAATTGCATTTTACCACCCACTACAGGCACCTGCTGCGACCAAGGAAGTGAAAACCCACGGAGATGCAATTTTCTTTTAATTACATTAGCCTCGTTTTGGCAGACAGCCATGCACCACAGTGATGGTGGGGATGTGGACTCTGTTCACAATTAGAGCCTGTCTGCGGGTTACTCTTGACACGTGGCAGGTTACTCCAAAGGGGAACTCTGAAGGATCTGTGTTACTGCTGATTGTTGTTCAAGAGAAATAATTAAGAGTAGCGTGTTTTTCACTACATGGAGTACTGCGTTGACCTCTTATACCGGCTTTATGTACTTTTCAGGCTAGCTGGGTCACAGCAGCTATATACATACCACTTGAACTATACAGGATCAGGTCATGGGCCTGAAGAGTGCCTTAAAACCACCCATGTTGTTTAATTGCTGTTTGTCCCAAATGATGTTGTCCCAGACATGCCTCAGTGCAATCTGGGGGACAGCATAGGTGAGGCTGCTCCCAGACAGCCTGTTCCCAAAGAGCTCTACAGATGAGGACATCATATTTTGGAGTCTAGGCATGCAAACACAAGTGGTGTGCTGCCAATTCTCCGCAAGGCCACGGCAGGCTCTGGCCTGTTCCATTTATTTCTACAGAGACATGCAGCTCCACCTGACTTTCCCTTTTCTATGGAGAAGAAGGTGAGCTCTGGGTGTTTTCCTCAAATGGAAGAAGTTGTTCTGTGCTCTCAGTATGTTCTGTGGCTAAAATTACCTTTTGCTGTAGCAGGTCCCTTAAGTAAGTCCAGGTGTCTGCTAGGATGGTCACACTGAGGAATAACATGCTGTTTCTTACAGCTTACATTAGCTTCATTTTGCCAAGTTACAGAATTGATGAAAGGATCATGACCCTACGGCACTACTCCAGCAATGCTTGTTCACTCTCCATTTAGGATCAGGTGCTGTCACAACCTGAAGGTCTGTTTTCATGTTAGGCAAGCTACTTACTGCTTTTAACATTCTGGGCACCATCTCAGGAGATGAACTATGATGCAAAGTAGGGCTTTGTATCTCCAGTTAATATTTTGGCCAACTGCATCAGGAAAGTTGCCTCAGAAACTGGCAATTTGCTCATACTTGTAAGACTCTCCCTGTGCTCACCATAGCACAGGGAGTGTGAGGAAGATCCTTGGCACCTTCCTCTGCCCTAGCAAAGCCCCTGCAAGAGCCAAACAACAGGTCCCTGGTTGCATCCACCCAGACCTGGTCCCTGGGCCACCAACAAGTGTAACAAGCAATGCTCTTAGTGTGCAGAATCTGTCACGAAGAACCTTCAGGGACACCTGACTGATTCAATTTCCAGGGTGACAGGACAGAAGACAGATGAGTCTCAGCACACTTTATCCAGAGTCCTGACATCCCACAGGAGACAAGATAAGAAGCAGGCTGTGGACTCACACATGCCAAAACAAGAACCATCAATCTCTCTGCCCCAGCACTATCAGAAAGGAGCTGGAACCCCAAAACAGAGCAGACAACATAGCATGAGCTATTCCCTCCGTAGCAGAGCTGCACTGAAGACTGGAGACCATGCAGCATGTTGACATGCACGTTTGCAGGACACCAAAATGCTCAGTCATGAGAGGAGATTGAGATCTGGGCTGCAGCATCAACAGCGACTGTGCTTCATCATGGGGAACAAAGGTGGTAACAGAAGAGACAGAAATGGCTTCTCTGTCCTGTCTGATCAACTGCCTGAAGTACTTGCTGAAAAATAGGCTTCATGATTTCTTTAGTAAGGCTGTAATCATGATTCAGTTTCTGAAGAGCTTTATTCCCAACAAGTGACAGCACTGCACGCTGCTGTGAAACTGCATTCAGGAGTCTGGAACATAAAAAGTGGGGCTTCAAGAAGAAGCTTGTTCTGAGAAAAATGTTCCATTTTAAAATTTTTTAAAAAGTCATGTATGGATAGCATTATTCTGGCAAAATACCCATTTATTGTCTCATTTCAAGATAATGCCCTGACAGTCCCTTCAGGAAAGATGCTCCAGGTAGAGCCTTGCAATGAAATCATGGGACTGTGGCATTGAGAAGGATTTCTTTATTTCATGTCTTCTTGTTTGAAATAAAAACTGAATTTGTGTCCAGTCCCTGTTCCCACATGTGAAAGGAACAGCAATCCTAGGAAAAAAAATGTCTTCAAAGTCTCAGAAAGTTGTGGAAGGTGGGACAATTAGAACTGCCAGCCACAATAGACAGGTGTCTCCTTGAGACATTTCCTGTGGTAGGATATCCTCTAAGCAATAAATACGATCTGACAGAAACTCCATACACCCAAGCATTTTTTTGTCAGCTAGAACAGGCTTCTTTTTCTGTTGCATATAAGGGACCAGAAAGGTAACCCATAATACAAGTGCTGGAGATACTTTAGCTTTTCATCTCATCTCAACTGTGTCAAGGATGCCTTGGCAAAGTTATGGGGTTGCATCAAGAATCAGGGACACAAGGAAATAGAGTAAAAGAAGCTTTCATGACTTCTGTTTCATTTTACACCCTTGATGCTACTTTGGTACAGTTTTTCCTACAGTCCTCAACAGTACTTTATTTTATAGTCCTAATTATTATCCACTCTACTGATAGTTCACAGCAACACCAGCCAATCTCTGAGTTACTCCTTTAAGGTGCTATGTGTTTAGTTAGCCACGGATGAAGAATGAGTTTGCTCAGTATTTTCCAGCCATTCTTTAAGAACTAAATCTTAATTATGACTCATTCCTGAGATTATCAGGACATGCATCTAAGGATGTATGGGAAAGCAGGGAGGAAGGACTCTTACCTATTCCCACCTTTGCAAAACTGTAACTTTTAAAGTGCATCATCCCTGTAGTGCTTTACATTAAGTATTGCAGCAAGTGAGATGAGCTGATGGAAAGAAATCATCACTAGACACATACAAAGCCTGAGGTAACATCTTGAGAAGCTTTCAGGTTTTTTCCTGCTTTTGTGGTATCACTTTGATTTCATCTCCATGCTAATCTTAACCCTGTTCTCTTCTACTCATCCTCTTACAGTGCCTAGAGCTTCATAGCCCCAAATCTGAAACATTACTATAGCCCTATAGACATCATTTCCCACTCCACTCCCCATCCTTCTCACCATGCCCTCTCCCAAGCCTCTATGTGAATCAAACAAGTTATTGAGATTGTGGCTATACAAAAACTCACCTCCACCATGCAGAACATCCTCCTTTCCCCACACTCCAGAGTCTTTGCTCTTCACAAAGGAGCAGGAGGGTTGGAAATGTCTTACTTGTAATGACACTCATTGCTTACACTTTATCTTTGGTAATCGGAGTTAGAGAATCTGAAAATAAGAATATTCTTTTGGAGCAGCTTAGTTGCAGGCTAGGTTACATGTCGGGGGGGGGGGGTGCTGTAGTTCTCAGGGAAAAAAATCCTCCAAAAATCCTTGTAAGAAAAAATAACACTATATACAGTTACATATACAATTCATTTGCATCTGAATGTCCAGTATTATCCTGGCATTGTCTTATCTACATACAGCTGCACATGAAAGACCATTACAGTTATGTCAAAACAAAGCAACCCATTACAGTTCCCTACAAACCCAGACCACGTGCCACTTGGTTCTCATTGCCACCCCTTGCTTGTCTAAAAGTAACAAGCCACTTTCCCAGACAGCTCCTATTGATCAGCTCCTGTTGGCAATGCAAATTCCTTCCATGTGCAGTCAGGCATAGCCATGAGCCTGAAGCACAAAGAGGTGGAGCTGCTCTTTGCCTTGCACAACTGGAGAATTTCCTGCTGTTTTCCCAGTCATCCACAGACCAGGTTTATCTACTCCACATCAATCCAGGACATCCCATTCATTTCAGGACTAGTTGCCACAGGACTCTCTGCGGGAGGCTTCCCAGACAGGGCTTGGCTAACTTCTAGCTTTGTTTTTCTTCATGTCAGGAAACATTTTGAGATAAAAGCAGCTCTCGATGTGTATATAAGATAATAGGAAGGCTCTCAAATCATGGGCAATATCCCTGGCCATGGACATTTATTATTGTTGTTATTGGTTTTGCTGCTGTAGAGTTGCCTGAGCATCAACCAGTGTCAAAGATCAGCACACTTGATACTATATAAACATACAAAGAGATAGAAAAGACACTGAGGACTGACCACATAAAAAGATCAAATGAATAAACAGTGGAGGAAGGAAAGACCATCCAGAAATGAACAAAGGATGGACAATTTCACACAGTTTTCCAAGGATCTCATCTTCTTTCTAAATTCTTCTGTCACTGATGTAAATGGAAAAATTCCCCTGGGCTTCAGGGGGAATAATATTAGGTCACTCCTGAGCATGTCAGAAATACTACTACAAATATTTGATCAAGCATAGCAAGAAACCTATTGCAAGGGGCAGGATTTAGACTCAGATTTACTTAGTTTCAAAGCAAGATCTTAATTATAGGACTAAGAACACCTTTAAAATCCTTATCAGTTTGATAGTGAAAGTAATTGCTCATCCTAGGAGTCTGATATGCAACTGGACTGGGTTTTTTTT